>OZ020190.1:110833680-112033680 GCA_963971165.1 Philopedon plagiatum | reverse complement strand
TTCTCCAATACCTTATATGTTTTAAAGGAGTGTTTATTTTAATTGAAATGATATATTATTGGCATAATTTTTACATTTTCTATTTAAACCGTACTTCTTGTTCGTTTTAAAATATATTGTAATTTGAATCACACCGCCTACTAATAGCTATTTTTCGCTCAATTATATTTAAGCATTCCAATCAAATAGTTAGTGACAGTGGTCAAAAACAGTACTATTATTGAAAATACCATAGCAGTTTCTTGTATGTGGGGGGCACAAAGTTGGGCCATTTCTGCCAATCCACCTTGAACCAAATCTGCCGTGAAGCCATTCTATTACCTCGCGAGCGCAATGTGCTGAACAACCATCTTGTCGAAAATAATTTTGTTGGCGAAAATTTAATTGCAAATTTTCGAGTTCATCGCTAAAAAATGTATCCAGCATTTCTAAGTAAGATATTCTATTGCAGGTGTTATTAAAAAATATGGGCCTCTAATGCCATGGACAGACGTCGCGCACCACACGTTCACTTTTGTAAAATATTGTCTTCGGCCCCTTACTCTAAATTCGGGGTTTTCTCGAGACCAGTACCTGACATGCTGGGATGCTACAGTTCCATCAGTAGAAAATGAACATTCGTTAAAAAATATAATAAATTTATAAAAATGGATATTTCAACTTAAAATTTGGTCTCCCACCCATAAAAAAACATCTAGTCTTTTCGCTTCATCTCTCTCTCCCAATGTTTGGTTAAAGTGGGGTTTGAACGAAAATAATTTATGTTCTTTTAAGATCACCTGAATATGAGTGTTTTCCACAACTTCTAGAAGATGACCCAAGCAAACCCAAGCACGATTTCTAAAGGACATCACAGGAGTTTTTGTAACAGACCGAAGAACTGAAACTGTGGCAGCATCGTTTTGGTCAGATTTTTTCTTCTTCTTCTTTTTGAGATTCAAAACCGAACCAGTTCTTTGGAACTTTTTAATTGTGTTGAAGATTGCCAATTCAATTATTGGGATTCCTACAAATTTCTCGCTAAATTGTTCCATGCTGTAGCGGTATGATTGTTGGCCATCCCCATAACACTGGAATATACAGTACGTATAGAAAGTATCCGAAAAAAATAATTTTTGTATAGGTTTTTAAAAATAACATAAATTTATTTAATTACTTGGTTACAGAAATTAGCAATCCCTACTTACTACTAACACATTCGCATTTAATAAAAAAAAGTGTTCTTAAACACACACAAAACTCTTAGAAGTGCAAGAGCCGTCAAAGTCCTTGATTGCCGCGAATTTTTTTCGGCCTTCCGGAAAAAGACATACGTTTCGTTCTTTCGCCATTCTTAATCCACTGTAATGCTTTATATACTACACTCCTTTCTAGGCCTGCTAACCGCACAAGTTCTTTCGCTTCATGAACTCCATTTCGGTACAAAATTTCTACTAAACGTCTTTTTAAACTTCTCCGAAATAAACAATATTTGACATATAGGATTGTCTTTTGTTTTATCCATGACATATACTACCCTGACAAGACGCACACAAAATTTTACAGGCCCAGGACTTTCTAAAAGGAAGTTTCATGACTTTCTAGACGTACTATAAAAGTCCTTTGTTCGGTAGATAGCATTTTGAAGTATTTTAAATTAAATAATTTCTTCATTTAATAAAGATATTGACAAACATGTCCATAGGTCTCATTATTGTTTAATATGTAGAAAGTAGTACTCTAATTAAAGGTTTGAGAGAAAATAGTTGAGACTTTAAAAAAATAATGTCATAAAACTCGTTACTTTTAATATTTAAATTGTTTAATGAAATCTTATACTTCGGCTTAGGGTTTACTTTAAAACATATTTCATATTTATTCTTTTTGTAGAAAACGATAAACCAGGTATGTTTATCTCACTCAAAATAACGTTTTCGTATTTTTTATGCTTCCTGTATAAAAAATTAAATTGTTCTTATTGTGAATCTTATTAATTTTGCAAGCAAATTTTTTTATTAAGAATGACATTTTTACGTATCTTGCAAAATTTAGTCCATTTGACCTCTTCTAAACCACATCCGCAGACATATCTCAGCAGATGCTGCAATTTTTGTGATAATTTACACTAAAATTGATAAAAATAATCCTAATGATCTGCCTCACCTCGCCTCCGTCCATGCAATTTAACGTTCCTATGTCATGAGAATCTCACTAATCAGTTTGTCTCCAATCGCAAAGCCATTTAATTCCACCGAAATATCCTCGCAAAGTAATTATTGGGGGTGCTTAAGTTGTTCCAAGTTAGGAAATACTTACCTAAGATGGATTTACACACGAGACATTGTGGACAGTTTTCCAATATATCATGTTTGGTTCGATTGGCAAGTACGTAAGCTGTCTGTACGAATGACAAGGCTTATATTAAAATAACATAAAAGTTAGCTTAAAATCAATAAACTAAGCTGTGTAATTTACCCTTCCGCACGACGAGCTTATCGTTGCTGTTGCTAACGATCTTAATTAATTTTAAATTGCCGAAACCTCTTGTTATCTATTAGGTATTGGTTTTTCTATTAGATAAAGTGTTTAAACAAAGTTAATAATGGTAATTAATAAGTTAAGAGAATAGTTAAAGGATACATTTTTAGCTACATATTTTATAAATGCAAAAATATGTTGTTTGTTTGTTACTGAATCCCGTCTCAACGGAACCGCGGATCGCGACGAAGCTTGACATAAGTGAAACTTACATCTCGGAATAGAATATATTAAATAATATATATCTACAATTACCTGTCAATGGAGTTTAATGTCATGAAGTAAGGATGTAGAGTATTCAACTCGCATGGTTGTCGTTAAATACCGCAGAAGTATTTTTACAGCGCTGCATATCCATATTATCAATAGATTGCGCTGGAGTATTTAGGTTAAAAAAAGACCGTGCAGTGTCACGAAAACCACTTCAAGGATAAAGTTTAATTGATTATTAACTAACTTCTTTTTGTCACTAACTATCTCCACATTTGTGTAAGTATTACATCCTTGCCTCCTTACCTATATTATAAATCGTCGTCAATATCACGAAGTGACGTAACTCAGTTTTTGCAATTTTACAGGAGAGCGTTTCTATTTTCAATTTTCGATTTAGTACTAAGAAAAAGCTATTAAAAAAAATTACTGCTTTTTTGATTATAGATAGTACTATATGTTACTATCGAAGTCTGTAAAATGTGATTTTCTTTTATTTCAAATATGTCACAATTTTCACAAAAAAGTGAGATACGCCATTTCATGAAATTAAAAATAAAACAATTAGGTCAACAAAAAATTACTTTATGCTACTTACATATAATAAATAAAACCTATCAAAACGAATGTTTTTCTTGTGATTTTGGAGTTATACAAAAATACAAACTACTGGTAAAAACAAAAAATTCATAGAACAACTTTTAAACAAATTAAAAAAGCAGAAACTTGAAAAATATAATCAGTTATTCATGGGGACTATTGAAATAAAAATCTTTATATTCGCCCAATCGAATCACGAGCGTCACTCCTTCGCACAATGATTTTAAATCTGAATATTTTTCTTTGCTGATTTTTCTTACGCATTTAAAACTTCCAGCCGGAGGTCTTTTAAACTAAATTTTTGTCTTTTTAATTTAAATGAGTTGTAATCTTTTTGAAGGTGACTGGTTTTATAAAAGATCGTCCATGGCATACTCTTTTTTACCTTTAGTTCAATAAAATCAAAACATTTTATGGGTTTTCCAGCTTCAGAAGTTCTATTGGTTAAAATTCTCAAATCCTTAGACAATTTTTTAAAATTTAAAAACTCATTGTATTGTAGAGGGTGTACAAGGTATGGCTGCTTACCCCGAGCAAGATGTATGATAGAGTACAACTGTGTAGGAAGGAAAATATCGCATGCGCTTGTCAAAGTTGTGGATATTGCACTGTGGGCAGAATCCCCCTCATTCTGCCCATGAAATAATTCACAAAAGTATAACGAAATGCCTTCTACATTTGATGTGTTCTGTATGGTATACAAAAGCATTGTAGCAATAACTGAATTTTTGTTTTGGTCACTGCATCCATCTGAAGACAAGGCGATTGATTTAACATACTTTGCACAGTCGTAATTTTGCAAGGCCTTAAAATCACAGAAACTTATTTCAGATGCCCCCCTTTGACTACTTAGCTTATTCCAAATAAAACAATGGTTTTCCTTCGCAACACTATCGTAAAACGTAAAGTTATAATTTGCTATGCGTCGCTTATAAAATCAAGCATTTTCTTTTCATCTGGGTGGGTATATTATCTGCTGTAAACCAAAACTGGAACATGCAATATCCTGATCAGTTAAAGCCTTCTCTTTAATACCCTTTTTAATTTCTCTTACTTTATCTCTTTCTGCACAATGTTTTTCATATTTATCTTTCAATGTTTCTTTTAATGCTTCATTCCCTTGCCTAGCTGTAACTCGTACATAAAGAACACTGGTTTTTCTTTGCTCGGTGGAATGATAAGTTCAACGATCTAAACACGCTGCAATATAGAGCAATTGAAGGTTTCACGTCTTTAGGACCCAATTCTTCAAGTAACATAGCAATCCAATGCCCTTGGACACAATTAAACTTTAGGTTTAGGTGTCCGTAGAAATTGAAATGAAATATAATGTAAAATGTTTTGCTGTACAGGTTGAAAATAAATTTATTAGTATTAATATTATTATTATAATACGCAAGCTAAGCCGCGGGTAAAATCTTGTTATAATTATAAGCGAAAAAAAAATGATAAATATAGAACCCTGCATGTTTACTATGCTTCTTGAAAATTACATAAATATTTTTAAAAATTAATTATTAATGCTAACCAATTCTAATTCGCCAAAAATCTGACGTTTTACTCAGATTATTTCTAAAAATAAAATGGATAATCTTTGACCATATTAAAAGCCAATTATTCTTTAACTTAATGGCAAGAAATATCCTACAGGAAAATTTATTGCTCTTAGGTCTAAAGGGAGGCGGTTAAACATATTTTTGCGCTTGTAGATAACAGACCTTTTTGTAAATGTGCTTAAAGGTATGGCCCTAAAATCACGAATCTTATCCGATTTTTATAGACAAGATAAACTGTTTTCTGTATAAAAACTATATTAAGACTTTTATTTACTTACTCTAAACTGAAACCTTTAAATTTCGTCGAAAAGTTTGCCGTTTCAAAACGTTAGCAAATGTTTACGGCCTATTCAGGTTCATGAATGTTTGTTCAGCTTTTCCAGATAAACAAGTGAATTTACTTTATATCATTGCTGTACCTTTTAGACGTGATGTTACAGAATATCCTACTCCTACATTTCCGTATCAAAAAGAAAGTTTTTTCTAATAAAAACTAGTTAAAAACAATGAACACCCTTTTACTTTTGTAACACAGTATTTGATAAAGTAATCGCCGTCGCTTAAGGATAATTCCAACATAACCTAAGCACTATTTGGCATCAGTGGCGGAGCTAACCTCGCCGGAATCCACGCGATGCGAGCAGGGAAAGGATTTGCCCAATAGGTTTGTTCAGGTTTGTCACCTGCGAGAGGTCCCAGTTTGGAAATGTAAACAAATTTTATCAGGTTTTATGTGCCGGATTTTCTATGCCAAAGTTGATTCATAATTTGCACGCGTATTTACGCGTGCATATTGTGAATGTGATCAATATCTTTTCTTTAGAAGTTAGTTTTAAATAGCAATGTAGTTTCTTTTGGTTTCTAGAAAATGGTCTTCGTCGATCCGTTGTTAACTAATATTTTGCTTAGTTTTATCTAGTTTCTGCTTAGATTAGAGTGTTTCTTAAATTACTCTAATAGGTTTGAAAACTGAATCAGATTTAACACTAATAATATTTACTTATAATATACCGCTTGCCGGTGCATGAAAGCCATTTAAATACATGTCGACTTTAGAAAAACTCATTTAGGGGATCCTTTCAAAAAAATCGGTGACAAAATGGCGAATAAAAACTTTCTGGACGTGCTGTGTGAAACAGAATAATGTTGTTTTCTTGACAAATGCTGCAATGAAAGAATTTTAGTTATAATTTTAAAATACTTTGTGGTTGTGTTCAATTAGTGTTTCTCGTTTTGATCTTTAACCTTTTTTTAGCAGAAAGTTTAAGCTAGTAGCAGTAATGCTTATCTCATTAATACCGTAATATAGGGTAAGGCATAATTCTTTGGGTTGCCGGTATAACATAGCCTGTTTCGTTCTGGTTACAATAATAACCGATTTCACGAGTGGTCCATATTTTGCCATATAGGTGCCATTGCCATTGATATTGAATTAAAATACCTTCACATTTTTAGTAAAATGCGTCAGCAGAATTAAAAATACTTTGGAATATGTTCGGTTTTCACTAAAACTGATAAAAACAATTATATGTCACAATAATATTTAAGTTTGGCAAGGTCCCGGCTGGATCACTTGTTTTTTCTTCATAATATTAGAGCCTATGACGTCAGGCTCTTTAGAAGCGTCAGATAGGGGACGGTATTTGGAAATGCTTTAAAATTTAAGAAAATGCGCAATTTAAGAGAAAACCCGTATTGGGAATGTGCGTAGACTACCCCAGAAGTCACCCATTTCAATATATGCAGTGGATTTCATAACACCCTGTATAGTGTATATTTGATTTTGATCATATTTTCGATTCGATTTTATGGAACTGAAAGCTGAATTACTAAATCTGATGTAAAAATTTACGACAAACACGAAATTTTCTAAAATGAACTTGTATCCGCTCGGTTCCATTGGAACAGAATTTCACGATGTACCTAACCATGCTCTATGCCGAGGACCCAACAGGTAAACCAGATTACCAGATTGGAATACATTTTTGCTGCTCATAATACATTTATTTCAATAACTCCTTCAAAATAAAAATTAGAAACATTTCTACGATTTCTTGCTCAGTTTTAATACATATTTTTCAGCAAGAAATCTAATTAACAACATAAGTCGCGCTACGGAAGTAAAATGTTCTAAGAGTAAAACCGAATGTACTTCTATTGGATACGATATTTTCTTTATCTTCATCGGCCATGAAATGTGTTATTACTCTAGACGAATTTGGAGCTAGAATATTTAACTGGTCTAACTTAAATGGCTAGCACAGATAAGCAGTGCTAGGTTTGTTGTTAGTTTTACACAAAATAGTCGTGTACCTGTATTCTTTTCCTTATATGAAATCGTTAAATTTAAATACACTCATGCACTCCGAAAGAATTTTAAAACTAAACTAAATTCGAAGATTAAAAAATGCTACCAAAGTTACGCAAAATCTAAACATTCCTTGTTAGTACCAAAGCGGACGATAGGGGCCCATGGTAGTGTTGCCGTATCCTTAATTTGATTCACCACATTGCCCCTTACGTTCAGTTGATGACAAGCGGGAAACTAATTTTTTTTAATTTGGACAAAGTTGAAACCTTATCAGACAGATTCTACAACGCTAGACTGGAAACTTTGAGGACATTTTATAAATGACAAACATGGTGGTCATTGGCTATTTGTATTCTTAGTCCTCCAAATAAAAACGATGTTGTTGCCAATACAAAAGAATATGTTTAAATATTTTATAACAAACGCCTTTGTTTATGCAAGTATTTCTGGTTGTAGACATTGAAAGATTTATCGGAATTGTGATAAAAAATAAATTCCTAATCTGGCAAAATATTTATGTACGATTTATAATTTTATAGCATGTTAGACCTCATGTTTTACTGAACATAAACGGCATTTGCAAAAATATCGTTTTTATTAGGTAAAAATAGTGTCAGCATAGCCATGCATGTAAATGTAATTGAAGCAATAGAAGACTGAAAGATTGGCTAATAGACCAAATAGGACCTACCAACAGTTTATCGTTTGACATAAAATGATTTCGTTATACAATATACAATACTACAATTCTTAAATTAAAACAATGCGAAATTCGTTCGAACACTTCGAACGCTAAGTAATGCGAGTGACCTTGAAAATTCGAGCCCACGTCTGAGTTGAAATACTTCACTAAGGTTCCCAAATGAGGTTTTAAAAATTTCCCCAAACGTGAATTTTTTACCCCAAAAACTCATGATTTTAAAAGAGTGTCCCAACAAATAAAAAAGTGCCGTTTAAAAATTCCAATCAAAATGGCGCGCTGCCGCCATCTTTGAAAACTGACCCACGAATTTACGCCTAAAAGTAGTTTTGTAGTTGTTATATAACGTACCAAAATTTTACTTTTCTAACATTTGTTAACCAAAAGTTAACAGGGGGGTGAGGGCTTTAGACAAGCATTGTATATGTTGAACTCGTGATTCAATTTGACACCCTATACGATGCCCTTGAAATTTTTTCAACTTCCCAATTTACCACCTGGAATCAAAATTCAACTTTTTATACTTCACGTCTATAATTGGGCCACCACACTCTATCTCTGTGCTAAATTTCAAATTTTTACGTCGAATAGAGTCAGAGAAAATCGCCTGTGACAGACACACGGGCGGACACCGAAGTGATTTCATAAGTATTCCGTTTCACGAAACACTAAAAATATACATTTTTAATTGAAATCTAGTAAAATGGCATTACAATTAAGTATTGTGTTTTTGTGCAGTGCACTAGAAATTTAACGTTCAGATTCACTAAGAAGATTTAAGATTAAGTACTGGTTTAAATTAAGATCTAGTTGATCAGTTATGTTTTGACAGGATTTTGTCCTGGCAATGCTAATTACGAATCATTCTGATATTTCAGCAGTTTGCTTGGTTTCCAAATAATTTAAATCTTGGAATGGGTTGCTAGAATAAATTTAGTTCTATTATTGTCGAAAGTACGTACTAAAATTGCCCTTTTCTTTATAAATTTGCAAAAACCCTCAGAAACAACTTTATAGTATAAAACTTAGTTCCTTATTCTTACACTTGTCAGTTTAAAACTTTTGGTTGTTAGAGTTTTTGTTTAATAACAGCAAATACACATAATATTTAAATTATTAAGAACCACGGTAAAACTAAAAATTAAAAACATTTACAACGTTTTGCAACGTTACAGCAAAGAAAAATAAGGGGTTTGTTGTTATAGCCACAGGCATAACATAAAACCGCAGAACACAGAAAAATATAGGGTTTGCCGCAGAATTCAAAATAAAACAGGTGAACAACCCGAAAACTCGAATTCGCCGGTGGTGACCGATAGATGCCGCAACGCTATAAAACGATGCTTGTCTATTAAAGTAATAAATCATATGGCAATCACAAATAACCTTCCTCACTATGGGAGATTATTTGTGGGTTTTGTTTTAAAAAATAACACAATTTTTGACTTTTTTTAGTGGCGTCATGCGCATGTTGTACGTGAAGAAAGCAAAGTAAATTTTCCCAAAATTTACCCTATTAAAAAACCATTACCTCATATATTTTATTTCCCCAAATTTTCCGCACGGGTGATTTTTCCCCCAAAATTGCGATCCCCCAATCTGGCAAGCGTGTACTACATCCCCTCGGAATTTCAATCGCGACTGTAGTGTACATGTCACGATTTTATAGGGAGCAACCGACCGGTACCGACGATATACCTATACTCGTGGTTGTCGAAATTATGGAGAAATGGGACCCTTCAATCCACCGGTAACAAAACAAACCAGAGCTCGAGAAGTATCAAATTAAATTCACTAAATTACGAGGCATATCCACAAACTAGGTTCAAATCGGCCATAAAAATTACAAGAACTTTTTTGTTTCATTTTTAATTAGTATTTGCTTAAATGTGTCTTAAATTAGGTACTTCTCTACATGGTCACGATTTACATTTACACATTTATCATAGCGTGGCACAAGCTTTTGTATGCCAGTATCCGTGAAATTTGCGTCCAGCTTTTTATCCAATCATGAATCAGAGTTTTTACTTCTTCATCAGTATTGCACCGCTGCTCTGCTGGAAATTGTTTAAGGTGAAGAAAGACATTAAAATCACTTGGGAAATTATTTAGATTAACGTAAACAGCGAATTTTTTCATGAAATTTTGCACAGACCCTAATTTTGGGTCGTAGAACACGAATCCGAAGTCAGTTTTTGGCGGTCTCGTAAAATTTTTTTTTAAACTTTTAGGTTAGTTTTTCAATGAATTTCTTTAAATTTGTTGGCTGAGCAAAAAGGTGGTCAGGTTTGCTCAGTTTTGATTGATATAGATACATATATATCTATATCAATCAAAACTGAGCAAACCTGACCACCTTTTTGCCAAGGTTGGGGGAGCAAAAGAAAAATTTTTTTTACGAGACCGCCAAAAACTGACTTCGGATTCGTGTTCTACGATCCAAAATTAGGGTCTGTGCAAAATTTCATGAAAAAATTCGCTGTTTACGTTAATCTAAATAATAACCATCACTTGGTGCAAGATCGGGGCTATATGGCGAATGATTAAAAATTTCCCTATTAAATTTTGTCAACAATTATCGTGTCAAAGCGGCTGCGTGAGGTCGGGCATTGTCATGCAGCAAAACGATTCCCGAACTAAGAAGACCTGGCCTTTTGTTCTTAATGCCTTTCGCAATATTTGTAAAGTAACACAGTAACAGCGGGTTGCACAAAACTTTTCATCGAGTGGTAAATTTAATTGACGTTTAGTCATCTTTGGCAATGAGGTTAACATGAGTGCTGTCACATTACAAGTGTCTAATTAGTTTAATTCGTAATTAAATTGTTTCTGCAACCGGGCGTAAGCATCAGAATCTGCATTTATTGTTGTTCCTTGCTCCATGAATTCTATGAGCAAGATGCCGTGCCTGTTCCAAGAGACGGTACACTTGATTTCCAGCTGGACAGGGCCTGTTTGAATTTTTTTGATCTCGGTGATCCACTATGCCGCCATTACAATGATTGTTGCTTACCCTCTGGTGTGACATGAGCAACCCAGGTTTCATCTTCCGCCACAATGTGGTCTAAAAATGCATCACCATTATTGTCGTAGTGCTTTAAAAATGCCATTGCTGCTGCCATCCGCTTTGCCTTGAGTTCCTTAGTGAGCATTATCGGTACCCATCTCGAGCACACTTTATGATAATGCAATTTCTCTGTCACAATTGCATGCACTAAAGATCGCGAAATTTGTGGAAAATGAGTGCCCAATTCAAAAATTGTAAACCTGTTTTCACGGATTATCTCATTCATTTGTTGAACCAAACTCTCAGAGACTACCGCAGGTCACTTCACTCTTTATCGTGAACGTTTGTCCTGCCTTCCGGCATTGCTTAAACAAATGTGAGTGGCAACGTTGTAGCCTACATTGTCATCTTTCTTACACTCTCGTTAAAATCAAGTTTTGTTAGTGAATCAGTTACTTTTAATTTTTAAAACTGTGTCATTCTGAAGTCAAAAATAGCAATAATCCTGGCTTACATAACAAATTAGTGTTTAATTACGATATACACGTTTATTCCTAAAAAATACCGTAGCAGCGTCGATCCATCCTATCGATTTTTTACCGCACGTCAGCCGAATGGTTTGTTTAGGCGGTAGCGACAGTGTTGCCTAGATTAACAGCAATGGCGCCATCCTCGGGCACTTCGGATGAGGATATATGTGATTCAAACACGGAAACAGAAAACACTACGTGCAAAAAGTGTAATAAAACTGTGGAGGATGATGATTTATCCATTTTCTGTGAAGGAAAATGTCGAAGCTGGTTTCATTCAAGCTGCATCAGTATTACAAGAAAACAAATGAACCATATAGAAGCAATCAAAGATATTATTACATGGATGTGTGTGGATTGTAAAAAAATCTTAAGTAACACATGGAAAAAACAGGAGAAACATGATAAAATTTTTCAAAAACTAGAAAACATAGAAGCTAAGATTAGCCACTTGGATTTGGTAAACAAACAAGGCCCTATGAATGTAAATACCTATGCCAGTGTAGTTGCACATAACACAAGAACACAAAATAAAGACGAATATGTGTCACACGAAAAAACTCTAATCATAAAGCCAAAGAAGCAACAATCACGTGATCAAAGTACTAAAGATGTTAAACAGAAAATAAACCCCACTGCAGTGGGAGCTCCGATAAAATATTTCAGTACAACTACAAGCGGTTGTGTAATTATAAAAAGTGACAACACCAGCAACATAGAAAAACTACTGGATCATGCCAAGCTTAATTTGGAAAATGAATACAACATTGAAGTTAGGGGTCAATACAAGCCAGCTTTAAAAATAACGGGACTACTTAAGAAATATAGTGATGAAAAAGACCTTTTACAGGATCTAAAAATGCTCAATAGTCAAACTATAGATGATACGGACCAGATAAAGATTGTCCACTCTAGACAAGCTAAAAAAAGCAAAAAATGGACCATGCACGTGATTACCACTGGAAAAACGTTTCAAAAACTCGTTAATAAAAAATTGGACATGGGGTGGAACCATTGTTATGTACATGAAGACTTAAAGATTTTGAAATGTTTTAACTGTGGAATGTTCGGTCACAAATCAACAGATTGTAAAACCCAGAAAAGTTGTACATTTTGCACAGGCCCGCACGATAGAGCACAGTGTGATAAGGTAGAGAAAAAGTGTGTTAACTGTCTATATATCAACAAGAAGTTTAATAGTTCACTTAAATGGGATCACGATAGTGAAGATGAGGTTGAATGCTCTGTTTATGCAAAGAAATGTAGACTTGCTCGTGAAAAAATTAATTATAACGCAACACAGGTATAAATAGTTTATTAGTTGCACCTTATTTTGTTTTTTTGTATCTCTTTTTATTTAAATATGGATCCATCTATGGATGATATAGTAGGGGAGCTACTGCTCGGTGGTATTCAACCTGTGATAGTTAATGTTGACAATTATGGAAGTGTCATTGATACACAGAAAAAAATATTTAATGTACTGCACCTTAATATTAGAAGTATAAACCAAAATTTTGATAATCTCATAACTTTTTTAGAAACATATAATTGTAATTACTGTGATATTATTGTCCTGAGCGAATGCTGGCATGTTCAGGGTACTGCAAATTTTGACATACCTGGCTATATTAGTTACTATAACGGTGCTAACTTTAATAAATGTGACGGTATATTTGTGTATGTTGGGGCTGGGATGAGTGCAGTTTTTGATGATTTTAAATTTGAATATTCAGGGGTAACAATGACCAGAATCTCCTTTGTGATTGATAATGTTTCTTATTCGGTCAATGCCTTATACAGACCACCCTCAACCGATGTCAATCTTTTTTTGCATGATTTGAGTAACTATTTTTTTAATAATCTACATGCACAAACCGAAATTTTTATAGGGGATATAAACATAAACCTAGATGAAAACTCTATTGTTGCTACGGAATACATTGCCCTCTTAAGCCAATACGGTTTTTGCTCATACATCAATCAAACAACTAGGTTGGGTAACAACACCCGAAGCTGTATTGATCACATATTTTTGAGAAGAAAATTAAAGACAAATTTTTTAGATTATCAATCGTACATAATACAGTCATCACTCACTGATCACTTTCCTATTATGTTAAATATAAGCAATGTTAATGAAAGTCAAACAGGAACAGATTATAAAGCTGTCAAAAAAACCGTGTCAATTGTTGATTATAAAAAACTTAAAGGTTTTCTGGAATCTGAGGATTGGGAGACGGTGATAGCGAGTGACAATTCGGACTCCGCTACCCAAAATTTTACTAATACTTTTCAGAATTATATTACCTTGTCAACAAGTAAAAAAACTTTTAATAATAGTTATAGAAAATTAAAACCCTGGATCACATTCGGCATCATTAACTCAATTAAGCATAGGGACAAATTAAAAAAAAATCTATTAAAAAATTTTAGCTTAGAGCAAGAACAAAATTATAAAAACTACAGGAATATTTTGAAAAAATTGATAAATAACACAAAAAACGAATATTATAAAGGTCAAATTAACAGGTGCCAAAACGACACTAAAAAAATATACCAAATAATAAAAAACGCTACAAATGAAAATACAGGTAAGGACAGTCAAAATATTGAAATACTAAACGACGATAACGTTCCATTTGCGGATAACAAGGTTGTGGCGGACTTCTGCAATGATTTTTTTGCTACAATAGGTTTAAAAATGTCAGAAAAAATAAAAAAACCAAGTAAACCAAATACAATGAAATTTAATCATTTAAAGTCAATGTATCTTAGGCCTGTTGACGAGAATGAAATTGTTAAGCACATTCATTCTTTGAAGAATGGTAGCGCACCGGGCGATGATGGTATTTCGGTTCAGTTAATTAAAAACGCGCATATACACCTATTAAAGCCCTTAGTACATATAATTAATTTAATCTTTAAAACTGGCATAATTCCCAAGTACTTTAAGACCTCTATTGTGACCCCCATCTTTAAGTCGGGCGATAGAAAACACATAACAAATTATCGACCGATAAGTGTTATAAATAACTTTAGTAAGGTTTTGGAAAAAGCTTTGAAAGAAAGACTGGTAAATTTTTTTGACTCTGGCGATATTTTGTCTAGTAAACAGTTTGGATTTATAAAAAACATGAGCACCAGTGATGCAATGTACCGTGTTATATCTGAAATTACTTGTAGTATGAATGATGGTAAGAAAGCCTTGGCCATTTTCCTCGACCTTGCAAAGGCATTTGACACGGTGCCACATGATGACTTATTACGAGTCCTCGCCAATTACGGTGTCCGTGGTCCCGTGTATGATGTTTTTGAGTCTTATCTGAGCGATCGAAGGCAGGTTGTTCGAGTCAATAACGTAATAAGTGATGCTCGAACTGTTACTATGGGAATACCGCAGGGGACAGTCCTAGGGCCCATACTGTTCATTACTTATATAAACCCGCTGCTTAGGGAGGTAGAAATGGGTGGTACAATGTTATCGTATGCGGATGACACGGTTCTGGTGTTTGATGGGGATTCCTGGGATGAGGTTAAAAACACCGCTGAGAGGGGTTTGAAACAGGTAAAATATTGGTTGGACTCTTTTCAGCTCTCACTCAATCTGAAAAAAACAAATTTTATTGCCTTTTCACCAACGGAAAAAAATAGACCAAATTTCAGCGCGCTGCAGGTTGATGAGAGCTCGATACGGGACACCGGCCATACAAAGTATCTAGGAATCTTTATTGACTGCCATCTAAAGTGGAACAGTCATGTTGATAAAATTATAACAAGTTTGAAGAGACTTTTGCACAAATTCTATTTGCTGCGAGAATTTTTGAACGAGAAATTATTAGTTTGTATTTATAAGTCACTTGTCGAGTCTCTCCTTAGGTACGGTATACTGGTCTGGGGTGGGATGTATAAGACTGCGTTACAACCCTTACAGATTCTTCAAAACTATATTTTAAAAATAATATTCAAAAAACCTAAACTCTATCACACCTCTTTATTGTATTCTGAGGATATACTAAATGTTAGATGCCTCTATATTTTGACTGTTGGTAAGTTTATGTTAAGGGTCAATAATTTAGACATTGTTCACAAATTTAATACCAGAAATAGATTAAAAGGAAACTTGTCTCTGCCACGGAACAAAACAACACTAAACTTGAAGTCAATAACCTATCTAGGCCCAAAGATATACAACTCTTTGCCCGTGGACATTCGCCGAATGAAAGCAACTAAGAAATTTAATAGAACATATTCTCGATATATCTTTCATAACTTTAAAAATGTGTTTGCAGTTTTGTTTTAGCTTTGAATATGTCAGTCTATTGTGATATTTCCGCCTTAAGTCTTTTAATTGTTTGGAGGCTATAACTTGCCTTTTTTGTATATTGTTGTGTAATTGAGTTTATATTATTATATTGTTACATAAGTTTATACTTTTTTATAACACATACGGGTATTTTAATACCTAGGTGTTCTTTTGTTATATTTATGTTAATGTTCTTATATTATGTATTGTTCACAGAAAACTTGCAATAAATTTATTGTTTAAAAAAAAAAAAAAAAAAAAACAAAATTTGCCGAACGAATTCTGCGGGCCGAATTTTTTTTGCATCACCGATCGTATTTCACAACAGAACGGATTTTCTATAAAGGTGGATTTATAAACTCAGTTGAGGTTCAGTTGAGGTTGAGGTTCGCAGTTCGTGCAGTTGAAATTCGCAGTTGAGCTTTTTGGGCCATTTATAAACTCAGTTCGCTGCTTTCATTTCATTGGTGCAGGGTAAAGTGAGGTTAATGACAACTGTGACATCATAAACATATTTAGAAAAAATAAAAAGCACACAATCCACAATCGCAATATTTGGAAAAAAATATATGGAAACACAGGCACACCAAAAGGAAAAACAATTGTTTTCTTTACAAAATGATGGCAAATGATCGGCAGAGGTGTGGCTTCACAATCACATGTAGTAATTCTGCGTTTTGATTGGTGGGAGCCCAACTGCACCAACTGCGAACATAAGATTTGGTTATCTCGAACTTTACGCCAGCGTAATGGAAACTTCTGAACTGAACTGAACTGTGTTTATAAACGCCAGTACGCGTTTGCGTTTATTTATCTTGAACCTTAACTTCAACTGAACCTCAACTGAACCTCAACTGAGTTTATAAATCCAGTGTAACTGTGCTTATTTTGACACAACGTGACAGATCTGCTGTAGGCGATATAATATGAGTTATTTGCTTCCAACGCCTTCTTACTTTATTACTGAACCTTTTCTGGCCAGATTTGCCTAAATAGCGCCATATGCTTAAAACCTATCCACGATTGAAACTTAATTTGTGGATATGCCTCGTATTTATGGCTTATTTAATATCAAGCAGTATAAAAATAGATCTTTAGTTCAAAAACTGCCCAATCAAAAATATAAAAAGGCTTAACAAGTACATATAAATTAAATTCTTTTTAGAAAGCCGTCAATTTAAAACTCTTAGCTTTCTTCATTTAGCACCGAGCAATGCTCAATGTAAAGTTTTCGTAAAATCCTCTTACAAAAACGACAACTAATGATTTTGCCAAATTGATTCACTTTTATTTTAAGCGTTCGTAAAGACACCATTTTAGTGGGAAAATCCTGTCTGAATAGATTCAATGCGCCCAAGGGAATTCAAATTTACGGACGTTTAACAGTTATAACAAACGCTGTGAAAGTTTTTAAATTAAAACGCTGAATTCACCTTTTAGCGCCATGCGAACTTATTCATTTGGACTTAGTTTTGTTTTTTTCTTTTGTGTGCCTAAATGTCTTTTATTTTTCTTTTAAAAGGATGTAAATGAAAGAAGGTATTCATTTATTTAAGAAAATTACAATTTCTTTCATTCTGCGCTTATCACGTTCTGTATGTGCATTTTCTTGAAATTCGATTTTTTGTTAGCGACTCTATTAACATTTCTACGATATTTTCCAAAAATAAATAAAAAGTACAATGGAAAAATATGAGGGTCCACTCCTTACTTAAATCACGCTAACACTATACTTGTGTCCCAGAATATTAACCAACCAGAAGCGACAGCAAGGCGTTTTGCGTGTACCGTTTTGGTACGCGCAAGTACCAAAATAAGTTGTGTGTCACCCAAAATCATAATGTCCATCTGTTGTGTTTAGTCCGCGAGTGTCTGGATATTATTGTGCATACCGCTTTTGTTCATCCAAAACTGGCCAAGGATTAAGTTTATTTACTTTTCCAAAGGAGTACAAACGGTATATATAATGATAATTTATTAATTATAATATGTATAATAATAATGTGGGTAATAGACTTGAATTTTTTAGCCTTTTAGTAGTTACTACGAACTTTTTAACTTATATTAAGTATGGTCAATATTCATAATTTTTTAGGATTTACGTATAAACAGACTTAATACAAAAAAGTTGAAAAAAATTTTTTTTCAGAGTTCTTAAGCTACATATTATTATACAGCTTGAATATTCTTAGGCAGCTCAATTAAAAATAATTTAGTATATTCTTTGGTATTTAAAATCTTTTTGTTTAAATACAACGTATGACTCTCGGGACAAATAGGAACATTTTTTTAGACTTTATCGAAAAAACGTATCCTATATAAAAAGTTTTGCTTCATTTCTAGATTAGGCAAAACTTTTTATGCAAAATAAATCTTTTCGATTAAGCTTAAAATAAAAAAGTTTCCCTTGGGCGAGAGATCCACGCACACACTGTCTATTATAATAAACCAAGAGCATTATTTTATTTCTTACAATTCTTATAAAGAAGCTTATCGCATTTCTTTATGAAAAAATGTTCTTCACTAAAACCCAATATTTCGGGGCTAAAACGTAACTGAATAGTTTAGGCACAATCTTTTTTTCGAAGAATAAAAATTTTTCTTTTCTTATAACGGCTTTTATTGATATAGTCAACAAAAAATATTTCAGGGTGGATTAACTTTTTTTTAATCCCCGAGGAACCACATTTTTTTATAATCCCTGGGGAAGTAAATATGACACTTTAGTCATTGTCAAAAATGTTTAAAAAGGCACTTTAGTTTTCAAAGTGCAAAAAATTGTTTAACGAATTAGTGAAATTTTAAAATTTATATACCTATGTCACAACTTTTGCCCGATATCAGCGTACCTAGTCACGTTATATTTTTTAAGTAGCTAAGAGTATTCTATAATATGCTATATATATCTTGATTATATTTTTACCCATGAATGAGACGAAAATCAAACCAATCTGTATAACGCGTTAGAAATTAAAAAGTTTCAATATTTTTTTAATATATCTTATTTTCTACTTCAATAATATTCTTAATTCCCAAGACTAACACATTCACAATCTAAACACTTTTCTTAAAAATGTTTTGATATTATGACAAATAAATCACGATATAATATTTGCACGTGCACCATAAAAGTAATTTAATATTTCAAAGCAAAGCTAGTTCGCTCAGTGTAGAGAACAAGCAGGTTTTCTTTGAGTATTTAGTTGTGTATCGCTAATATTCGTTCTGTGAAAACGGGCCAGTCGATATCAAAGGGACCGACAGGTATCGTCGCTTCTCGTTGGTTTGGTCTTCTCATCAATGCTAAATATTGTGTAGTCGGTAAAAATGTCTGAGAGGGTAAGAGCCGAGAAGAGCAAACCAGAGAGAAGCGACATAATCGAGTCCAGCCGAAAACATTTAAGTGGGGATATACAGATCAACTGTCATAAACATGTGCTCGCGCTCGCCGGCATTTTTAGTCCGATAGTCGATGAATTTGTTTTGTGTTTGGAAAACTATTTTTGATTCTAAGTTTTAAGTGTTTAATTTGTTGCTGTGATTTATAAAAATTCTTAAATTATGCTTGGCAATACCTGCACGTTTCGTGGGTGCCATTCAAAAGAGGGACAAGGCTTTAGAATGTTTACGTTTCCAAAGGATCCTGAACGGTAAGTTCACACCTTTATTACACCAAATTATACCGGCCAACTATCTATTATTTAGATTCGAGGTCACAAAATTTTATACACCCAACATCAAAGGTGCCGACATATTTTGTCGCTTCTCTCTGGTTTACTCTTCTCGGGTAAGAGTGCAGATATATTACCATTTTAAATTAGGTAGATGTGGGCAAGAAAGATAAAGGTACCAGTGATTGTAAGCGAAACAGGTGAGAGTCCAAGCGAGTTGGCTGCAACGCCCACAGCACTCTCTGGTTGTTTAATCATGTTTCGCATTTATGGTGTAATTGTCACTATATTTACCTTAAGCAAAGTAGAGCTTTCCCAGGAATAGAATTAAGTTTTAAGAAATGTTTGAACCAAACGAAGACCCTTCAAGGATTTTTCGCGTGAGAATCAAACGATTTTAAAATCTTGGGCCTAATTTCTCTCTGATGTTTATGTGAACAAGCGCCCCTTTCCCACAAGACATGCTAGGGAAATAACAATCACTGAACACCGCCCTCGGATGATGACATATGTATAATGATTCAGAAGAAGAAGTGTGTAGTGAAGTGTAACGTATATCCCACAAGTTTTGAGGAAAAATATTAATACTCATATTTTATATTCTTTTAATTATTTATTATATTAAATTATAAATCGTTATTTCTACATTTATTGTTATTAAAACTAGACTTTTAAACTACGGATAAGGGTCCATGTTCTTCAATAACATGCAACTTAACCCTAGTTTGCGCCATTGGTCTTTGGACGGTACCAACGTCGATTTCTCGATTTTTTTGTTTATCCGGCTACGTAACTGTTCTACGTTTTGAGCTTCCCAGCCATTGTCGTAAACTTTTCTAGCTACTAGGGCCCAAAATTTTTCTACAGGTCTTGCTTGAGGCACGTTCGGTGGGTTGTCTACCTTTGGGACAAAATTAATATTATGCGCGATACACGAGGCCCGAATCTTCTAGATTGCTTGCGCACTGACGTTCCAACCTTGGTTTTTGATAATCGTGATAAAACTTGGTCTTTATATTTTATTTTATAGACAAGACTTTACTTCTTTTTATACCTTTTTATTATATATCAACTAACTAACTATTTTTACTATGACAACATATAACATGAATGATAGGTAAGTACTTATATAGAAATCTTTATTATTCAACACTCCCCCTAATAATTATTTCTTCTAAGCCCAGTTTTGTTCTTAGATCGACATTCCTCTGTGCTGGCAACGGCTTGGTGAGAATATCTGCAAGTTGATTTGTACCCTCGACATGTCCTCTTTTTTTAGGTACAACAGTAACACACGGGTACATAATTACTGTTCCATGCAGAATTATCTATTTCTACACCACCTTTATAAACGTTCGGCTTCCTTTTACTTTGATATCTCGATAATAACGCATTTGATTTGCTTCCTCCGTTTCTTCACGGTTCTTCATTCTCACTTCTTCAAGCAGTAGTCGGTTTGTTAGATAGCTTAAGGTTTTCAGATCACTGGATACAGAATCCCACGCACTTTGAAAATATGTATATTCCCTTGGAAGTATCATTAAGATTCTAGTAACAACCATAGATTCAGGAATTTCTTGTCCTAAAGACTTCAGTTCATACACTAATTTTTCTAGTTTAGTTATATTCGTTGACATACTTTCCGAACTATCAAACCCAAAAGAGTAAAATTTCTGTTGAATCATATGTAAAGATACTTCTGTTTTCTGTGTATACAATGTTTCAAGCTTTTCTAGCATCTCAGATGCCGTCTTACAATGAAGAATTAATCCTAGTACTTGTTCAGATAAACTAGTTACAATAATTCGTTGAGCGTCTAGATCTTGTTTTTCCCAATTTACTACATTTTCTTTTTCTGCACAATCTGGTTTCTTCGTCTTTCCAACAGCAACTTCATAACTACCACCAGGTGTCGTAATTGTGTTTACCTTCAAGTTTACTTATTTTGGCATCCATTATTTTAATTATTGATAGACTTCAAAATTTCAAAAATTTAATATTTTCTTTATGCAAGATCTTCTTCACCAAGCTAATCCTCTTCTATTTGCACGTAGAATGGTTAATTTTCTAAATGGATCCTGGACCCATAACCTGATAAAACTTGGTCTTTATATTTTATGTTATAGACAAGACTATACCTTTTTATTATATAACAACTAACTAACTATTTTTACTATGACAACATATAACATGAATGGTAGGTACTAATATAGAAATCTTTATTATTCAACAAATCGAACCAGCCTTTCTTCATTCGCTTAATTTAGAACCCTTGGTCTTCCACTTTTCGGGACATTTGCACAAGGAATTCGCATTCGTTTTATTGTTCGAAAAATTGTAGCCACTAAAATAGTTTGGCCCTTGTATAATCTTACAATTTCGCGCTTAGATACTTGTCCAACTAATGGAAAAATCTTATACGCCATTATAACTGCAAGTATTGGCGAAAATGACATGTTGTGGCAACCTTTCATTGATTGTGACTCAATTTTGGCAAAGCTAAATTTCTCACAACACTTATTGGACCTATTAGTGATAAGGCCGAAAAGGAAAAGGAAAGGGATCTCATTACCTGTCGGTTGTTTTTTACTTCCATCTTTCGCATAGGATGAACCAGAACCTAAATCCAAAACCAGATATGTAGACTTATAACACCTAAAAAGGTTTTGTTCTGAAAAATCACTAAAGTTTCTACTAAAATACCATATGCCCAGTACTCGTGTTGATTATTTTCATTTCATTAGTATTATACCTCCTCATATTTATTTGATTATTATGTGGACTCTCACCTTTTTGAACCAGTTTTTTCTGTACTCTAATGAAGTTTATATTTTTTACTACTAAATGAAGCATGTAGAGGCCATTCAACATTCAACGTACTATAAGTAGAGTATTTTTAGTGGTTGTTAAACTGAATTTATAGCTTTTTCTTAGATTTATATTGAATTAAAGTGACATTTTATTGGACCCTCATTTTTGCCTCTGTACTGTTTAAATTTAATCATTTTGATTAATTACATACGTCACGCTACTGAAGTAAAATTGTATTTCCAAGAAAAAGGCCGAATGTGCTTCGATTAGATACGCGACATTTTGTTTATCGTACTCTGGCTCAAAATCTAATAACATTACGGTCATTACCCTAGGAGAATTTGGAGCTAGATTATTCGATTGAACTTAAATTGTTAAGTACAAATAAGCATCGCTAAAGTTTCACCAAAAAACGTTATGTGCCAGTATTCTTTCCCCTGTGTCAGATCAAGTTGACAAATTGTCGCTGAAATCGTTGACTGCTTATAGGTACCCTATAGTTCTTAAATTAATATACTGAATTTACGTTTAAACACCATGCCAACTTGTTCAACTTAAATGAAAGGAACATTAAAGAAAATTGCTATTTTTACTTTTTTTTCCTTTATTCTTACGGCCATGGATCATATCGTCTCTGCACTTATCAAGGTCAGTTGAAAGTATTTTCTTGAGAAGCTGCTTTTTGTCAAGTGATGCATTTTTCGATTTTTTTATGTGCCACTCCCTTACTGCCGACGGGAGGACTTTAAAACAGATGATATAATTGATGGAAGTATTTAAGACAGTGAAAAAATCATAACAGAATAAAATAAAGTAAGTAGTCTTAATAAATTAAACTTATGTGGAAATAATTATTCTTTTGCGATTTTTCAAAAAAAAATGGGTGAGGTGTACTCCCTAAATCATTTTTGTAATATGTGATTTGAAACTGAATTTGCCAAAATTCTGTTGTGCTGTTAGAAAAAGTATGACCAGTGAACTAAAAGCAAAATTATGAATTACATTAGGCTGATGTTTAAATATATCTTATTCCTACCCAGAAACAATCTTTATGTGATTTTTTGAAACGGCAATGAAATATAGCCAAATCTACATAACAAATTTGGCAACCACATCGACGATATATTACATCATTCTTTTGGATAGAAGGATTGTCTATTTGGCTGGATGATGGTAACATTCAGGCAACACTTACCTTTTTTTGATAACCCGTCTTTTTAGCATTCCCTTTATATTGGCAACAACTTACTATTTTATAACTTTATATATTTTTCTCTATTTAAGTAGTTAGCTGGTCCCTGTTCCCTTGGTCACTAGATAATTTGCATTTTTTACTATTATGGTGTCTTTAGAAGCTACTTGGTGATAGCTGCGACCAGCTATCAATATTCTTTGTGTTGTCATTAGTGATATCAATATTACTATATTTTAATTTTTTTACGTTGGTTTGAACTCCCTTTTTTAAAATTTAGTATTAGAGAAGTAGTATAAAGTACAAAAAGTAAGAACGGGATTGTTGTGTATTGTTGGCATGGCTCTGGAGTGAATCTTTAATCACGCGATCGCAGAGGAAATGGAGCAAAATGCCGTAATCGAACGGCTATGAATTAGAGGTTTAGACGTTTCTTACAGAAACATTATTATTATTTAATGAGCAGGATTTATCACTAAGATCCATATCTAAATTTGCAACCTAGCCATAACAGAAAGTTCTTAGAATTTCCGTGGTACCTACTCGCTATTCATATATATTTAGTTTTAACATAGGTACTTAGAATTAAAAAATAAAGTTTTTATGTTCAAAATTTTATTTCGTTTGATGTATTCATTTTTTTTCCTCAGTCTCAGATGTATTACAGTCAAATACCTTTAAACAAACATTCTCCCCTTTGAGCTGTTATCATTGAGCAATAAAACGAAACAAGAATTTATAGGTACCTTATTGATACACCACAAGCAATTATTTTCTGAACAGTAATTTTCTTTCATTTTACAATTTTTTAAGGCATAATTTTAGTAAAGAAATCCTTTCCAAATGTATCCAAAGTGCTTTGAGGAATGTAAATTTACGTGCGCTTCAACAGTTATTATCATCGGAGAGAAAGTTTTTAAATTAAAATGTTGAAATCACCTTTTAGCGCCACCCCGACTCATTCATTTAACCTTTCAGTTCCGCTTCTTTCGCTTGAACTTTTTCTATTCGCCTTTTAAAAGGACCGTAAGTTTCAAGTTAAGAAGATTATTTAAGGAATTTATTTAGTGGTGTCTTTAGATTAAATTATATAAGCAGATTTTTAAAGGCTTATGTGAAAACTATGTACGGTTTGTCTGTCTCTGTATGCATGTGTATTTCATTAATACATAGTTAGAATCTGCATAATCTGATCCCAACAAAAACATTACTACAAAACGCAGCCAAGTGCTCATGACTGTTTGATCGCAAAAAGTAGTGAAATCTGTTATAGAGCAAATACAACATTACCGTTACTTAATGAGTCTAAAACTTTTTATTTTACACGTTTCTCTAAAGCTTAGTTAACCTATATCGTCCATCAAAATTGAGTTCATGTAACTTGGCCGTTACCCCTTACGCATTAGAGAAGCATGACATTCTTTTGACTATTTCCTTCAAAAAATACGTATTAACCAATGAAAATGATGCATTTGGTAATTTTGAACCAATAGGAAACGAATTACAGCGATAATTTGCTGCTTATCGAGGGTCTCTTTTTAAACCCCTTACGCATTAGAGAAGCATGACATTCTTTTGACTATTTCCTTCAAAAAATACGTATTAACCAATGAAAATGATGCATTTGGTAATTTTGAACCAATAGGAAACGAATTACAGCGATAATTTGCTGCTTATCGAGGGTCTCTTTTTAAAAAGTTTAAGGGCAGAATAAATCCTATAGTTAAGCAAGCATTTAAAGTAACAGACCTTTATTAGGCAACTACAACTCATTTTTTAAAGATCAGAAAATTTCAATTGCTAAAGGAACAGTTAACAAATTTAATTTTAGGGGTTGCTGCTGCTGATTTCTCGGTCTCACTGACAACTTTCTTGACCACAATATGTTGTTCTTTAGATCTAAATACTGATGAGCAGGTTGCAAGCAAATCCTGCTTTGATGAAGATCCATAGCGCATTTTTTTAATTGGTGATGTTTGGGGTCTACCTGCAAGTACGGCTTTAGAGAACTGATATTTGAATGACCAGCAAGATTGGCCAAAGCGGATACTGCACTGCAAAGGTTGGAGTGATTGGTAATTTTGACTTTTTTGTGACCAGTCCAACAGCTTGCGCAGCATATTTTGCCCAGTGAGATATTTCGTTGCGTCCAATGGGGCAGTTTTTAAAAAATTCCACAGAGGTATCTTTATTCCATGAAGGGTTGATTGTTAGAAACAAACGGTTTTTATATTTTAGCCTCGCTTTCCCATAGGCATTCTAAATAACCTGAAACAATAGAAATTAAGGTCTTCAAAATTTAAAAGATAGCATTATTTTAGAAATTAGTTGTGGAATGTTTTCTTCATTGATGGTTATACCTACTGTCTTGTTAGTATTGCATAAGTGTGTTAAGTTTAATGCAATAATCTTTCTAGGGAAAGTGAATTTTATAGAGATGTTACTTTAAAAGTACCAAAAACATTAGTTTTTAGAGTTTTTAATAGTGCGGGTAGTAACAAAATACTGTGGAGTCTTTAAAGTATTGTATTCAATTCGTTATTGAAACTTTTTTTAGTGTTAATTATTTGTCAAGCCTTGGTTTATTGCATTAAATTATTGGCTGTACTGTGTTGTCAGTATTTTTGGTATATTGCTATTTGGTAATCGTAAACATTTTCAGGAGAAGTGTATTTTAAGCGATTTTACTACAAAGGTAACAATCACATTATTTCCTAGGCTAACTTGTTCAAAAAACTTATTGATAGAATTGGCAACTTGTTCGGTTCTTGCCACTGACACTGGCAAGTATCGCTAGTTTAAAAAAAGCTTTTGGAAAAAGTTTGTATTCAATAAGTGACATGTAAAAAATTGAATAGAAAAAATAAAGAGCTTTCAAAAGTCAAGTTAAGTAGGGTGGTGCATTAGGTACCAGACACGTGTAGAATGCTTTGAGTTGTGAAATCAGGTGAAATAATGAATAGTGAGTTAGCGATCGAACTAAGACGAGCTGAAAAAAAATGGGATGATATGGGGAAATAGTATTATTTTGGGAGGCTGGGAAATATTATACTTCTTTCAAGAAACGACTTTCTTATCCCAAGAGACTTGGCGGATCACTACCGTGCCTCCAGATAAATGTAACAAATAAATTTGTAATAGTTTGTGTTAGGAATTACTTGGGTTTGCTTGGGTTTGTGTTAGGAATTGCAGAAAATGCGATATTAGTAAATTAGTTGTTACCTTATTTCAGTAAAATCGACGGACACTCGATTTTCTTTAATTTCGCATAAGTTTACGTGTAAAAAAACAGTAAATCCAAAATTAATTAAAAATTGAATGCAAAAGCTAAAAAGAAGTTTTACTAGCATTTAACAACGGTTTTCCGTTTATACAACTTGTCAATCATTGATTTAAATTTAAAATCTTAAATTAATATAGGATGTCAGATGATGATCCATGAGTGTTACAATGTGAATAAATTTGTAGGTTCTATCGTTAATTTATGAAGAAGAAATATTCAAAATATGCAATCTTATGTTAAAAACACAGAAAAACTTTATTTCAAGGTGAATTTTAACATTTGATATAACATGGCATTTTTAGTAACATGGCATTTAGTAAATTTAGCTTGAGACCTACAGGTGGTATTAAAAATCTAAAAATAGAAAATTACTTGGAGAAAAACGACACTAATCTTTTACAAGGGTAAACTAATCATGTGTAAAAAAGGTAATACCATGTCACCGAAAAGTCTCTATCAAACTGTTAAACTTTGTTTTACGCGTAAAAAAAACGTTTTCCAGTTTTTTATTTAGTGTTTTAAACATTAGCAATGGCGACTAAACTGACAATGGCTGAAAAAATAGAAATCATTTTTATTGTTGGCAATACTTTTATTATAAGACGCATCGAGAGGCGGCCGAAATATTTAATATTAGACACCCAGACAAACATATCACTCACGTTACTATTGGCAACTCTAAATTCTAAATTTGAAAATATTGACTCTGTCGAAAATAATTTCAAGAAAAAACAAAGTTCGAACACTTTCAATTAGAAGTGTTGCAAGCGGTTGTGGAGAATCCAAAAATTTCATTAGAACAAAGAAAGAATACAGTTCAAGGTAATGTGTCAAGAGCATCTGCTGGTAAGATACTTAGACTAAATAAATTTTATCCCTATATGCCAAAATTTGTTAACACGCTCAAACCTAGAGATATGGAATTGTTTTTCCAGTTCTCTGCCTGGTTTCAAGGAGACGCTGAAGACGACTTTTTCTTTGAAAGAAAATTTTGAGGCAACGTTCACTTCCAATGCTCTCAGAATTAGGAAGTTTCCATTTTTTTCATTTTCTCTTAACAAATAGTCCTAAAAATGTAAAAAAACATAAGTATTTTTTGTATTTAATTATCTGTATAAATAAAAAAGTTATCGTCCTTCAAATTCTGAGATGCTACGCTCACGTTGACTGAGGCTCGATGACGTCCATACACACAACTCCGTCAACAGCGGAATAGGCGCCCATTTAATCTTTAGTGTTATTCTTACCGGATAGGATACAATGCATTAAAGTACAGACGCGAAAGCAGCAGCGGGCAGCTAGCCCGGCGACCATGGGGCGACAGAGTTGTGTGTTTTGACGTCACGGCCGATAAAAGCCGCGCGCGAATTTATTACATAAGAAATTGAATAAGTTCGTCAATTTTGAAGATATCGAGATAATTTTTTTTTGTTTGACAGGTTAAGTGAAAGACTATTAAATGATGTTGAAGTTACTCGATATTTCTGAAATAGGAAACTTCCTAATTGTCGGTGGTGGAGCGATGTGAACTCCACTTCGTTATTGAATGCCGTGACCAAACATTTTTCAAAACGAACGTTTTGAATTTATTAGCGAACTACCATTGACCGTGCGACAGGCTCTCTGGTATTAGCATGATGGAGCTCCTTATGATAGCGCAGCCAGGATCCCCAAATATTTGAATGAGACTTTTCCACAAAGATGGATAGGAAGACGTTCGAAAATACCCTGGCTAGCTAATCCACTGGATATTACACCTTTAGATTTTTTCCTCTGTGGGCGATTGAAGGAATTAGTGTACAAGCACAGAACTTTTCGTCATATTGATAACCTAGAAGAAATGATAAGGCAATGTATCCGACAAATTACTGGCCGTATGATCAGAAACACTGTATCAGAGTTTTCGAGTAGGAGAATAATGTATATGGAAAAAGATGAAGGGCATGTGGATACCTACAGGCGCTTTATTTGTAAATTTGTAATTGTTTAAAATAAAGTTATTTTTAACCACCCTGTACATTTCGTTCTACGTTCAAGACTAACTTATAACTTGATTCGTGCTTTTACATAACGGTAATGCAGTTTAAATGAAATTTAGAATAGCCTCGTGTAGGATTTTATTGTTGAGACTCCCTGTGTGTTATAAAAAAAATGTTTAATGGCAGGGTTATTTTCTCAAAAAACACATTAGATGTTAAAATTTACCTTAAGATAAAGTTTTTCTGTGTTTTCAACTTTACTGAATTATTACTTTTACCTTTTTAAGCCACCCTGTTTGTCCTACATCAATTTTTCCTCGCGCAAAGTTAATTTCTTGCGATGCAGAACTTTTTATATAGAGACTCATTTTACTCTAAAATTGATAGTAAAAAAGTTTCCCATTGGTAAGAACTTCCGAAAACATGCTGTATTTTCAGCTTGACAAGAAGACAATAGTGAAGCAAGGAAACCACGCAAAATAATAAAAATTGAAGGTAAGTTGCAATGACACCTAAATAACATAATTGTGAGAAAAGAGAAAACTGAACTAGCAATCTAGAAATTTTAGTTACAGGGTCAATGTTTAATGAAATAGGCGGATAGAGTTTCAGAAGAGGCCTGTTTCAACTCATTTGAGCAAAGGATACACCAAAGTCAACTCTTACATCAAAACTCCTATAAAATATAATATCGTATAATACCGACAAAAGTAGTAATAAAAAACAAGGTCCAGTATCAAAGAACCAAGGATAATTCTAAATCAAGTGGAATTAGAGAGGGCGAGAGTTTTAACTCGTTTTTATTCAGCTTGGCAATGGACAAAATAATAGGGTGGATTTTGAAATAGGAAATGTTACTAACTTATTTTTATAATTCAAAGCATAGAATAAATTAATTTTAAATTAGCAGTATTAAGAACTAACGTGCATGTAAAAAATTAAAATGATTATAAATGGGTACGGAGGCTTACAAAGTAAACTATTTTTTCCTTTATTTAAGATTTTCTTTTTAGCGCACCTATTCTCCCCCTCCCCCTTTCATCCTATCTCCCCCTTTTTGTAATGGCCATGCTATATTACATTTTCTGATCTCATAACTCCAAAAATTACATATTAGTTAACATTTTTGAAGAAATTCCCACCCTTTAATCCCCCCCCCCCCCCCGCCGTTAATTTTTATGTCATCAGTTACACAAAATTAGCTTTTCTGACCTCAATAACACCGAAAATGTTACCTACATTTGTTAACATTGTTGGAGAAATTGCCAATAGCTTTTTACCCTCCCCACCCGTTAATATCCTCAACGTCTATTACACAAAATTATATTTCTTGACCTTAGTCACCCGGAAAAAGCATTTTTTAAAAAATTGTCAATCGCTCCCCCCACCCTTAAGTTGTTACCATCTGTTAATCTGCTAGATAAAATTAGATTTTCTAACCTCAATAACCCCGAAAATGACATATTTAATATTTTTGGAAAAATTTTCAGCCGCTCCTTTGAATTCCCCCCTTGGTTAATTTTTTTAACAGATGAAGAAACTGACATATTTATTATCATTTTCGGAGAAATTTTTACGCACACATGCAAAGCCATGTTCCGTAAACCGCTTGGATAAGTCTTTAATAGCTACTCTACGAAAGTGACCCGTGTATGAAGGGTCTCAATCTTCCCCTATATGCTTGCACGTCTTGCAACATGTAAATGTATGTTTTGTCAGTGTATTAACATTAGAAATTTATATTTCACTTTTTGATGATTTTCTCTCAGTGTAATAAGTGATAATACTGTCACTGAAAACGGACCCCTTGAGATCAAAGGAACCGACACTCTTTCGCTTCTGTGTGGTATAGGAATTCTGCATCCAAACGTTCGTAGAAGCAGAGAGTATTATTTAGTCTATGGTAGAAGTCACCTGCTATCGCAGAATATTTGCTGGGAAATGTTTTTAGTATTATGGAAATTATCTCTTAGCATTAAAGGATTGGTTTATCTCGTGCCTTGTAATAATGATCATTTTCTATACTGCAGTTTGTTAGTTAGTCATCTAATCACAGCGAAATAGCTTACCAACTAAAGTGAAATGCATTATCCACTCTGTATTGTCTTTTCGCATTATTGCCTTTCCTCAATACTACTGTCGACATCTTCAGGTGGTAACACCAACATAGACTTTCATCGATATTGATTTCTTTAGCTTGTAAATGCGTAGTTTTTAACTGAACTTGCAAGATGTCGCTACAAGCATGTAAAATAGTTTCGCAAATACCACTTTTTTAAATTTTCAATTTAAAATCTATTCCCGTTAGATCCCTAAATAAAAAAATGATATACAGCTGGTGAGAGTGTCGGTGGAAATAATTTTCGGTTTTGTTAATGAAGAATATTATATTTTCGGGGATAATAACACGAGAGCTTAAAAATTACCGATAAGTTTTCACGATTGCGTGTTTTCTATAATTTCACGAGTCCGCAGGACGAGTGAAATTTGCAAAGAAAATACGTAAGAGTGAAAAATTATCAGTAATTTTAAAGCTCGAGTGGTATTTAGGGGATTATTTCACGAATGAAAACACAAATTAATATGACAACCAAGAAGATGACAGGAAAAAATTATCGGTGTAATTTTTTTTAATTGGCGTTAAAAAATTATCGCTGTAATTTTAAAAAACTTCACTCATCTTACGGGACTTTTAACACATGAGTGAAATAATCGGCAAAAAAGAAAATTATGCATTCAATAAACCTCAATTTTTTAAATTTTTAACAAACTTTTATTCAACTAAAAAAATGTCAAATAAAAATTTAGGGAAGAAGTTAAAAATAGTTAACATGTTATTCCAAACTTAGAAACCAAAAATGTTATTAATTTTCAGGAAAACTGTTAAATTTGGATTCAGTTCAGGATTCTTCCTGATGTGTTTTATTTATTGGAAAACGGAATGTAAAGATAGAAAAATGTTGTATGTACGGAAATAACTAAATTTAAGAAGGTTTCCACTTTTATTAAAAAAACTAATAAAAGCAGAATGATAAAATTTGGTATACTTAGATATCTTTGTTAAATCACAAGAAAAGACACAAAGGTATTGAGAACGATAGGAGGAGCGGGAGAGGCGGACTAGACGTCTCAGGTAGCCTCCTAAGGTGAGTAGATCGTGTTCCAAAGCTTTCAGGAGTTACCCGAAACAAAAAAAAGTGGACAAGTTTTATATTATGCTATAGATTTTTGCGCATAAAACAGGCTAGAATATATAAAATATATAAAAACTTTTGAGTGAATTACGGTTCAAAGAAATAAAAACACATTTCCACAAAAAATTTGCTCTTTGTTTTTTACATTCTTTTACTTGCTTTTACTATGCTATGAAGATAAACTTTCTGAACAGTTTAAGTCCAAATTCATGCCAGTCACATAATTTGGGAGTCGTAGAGCACTTCCACCAACTTGAAAAATGTAGCTTTCGAGAAAAAACGCGTTAGTGTTTTTATAGTACTGACATCTAATCCAGGATCATCTTAATATTAATATTCCCTGAGTAATTGAATCGTGTTTTTTAAGGGCGTAAGTCAAGAAAACAAAACTTTTCAGACTGAAAAAAACTTTTAAATATTGTTTACTTGAACAATCCATAAAATTTCATCTTATTATGACCAAAAATAAAGATTTTAGAGACCATAGAAAAAATGAAAATCTGCTATTGTTGGCATACTTCAGTCAACACTGCGTTGAGTACCCGTTATTAGTTATAACGTTAATATCCTTCGACAAAAACCTATCTCTGAGTAGTCTGGACTTGTGTTCGACAGATGGAAGCATTACGTTTTTCAGAATTACCAAATAGACAAATCGGTCTATTATTTCTTCTATGAAATACAGAATACAATAACCAGAAAAGCACCCCATACAGTGGCGGTTGGTGAAATTTCAAAGTTGTTTATCTCTGTTCATACTTACAGGACCCTGCCACGCTCTTTTCCGCACAGAAGTAGAATTCTACTTCTACTTACCATTCATAATTAAAAATCCAAAGGTCGGTAAAAATTTAAGAAAATAAAGATATTGAGAATTTCCAAAATTGACTCACGTAAAGAGTTGAGTTGAAGGCGAGAGGCTTGCGCATGCGTGCCAAAAAAATTGCCCTAGCTCCATGCAATGCCGGAGAGAGAGGGGGGGGGGGTTTGGGGGCGCCACTGTTTTTAATGCCGAGTGAAAAACAGAAACCCTCCTAGATGGTGTTGGGACCTCGCTTTCAGCTCACTCACTCACATAAAGTTACCATATTATCAAAGTTAAAAACAGAAACTGCGCTGTCTGGTGAGGCAAATAAAACACTACCTTTAAAACAAATTTACAATTTATTTACCAAAAAAATATATTAGGTCATTTCTACATTTATTTAACTCGAAAATCAAACCCTGAGGGGGGGCTTAAAGTAAAAATATGAAGATTCGAATCGATTCGACGTTAGGCGCAAACCAAAAGTTTTTATGAATATTGACATTAAATATATATTAAGGTTACCAAACAAAATTAATAATAAATAAAAAGATGTTGCCTGAAGAAGTTTTCCTCAACTGAAGGTGTCCAGGCCCAAGGCTATGACGGCCAAGGCATGGCGATTGGGTGTCCCCCAGTAAGAGGAAAGAGCCTGGAGATGTCTCCCAGTAAAAGGAAGGAAAGTTGGCATCTCCACCAAAAAGAAAGATTTGTCCCCCAAAAGTAAAGAGATAGGTATCTCCACCAACAATAAAGACCCTAATAAAACAAAAGGTATGCGTCAAGGCAAGTTAAAATTCAGGTACTATGCAAATATAATTTCGAAGAAATATTAAATTTAAATCACAAAAAAAAACTTTTAGTGGCTGAAGGCCTTAAACAATTATTCATTGGTATCAAGAAAGTAAAACCGAAGGAAATATTTTGAATTAAATAGAGACATCAGGTAAAAAAAATTAAACAGGCAATATCGAATCCAATTAATTAACAAATCAAAGTTAAGATAAAATTTACATAAAAGTAGCCATTGTACGCTACTGTGCACAGAAAAATATTCATTATAAACTAATTATATTTACATAAGTAATGTAGCTACAAAAATATTAAACAATCAGATCATACACTGGTGACAAAATAACCAAAATAGTTAGGTAATCGCTTCATTACACAAAAGTAAAGTTTAGCCGCAAAATACAATGTGATAACATTTAGCACGTTAAGTATAATCAAAAGAGAAGTTAAGTATTACTATTACTAAACATATACATCCAAATATAGTAAATGTATCTTAATATTTATGAATATAAACTAACCATACCGTATCTGTAAGCGTAACCCAAGAATGAACAAATGCCACCGTGAGTAGTTAACGGTACTATCCTTCACCCACTCTGAAATTTTGCAACCAAATATCATAATTAAGAATCAGCCTTGTCCATGTCATACGCAATATTAATTAAAAGCTAGTTAACACAAAAAAAAATTAAGAGAAATGTGAAAATTACTACCAAACATTTAAGCTGCCGGTCTCTAGTGCTGATATTCCAAAACACAAAATATTAATTTTGCCAAAATGGCTATTGATTATTAACATAATTAGTTAAAAAAAAAAAACATCATTAACTTCAAATTCACGGATATACACCAATAACTAGCTCACGATGGTTTTGCTTGCAAAATAACAAAATAAAATTTAACCTTGGGTCACCCTGTACCGTCCTAACCAACTTTACCAAAAGAATGCAGCAAATCGAGCTAAGATAGCTGACAAAAAAAAACCGTATTAAAGAAAACTGACAAGAATTTGACCTACACCACATGCGAAGGACAAATATCAGCCCATTGAATTCTTAATAAAAAAACCCATCTGTACATAATTAATTAATTGCCACGAAATATAGCGATCTACTTGTATTAGAAGAAAATGTTTAATTATAAAGGAACTGATTAAAAACGCGGATGTCTTAAAAAAAATTAATCAAAAGGATATGAACGAAAATTAATTAAAATAGCAGTTTGAACGCGGAATTCGGTGTTTTTAAGGGTGTAAGAGTGGCCAAAAGGGCTTACCTGTCGATTCTGTGTCGGGTCTACACGTGTGTCTGCTAACATCTACGGCGTAGATCCATTAAAAATGTGATTCTTCCGGAATAAGGTAACGGCATTCAAAGCCAAACAAAAACGGTATCAAACAACCAAACGGCACCAATTGCCAAACAAAACCCGGAGGAAAAATTCGGGGTCACAACCCCAAATCCTTATGAGCCCAGCAGGACTGAAAGGGTTGCACCCCTACCGATTTCAGCCAGCAGCAAGGTGGAAATGATCGCAATTTTCAGTACCCCAACGATCCCAAAATTCATTCATTTTTTCCCTCGTCATCACGCTATAGAGCGGTGCATAATAGTATATATACAAACAACGCTAGTCAATACCGTCCAGTATCGACAGCGACGAAAACTAACCCCTTAACACGTCAAACGGTCGGGTGTCAAAACTAGCTACAAAAGAAACATATCGCGCCCCGTCCCGCTTATAATTTCGTAACATATCGTCCGCTATGCGAAAATAAAACAGCCAAATTAGTATCGACACCCGCTGCGTCGATCTAATCGCACGTCCCTACGACACCGTCGCGCGCAGTACTCGAACATGGTAGAACCTTAAACATGAGTTGCCTATACCGTTGTTTAAATGAAAAGGTCGCGGCGATCTCTAGGAACACACACGTAAACTCAAACCGTTTAATCAGTTAGAAACTACCGGGATCAGAAATACACCTCAAAACCGGAACCAAAGGTGGCGCTACTTATATCAATATTATAATTCGGCCATAAAAATATATTATAAATTTTTGTGACTAAAATTGAATGTTATAACCCGTATCAAATTTAGGGGTTTTAATAGTGAGCCCACTGGGAATAGTTTGGTAAAGAAAAAAACCATTTTGTAATTTGCGAAAAAAAGTTAAATTTCCCCTCCCAAGAAAAAAATGAACACGTCTAGGTATTTGATTTCTTTTTTTTTTTCTAAACAAAGTTTACATCATTTTGTCGACAGTTTTTAAATTTTGAGAGAAAAAAATGTGTTAGTAGAAAGTTATAATCATTTGAATTTTTTTAAACCTAAAATATAATTTTACAAAAAATTCAAATGACTATAGCTTTCTACTAACACATTTTATTCTCTCAAAATTTAAAAACTGTCGACAAAATGATGTAAACTTTGTTTAGAAAAAAAAAGAAATCAAATACCTAGACGTGTTCATTTTTTTCTTGGGAGGGGCGCACCAAAAATTTAACTTTTTTTCGCAAATTACAAAATGTTTTCTTTTCTTTATCAAAACATTCTCAGTGGGCTCACTATTAAAACCCCTAAATTTGGTACGGGTCCTGTAAGTATGAACAGAGATAAACAACTGCCACTGACCCCATAACAAACAAGATCCGCCGCCATGTTTAACCATTGCTTTAATGTATTTGGGACAAAATTTTTTACTCCCTGGAAGATTAACCCAAGCTATTCCATCGGACCCAAAAACAATGAACACTGATTCTGAGAAAAAAGTAGATACTTTTCCGACGATTGTTCACAAATGTTGGAAATTCTGACAAGATTTCTTATAGAAAAAGTCAATATTACAATACTTCTAGTCATTGCCAGTCAATAAAAAATAACTGTTAGGAAATATTAATTTCTGTGCTGTAAGGAAATATTTTCTTACAGTTGTTAGTGCACTGTAAAAGTTACTGAACACACGATTTTTAGAAGATTAATTCATTTTTGAACACAGCTCATAAAAGTATGCTATTACGTTTTCCGACAAAGAACCTTTATTTCAGCTCTTCGGATAGTCCATGAAACGATTAGATGCATGTTCATATTTCTGTTTTGATTTCTTTGGAAGTAAATCTAATGTAGTAGTATTTACTGCTTCCTTAGTTCTTTAGGAGTTTCAGGAATGGAAAGTACATCGTCACTTATTAGATCGCACTTTTTTTTGAATACAAAACATATAACAGCTCGAATCATTGGAAAACCATCAAATTAAATTTACACCCAAGTTTGACAATACAAAATTGATACGTTTCCATGGTTCTACAATCAGCTTTTATTAGGAATTTCAAGGCAGCAGTTATTTGTGCATAAAATTAGTCAGGTATTTTTAAACGAAGCTATATATTTATTATAGTTTCTTCGGCGGAAAAATCGTATGTGTTTAGCATTCGCATGCACCTCGTAGCATTCTCGTAGGAATAGCCACATCCCTGACCCTGTTTTGCTGGTCTCGGCTGGCGGGCGCCTCGACTAGCAATATACACCAGTCGTCCGGGAATGTTTTCCAATGATTTACTGACTAGTAGGTACTATACGGTATCCATTTGGTTTTGAGAATGATGACAGAAAAAACAATTGAACAAGAATTAACCCTATTGGTCAGTTCCATGGACCGTTTACACCAGAACATATTTTAGTGATCACAATGTTCATCTTTTCTTTCCTGATAATCACGGAGGAATCAGATTTCTTTCTATTCGTTTTGGCGAAAGTGCATTAGACAAAGACAAATAAAAAAAGGATTTGTTCAAATTTTTATCGTACATTCTTTGCTTGTGGAAGTATTGCTGGTTATATACTTCGAAAGATTAGTCATCGCAAAATTCTTTTTTTCCTGATAAAATCCCAGCGGAATCCAGTTTCTTTCTATCCTTGTTAGCAAAAGGGGCATTAATAAAAGACAAATAAAAACGATGCTGTTGCCAATGAAAAAAAATAATCAAACAACATTTCATCACAGGCGGCTTTGTTTGTGCGAAAGTATTTCTGGTTGCCTATAATAGTGAAAGTTTAATCGGAGTTGTCATAAAAAATAAATTTCTAACCTGATAAAATACTTACGTAAGTTTTATGATTTTATAGCAAAAGACCTTTGTTTTTACTGAACACAAACAGCATTTACAAAAATCTCGTTTTTATTAATCGAAAACATTGTCAGCATAGCCACATTAACCTTATTATTTTATAGCATTTAAAATCGTTTCCTACCCAAATATCAATACTACCTCTAACCAACAATTTGCACTAAAAGGATCGGAGGAAAAGTATCTAAATAAATCAAGGAAAAATTTCAAAAATGAGTAAATATTTTTATTAGGATAAACAATTTATAATAAGGTTAAAAAATATTCCCTATTCTCCGATATATAATGAAAACGGATCTATTATAATATAGCCTACCTGCGAACAGTGATGTTTGTGTAAGTTAAAGACGCGATAAAAATTGTTTAATCGAATATACCAAGTAGTTTCACAATTTTTAACTGTAAATGTTGAGTCTTAGTTCCAGAAGGATAGATACACTTTGTAATGGCACTGTGACTTCTGCTTTAAACTGAAACCAATCGCTTCTAGGGCGCAATTTTCACTACTTTCTCAATAACTAAAGAAATCTTCTGTAATGCCCACTATTTTCAACTTTATATCGGGTCGGTGTTCCTGTTACTCATTGCCATAACGCCCGGTCCAAGTAATGTAAAGGAGAACAAATATATACCTTGCCTAATATTTCAATAGTTGTTAGTCAGTCCCAGATTCATAGAACACAGGAATTTAAGCTGCTAATACTTTATATAAATTTTTTAAGTATAGTTTTACACTGCAAAAACAACTTATATCATGGGATAGGCTTCAAATAATATGCCATATTAATCTTTCACATAACCTAACTTTCTACCAGCTGTAAAAATTTTACGAGTATGGCAGAGAAAGAAGAGAGAAAAAAAATGAGAGAGAAAGAACATGAGAGAGAGACATAATTGATCTCTTCGTTGTAAAATGGGTTTCTGTCATCATTCTCAAAAGTAAATGGATACGGTATAGAGGTAAATATGGGCCATCTAAATTTAAAATGTATTTTATTTTAATACCTCCACTTTTGATAATTTTTTTCTACCATAATAAAGAGTCGCCTATAGAGGATTACTATTAGGTAATATTTATTTATTTATTTATCAAACATTGTTCCAGTAGGAAGAATATCAGATCTGCATTTGGCCCAAATTTCCCACCTGATTGGGTTATATGGGTCATGATTAAATGTCACGCAAAAACCAATACACATTTCTTTTGCATAGTTTACTGAAACCTGAAACTTGTTTTAATTAAAAGGCGCATAACTTAAAACCAACATTATAAAAATATGTATAGTTTTAAAGGAACTAACATAGGTAACATATAAAGTAATTAAGCCACAGTTTGAGCTGAACGTAAATCAATAGAAAATTATAAAAATAAAACATCTTTAAGATCTAGTAAGATAACTAAACAAACTCACGCTTACAGACCCAATAAAAACTAAACATAAAAACTTTTATCTAAAGTCATAAAAAGTTACCAACGTAATTAGCTTTAAGCAAACAGGACTTTAATCAAGAACAGTTTAAACTCGCAAACCTAAAACAAATAATTTTTATTTAAAAATATAAAAAGGCAAGTAAACAAACAGCAATAAGTTAAAACTCGTCAGCCTAACTCATTAAAAGTAACCGAAAACAATTATTTTTTAATATAAGTTAAAAAACTAGCATAACTAAAGATCATTGATATTATCAAGTTCAAGACCTACACATACTCGTACCTCATGATACCAAGTAAGACATTTAACACACAATATCATGTCATATTACTGTTGTTCTTTATTACAGGCGCCACAGAACCAAGACTCCTTAACACTCTCTTTTTCGATGCCGCGAGGTTGCTTACATGTCGATGGTCCTGGATCTCTTGGGGTGGAATAAGTTGCAGAGGACTGATTTACACTATCAAAAAGGTGTCTTGTAACCTGTTGAGCTTTGCAATTTAAGGCTTTTCTGCGAACTGTGACCATTTTATCTTGATTGATAGAAATCGGTAACAATTCATGAAAGTTGAAGTATGTGCAGCAACTTTACTAGCTTTGCATATTAAAACTGCCAACGGAACATTATCTTCATCCGAAGAGTCATATTGGTTTTCAGGTAAAGGTACTGCTGGGTCTTCCGGTTTTTCATTGTGTTCCCATGTCATTAAGTATGTCCTTGTCTGCCACTAACGAAGATGCAAATGCTTAATCAGGTATGGCATCTGGATTTAAAGGAAACAATCCTGTAGTTCTAAATCCATTAGTTATGTTTTTCAGAGTCATACATTTTGGGCAAGCTATGGACAAAATAATGGCAAATCTTGCTTTGTTAAGGGTACTTTGAGGGTAGGTATCCCAATATGTTAAAAGTTCTTGATCCCAGTTAGCTTCCAAAGAATGAAACACGGACTTATCTAAAGGTTGTAGCCCATGTGTGGTATTTGAGCGTAAACAGAATAGGGTAATTTTAAGCAAGTCAGCTGCTTTTCGAATGGTAAAATCTATGTGGATTGAAGCAGAATTGGTCCATTTGATTTATCTTTAACAAAATGTTTAAGAACTCAATAAACAGCTTAGTTGTTATGCTCCCTTTGGGAGCCATTTTGACCAATGATGCGTAGGGTAAGTTGTCAAGGAATTCAGGCTTCAAACGTTTTCCTTTAAAGAGTATCACTGGGAGAATTGAGTTCCTAATTGCATTACAGCAAGCCACGACTATAACATTTTCTGCATGTTGTGACCAGTGGTGTAACCAGGGGAGCTAAGGGGGCTGGAGTCCCCCTTGATTTCCACACCTTAACTGTTTTTTTTAAATAGCTTGTTTTTAATATTTTTTAATAAATGGGATAAGTATAGGTAAGATTTTTTCCTTAACCCCTCCCCCAATCAAGGTCTGGCTACGCCACTGGCTCTGACGCTACCATATGAACACGTTTCTCAGCCATATCGGCCAGCACACATTGCTGATGTTGAATAGTTAGGCGACAGCCTTTTTCATCCATATTAAACACGTTCTGTGGTTTATCTTTAAGATTTAGACTCTCATAAGTTCGTTAATTTTTGTAACATAGTCGGACACCATTGTCATTAAGTTTCTGTGCTCCACCAGGGTTCGACGACTGGGCCCTTCTTGTTGAAAAGTCCGTATTACGCTTCAAAAATATTTGCAACCAATCTTTACCTGCAACCTGTTGATATATCGTTTATTTAACATTATATACCCAACCTATTTCGGTGTAAGGAGTAATCCCATCTGACAGTAGCGTTTAATTCTCTGAACAAACTATCTTTCTTGTTGAACGCTTAAAATGCTAGGGCGACCCAATCGTTTCACAGTTAACCCGTCATCTACATACCTTTTAAGAGTGCGCCCCTGTATTCTAAATTGTCTACATGCGCTTCTTTGACCTTTTCCATTTCTAACAGCTCTTATAGTATTGTCAAGTTGTTCCTGGGTCCATTGCTTGCGCAAGTTTTTCCCATTACGAAGCTTAATAAAGAGAAAACAAATTTAGTTCATGTTTTCGGTGCCTATCGTTTAATATGGGCAATTGTCGGGTCATATGGGCCACGGCAACATTCTAGCCCATATTTCACGAAAGTATTTGACGAGTAGGGTGAAATTGATTTAAAATAATTTTAAAAAAAAGGCAGACTTTAAAAAAATGTTTACTTCAATATTTCTATGCAAGCTTATGATCTAAATCGATGTCAAAACATGTCAAACAGAGCCGCACAGGATAACCCTAATAGTATATTTCATTACCAGTCCGGAAAAAAGGATTTTTCTGTGCGCGCTTGACAAATTCTCGTGTGAGGCGCAGCCGAACACGGGAAGTCAAGCAAGCACGGAAAATCCATTTCTGGACGTGTAATGAACGATATTTTTTATTATACTTCTTTGAAAACGATAACATAAAACAAAATATAACATAAAAAAATACATACATATAAAATAAACTTGGAATATTTTTATTTTCACAACTGTTATCGGAATTTAAAAAAAAAACTACTAGAGTAATTAAAAATTAACTATTAATAGTGAAAGATGCCACTTTTTCAGGTTGAGAGAACATTTTATTAGAATGAATTTAATTGACAGAAAATTAACAACGCTGACAATATGGTCTTTGGCAGGTATGATGCGTTTTCATGGTAACTTTCAAATCATTTAAAAGGTGATTTAAATTTGTCTATGTCAGATAAGATTGACAAAACGTCAAAAAATATTTCAGAAATTCATCTAAATATTCAAATATTTACGAAATAAAATACAAAATAGGTACATATTAAATATCAGATAGCATATAGACTTTCTTGAGTTTAGTTTATTTTCCTATACCTATATTTCTATTTTAAAGCCAAAAAATAGTCGGTATCTTCATTCAGCACACTGAAAGAACTGGAGACCAGGAAAATTTTTTCCGTGCGCTCTTTCCGTGCGCTAGCCCGAAAAAGCCCATCTTACATTATTACTAAAACAGATGAAAATAAGGTGTTTTCAAAGAAGTATAATAAAAAATACTTTTTAGTATTCGCTATTTTTGACAACAATTAACGAAACAAGATAAAAGAAAAACTGTCATGGCCAATTTTAACCGTTTGCACATGGAATTTTTAAACTATATCAAATTATATTAAAGACTTAGGTAAGTCATTCTAGGGCATTCATTGGCAAGTTTAAGTAACTTAATTCTTACAAAAAAAATCAATAATTATGACAGACAAGTCGGAATTCGTTGTCGATACAAAATAATAACTTGTTGATATTAAAATTGCAATTGCAATGAAGACTAAATAGTATTTGTTCAAATACCTAATATTATGATACTTACCTTTAACCGGTAAATTTAATTTAAAACACAAAAACACCTAACCAAAAATAAAGTAGAAAATTTACATGACCGCCTGCTTCCAATGCCCATCAGAGACTGATCAGCACATCAGAGCAGGTTAGAAATGTTAAGTGCGTTCTAATTGATTACAACATCCGTAACGTTGATTTCAACGGTGGCGCCCTCGGTGGTGAGCCCGAAAGTACTACTGGCGGAAGCGGGACGTGGTGGGAAGCCACCATAGGATCAGCTAAAGGCAAATTAATGTTTTGACATTTTATAACCTTGTTGTATTTGCACAATGTTAAAAAAATATTTTATTGGACTTTATAAAACAATTTTCACAGGAAAATTTAAAATTTCACTGGCGGCTATTTCCTAAAACAACACCCAACCCAACCTGAACAAAGCATATGTATATAATACCAAAACATTAATTAAACTTTAAAAGCAATACAAAATTGTATTTTATTTAAAAGTAAAACAACAATGTCCCATTTTTACTAGTTTTTTTTCTAATTTCTTCATTTAGTCAATATAAAAAGTTAATTGTGATCAAGTCATCTCATAACATGGCTCCTATGTATGACATAAGAATGTTAAAGCAAGGTAAAAGTCTCAATCGGATGAAGGTTCTAATCAGATTTCTTGTGGTTCCGTTAACATCACCCTGGGCTTGTGCGGAGGTCCAAGTACATCGAGCATTTAACATGAAACAAAAGGAAAGTTTCGGCAGGATAATCTTATACACTAAGTAATACTTATTTATATCACACAAATCAGATGCACTATTTAACTTTACTTATTAACTGAATGGTACATAAAAAAAACTTTAGTTAAGTTTCAACTTTTTATTACTGCTATTGATTTTGCAGTCAGTAAAAATTGTGTGCTTTCTATAGTGTCCAGTAGGACAATCAAGAGTTATGTTAAAGAGTACTCGTCAAGAAGTGTAGATTTATTTCCGAAGCTTAACGTAGGGATGCTACATACAAACGTATGTATACCAATTGACAATTTGTGTTATAGCCCGGCAAGTGAACATTTTTTCGTGCAATGCATCAATCAATATACGTATTAACCGTTGTAACATTGTATGCCTAAGAGCGGTAAAATGTCAGTCTGTAAAACTTAAAAGCAAAAGGCCGCCATCTTGCTTCAACCAATCACATGAAGAATTGCGCATCCACAAAACCTCCTGAATATGCTCGATCTTCACTTCGGAAATAAACGTATACGTCTAGACGAGTACCCGTTAACTCTGGATTGGCCTGCAGAAGTAATAGGTGTATCCTCATTATTCTTTTCTCTTAAATATTTGTAAAGACAAACGGACATTAAATTTTACTATATCATTAACAATATTGTGCTCATCACAAAAAACGCATTTTTATAAATATAAATCAGATATAAATCACAACATATGTTCCGGAATTAAAATCATCTAAATAGTTACACCTAACACGAAATGTTTTAAATTTTATAAGGAAAATGATACTAACCTAACCACAATATCTGATTTGTCTATTTATATCTACCATAAAAAAAGTTTGATTAAAATCATTCTTTACGGCACAAAGACCACAAAACAGAAATGGGCAAATTTACTATTGCCAACTTTTATCATTTATTATTACGAAACTATGTTTACTTAAATAAATAATATAATAAATAAACAAATTATTAATATTAGTCCACTCTTTGGAATATATTGGTATTGGAAATACATGAGGGTGTGTATGTATTATTTTTGAATGCAAAAATATATTTTGCTGGCAGACTTGCTGATCAAGATCAAGCCTTTTATATAACTGCACTTAAAAATACCAAAAAACAAAGAAACTGTGCATTTTAGAACAAACTTCACGTACAATTTAAAATTTAAAATACCTGGAAAAATGTTTCTTTACTAAACTATAAAAGGAAATATGTTTCAATACTTGTATTGACAATAGGCTATATTTTTCTTTAATACAAAAGAACACTTACCTGGAAAAGTAATAAAGCCCTAATTTACTTTTCTAGCCGATGATGAATTGTTAAAATAATTTTCATCTTTTCACGAAATGAAATTATAATGGCTGACGGGAAAGACAAAGGCGAGACAACCGAGTATAAAATAACCTGATTGGTCTAATTTTGACGTATCTGTTGTCTGTCAAATGGAAGCAGCGCCTCTAGGGCAAGTTTGTTAAATAAATGTGACAAGTCGCAGTTGCGATAATCCTTATTTAAAGTTTCAGGGTTCTGCTGATCAGGTTGGGTTTTCTTAGTAGAGGCGTGATTAGGTGGAGTGGACCAAGTAATATTTAAAGGTTTGTAGCATAGGCAGTAATACATCGTTGCCAGATTCCTCATGAACACTTAACTTTGAAAACCCGTTGGCCCATATTTGCCTCTAGTACATTACAAATATTTTTTGCCAAAAGCAAGTCGGGTCGGGACATTTCATTCTCGATGGATATTAGTGCTTTCTTAGCAGCTCTTCTTCTAAACAATCCTTCTTCCTTTAACCTTCTTTGCACGGTTCTGTAGCTTACATTAACAATAATTGCAATTGATTTTTTTTTATCTTCTGACAGCTCACGAAGACCGAGGCCTAAGTACTAGGTATGTACCGTGGGTGTGCTGGGAAAGTCCGACTCACACATCCAGTAGGAATCATCAGTAGGAATTTCACCAGCCCTTTAAGAGGGTGTGTGGGGTGGTACCACCTCGGCCGAGGAAGAATTCCTCTACCAGCTTTCTTGTTTACGGCGATGAGACCCGGCGCGGCGTCCCTAAGCGGTCACCCATCCAAATACAAACCGTGCCGGTCGTCGTTTAACCTCAGTGATCGCGCCGAGAATAGTCCAGTCGTAGAAGTTCAACGCCACAGATTGATTGGAATTAGCCTGTGAAATATTCTTAATTATCATGTCTGCCTTCTTCGTTGTTTTTAGGAGTCGATCAGTTTTTCTGATAGACTCTCTTACAACTCTCTTTAAAATTGGGAATTGTTTTACAAATAGCAGTGCAAGTTAAACATTTTCCTATGTCCATTCGTCTGGCGCCTTGTCAATGAGAATCAACAATTTTTTGTTACAGGTCTTTCGGCAGATATTGTCCACCGAACATATTTTATTCGAAAACTGTGTAACGAAACCTCTTGCACAGAGCAAATAAATGCTAACTAAATATCTATCTAAATTTTGTTTTCTCTACTTTTGTCCCTATAGAAATAGTTTTACCCAATAGGAAGCTAGAGGAGATAAGAATAAATGTGATATGCCTGTAAAAAGGCAGGCTTTAATAAGAAGTATCGTATATATCGTGAATATTAAGAGGAACGTCCAAACTAAGAGTGGTAACAAGAAGTCCCGGCAAAAGCTCCAGAGACGGGCCTATTCGCACTGTTGGTCGGGGTATCGGGTATCTAGGCAAATAAAACGAACGAAAACAGGTCAACGCAAAGCGAAGCACCTATGGTTCGGAAACGAACATAAAATATTTCATGTCCTAAATAGAGAAATATCTACTTTCTTCACAGGCAGATATCAATTATTCGTCGTTATAATTATTCCTGTCTGTCAAAGGTAATGCAGTTAAACGATTATCAAACTTTGTATTTATTTTTTTGTCGTTACGATAACACATTTTTAAGTAAACATGTTTTGGCGGCAGCGTATTGTATTGTTTTGTTTAGTGGTCATTAGCACTGAGTGAATATGGCTGAGGAAAAATGGTTTAACAAGCGCTTGTGTAGTGATAGTGTTAATAAAATTATTACGGTTTTTCCAGATTTAAAAACAATGGCTCACACGTGATATGACTGATATGTTTAGTAGGTAGTATGTACAGAACAGTAGTACCTACAAACAGTACAGCTCTCAAATATAGACAGACATCATGCCGCATTTCTTTTTAACTTGATATTTATAAAGAGTGCGTGTAATATAACATTTAAAACAATTTGCAAACAACCGTTTCGCCACTTTTGGGAGAAATACATATCGATGGTTGAAAGGCAAAACGGCTTAAGCGACACATTTCGTGAAATTGATATTTAAACGTCACTAAAGTTAATTTTTTTTTCTGCGTCGAATGAGCGCAGTTTTAGCTTCCTACTATGATTTTTTTGTCGCTTGAGTCAACCGAAAAATAATGAATTGCAAGCCATTTTTTTCTACCAAGCGACAAAATAAAGGATAATTTGAAGCGATTGTCATTTAGATTATTTGAGAAAACATTTAAATCTTATTTGCACCAATTTGCTATTCCATTTATTTTTTAATATTGGTTGTTATCCTGTTTTGCTACAAAACAAGTAACACAAGTATTGTCGCTTGAGCTCATTTACCTTGCATGCTTCATCTGTGATCGTGGCGTTTAGCTAGTTTTTCATGGGAGAAAATGTATTAACTTGTTACTTTTATACAAATTTGTTTAATTTTATTATCCCTACGCTTAAATAATAATAAAACTAATCGCACGTCACAAGTAATTGTCAATTCAACATAAAAACAAGCAGCTATATAATTGGTTGAACGAGCATGTTAAAACATTAAACATATTAGCTTATATTTACTAATCAGGTGGTCAAAACGTTTTACCTAATCATTTATATTTAAAAGTAAGGTGGTTGAAACGTTTTACCTAACCATTTATATTTAAAAGTAAGGTGGTTGAAACGTTTTACCTAATCATTTATATTTAAAACTAAGGTGGTTGAAACGTTTCACCTAATTTCTAACATTTAATGTAAGGTTTGTTAAGACCTTTTACCCAAATGTTTTTTGATCACTAAATTGCTTAAGCGACAGCAACTTTGTTATGAAAGGATATGTTTTTGTATATTAATAGTTATTACAACAAACACGTCTTAGGTTTTACTCTACTAGTTTTTAAATTAAAAAAATGCGTTTGAAAAAAATAAGAGAAATAATTTAAAATAAAAAAATAATTTAAATCGTCCTACTGCGAAAGTATTAAACTGTCGCTTATGACCTTTTGCCTTTCAACCATCGATATGGTACGCAATGGAAATTTACAAGCGAAATATCGTTGTGACGGTCATTTCCTAACAAGTAAGAAGTTTCATAATTAAACAATCAGTTCTAAAAATTCATTGTATTAATATTAGAATACATAAGGTGTAAAATACATATACAGTCGTATCCTATTTCATCATGATGAAGCATTGCACAATTAAATTCAGTTAATAAGATCATCTATGTAGATGATATACCTAGGTAAAAACAGCAGTTATTTGCATTACAAGAAATTTTTATTAAACCCTATTGGATTTTGAAAATAATCCAAGATAGATAAGACGTAATAAGATTAAGGCTTATCAGCAATATCAGAAAATATGAATGTATATACATATTAATAATAAGAATATTTAAAAATCCATAAAATTCATTATTATCTGCCGTATATGCACCAACTTTATTTAAGTGTCGGGTGTCGCGTGGCAAGTACAGGTTCAGTGTCAGCATATACCTACATAAAACCTTGTTTTGACCGACTATTTCCTTCAAAAAAGATGAACCAATGAAAATGATGCATTTGGCAATTTTGAACCAATTAATAGCCATAATTTGCACTAATACAAATTATTATTATATCGGCACACAAAAAAAAGTGATCTGTACATTTGACCAGACCCATCCATCTATATATATTTTGATACGCTGAATCCAAATCCGAAGTCCGTTTGGCCCGTACACCTTCAAAATTTTGAGTAAATTGCGAAAAAACGCTGAAAATGGCAAAAATTGCAGTTATGAAAATGAAAATTTTACTGAACTGGACCGAGCAAGTTTCTTATGTATTTTGATGCGCTGAATCCAAATTCAGAATCTTTTAATCTCGATCATTCATATATTTATAAAAAAATCCTAAAAAATAGCAATGAGTAACAGAAAATAGCAAAAAATAGTACGTACCAATGAGTACCTTTATTACGTATGTGAGAGTGATTTCTTGTAACATTATACTCTACAGAAGTCAAGTTACCCACTAATATAGGTAGAGTTGAAGTCGCTTGATCACGACGCCTGCGGGCCTGCTTTCTCACCCTGACCACACGCCGATCCTTGGGTTCCGAATACCTGCATCGTAAAGCACTTATCGCTTGTGCCTGCCATGACACATACACGCCGTTAACCCAGGGACTCTGCCAGACGGTTCTGTTGCCCACCGTCACCATGTGGAGGTGCCGTGGTTACAGGCAAAAGCAATCAGTCCTCTGAAGTTGAATTGCAATTTCTAGCTATTTTTAGCAGTTTTTCGCAATTTACTCAAAATTTGGGGGGTGTACGGGCCAAACGGACTTCGGATTTGGATTCGGCGCATCAAAATACATATAGCTAAATGGGTCTGGTGAAATGTACAGACCACTTTTTTTGTGTGCCGGTGTAATTTGCACCAGTGAAAATTATCGGTATTTGCTGTTTATCGTGGGCCTCTTTTTGAGAAGTTTAAGGGTATACTAAATCATCATTATTACACACATTAACACGTTTAAAGTAAAATAATTAGGTATCTAACTACAACTTATTTTTTTTTAAATAGAAAATTTGCAATTGCTAAAGGAACAGTTAACAAATTTAATTTTAGGGGTGGCTTCTGCTGATTTGTCAGTTTCACTCACAACTTTCTTGAACACAATATGTTGTTCTTTAGAACTAAATACTAATAAGTAGGTTGCAATGGAATCCCGCTATGATGAAGATCCATAGCGCATTTTTTCTAGGATTAATTGGTGATGTTCGGGGTCTACCTGCAAGTACGGCTTTAGAGAACTGATGTAATTTTTGTAATTTGATGCTCTCCGACACCAGGTTTGGCCAAAGCGGATACTGCACTGCAAGGGTTGGAGTGATTGGTAATTTTAACTTTTTTGTGTCCATTCCTACAGCTTGCTCAGCATATTTTGTCCAATGAGATATTTCGTTGCGTCCAATGGGGCAGTTTTTAAAAAATCTTTATTCCATGAAGGGTTGATTGTTAAAAGTTTAAAAAATAGCAGTATTTAATAAATACCTCACAGGGCATCGCTTCGGATTTCGGGTATTTTTAATCAACCACTTGTTATCTGCTAATGACTGTCCTTCCCCTTGTTTTGTTTTTCCAAATAGTGGGTTGTAGAAGAGACGCCCCAAATATTCGCCCGTGTTGCTTTTCTCGTCCTTAAAAAAACTAACTGGCAGTTGCCAGCTTTGCCTCCACACCATGCCAGTTCGTACGAAGCTATAAAGAAAAATATCTTTTATAGGCATTCAGGTGTATTTTCATCAAATAAATCGACTGGTTTTTCATATCACGCTTTGGTAAAAGTGCCAGCACTTAGTATCCTTTTTTCGGGAATACGCTGAAGCTGCTTTCTTTTGGCATCTCGGGCTTTACGGGCATACTATATTGAATTCTTCATAGTATTTTACCTGGAGCATTTTGGCTATGGTATTCCAAAGATCCTTAATTACGGCTTCTTTGTAATCCGTTCCGTCTGTGTTTTTCATATTAAATCCAAAATCTTTCATAATTGAAGCTAATTGTGCGATAGACGTATTTTTCACTAAAACGTGCACCCTTTTTTACAGAATATTTCAAACTGCTTCCAGCAAGATGCCTTGGATTTACTGGTACTTTTGGCATCTAAATTTTTAATATGTTCATCTACTCTCAAATTCTACTGATTAGAATCTAATCAGTAGAATTTGAAAACCGAAGTTTCGCAATATTGCTGTTCATTTTCACAAAACCTTGACACAAATGGTATCTTCAAAATCCTAAACCCGAAAATCGTCGAATTCTCACCGAGGCGAGAAATCAATACAACCATCTTAGAGTCCAAAAATGCTTTTAACAACCGCATAAAAGATAAAGTGCTTTCCTGTCCCAACGGCAGCAAATCTTTCTGGTCACTTGCCAAAAACATTAGTCAAAACTTCTGTAGAAGCACTTTTCCTCCCCTGACCTCTGACAGTGAAATTATCTCCACCTCTAAAAGGAAAGCTAAACTATTCACCAAACAATTCGCTGCCAATTCCACCCTAATCCCTCCCCCTAATTTCGCTCTTCCAACCGCTAAGTCTGTACCCCAGAAAATGCCCGATATAATACTAAAGGCCAAACAAGTTCAAAACATTGTTCTATTTCTTGACACCAAAAAGTCCTCCGGTCTGGATGGCATACCAGCAATGAGGAATATGAACATATTTTGTTATTGCATAAATCGTTTAAGGAAGTCATTACAAATCCAAAAAAAATAGTTTGAAGAAAATTACTGGGATAATTTAGCTACAAAAAATGTTCAATTTTTGGGTATAATTTATTACAATTTAAAAAGCAGCCATTTGTCCTTAGTGAAAAGTGACGTCAGGAGATCAGCAAAAACTACATGTTAAGTAAAGCTTAACCTAAAGTCGAACAGGTCTGATTTTCTCGAAAACAGTCAGGGGGAGAGAAATCGAATTTTTTGGGTTGATAGAGGAATAGTTCAACTAGCTTCGGTAAGAAATTCAGTTATACAGGATGTTTCGTTTCGGAGTTATTAAACGTCAAAGTCGAAATTTCCACGATTTCCATTGAAATCGGGTACCGGTCGCAAATGTGAATTCAATCGATGTAAATTTTCGGAGGTTGTAAGAGACCCCGAGCTTCAGAACTCCACTGAAACTGGTGAGGATCAGAAAATGGCAAGTAATTCTTTTGAATTTTTTTAGGTCAAAAAATGTCATTTCCAGACCCCTCTTTGGTACCTAATAACTCGAATACAAAACGTCAGATCGAAAAACGGATTCATAAGTGAAACTTTAAAATCTCAAATACTTTTTTTGCAATACACTTACCTAAACCTAAGATCACTGGAAAATGGAATTATTTGGAAAAAACTGGCGATTTTTGTCCCAAATATTTCACGGTTTTTAATTTTTTGTGGGGTCAAAATGGTTTAAATTAAAATCCCATAAACGTCATCGGAAAGACCTCGTCAAAGTATAATATTATGTTATCCATATTTATTAGTTTCTTCATTCTCTATAGGAAGGGAGGAATCGCCGATTAAATTTCGATTTTTTTACTTTTTGTGCCCTAGACATCGGTACATTTGAATCACGCTGTATTTTTTCCTATCTATTTTTTCCCCAATTTTTCAACACTGTCTTAGAAAGGGATAATCACACTGTAAAATGAATACCGAATGTGTCATGCAGGAGCGTATTTAAGGGGTAAAAATCGGATTTTCTTGATTTTTTCCGACAAATCCTATTTTTAGCCGACATTATTCCACACTATTTACCCTATTTAGTGATTCCTTTCGGGTTTATTTTATTCGTTAATTATCTAAGGATACCTCCCACTAATTTAACTCACTTATTTTTTCGGTAAAGTTATAAATAAATAGGTTTATTTGCATCGGGGACATCTAAAATTTGAAAATTTTTGAATTTTCGAAGATTGCCATGAAAATAAAGAATTGCAGTTTATTTACTAGATATTATTAAGATATGTCAAAATTTCGCAGAAATGCCTATTTTTTTTTGCAAAATTGAAAGGTTCCTGGACCGATTTCGACTTCAAGTATACATAAATAAAATTTTAGGAACCTTCTACTTTAAGTGCAGGGATACTTCATTGGATGAGTTACGCATTAAATGCCATTTTTATTGAGTTTTTGATGACTCTACAACACTTGAATTCGCCATGTACTCATGATGAGTCATTAGTTCAGTTTTGACGACACAGCCAATGGGATCACGTTTTACAAGTTTCGAAATTCGCACAAGAATTTGCAGTTTTAAATCATTTTTTTTTTGTTAATAAAGACCAAAATAAATGGATAACAGCAACCACCATGAACATTTAATTTATGTAGAGAATATAAAAAAAAATATTTCTGATTTATTTGGGTTATATGCATATTCCCTATTGTCCTAAAAAAATGCGCTTCAGAACTTGCACCCATCTTAACTCGTCTTTTTCAGATCTCTTATGACAAGGGTATCTTCCCAGATATCTGGAAGACTGCTCGTGTGCAGCCTGTCCCGAAGAAAGTTTCCAAGTCGCTTCCATCCAATTATACACCTATCTCTCTTCTCTCCGTTGTCAGCAAAGTTATGGAGAAAGTGATCAACTTGCAAATTCTAAAATATCTAGAAAAATACAAATTCGTCACCAAGGATCCACAGCTGATCCCCTTAGCTTTGTCACACATAACTGGAACAAGTCTCTCGAATTTCATGGCGAATCTCAGATTGTTGCTCTCTCTATATTTCCAAGGCCTTTGACCAAGTATGGTACGCCGCACTCCTCAACAAACGACCTTCTTACGGTCTTCCTACCCAACTATGTACCTGGATCGGTAGCTTCCTCTCTAATCGGCGCATATCTGTTGTGGTTGGTTTTTTCTTTCGAGCCAGAAAATGCTTCTCCACTTCCAACTTATACAATCTCTATGTTTCCCAAATAAGACCTAACCTAGAGTACCGCTCCAACATCTGGGAAGTGGCATCACCTTCGACACTTAACATCCTTGAGTCTATCCAAAAGAGAGCCATTCGACTTATCAATGACCCAGCCCTCACGAGAAAACTCCCTTCTCTCACTCATCGCCGCGCCGTTGGGGATATATCCCTTTTCTACTTCTACTTCCACAGATTTTGCTCTGAAGAACTAGCCGGTATTATTCCCCCCTTGACTGTTCCTAACAGAACAACAAAAGGCGCGTTACGTATGCATCCCTTTACTGTCCAACTACAAAAGCATAGAACAGACCACTTCTCTCGCTCATTCATTCCTAGGGTCTCCAGATTATGGAACAAATTGCCTGCAGATGTTTTCCCTTCCCGTTCCAACCTCCAATCCTTCAAATTCCGTGTCAATAGACTACAGTTCCCTTCTCTTCAGGCGCCCACGGTACGTTAGTACTTAGGCTTGAAGTCTACGTTGGATGTCTTAGATAAAAATAAAACTGACGTGATAATAAAAACAATGTCATAGTAGCCCAGTACATACATTTATTTTGCAAAAGCGACTTGTACTAACTTGACTTTTTAGAATACCTATATAATTTTGACACTAAAAATCAAGAAAACGTCAAATTTTCGCATGATGGTAAAATATTATATTGTAACATTTTAATCAGGAAATAGTCAGCCTAATACTCCTCTTGCATTAACAAATTGCATAATTTTTTAAAAAGCACTCGAGCGCATACGCGCTCTCGTGCTTTCAAGGCATTAATCGGCACCATTTGCCATGCACTCGGGATATTATCTATGAAAACACACTACGTTGGATAAGCCAAATTCAATATCAATATAAACACGAGAATGACAATAATATGCAACTACTCCTAATTATTAGATATTTTTACGGTGCATTAATACAAATTAATATCTTTACTATCCTAACGGCGCGGCGCAATGCTAGTGCTCTTGCTGCATGCAGGCCCGTCGAGAGGGGGCGCAGGGGTGCAAATTCCCCGGGCATGCACGGCTGTGGAGGGCCCGCAACTCAAAATTATAAAGTATTATTACAAAAACTCATCTTTTGGGGGCCAGAAAAATTTTACTGCCCCGGGGCCCGTCCCGGCTCCCAGCGGCCCTGGCTGCATGTATACTCCAAATATGGAACATCTTTAATACAATAAGACAATATAAGCATTGAAGGATTATATTTCCCTTGCTATCATTTTTTAAACTAGAAGTATCCTCATGTCTATATTTATCTATATTAAGACCTTCCAACTTCCAACCCATATTTTTGTAACAACTTGTGTTTCTGTTCCTAGCGAGACAACATCAGTTTTTTAATTATGAATACTGTTATAAATCTCCAAAATGAAGTGAAAACTTTATTACCAATTTTGAATTCACCTCAGCAAAATTAGACAAAATTAGTTGTTGAGATGTTACCTCTGAGAAATGTTATTTCCGTTACATATTCGTACAGTCATTTTAAAAATAATGTAATTAATGCAGTTTTAAACAGTATATTTAATTAATGAATAAATTATTACTATGCTAAAAACTAAAATTAATTGAAATTGTAATCAATTAAAATCTGTTCTATTTAATAAAGTGGTAAGTTTTAACACAGTCTCGCCATCATGACGTATCAACTGCTAAATTCCCAAAAAAATTCCACCATTATTAAATGTCAGATATTTTACATCATTACCGACACATAACATAACATAACACAGTTCTTATTTCTACCTGACAAAGTCAACATCATCGCGCAGCTCGTGGCTTCACCTTACAAAAGAAATAGTTTATTTGAAGAGGGAGAAAGCGCACAGCAAGTGCAAAATATTGTATGGTTTCCGTCCTGTTCTAGTGCTTCAAAGTTCTTCGTAAGTGAGTTAGTGAACGTAAAATTAACTGCATATTTAATAACTGTTTCCGTGACCAGCGGACTTGGATTTATCGGTCATTTCGTGTCATACTAAACCTGTTTAAATATCAATGTTATGGCAGTTTTAAGTGAAAAAATGCATTTCTTCATCGGCCAGATTGACTAGTTTTGACTTTTTCTTTCATAACTCAGTTTTAAGGTAAGAAGCATCTTTTAACAAAGTTAGTTAAAATCGCTCAGAATACTTGCTTTCTTTCTTCTACCGTTAAAATATTCATACTTTAATTTAATCTTTACACTCTGTATTTCATCATAAAAATCGTTTAATGTCATATTATTCTAGTTTCAGTTAAGTAAAGAACTCTCTCTTTAGATTGTAGAAATCGTATTTATTTACTCTACTGCTGTTATATAAAACAAGTGATTCATTGAAAAATAATGGTATACTATGCTCTTACGGTTATTGGATATGTGTGTAAATAGATCATCTTGGTAATTAAAAATTAGGGTGAGCAAAAATTGTTAAGTCTCTTTTTGGAAGCAAGATGATGAAGAGTAATAAAATTATTGTATAGATATGAAATTATAAATAATGGATATAAAATTTAGAAGCGGAATGAAACTCGCAGTCTGCACCACTAATTTTTGTATGTGACATCAAAAAAGGACACTTACAAAAAATAATTTAATTTCATCAATTTCTGGTAGGTACACATATCTAGATACCGAAACGAATGTGTTTTTAAAATTTCATTGGAAAATATTGGCTAGTTACCTTGTTTTCCTTTAATAATGTGTTTCCTTTAGTACTTAATGTGTCCCCCCCCCCCCTCCGTGCGCCACACATTCTTAAAGTCCTCTTGGTATTGATCTGATTAGGTGATAAACGAGGTGATAAATTTCCTCTTGGGAATTTTTATCTCATGCTAATTGTACTTCCTGCCGGAATGATTCTACCTATATTGTATCCCAGCCGTATTCACAGAACGAATATTCTAAAGATATTGATGGTCAAGGTAAATAAGTGATTTGGGAGTCTTAAAAGTGGTCTACCTCATGTAACTCTTGTCATATGAGGTGATGTTATCTTGTTAAACAATGAGTTAGTGGAGTCTCCAGGTTCTTCCTTCCAAAATCGTGAATGTACCAATGTGTCATTCTCTTTAAAATGATCTAATACCTGTAATAGCGTCCCAACCATATCCCCAGTGTAGTGAATTTGTCTTTCTATCTTGCACACCCACATTAACAAAATTTGTCACTAAAAAAGCACCTCATTCTAGTCTAAGGCAGCGATTTTGACATTCTGTTGTTCTTCGTTGACGTCCTGTACCTACCCCTAACTCTTTGTTCTTAGCCATCTTGCAGCTGATGGTCTCACGGAATGGATTATGTGACCTCTATCAAATGCACTCAATTTTCTAAAGTTAACACGTCTAACCATAAACGATCATGGTTTAAAATTAGGAGAGGAATGACCTGAATAAAAGTTCAAAATTTTAACATCACTGGTTCTCATTAATATACTTGTGTACCAGCTTGGTTTTGTATATCACAAGATTTACTAATAGTTTATTTGTATATTATTTTTTAACCAAGAGAAAGTTTAAAAGGGGGACAATTTTTCCGATAGCAAGACCGAGCAGTATAGGCTACTAAAAAAAAGGAGATTTATGTATTAACAACGAACCTGGCTATCTTTTTGATGGTAAACTCGTCGATACTATACCTACAAGTTGTATGGTCCTGAATTCCTGGAACATGTAGTTAGCTGAGATTATTTCTTGATGGTTATAAACTATCACGAACTGTTTGTTAAAACAGGGCTATCAAATATTATGATTACTCCCCACTTTTAGACAAGATTTTAGTTGAATATAGTAAAAAAAGTAAAATATTAGGATAACCACCCTGTTTTTCAATATGTATATAAATTTGTCAAAAGTGCTATTCACTAAAGTTCACTTTTTACAACATTTTTTATTAAAAACATGTTAAAAAATTTAATATTATTTGCTTTTACTTGGAGCTACCCAACTCGTTCTAATTACATTTTCCTTCCCAGTACGGACTGATCCTGAAAACAAGATTTTCAGCTCTTTTGAAAGAAGAGTGTTGATTCCTGATTCCTGATAAAATTGCTTAAAAAAGTGGTATGCTCATACTCATACTTTTATTTAACTGGAAACTTAAAAAACTGAAAAACTGAAAAACTTAAAAATTTTAAAACTTTAAAACAAAACTTTAAACCAAAACTTTAAAACTTTAAAACTTTAAAACTTTAACTTTAACGTTCAGATTCACTAAGAAGGTTTAAGATTTAGTACTGGTTTAAATTAAGATCTTATAGTTGATCAGTTATGTTTTGACAGGTTTCTGTCGTGTCATTGTTAATAAGTCGTCATTAAAAACTTATGAATTATTCTGATATTTCAGCGATTTGCTGGGTTTCCAAATGATTTTCATCTTGGAACGAGGTGCTGTAATGAATTTAGTTCTATTATTGTCGAAAGTACGTACTAAAATTGCCCTTTTCTTTATAAGTTTGCTAAAAAGCTCAGAAATAAATCCATAGTATCAAACTTAAATGTCTTATTCTTACACTTGTCAGTTTAAAATTTTTGGTTGTCAATTTAGACCGGCCTAGCGTTGGAGAATCTAGCTGTTAAACTTTAAAACTTTAAAACTTTAAAACTTTAAAACTTTAAAACTTTAAAACTTTAAAACTTTAAAACTTTAAAACTTTAAAACTTTAAAACTTTAAAACTTTAAAACTTTAAAACTTTAAAACTTTAAAACTTTAAAACTTTAAAATTTTAAAACTTTAAAACTTTAAAACTTTAGAACTTTAAAACTTTAAAACTTTAAAACTTTAAAACTTTAAAACTTTAAAACTTTAAAACTTTAAAGCTTTAAAACTTTAAAACTTTAAAACTTTAAAACTTTAAAACTTTAAAACTTTAAAACTTAAAAGCTTAAAAACTTAAAAACTTAAAAACTTAAAAACTTAAAAACTTTATTTAAAACTTTAAAACTTAAAAACTTAAAAGCTTAATAACTTGAAAACTTAAAAACTTAAAAACTTTTGCAATAATACAAATTGCAGCAAGTCAAAATAGTACATGTAGAGAAAGCAAGCAAGTAAATTAAAATCTGGAAAACCGTTTATAAGTGTAGAAAATACACACAAAATCATTATAAAAACCAAAGAGAATATTAAAAGGTTTGTGAACTTCTGAAATATTCAGCAACTGAATAAAAAGCTTCATGTGATTTTAAAATGTCAAGTAAATTGTTCGTGATTGAGTTAGTCTATATCTGCTCACTTGAATCAGATGTGCCGATCTTGTACCGTAGTTGTGCATGTCACAAACAATTAAGAAGAAGAAGAGGAAGAAGATTCTTCAAGCTATTAGTAAGCAAATCGAATTGATGTGTAGGTGTTTTAAAAATCACGCTGTCAGAAAAAAAAACACTGTAATATACGTTTATTTTATAGTAGTAGCAACACACATTGATTTCATCACTCCTAGGCAAGGTAAATTTTAATTTCAGAAAATAATAAAAATTGAAAAATAATAAAAAAAAAGAGTAAAACTTATATAGAACGATATAATTTTAGGCCAAAAGTACCAAAGAAAGGACTAGGAGGATGAATCCGTAGAAAAGATTTTTGTTTTTCTGTACTTTTAAATAGTTCTTTTCTAACAAAATATTTGGACTAATTGTTGGAGTAATTTTATTCAGGCCTAAGTAAAGCAGGGTGTTAATTATAATAATACTAATGAGCAGTAAAATATTTTTACCTCTAAGGACACTTTTGGCTGTGTCCTTGTTCGCTACAATGCTTCTGGTAATAACCGTTAAGTTAAAACGTTGGTAAACAAAAATAAATTTGTTTTAAAAAAGTCTTAATTTATGTGTTTATTATCTATTTAGCATATCTTTAGTATATATATATATATATATATATATATATATATATATATATATATATATATAACCAAGTATATATATATATATATATATATATATATATATATATATATATATATATATACTTGGTTATAGTAAAATTGCAAGAAATTATTTATCGTTTAACTTACTTAAAGCATTCTATCAACAAGCCGCTGTACCATCAGCCCAAGTCCCCAAGGCGAAAGGGCTTTCAAAAGGTTCCTAAAAATATTTTCGTTAATTTTGTACCTACATTTCTTCGGGATCTACTGGAGAACCGAGGAGGTTAGGGGCTCAGTTAATCTTGTCTAAATGAAGTCTTGTTTGAAAAGCGATATTCTAAAAAACATAATACAAGCTGTTACCAGCGGCTTTGCTCGGGTATAAATATGAAAATTGTTTTCATGTTACACGTAAACGAAGCCGCAATTGCAAGAAATTATTTATTTTTTAACTTACCTAGAGTATTCTATCAGCAATCGGCTGTGCCATCAGGCCCAGTCCCCAATAGAGGGCTTTACAAGGGATCCTAAAAATCTTTTGTTAATTTTGTACATTTCTTCGGGATCCACTGGTGAATCGAGGAAATCCTATCTAATTGAAGTTTTGTAGAGAAGCGATATCCTAAAAAACATAATACGTTTTTATTTAAGATGGGCTGTTACCAGCGGCTTTGGTCGGGTATAAATTTGAAAATTAATTGTCTTCGCAATTGCAAGCAATTATTTATTCTTTAACTCACGTAGGGTATTCTATCAGCAAGCGGCTGTGCCATCAGTCCAAGTCCCCAAGGCGAGAGGGCTTTAAAAAGGATCCTAAAAAGCTTTCCGTTAATTTTGAACATTTATTCGGGAACTGCTGGTGAATCGAGGAAGTTAGGAGCCCAGTTAATCTCGCCTAAATGAAGTTATGTTAGAGAAGCGATATCCTTAAAAATAGAATACGGATTTATTTAAGATGAGGTGTTACCAGCGTCTTTGCTCGAATATAAATATGAAAATTAATTGTTTTCGTATTACACGTAAACGAAGCCGCGGGTAAGACTTGTATATAGTATGTAGCTCTCAGGAAGGTTCTAGCTACACATCAGTAAGACAGTTTTTCAGTTTTTCAAATCGGTTCAGTCGTTTCTGAGATTATCTCTCATATCAACAAACTAACACTCTTTCTTTATGTGGTAGTACACATAAGCATTTTTTAAAGCAAACCATAAGGTATTACATGTTAAATGTTATAGCTAATTACATGTTATGGCTAAACCAAACAAGCTTGTTGAGAAGTCTATGTACAGGGTTCAATAAACGAAGTTGTTTATCCATACCAGAAGTTCACACCAATTTACATTGATTTACATCCAGTAAATTATCAATGTATGTACAAACGCTGAATATCTTAGATGGGTTTTAGAAAACCAACAGACTAATACAATTTTTGATTTTTCATTTTTGTTTTATTGTTATTATTGCTCACACTATATCAGTTAAAAAGTATTGCCTTACTGGTATACAATAACAATCTTGGATTAATTTATAATAGATTGAGGAATATGTTTCTCCTTCTTCTTCTTGCTCGTTGACTCCATCTTCGCCCAACTTTATACAGGGTTGACGTTAATGGTCTCCACAACGTCTGGTTCTGAGTTTCTCCTACTACTCTACTATTAAACCTTTTCCTTCGAAGAATATGTATATAATAACTATATCTCTATATAGCTATAATTTTATTTAAAGACTTATACTTGCTCGCAGCTACAACACCAGGGCCATCTTTTAAAGTTTGTAGAGCTGTATTTACAGTATTAGCTATGTGAAACGAGTCAGGAAGTGACAGATAACTATATTGAAGGCTGTCGATAGCATCTACTAATACACTAATAAAATGCAGTTTTCAGCCACGTTCCCCATCTAGCTAATACGGGCTGTGGGGCTCGGTAATTCCGGAGCACAACTGATAAAATTTGTTAATTCGTTGTTGAGATTTTGTAAAAACCTTTTTGGTGCTGGCAATCAGCTAATCAACATCTAATCAATGGTAGTTTCAATTTGTTCTTGTTGTTGTGTTGCTCTTTGACATGAGAAAAGGCGTACCGTAATTGCCACTGGTCGGTAGGGGCCACTTACGCACATATTTTCTCCAAAAAGATCGCAAATGTTCGTTTTGAAGCACGATGAAAGGAACATTGCAACAGCTTAATACAAATATTAGATCATATAAAAGGCATCTGCAGCTGCCGGTTTAACACATGTTTTTTTTTGCTCTGAACCTGTCTGCAACTAAAGGAACTCCAACCCATGATGCAAGGGTCACAAACAGAACATTTTATTCCCTTTCCATTATGTTTTCGGTCAGGAAAGCGATATAAAAATCTTTGAACTTTGTACCCAAACGACAAGGCAAAAGAATGTATCCGATAAGCAGCCCGCTGTTATACCAGTACTTGCTACTGCGAAACTGACAAAAGCCGTCCGTCGCTTTGTAATTCCAGCCCTAGAATTACTTACCTACGTTTGCAAGGCGTTAGCGATGTAACATTTCGATAATCCCCTGTTGCAATTGGGCTGGGAAAATTTCATCTCTACCCGGGGATTTAGAGAGTTTAAAACTACGTATCGCCCATCTTATTTTGTTATCCTTGAAGATTTTGCCTGCCAGGCATTGTCCATTTCTAGTGCGATGATGTGCGTCCCGTGTTATATCTCCTGCATTTGCTCATCTTTAATAATAGTAGACCCAGACAAGTGCGGTTCTAAAAGGACCCTTCGCATGGGCGTACCCATCGAGGGGCAGGGGGGGGCAGCTCCCCCCCCCCCCCCTAAAAACTTATAAATTATAAAAAAGCACCGCTAAGTGCAGAAAATAAAAAAATCAAAATAAACCACTATGGTTTTACTAAAAAAATTACAAAACCGAAAAATATATACATGCCACCAATAACTTTCACAAATCTGCATCTGCTGCTGCAAAGGCCTTTCTCGAAAATATACCTGTGGACATTCAAGTTCAAAGTTTCCACCAAAAAACAATCGAAGGGAACAAGCAAATATTGGCCTCCATTATTTCCTGTGTAGTATTCTGTGGCACCCACTAAGAGGAAAAGAAGCAGATGAGGGAGTTTTTTTCGATCTAATGAATTTGCGAGTTGAGTCGGGCGACATCAAATTAAAGAATCACCTGGAAAAGTGTCGTAGAAATGCTGTTTATACGTCACCAAAAATACAAAACCAACTGATATATTTATGTGGCGAAGTTATTAGGGAGAGTGTGATAAATGGTGCTAAGAAAGCCATGTTCTACACAGTTTTAGCCGACGAGACAGCCGACGTTTCAGAAAAGGAGCAGCTATCCATAGGCTTACGTTTCTATGATGAAAGTAAAAAAAAAGTCCGAGAAGAATTTGTGGGTTTTGTGGAGCTGACAGCACAGGATGCCCCAGCAATTGCCAATGCAATAGACAATTCTTTGGTTAGCCATAATTTTTCACCGCAAAGTAGTGTAGGACTTGGTTTTGATGGCTGCGCTACAATGGCGGGCAAAGAGGGTGGCGTACAAGCAATTTCAAGGAAAAAGTACGCACGAGCATTATTTTTTCATTGCTCAAACCATAAAATAAATCTTGTTGTCAATGATGCAAATAATGTTCCGGAAATTAGAAACACTATTGGCACCGTAAATGATGTTATAACCTTTTTCAGGGAATCCACCACTCGCAGAAGTTCCTCTCCTAATCTATCACGACTGTGTGAGACTAAATGGTCTGAAAAATACAAAAGTATTCGCTTATTTGCACAAAATTTCCCCGAGATTGTGAAATCACTTGAAAAACTGTCTATCGAAGGAAACTACGCCACGAGAAAATCTGCGTACCAGTTGCATTCCGCCGTTACCAAACCCTCACTAATTGTTGCCCTAACTATAATTGCAAAATATTCAGCTCTACTGGAGCCGGTTGTTAATGCCTTGCAAGCAAAAACTATGGATTTAATTAAGTTGCAAGAACATCTGAATCTGAACGTAATCCTTAACGTAGGTACTAAAGAAAAACCGTGAAGATGCCGACCTAGTTACTGATGAAGTACTTAAAAAAGCACAATTTTTTGCATTGGAATTGGAAATAGAAATTTCTATCCCTCGAATTACCAAGAGGCAAATACATAGAAACAATCCTCCATCAGACTGTGATAGTGACTACTGGAAGCGTTCGTTAATTATACCGTATCTGGATTCAATTATAGCCTCTTTAAATATTCGCTCTTCTCAAGAACATACTCCAGTGTTTGCCTTAACAAAAATACATCCATTATATATGCTCGACATGGAAACCAATCAAGTAGAACAAAATGCACAATATTTTACCCAGTTTTATCAATTGGATGATATTACTGCGGAAATGGACCTATGGTATAATCTGTGGAAGGAAAAAAAGTCAACTGAGGACCAGCTAAAAGACGTCGAAATAATCGACCTTCTCGACGAGACCGATGTTTTTTATCCCATCCTAAAACAGGCACTTTTGATTTTAATCACAATTCCATGCGCCACGGCCACTGTAGAACGATCCTTCAGTACTCTTAGAAGAGTGAAGACTTGGTTGAGAAGTACCATGGGAGAGGAAAGGCTAACAGGATTATGTCTGATGAGTGTGCATCGTGTTTTAATTAAATCAAATCGAGAGCAATTTGAAAATCAAGTTTTAAATAAATTTGCGACAAATCCAAGATAATTGTTATTGAAGTAAAAATTAAGCGAGTTATGTCAAAATTTAGTAAGTGAAAAGAGAAATGCAAAATCCATTGTTTTTTTTTGGTCAGAACCCCCCCCCCCCCCTATTTCAGATCATGGGTACGCCCTTGACCCTTCGACTTTCTTGGGTGGTTTCGGCATACCCTTTACCGGTCTTCTTTCTAATTAGACCGATTCTGTTTGCGAGTTATTTTGACAGGACCGTCTAGAGACAAATTTCTGGGGTAATTTCATCTATCCATAAGCAAAATGATCTCCATATCTTCTTTTTGAAGTTTCTCAAAGCTCAAGTTTATTAATGATAATATGTAAATACGAGTATATAGATTAATTAAGTAATTTATACTTAAATAATGAATCTAATTTAAATATGGGTTTAAAAGGTTGTTATGCTAGAAAAAGTTATTTGACCTCCTTTGAATAATCACCAATAATTAATTAATCAGTCCTCGTTTGTATCAAAGGTATGCTAATACAATTAGAGATTCATCAAGTCAAGTAGCTTGAAGTTTTTATAAATTACTTGACTTGACTTGAAATCCAAGCTTTCCAGAAATTCACTGCTTGACTTGACTTGGTTTTCCGTGGTTACTACTTGACTTGATATCAACCAATTTCAAGTTACTTGATATTACTTGATAACGACCCGATTATGTATAAAAACAACGCGCAAATAATTTCTGCAAGCTCATGCTCACCTATAAACAAGATGCGGGGTTCCCCGAATCGGCTGTAACAACTGCGTATTGTGTATTTGCGTATGCTTAAACAAACCAGTATAATAAAGTATCAACCAGGGCTGCTCTAACTGTTACAGTTACAAAAACCCGCAACCGATTAGGCGACAATAATTCTATTAGAAGCCTTATGTGCCAGATCTTGGATGGCGAACGATGATATTAAAGACCTCTTTTAAATTTAGCTGTTACTACTGTGTTCCTGAATAAGATGAATAGGCCATACACTGGAAAACCAGTTTTATTATCTTGTTTAATGTTTAAGAATAATATGTTAATTTATTATTATTTCCTAAAAATAAATTATTATTTCCATTTTTTACTTTTATATTACTTCTTGTTATAAATTTTGAAATAAGAATTTAAGATTTAGTTTTGTAAGTAAAAGGCTTTATTGCAAGGTTTCCTGTTATTTCTTGATTATATCAAATGTATTTAATGAAAAACCAAGTAGTCTTGAAGAACTACTTGATTTTTCAAGTACTTGAAATATAATTACTTGATTATTCAAGTACTTAAAATATAACTACTTGACTTGAACTTGACTTGTTTTCAAGCCAAGTCAAGTCAAGTAGCTTCAAAATCAAGTCAAGCCGTGAATCCCTAAATACAATTAAAAAATATTTAGAAGATATTCACTAGGCTATATGTAATTATTTTCTAATACAGATTCTTTTAGACTAGATTTTTCTTTAAACAAAAAACTTCTCACAAGTCCATATTGTTATCATAAAAATCCACTTAGTTTGAGTTACAAGCGTACAGAAAAGTAACACAATCAATATATTTGCGAATTTGCCAGCTATTCATTAATATTTTATAACTATGGTCCTGCTAGTTGACACCAAAACCTCTCTGTTGTTAATGTTTGAATTGTTTACAACTTTATTTACGTTTCACACCTTTTTAAACCACACCTAATATCAGCTATTGATTATATCATGACAAAATATATTTAAACATTTATGAGTTCTATACATATGTAATACAATTAACATACTATAATTTGACTAATTTTGTATCCTAATTTTACAATTAAAATACCTAAGTTAAAATTTTTAATAACTAAATTTGATTTATGTCAAACCAATGAAAAAATGTTAAAAATTAAAGTTATTTTTCATTACGTTGGCATTACAAATAGTATTGGCCCCGGGACCTACAGTTTAACGTTAGCTCCGAACCACGTCCCTCAGTAATACGACAACCAGAGCATGCACCCCTCTAGGGCTATCAACCCTTGGTTTCGCGCTACCCTATGCTACCTTTTTGTTACCTACCGACTAGGGAGTCTGAAACGGTGCCTTCATCCTACAAGATATCCGATCTCATCTGGCTTTTAACCGGCATGAATAGAACGGTTTTGACGTCGAATCGTTTTACACTCTTCCCTACGCTTTTCCACCTACCGCAAGGTAGCGTGATATTTGGGATTTGAACCCACGAAGATCGAAACTCGGATTATAAGGCTGACACCCTAAAGACAAATAGAATAAACATATTTTCGGTGTCCTGTTGGAGCCGATGGTTTCAAAAACTACAGAATTTAAGATTTTTGTAGATAGCATAAGTTAGCTTATCTTTAGTAGCCATTTTCAGTAATTTTTTATATAAATATATTAGTATTATTGCATAATCAGTCAACTGAAATACACACACAAAAAATTACATCGGTTGGACGGATAGTAACAAAGATATTAAGGTTTAAAATTCTACCAAATTCAAAAAATTCAGTTTACCATCTAATCTCGTCCTACGAAAAACAACCGAACGTAGTGGGCAATGTAGCAAATCAATTTAAAGATGAGGCAACACCGCCATACTTCCCTTGGGCCGTTTTACTACTAACAGAAAATGTTTATAGTTTGGCCAACTTTTGTAACATCTTTAATCTTCGGATTTAATTAAATTTTGAATATTTTTTCGGAGTGCTTAAGTGTATTTACATATATACAGGGTGTTCGGACAATGCATCAGGATACTTGGACAGGTGATTCTACGTGGTAAATTAAAGGTAGTGAGTCATGTAACACAAATTCGATTTTTTTTTACACTATTTCCTAACTAATAGAATTTAAATACGTAAAACTGAGAATACTTTCTCTAAACCACCTGAAAATTCCTTATACTATAAGGGTTTGAACAAATCATGGTAAAACAGCTATTCTCCGGGCTATATGCCCCTCCGAGCGCTGGATTACATACCAAAATTTGCCGTATTTTGACTAACACTGTTAGACAACAAAATACTTGGTTTGACTGCAAGAAACTACCAGGAAGAAGGAAGCTTTTTCTTTAGTTAGGATGTCGTTACCTGCATACCAGTTTCGAACTCTTACTTTGAAAACTGCTTTATTCAATTACATATTTATAATTTCAGACTTATAGCTACGGTTATGCACATAACATATAACATATTTACAATACATCACATATATATATATATATATATATATATATATATATATATATATATATATATATATATATATATATATATATATACATATATATATATACATTAAAAAGTTTTCTTGGTACGGACCCAACTTTCATTAAGCGCCCACCAAGAATAAACGACCACGAATGGCCGGGGCGGATGGTAGCCCTGGGTAGTCTAAGTCTGAGTAATCTGGTTAGGAGGGCCTCCTCCGTGTTGACTTACGGAGGCCGTGAATAATTTTAATCTGTCCCAGGGGACTAGGAATGGTTAATGGGTTTAGTAGAATGGGAAAGTTTAGGGAAGGTTTTACAGGAAAAGAAGTACAAAAAACCTGCTTGATTTTCATGACCAGAATTGTCGTAATGGTAATTACATAAAACTATTTACATTATCCATTCACTCTCTCCATTCATTCATCGTTCGATCATACTCTCACTCATTCATGATTCATACTGAATTTATTACGCTATGGTAGGTATATATACAAATTTGGACAGCCAATAGCGCTCCAAGTTCCGCCAAGTGGGCGGAGCCTCGGAACTGCTAAGGGAGCTGGATTTTGTTTGTGGTTTAATATGTACATTTTTACATAGAATTAGAGGAATTATTAGCTTTGTTCGCGGAGACGATCCGGAACTAGTCCGTGACAAGTGCGCGTGCGCTGTGCGATTATTTGCGTTCGCGGAGCAGAAAATCACTGATTTTGACAATAAATTTGGCGTTCGCGGTGATGCGAGAACAAGTTCAGGACACATCCGTAACCAGTCAAAACGATCCGAGGATTTTCGCATGAATTAATTGTCCGCGCAAGTGCAGTGTGAAATTTGTTTGAAAATTGTCATTTAATTTTGGGCGGGCTGTATTTTGCGATATCGAACAGTTAAATTTCATATGCTGTTAGTTGTATAAAGGTAGATATAAATTTGTATATAATAATATGCTCTAGTATATTCAATTATTCTTGTATTTAAAATTACTCATAACAGAACAAATATGTCTTTATGGCAATTTTAATCATTATATAATGTTAAATTAGGTTGTTCAGTCTAAAAATTTAATTCAAAATAATAAAATATATTAAGGTTAAGTGATTCGCAGGTGTTCCGGACAAGCACATTCACCAAAAACGTTCGCGGAGATTTGTCAATTCCTGATCGGTTTCGAATCGCACATGCGCATAAATGTTTGGGATTATTTAACTTGTACAGGTTACGGACTGGTCACGGATCGTCTCCGCGAACAAAGCTTTTTTTTTTTTTTTTTTTTTTTTGTTTGGGGTAAGAGGAAGTGAATCTTGCATAAGATACCCATATGCGAAAAACTGGGTTATGTCGGATTCCTACCGACTAAACACTCCCCCTAGAGTTAGTTGGTTTCGGACCTAGGGTCTATAAACCAAGTATCTCTCGTAAGATTATAAGCGCTCGCATGACCCGTGTCATGCCGAACCTTTATAACCCTCCCATATTTTCGCATACAAATATGGGGGATAATCTCTGACCTGAAAAGGAATATATTTTTGGGTTTTTTACAATTTTTATACAATATTGCCTTAAGGTAACTATAGTCCTACTTAAAACAATATTTATGTCTCTATCTTAAGATCTTTGTATGTTACATACGGTGTTAAGTAACTTATGTGTAAATGACATGCAATCTACACAATTTATACCTAAGCAATCTTAAGATATGGTAACTTAGGTATTTGACTCAAATCGGTATACAGGCCCGCTCGCACTAGCACTCGCGTTCGCGTTCGCGCCTGCGCTATTTCTAACACCCGCGCTACACTCACACTCGCACAAGCACTCACTTTTGCCTTCGTTATCCTAGTTGGTTTCTTGGCCTTCGTTTGTATCTCCTATACATCCTGGCCTGTTCTGCTGGGTTATAGTTGACGAGCTGTCTCAAATGTTCATTTGAGTGCTCCCCAGCTACTTGGAAGACCTTCTCTGCTTTATTCCTCATAAAGTCTTTAATGTTCTGCCAGTTCAGATCTCTTTGTATGTGCCGATTGCTGACGAACCAAGGTGCGTCAACTGCCATACGTACGTATCGATTCTCAGTTGACTCTATTTTATTAATGTGGGTTCTAGCCGCGTAGCCCCACACAGTGGACCCATAGGTTAGTTGTGATCTAGCTATGGCTCGGATCATCGTGAGCTTTGTCCTTCTGTTCATGTGACTACGTCTACCGATGAGCGGGTAGAGACGGCTCATAGCTGCCTTGGTCTTGGCTATAGCATATCTAACGTGTTTTCCCCACGTGAGTCCTGTATCTAGGATGACTCCAAGATATTTAGCCTGGTTTGACCATTCTATCTCTGTACCATCCACATTAATATTTCTGACTGGTCTTAGCTGTCTTTTTTGTAGTAGCACTGCCTGACTCTTTTCTCCATTTATTTTTATCTTCCACCTAATACACCAGTCAATTATCGTATCGAGGCTACTTTGTAGCCTTCTGCATATTATGCCTGTGTTCTTGCTACGTGCCAAGATGGCAGTGTCGTCGGCATATAGTGCTAGCATACTAGGTGGGGTTCTAGGTATATCATGTACATATATGTTATACAGAAGCGGCCCCAGTACCGAACCTTGGGGCACTCCAGCTTCTATCTCTCTGGGATTTGAGAACTCTTCGTCAATTTTGACACTGAACGTTCTATCTCTTAGATAGTTTCTGATGATTCTGCTGATTTTCAAGGAGTATCCTGCAGAAATCATCTTGTAAGTTAGTCCTTCATGCCAAACTCTGTCGAAGGCCCGGGCTACGTCTAAAAAGACGGCTCCGGTGGCCTCCTTCTTTTGAAAGCCTTCGGTGGCGTATTCAACTATCCTCAACAGTTGTAATTCTGTTGAGTGGTTTCTCCTAAATCCAAATTGTTCGTTTGGCATGAGGTTCAGTGTCTCAGTTTCCTCATTTAAGCGTCTCGCTATAATTCTCTCTGCTACTTTCCCTAGTCCTGCAAGCAGGCTTATGGGTCTGTAGTTTTGAGGAAACTTTTTCTCTTTTCCTGGTTTATTGAACACTATCACTTGTGCATGTTTCCATGTCTGAGGATAGTGTTCTGTTCTCATAATCCCATTTATGATGTTGGTCAGGGCTACTATGCCTTTTCTGGGTAACTTTTTAATCATTTGGTTAGTGATCCCATCTCTGCCAGGTGCTTTCCTGATTTTTAGCCTTCTTATGATGGCTTTTACTTCTTCTGGTGCTGCGGGGTTAGGTATATTATCGTTTTGGAACAAAGCTATTATTGTTGCGATGCGCGATTGCCTCCTGGGCGGGGCTTGTTAGAAGAATTTTGTTGGGTATTTAATAAGAAATGGGATTTTTACTGTTACTATTGGAATGGCAATCAACCGGGATCAGGTAGGATGTTTTCGAAATAAATTGGCAATCTGTAGTACAATGGTTTGTGCGTCGGATTGTCATTATGTCTAGTATGTGTAATGTTTGTTGTTAGTCTTGAATTGCCGATTTTCGTTCTAAAGAACTTTTCAGAGATTTCCGCGATGTATTCGTGGAATCTCTGAATTCCCGCTTGTTCATGCAAATCGGCAATTGTCGTGTAACGTGGCAGTCCTGTAATGCACCTCAAAATTTTGTTTTGCATCCTCTGGAGCCTATACAACTGAGTGTCAGAAGTACGGCCCCAGATGGGTGCTCCGTAAGTTAGTACAGGTCTTATGATTTGTTTATAAATTGCCAATTTATTTCTAGGTGAGAGGGATGAACGGGGGGTAAGTAAGGAATACAAACTCTGCATTGCCACAAAGGCTTTTTGCAGAGTGTACGAAGTATGATGGAAAAAGGAAAGTCTGGAGTCGATGACAACTCCCAAATATTTCAGCTTTTTAGCCGCTGGTATTCGGGAGTTGCCAACGTAAATGGGAATATTTGTTTTATGGTTTGTAAATTTTTTGGTTAGGATAACGGATTCACATTTTGGTTCGTTGATTGCCAGCTTCCACTTGCTGTACCATGGCAACAGCAAGCGGAGGTGGTTCATGATGTGTGCCCTGGCTACGTTTGCGTAAAACGAGCTTGCGTACACGAGCACGTCGTCCGCAAACATAGCCAGGTTAGAGTTGGGAAATTGTGGAATATCCGCCATGTAAAGATTAAAGAGTTTAGGGGACAGTACTGTCCCCTGGGGAACTCCTGCATGTAGTCTTTTGGAGTCTGACAAGGCGCCATCAACTCTAACGGATAAGGAGCGGCCAGTTATGTATGAATGGAAAAAGGAGATAAGGTATAGTGGGAAGTTATGGATAGTAATCAGTTTATATAAGAGTCCATTGAACCAGACCGAATCGAACGCTTTGCTGACGTCCAGCGAAAGGAGTATAGTACTTTGTTGTGTGTTAATTTTGTTGATTGCGTCCTGCACTACTTTTGCAATCAACAACGTTGTACTATGTCCTCGCCGGAAGCCAAACTGCGCGTCCGGTATGTTTTGGTCTAGTTCCAGGTCTACGATTCTGTTTAGAATGACTCTTTCAACGACTTTTGATAAGGAACTTAGGAGAGCTATGGGACGGTAAGAATCGGGATTGGAGGGCTCCTTGCCAGGCTTCAGAATTGGTATTATTACCGCGCTCTTCCATTGCTCAGGAAAATGCTGTAAAACAATAATGCTGTTTATTATGTACATAAACTGAACAATGGATTTGCGCGGTAAGTTTTTAAGCAGAATGTTCGCGATTTCATCCCGCCCAGGTGCCTTATTGTTAGCTAACGATCTTAGGATGTTAGACAGCTCTCCAGGCGATATGATTAATTTTTTGAGCATGCTAGGAGGTATTGCATGTTTCCTATGTATAAATTTGTTGACTAGTTCCGTAATTCCTTCCTGTTCCGCAGTGGTGTTCGGTTTTCCGCGGCAAACATTGGCCATGTGCTCGGCCAATGTGTTTGCTTTTTGGATATTAGTTTGCGGCGTGTTATTTAAGGAAGGAATTTTGGAATATTTATTTTTTAGCCTTTTTGATAATCACCATAGAGAGTTGTCCATCACCGAAAGACCGTTCAGTGTGTTTTTCCAAGTTTCATTTTTATGTGCATTTATTCTTAATCTAATTGTTACTTGGAGTTGTTTCACCCTCTCACTATCCTGTCTCCTACGTGTCCTTTGCCATCGCTTACGTAATTTATTCTTGAATTTTATTAAGTCCAAAATCTCCCGAGGGAGCCTGTCCTCGGCCGATTGGATTGTTACTTTTTTGGCAACTCTGTTTCTAGCAGACTGGAGATTTTCCGTAAAAATACTAATTTCGTTTTCTAACTGTTGTGTGTTATTTATATTATTATTTATTACTGTTTTGTCATTCAGCATTTGTCGAAACAATCTCCAGTCTGCTTCTTTATAAATCCATGTTGTCGGTCCCTCTTCTGTTGCTATGCTGGTTCTCCAGTCCAACAGAAGAGGTAGATGGTCCGAGGGCAGTTCATCCAAGACTTGTAAGTCCGGGAGATTCGGAATATTTTTATTTAGAATCAGGTCTATGTAAGACGGTGACATGTTGTTGACCGGATAGTGAGTTGGCGAAGCAGTGCTCAATATCTGAATGTTCTTATTTATTACATAATCATGGATTAGGTTCCCGTTTCTGTTGTTCTGCCTATTCTTCCAGGCTGTGTGGCGTCCATTCAGGTCTCCCAGAAGCATGACTTGGTTCGCTAAATTAAATAATACATCCAAATCCGCGTCCTGCATGTTTAGATAGGGGCGGGCGTATCCTCCACAGAGAACTATTCCGTTATGTAATTTCACCGCTATATTTTCTATAGCGGAGTTTGCTGAATTTATTTTCACATGAGGAATGTTCTGCTTTATGAGGATGGCGACCCCCCCGCCCCTTACATTGCGATCAAACCTGTATATACAATAGTTCCTAAATTTAAGCCTTTTACCCTGTACAAGTTTTGTTTCTGTAATTATCATTACGTCAACTTTCCAAGTTTTTAGGAAATATATTACTTCACCAGTTTTATTAAGGAGCCCGTTAGCATTCCATAGAACTATTTTTAAATTCTTAAAAACGATAATTACCAGCGTTCTGTAGAAATTCGATGGCAACTACCGCTTTATCTTGCTGGGATCTGCAGTTTTTACCTGCTTCTGCAAAGTCATTAAGGAATCTAACGAGCTCCGGGATATTAAAAACAGAATTAAAATTATTCACAGCGCCAACCAGATCACTCCTACTGCGTTTGTCCTTGTTGTTGTCTGTGCTGTATGTTGTCCTTGTCTTCTTGGTAGGCGCGGAAAGTTGGTTTCGTACGCCTCTTCTTCGGATTCTTCATCCTGGGGTGGTTGCTGTGGAGGTTCGTTTCTTCTTTGTGACGTGGTGGCTGCAGCGCTGGGCCTACTTGACCACATATTTCTTGTTGGCGGCGGTGCTGGTTTGTACATTGGTGGCTGTGTCTTTGTTTTTCTGATTTGCTCTGTCTTGTATGTGTAGACAGAGCATCTAGTATCGCTGGCCTTGTGGGCCTGTTGGCAATTAGTGCATTTTGCCGGCAGGTTTCCTGAGCAAGCAGTGGAAAAATGGGCCCCTGAGCATTGGAGGCACCTAGGGGCTCTAAAACAATTCGATGTAGCGTGGCCCCACTGGCAACATCGCTTGCATTGGATAATTTCGGTCATCGCCTTTCTTCTCTCCCAGGAGACTCGGACATTATCTAAATGCTTTATTTTCTCCATTTGCGATAACTTATAATTGGATGTCGTAATTATTAGAAATAGAGGTCAAAACTTGGTCTTCATTATATGTGCGTTTTTCACGTCAATTTTGTGGTCTACTCTTAGTTCTTCAATGATATCTGCTGGTTCAGGAAGGTGATCCAGTCCCTTAACCACAAACGCATGCGTTCTATCCTCTTGAATTGAATATGTGTGCCACTCCACCGCTTCTTGAAGTTGCAGCTCTTGTTTGTATTCTTTATATTCTTTTATGTCTTCAGCGAAGATTATTGTGTTTTGATTTGTGTGTTTTAGCTTGTATCCCTTTTGAAATTTCCTGTCAAGTGTTGTCTTAAGATCTCTATAATCGGCATTATTTAATATTACCCCCTTCATAATTATGGGTGGCGGCTTATTTTTGTTGTCGGTTTTAGGTGCATCTTTTTGTGTTTCTTTTTGCTTATTTTGTAATAATGTTTGTTTTGCCTTGTTCCTGATTTCTTGACTTGCTTGTTTATCTGTTTGTACTACATTTTGGTCCTCTGTTTCCATTTCTGATTCGTTTTCGTCTTCTTCTGTATCTGCTAGTATTTCAAATCTGTTCCTGGTCGGGATTGTCGGTCTGGTACTGAGCAATTTAGCTATTTTCGTGTGTGGATCATCTTCATTGTTTGGGGACGAATTGTTGGAACGGGGTCTTTTCCGTACGTCTATTTCATTGTCTATTAGTTCTTGGTTTTCTTTTTGTTGTAGTTGTTGTTTTCTCCGGATTTCCTCTGTTCTTGCTTCTCTTTCTTTAGCTCTTGCTGCTCTGATTAGTATTTCTGCCATTCTCCTTTCCTGTTCAGCTTTTCTCTGCCTCACTGCTTGTTCCATTCTTTCCAATTTTCTTTGTTCTTCTTCGTCGCGTTTTTTCCTTTCTTCGTCTTCTTTTTTCCTCGCTTCTATTTCTTTGAGACCTTCTTCTGCTTTTCTTAGTTCTCTCTCTCTTTCTTGTTGTTCTGTTAGTTGTTGTTTTTGCCTTTCTCTTTCTTGTTGTTCTTGGATTTTTCTTTCTCTTTGTTCTCTTTCTCTTTCTTGTTGCTCTATTTGTTGCCTCTCTCGTCTTATTCTTTGTATTCTCGCTTTTTCTTGTTCTTCTTCGTCACGTTTTTTCCTTTCTTCTTCTATGGCTTTCTGTTGCTTCGCTGCTTGCTCAGCTTTTTCTGCCTTAGTTAATTTAGGTGGTGTAGGTATGTGGAATTCATATCCGCTCTTAAAATCGTCTTCTTTTGATTTCGAAACATGTACTGGGGGGGGTTTTGCGGGTTCCCCTTTCAGGGCATGTTTATTACGTAAGTGCTCCGTTACTTCGTTACGGAGCTTGTTCGTTTCGTCTAAATTGCTGCATCGCTTCCAATACTTTGCACATTGTTGGCAGTATGCTTTGTATGTCTCGAGAATTTCTAGTATATCTCTGTTCTTCCTTACTGTTTTTGCCTTAAGGGCGGTCTTGCCTATTGTGGTAGCGAGGCTGCCGCTGCTTACGCTGACGTTGTCATCATCTATATCGTTTGATTCTAAGGAATCCAAATTTTCTTGTTCATTTTGGGTGCCTGAGGCACCCCCAATGTCATCCATACCTCAGCAGAAGATTCGCAGTTTACTGACAAATTTCTTTTCTAACTTGGATATAAGTATGAAAGTTAGTCTCCAATCAGATGGCTGGAGACGTCTCGAAATTAAAAGTGGGCGGCTTGCTAAGGGAGCTGGTTTAGGCCACGCCCCCCCTAAATACTAATATAGCCTGGTGCAGGAGAGCGCAGATTCAATCTACTACACTCCCGCACACACAGCACTCGAATCGGGTACACTCGTACGCTTTCGTATAAACTCGTTATAGATCTCTCTCGCATCGACCGTACGCTCGCAAGGTCGGAGCGCGAAAAGTTTCGAACTCTTAGTTCTCATCAGTACAGGATAAACGAACATACCTACCTTCGGAAACAGCATATCCTTAAAGCTAACTCTGTCGAACTGCATAAGCAGTATGACACAGGCAGCGCCATCCATTAGCAGTTTCAAGCAGTCGGAGTAGAATTTACCGTGAGGTAAAATTATTAAAGCAATGAGAGGAGTCTACTTGTCAGGGGTACATATAACTAAATACGTAAAATTGAGAATAATTTCTCTAAACCACCTGAAAATTCCTTATGCTATAAGGGTTTGAACAAATCATGGTAAATCAGCTATTCTCTGGGCTATATGCCCCTCCGAGCGCTGGATTACATACCAAAATTTGCCGTATTTTGACTAACACTGTTAGACAACAAAATACTTGGTTTGACTGCAAGAAACTACCAGGAGGTAGGAAGCTTTTTCTTTAGTTAGGATGTCGTTACCTGTATACCGGTTTCGAACTCTTAGTTCTCATCAGTACAGGATAAACGAACATACCTACCTTCCGAAACAGCATATCCTTAAAGCTAACTTTGGTATGTAATCCAGCGCTCGGAGGGGCATATAGCCCGGAGAATAGCTGTTTTACCATGATTTGTTCAAACCCTTATAGTATAAGGAATTTTCAGGTGGTTTAGAGAAATTATTCTCAATTTTACGTATTTATTTATATGTACAACTGACAAGTAGACTCCTCTCATTGCTTTAATAATTTTACCTCACGGTAAATTCTACTCCGACTGCTTGAAACTGCTAATGGATGGCGCTGCCTGTGTCATACTGCTTATGCAGTTCGACAGAGTTAGCTTTAAGGATATGCTGTTTCGGAAGGTAGGTATGTTCGTTTATCCTGTACTGATGAGAACTAAGAGTTCGAAACCGGTATGCAGGTAACGACATCCTAACTAAAGAAAAAGCTTCCTTCTTCCTGGTAGTTTCTTGCAGTCAAACCAAGTATTTTGTTGTCTAACAGTGTTAGTCAAAATTCGGCAAATTTTGGTATGTAATCCAGCGCTCGGAGGGGCATATAGCCCGGAGAATAGCTGTTTTACCATGATTTGTTCAAACCCTTATAGTATTAGGAATATTCAGGTGGTTTATAAGATATGGTAAATAAGATAGTATGTACCTAGGTGAGTACAACATGTAACCGGCATGTTTTCATCTAATTAGGTTCCAATTTTTTGACATTTGGCAACTCCACATGACGGTTGTACGAGATGTGCGCCAGGCGATTCATGCGACAGGTGATACTATACTTTTCATCCTCACAATATCACTATCTTTATCTCTCCCATTCACCAAATTTTCTTGGATGTTGGCGAGTGGTGATAGAATAATAGTTTTATCTGTTATTTTCTTAATCTGACGAACCCAGCCATAGTCATTTCTTAAGCTTGTTAGAGATTACCAAGAGAGAAACTCAATGGACTTTTAACCTTGCTCAGAAATCAAAATTTGTAAAAACAGTTCTTGAAAGCAGGCTTCAGGAGGTTTTGCATCCCGCAGATTCAGAATATTGTTATATATATATATATATATATATATATATATATATATATATATATATATATATATATATATATCTATATAATTGCACAAATCGCGATACTGTATGTATAATGTTTATTGTAAATGTTAGTACATTTTACTCGACATGTTTCAAAACACTGTAGTCGATAGAAGCTAAATGTACTTAGATAGTATTTTATTTTGACACAGATTTAAATAAGGATTCATAGAAGGAAATATGTATTGCTATTTTGTTAACGTTTGCATTGCTACTGCACTTTCTATGCAAAGAATCACGTGACATCACGGACAATTACACATCAATTCAAATATAGTATTAAAATATAAAGAATACCGTAGGGTTTCTTTAATTAAAATTAACATAAATAGTATGTAATATTGCAAAGTATTCAGTTAAGCTTATTAATAAATTGGCGAGGTTCAAAAATAGATATGTACGTATATTATTAATTAAGGGAAAATTCGCAAATTAAAGTCATTTTAAAAAATATTAATTTGAAAGGGGGTGAAAACACGTTCAACAGATATTGCAAGAATGTTAGAGAGTTTCGGAATTATTGGCGACTCAAATTAAGAAAGCCAACTGCAGTCAGCTGATTTTTAACGGGAAAGAAGGGCTCACTTGACGACAAAATTGACAAAGATGCCAAATAACACGATAATGAAGAGAAAGATGATACGAAAACATTCCCCGTTATAGTAGTCAGCGAATCGGCTGAAGAGGACGCGACATTCTTAATTTGAGTCGCCAGTAGATAAGCGTGGATCTGTATGAATAATTACTGCTCCAGTGTTGATTGTTTCCTCAGTTAGCACAGTAATTGCTTAGCTACTCCGACCATCTCTAAACTCTTTATCCCATCGAAAACAAGCAGATCTTGTCATAGACGATTCCCTAAAAACCGTTTTAATCATCATCAAAAAATTTCCGTGGATTTTTCCAGACGAGCACAAAATTTGATTGCATATCTTTGCTCTTTCATTTCATGCATCACGATTTTCAGAGGCGCGATATCAAACTCAAATAAATAATTTGTGACAACTGCCATTTTGCAAAATAAAAGAAGCTACTTGAATAGTATTTTCTGCTTTTTAGCGTTTTGTAGCTCGTCGCACAGGACCATAATAAATTCAGTCCTAGTCTTTGTTGAAAGTCCCTCGTATATCGTTAAATTTTCGTAATTTTTGCGATATACAAACTCTTGCATTGCGTATATTTTCAGGACTAAAGTGTGTCCTTTAGTCCCTCCAAACAGGTACTAAATTGGTTTATTTAATTCCTATGGACTAAAGTGCATCCTAGCAACGCATAATTAAAAAATGGCATTCTTGACAAAATTTTAGTACAATTTACAAGATTAAATCATCGATTTATTTTATCGACAGTATGCTGAACTTGGTGTAGAAGTACATGCGACAGCTTCAGAAACTAGCCTAAAAGCTTGCCTGGAAGTGTTTCCAAAAGGTTCGGGAATTTGGAATGCTTCCATGTAACCATATCTAAATATTTTGCCGGCTATAGTTTTTTATTATTTAAAGAATTTTCCACGTACCCCTCGGCGACGGCTGCTGATTTCCATCCTCCATGACTTTTTAAAACATCCACCGGAATCAGCTAATAAAGAGGCAGATGTCTGTCGAAAGCAGGGTCCAGTATATAATGATGAATTGGTTGGATTTAAGAATGCTGCTACTTTTTGGGGTAGTTTTCCAAATATATTTTTACTGACTGACTGCGTAGTACATTGATTATTTTGATAACGAACGAAAAATCTTGAATGAAGCGTCTTAGCCTTTCTTACAGACATATGTCCGACACAGTTCAGTAAAATTGACTATATTTTTATCTGACTTTTTAACAATAAAATTTCTCTCTATCTTGTATTTGGTATTTTTAATATTAATCAGAACTGAGTGACCCAAATCAGTAGCATCATCCACCGTCAACTGAACTAACTCATTACATCTACAGGCTCCTGCGACGCCAAAAATAAGTGCTACCTAAAAATAATTATATTTATCAGTATTGTAAAACTTATAAGATGTTTACTACACACACTAACCTGTCTCATTAAAAACTGATTGTCTGGAGCTTCTAACAATAATTTCTCAACCTGGTCTCCTGTTGGTGCCTTTGCTTTTTTCGGTTTATATCCATTTCTTCTTTTCAGCAGGGCAGTTAATAAATATATGAAATTTACTGATATCTATATAATTTTTAATATTGAGCATGGTCTTCAGCATGGACTTATGGGCCCAAAGTATTAAAGGTGAAAGAGTCCTGGATTTCTCTGTGAAAAACACAAGCAAAACATCTTCGCTGGAATTTTCCACTTTTCGTTCACAGCACCATTTTCCTGTCTGATACTGCGCTTCGTATATTTTCCTTGATTTTGTCGGCAAAATAGCATCTAGCGCCTCTTTAACTGCTTGTTTTAAGTCAAAATCTTCCATTTCGGAAATTGTGATCACGAAATTGATGACACTGGCCACTTGTTTATTTTTATCATAGCCAAGTGACTTTTATTTCAAAACACACTAAAAACAATCAACTTGTTCTAGTCAAATTAAATTGTAACATTGACAGGTGTTTTTAAATTTATATCTACAGGTTTCCTAATTTTAGTAATAATTTTCCCGAAAGTGCAAAAATAGTATATAATACCGCGGGACGCACTCCGTGCGCACTGGAGTTACCAAAGCCACTGGAGTTCGCTATAAGTTTATGCTTATGTCGTTATCGACATTTTTTCGAACCAATTCAATAGCTCAAATCCAAATTAGTGACTTTGTGGTTGGTGGCTCCCATATCCCCAGATTTTTTTATTTGTATGCTTTATACTTGGGATTTTCGGGAACATTGAGCCGATTAATCAGATCATCAGCTGTTGTTTTTTTTTAATAGGGTCAAACAAAAAGGATTCGAGATGGTAAGTGTTGATCGGATTAATCGTTTTCCGAAACCGCTTATTATTTTATAATAATATGCTGTCATTTATCTCAATAAAAGTGCCAGTAATTGCAGAAAAAAATGCCAGTAAATGCCAGTAATTCTAAAAAGTTTCGCCAGTAAAAAGGCAGCGAAGCATTGGCAACGCTGTCCTTAAAACACTTTGTGCATTTGTGCATCTCCGTTGTTTTAGTGTGTGGCTCTCTGACGTGGCACTTGCTCCTCATAACCAAAAAAATTTGACCGGTTAAACAGATAATAAACCAAGTTTTTTTATATTGATATTTTTAAAATAATATAAAATGGTACCACCGAGTAATCGTCTTTTTGTGACTACTTGCCGACTGGTCGGCGACTAGTAGTACATCTCTTATAAAACTGAAAATACCTTGTAGTTGAAGACAAACCTATGATGTTGTATTCTGAAAATCGTAGTTATCGAAACCACGCCAAATTTTGTATGTTCTAAAACAAACTTTTGTGTTACAAATTGGGATCGTATTTCTTTACTCCGAAATTATAAGTCCAGTAAAGCGAAAATGAAAATTTATTGTGAAAAACTAGTTTTAAAAAAGCAATTTTTTCTATCACCAATAGTGTAAATCTGGAAACACCTGCTGATTTTTAATGCAAATTTATTTATTTTTAGTGCAGGAGTGACTCAAATGGTTTTATTAAGTTTTAAAATATCATAATAAATTAAAATTAATATTTTAAAAAAGTAATAAAAAAACAAAATAGTTTTTATAAAACCTTTTGTAGAGGTTTTTGGTAAGATTATAGATTGTTAATGACCAGTAAATTTTGGTATTATCATAAACTACTTAGGAATTTCAGAACAACATCTCAATGGCCATGACTGTGGTTAAGAATGGAAAAAATTGTTCTTCGTTTTATAACGACATATTGTTTTCACCAAATTTTGATAATTTTAAATATATAATTATATAAATTATAAATGTCATTAAGAAACTTAAGTATGTCTTGGATAATAAAAGATAGATAGATGACTAATAACAAAAATTGGTAAATTATTTTTATTTCTTATAAGTTTAACATTGAACGGTAATTTTTTAGATTATTCACGTTTTGTACTAAAAACCTATCAGCTTATACCACGCCTCCAGATTTCGGTATTTTTCTCAATTTTCCTCAATTATGTAATATTAATTCGTACAATTTTTTTTATTATAGTAGGTGTTATAATATACTTTAAGTGGTGAAAGCCTTTGGTCTAGATATCGCATGTTTTTGATGTATCGTGCTCATTTTTTATTAAAAGCATTAACCTTGAAATAATATTGTTCTACATTTACCGTATGTGTATACACATATTAAACAAAACTGTATTGGTAAGGAATAACTTTAAACAGTTAATTTTAATTTTAGCCATAACATGGTTATTTTACTCGTACTACGAAATTTACAAAAAACTTGAGTAGAAATTGCCGACATTTACTCTTTTCTAATACATTATTTGCTACACCTTTCACACCTATAAAAACCCAAGGACTTTTCTACAAAAGCAAACTTACAAAGGGCCGATTTTCAAAAAGAAACAATTTGAAATCTATTCTTTTCCTGTAGAACGGCGAATTAGTTTGTTCCCTCGGAGCAGTGCCGGTTTATGAAATTTCACAGTTGTATATCTCTGTTCCTACTTACAGGACCCGTACCAAATTTAGGAGTTTTATTAGTGGCCCCCTAGGAATGTTTTGGTAAAGAAAAAAACATTTTGTAATTTGCGAGAAAAAGTTGAACCCAACGCCATAAGAGTGAAATACTAAATATGGCAGTCTATGCATGCGTAGGCCATTTTTGAAACCTAGTTGGTGTTATACCTTTTTTCAGAGGCGTTTGAACCTGACACACCTAATGACACACTGACCTCTACACTACGGCCGACACTATTTGTTAGGCTGAATTTCACAAGCATGGTTTAAACCCCAATCTTCAATTTAACTGGAAGACTGAAGTTAAAATTTAACATTGTGGTTTACCACGAATTGTGAAAGTCCACGGGATTTAAAGGATTGGGGGTTGAGAGTGGAAGGGAAAACATCTGCAGGCCATTTGTTCCATAATCTGGAGGCCCTAGCCCTAGGTATGAATGAGCGCCAGGGATGTTCTAGGCTTTTGTAGCTGGACCGTAACGTAAAGAGATTAATACGTAACGCGCCTCTTGTTATTCTGTTAAGAACTCGAAGGGGGGGGGGGATATAGCGGCTAGTTCTTCAAAGCCAAATGCGTGTAAATACCGGTAGAAAAAGGATAGATTCCCGACATCCCGGTGATGAGCGAGAGAAGGGAGTTTTCTTGTGAGGCCTGGGTCATTGATGAGTCGAATGACTCTCTTTTGGATAGAATCAAGGATGTTAAGTGTCGAGGGTGATGCTGCTCCCCAGATTTGGGAACAGTGCTCTTAGTAGGGAGGCCAAATGCATTTAAAATTATTTTCGTGGGACTGGGTAGGTTTATACCGACAAGTGGTATCGTCGTGATCAGCGTGGTTTCCTGAGCAGCAAAAAGCCTGTTGTCGCTTTCTAAACTTGTGGAGTAAGTTTCTATGACGTCACAAAGATGGCGGCCCTTGGTATCATCATTGTCGATTATCTCAATAACTACTTAACCGATTTATACCAGTAATATGTCATATGACAGGTATTTATATGCTTAATAAAAAGTGTCTAGCAATCTTACATATAGGTTTTATTTTTAAAAAGATATTTACAGAAACTAACGACATTCATGGATTTTTTTTTTAAATAATAAAATAAATAACTATCATCTAGAAAATACTATAGTATTAAAAATATTACTGCTTTCTCAGCTACATATATTACAAAACCTAAATTTTTAGATTCGGATGAAAAATGACAAAAGTTGTGGCAAATTAACTGAGATGAGCCGCGCGACCTAGCAAAAGCAGGTATGATTTTACCTCAACAAGAAAATAAACCGATTGAGTAAGCTGTCCTTATAGCTATAAACTGAAATGAAACCAAAAATCTTCTAGTTAAGCTTCGATATAAAGTAAATAAGTATTAGAAGAACCAATTTTTCAGAAAAAAAATGTCAGTACATTTTCACAGCAAATCAGCATCAGCTTGACTTTCATAAATTATACTGATTAAAACACTTTTCACCGACATGAGAAACTTCTTCCATGTATTTCTGTTTTCTGTCAGCACAAGCACAACGGGGTGTCCTATACCCTGTCTTGCAATTACAACAGATTAACCCCAAGTTTTTGAGCGATATTGGTTCATTCAGTGATGCTATGGGACGTAGTTGTCCATCTTCCAACCGATGTCGACAGGCAGAGGTAAAAGAAGTGTTCCAGCAGAATGTCTGATAGTTTGCCCGTCGAAGGTGGTGGCTGAGAACGTCTTGATGGTGGTAGTTTGTCAAGTTCTTTACCATGTTAAATATGGCTGCCTTCAAGTTGTCGATGTTATAAATGTGTTTAAATGCCGTTTTTGTTTTAAATTAGTACAGTTGAATGGCGAATGCGAATGGTTGGCAAGTAAAGTATTCCTCATATTAGGATCAATTTTCTTGCAACGTCATAAACTGGTATAAATTTGGGTTTTTTAGATGTTCCAAATTTTAACCACACAGTCAGGGTGACCAGATATACTCTTTTTACAAACCAGAATACTCTATACTCTAACTTTTCCCATTATTTTGCTCATATATATTTTTTCTTTCTCAGCATAAAATCGTTTAAAAAAAAATTCCTTAAATATTACCAAATTGGTCTCGCTCAATTTACCTATAAAAACAAAATTGTAACTTTGGTCTTTGGGCAGCAAAGCGTCTTTTAAAAGTCTTTTAAAACCAGCAACTGGTGCACAATTATTTTGGGGGTTTTACTTGAACACTCGTCACGTTAGGTTATCCTTGATTACTATGTATATTGTACCGAATTGAAAAGAGAGAAAGCAAGGGTAAACCAGCTCATCTTGTTCAGTTTAAGCAGTTGGTCATCCGTTTTCACGATTTTTGTTATTTTGTAAAAAGTTTTTTGCTAGTTAAAAAACACGTAGTGTCCCATTTCGTGTGGTAGTTAAATACAAGCGAAAATAAGAACCGATAATTCATGTCATTTTGTACAGTGCAAGACGCAAAATGGTATCGCGACACTGAACCATTCGAAGAAATCTACAATTGCTCGGCTGTGGCGTAACTAGTGGGAGGGATTGCCAGGCGTTCCTTTTTCCCCTCCCCCTTATTAATTTTAAGCGACCGGGGTCAGACTAGTCAAATAAAAAAGAAGACACTGCGTAACCCAACAATCCCCTCAGCTCCTCGGATTCAGATCCAAGAACCCATAAATTGCATCAACGCACCCCCATTCACCAATTTCCTGTGGACAGGGTTCAGCCCCGTCCGAGCTAAAATTATGGTTGCGCAACTGTTGCTCGGTATGTCGGATATGTCGGTCTATTTTAGACATATCCTGTCTTTTGTCAAAAAAATCTGGTCACCCTAAACGGTAGATGGTAGTTTTTCATAAAAGTGGATCATCAATTAACAGCACGTCCGGGTCACGACTCTGTATTATTAGTATCTCGAATCCAGTCAAGCTTCAATCTATTCCATGGAGGACAAAACGAGTATCGCCCTCCTCGTGATTTGATTGCAAGTGGTCAACGTTTAGAGGAATATTAGGGCTTACTGTTTCAGGATCAGGAAAACCACCAGAGGTCAAAAGTTCTTGCTTGGAATTGAGCTTTGATGCTTGTTCAACAATTTCCTCGGATCGAAATTCGGCGAAGCTTGCCTTATTTTCAATTGAATGTATGAAGCGGTCCCACTTTCTGGGAAGGATTGTCTCACGATTTGATAGATGCCTTGTTATGAACACAAGTGTCCATTTAACACGACATGATGAGAACCTGGCTTTGGCCTGGCCAACGAGCCTAGTTGGGCGCACCGGCGAGAGCGGCAGGCACGCCGCGCGGTGTGCCTGCTAAAATCGACATAATTTAGTCATTTCTCATGCACTTTCCCTCTCATTTCTCATGCAAATTTTATAATATAGCTAAGAAACGCAGCAAAGCTTTTTGATAATAAAGTATTTTTCAGATGATTGCTATTTATTGCGTTATTAAAAAAAAATAATTAAATCCTTGAAAATAATTACTTTTCGTAAATATCCTTTTAAATATAAAACCTGCATATAACTTTTTGTTAAGCATTCCAACACCTATTATATGACACATTAGTGGTATAAAATAATAATTTCATCTTAGGGTATAAATTGGTAAAGCAAGTATTGAAATAATCCACAAAATATAATACCACTAGCCGCCATCTTTGTGACGTCATAACTACTCAGTCCACAAGCTGAGAAAGCGACAACAGGCTTTTTGCTGCTCAGGAGGCCTTGCTGATTACGAAAATACCAAATGTCGGTATAAATCTGTTCAGTCCCATGAAAATCGTTATTTGCAGAGTAAATTCTATTTGGCCTCCCTACTATCTAGGTTTGGTCTTATTTGGGAAACATAGAGAGTGTGTAAGTTGGAAAGGGAGAAGTAATTTCTGGCTCGAAAGAGAAAACTAAGCTTTTCAGCTGCCGATGAGGCTACTGAAGTAATGTATTTGTGACAGCTGAGATCATGCTCGAGAGAGATGCCAACAATATCGAACGTGTCACTGTTCTGTTGGGCTTGGCCATTAATGTGGATGAGGTAAGTGTTTCCGGATTTTTTGCGGGACAGGGAGCAATACTGCGTTTTGGAGGCGTTGATCTGAATAAGGTTCTTGGCATCCCAGTCTAAGACTAATTAAAGATCTTGGAAAAGGGATAGGTGCATAAATCTGCTTCTATTATCCAGCGCTTTATTCCAGACGGGTTTGCTTGGGTCTAAAAAAATGAATGTTGGTGTAAAGAGTACTATTGTTAGCATTACTGTGAATGGGATTGTTAGTTAATGAAAGCTGGTCCTTGATGTGAAAAAGAAACAGGGTTGGTGCCAGTACTGAACCTTGGGGTACGCCAGCATTGATGGGATGAAAGTTAGAAGAGTGATCGTCCACCACGACAGATATGCGCCGATTAAAGGGGAAGCTACCGTTTGGAATAAACGTCCTAAAATTTCTTGCAATATAAAGAAAATACATTTATTTCCTAAATTATTTTGATGTGGGTTATAAGCGATCTTTTAAATTTGATGTTTTTTTTTAAATATTATTAAGACAAAAGTTTAAAGTTTGATATCAATTTATTATGCGTTATATGAAATAATTTCTATATTAAGAAAACCACGCCTATATATAATTATTTCGTACAACATCCTTGACTTTCGGCTATCCTATTTCGTTTGTTAATATCCATCTACCGATAAAAGTCAATGGTAAAAACCGCATACGCAAAAATCGATATTTATATAGTCAATTAAAGTAATAAAAACACATAGTCATTGCCTCCCAAAAAGGTTTTTACATAAGTTATTGACAGTGAATAAATCTAATAATTATCATGACAAATTAATTATTATATCGTTTTACACCTACTACGTAAAACAAAATTTTTCAAGTATTTTAATTCACTTAATTTTTCTGGCGATGACACAAAACATCATAAATAATTACAGCCCAGTGTCACTTCCAATTAATTTTACCATGCGAGTCGCAAAGGAATAAAACAAGCCAATAACATACTTAATGCTGTGTTGTATTAATTGTTTCTTGCAAAATCTGGAATTCGAACTGTCTAAAAACTTTCTATAACCTATAATCTCTTAGTGGCATCGTTAATTAAATTACAAAGCGTACTTAAAGAGTTAACTTATTACATACTTCTTAGAATAATATAATGTTTAATAAGATATCAATTTAAAACTAGGTGTACCTAATAACGTATTTTTAAAACTAGCTAAAATAGGTAGGTTCTTAGATTCATGAATATTTTATTTAATAATATTCTAGCCATTTTTCTCAGTAAAAGTTAAATTAGTTAAAATTTACTTGTAAAATTTAATATAATCAATAGCATACCTGGAAAATCTTCAAAGCGGCATTAAAAAGCAACCCAACCCAACCCAACCTGCATGTGCGACATTACTAAAGAAAAATTTTTTTTCTTTTTCAATAATAGGACAAAGTCGGATAAGATTTTTGGTTATTCCTAATGTATGAGAGTTGTGTAATCCTCTAATGTATGTGTCAACTTAGGCATATTTAGGCATTTTCTTAAAAGTCACACCAAACTTTGTTTTTTTTTCGACTAGGACCACGGTTCTTTAAAATTTCATATGTAAGTTTTACAAATATTTTCACTAAAATTTGAAAATATCAAGAGTAGTTAGCATACTATAGCTACAACAAAAATTAGTCAAATTTTTTATAGAACACATATTACGAATTTTTTTAAAGTTGAACTTATTTTCGCATCATTTTTATTGCTCTTGGAACAGTCAAGTTTTAGCTTAAAAAGGAAGTTCTTTACGGTGATACATTTGAAAAAACTGGTAAACGACTAAACTCCAGACATTTTACGAATAATCTGGAGACAAAACAACTTAAAATTCGATAGTCGCTATTTTGCCCTATGTCCACGAAATATCACATCCGTTACACTGTCTACCGCTCTGCACATCTTCGCTCAGCACAACAGGTTTAAAATGAAAAAAAAATACGGAAAATTTCTTTAAGCTGTGAATTGAATTAATTATATTCTTTTTCGATCATAACTAAAATAGTCAGTCAATGGTTAGTTATACAAATTAAGTTAAGAGAATGTTTGTAAAATATGTTAGACTGGTCAGTTAGCTTAGCCACTGGGCCAATACCTGTTACAAAATATTTGACAAATGTAACCTCGTCTATTCCACTTGTTATTTAACTAATATAATAACTTCGACGAAATATATATTTTAATCATAATGGGTCGTATTTTTGCATGATTTTGTCATTAATTTTTCATTCTTGGAATATTTTTTGTATTAAAAACTAAATCCCAATAAATTATAGTTTTAAAAAACACACTTTTATAAGTAGCTCTCTAAAAAGTTAAAAATAATTATTTTCCTTTTATAGCTGTTCAAGTTAACAGAAAACCGGAGTGTGCAGTGCGCGCAGCGTCCGGAAAATAAAGCGACTAACAAACTGCGTCTCCCTTTACTCGGCACACACGCATACCCCGGTTTTCTGTTAACTTGTATAGCTATAAAATATTTGGTCTTTAAAAGGGCAATTTAAAAGCGTGGGGCACACTTATATAGCGGTCTGGGAAAAATAAGCAAAATGTAATGTAGTTAGGTAACTATAAAAGGTAAAGTCAAGATCAAAGTCTAGCATCGTCAAGTTAAAAAATATTTTCTAAATGCCTAAATTGACTATTGCTAATTATATATTTTATTAAAATGAATTAATGCCGTGAAATTAGTTAAATTAGTTAAGTCCGTGTCCCTACCAGTTGGTTTACCTTGTTTTTGACCTGCAAGAACTGCGCCTTTTCATCTTCTTTCAGTTTATATGCAGATCTTTGCAGGTTTTTCACGATGTTACTCCTTTGGCGATTTTTTATGGTTTGCCAGCTGTAACTACCAATTAAAGATGCGAAAAATCAGAAATTTATTTGTGAATGAATTCCCGACCATCATTACCATTAAAGATATACTGTCCCAATTTACTGATTTCCTAATTCGAATTTTATAGCTGTGAAATACTGCCATTTCTAAACTAATAGATAAACAAACATTTAAAAAGTCCAGTCAGTATTGCAAAACACGACTCTATAGGTTTGTTCTTTTGTGTCGCACAAAACTGCACTAGCCTATAACTTTTTTTTATCTGTGGAAGACACCCATTATAAAAAAGAAATCAGCACAGGTTAGTGCAGTTTCGTATAACATAAAAGAGAAAAGCCTTATGAGAAAATGAAATAAAAAAAATATAGGGTATCCCCTCCGACACTTGCCGCATATCAGTCATTAAAAATAAAGCTACGAATTTTGACATCTTTGTCTAAACTATAGTAAATTCGGTTTGCTCAGGTTTGCTCAAATGTGACCGATTCAATTTTCTGCAATTATCTTCCATAGGGTATCTCCTTCGACCCTTGTTGCATATCCGCCACCTAAAATCAACCTGAGAATTTTGATATCTTTGTCTAAACTATAGTAATGTCGGTTTGCTTAGGTTTGCTCAGGTTTGCTTAGATGTTACCGATTTGTTTTTCTGCAGTTATCTTCTAAAGGGCATCCTCTCCAACCCACCGCATATCCACCATCTAAAGTGAACCTAAAAATGTTGATATTTTTATCTATACTATAGTAAAGACGCTTTGCTCAGGTTTGCTTAGATGTTGCCGATTTATTTTTCTGTAATTATATTCCCTTCGACCCTTTCCGCATATCCGCCATCTAAAATAAACCTAAGAATTTTGACATGTTTGTCTAAACTAAACTATATTAAAATCGGTTTTCTGAGGTTTGCTTAGATGTTACCGATTTATTTTTCTGCAATTATCCTCCATAGGGCATCCCCTTCGACCCTTGCTGCATATCCGCTATCTAAGAATTTTGACAACTTTATGTAAACTATAGTAAAGTCGGGGGGGGAGGGGGGGGGTGGTTAGTGCAGTTCAGTTCAGTTAGTTCAGTTCAGTTCAGTTCAGTGGTGTGCTGGTTAGTGCAGTTTTGTGTAACACAAAAGAAAAGAACCTCATGTGAAAATTAAATAAAATGAAATATGGTGTTACCGATTTGTTTTTCTGCAAGTATCTTTCACAGGGTATTCCCTCGAACCCTTGCCGCATATCCGCGAATTTTTTTAAACCTAAAATATAAATTTAAAAAAATTCAAATGACGATAACTTTCTACTAACATATTTTTTTCGCTTAAAATTTAAGAACTGTCGACAAAATGTAAAATTTGTTGAAAAAAAATAAATACTAAATTTTTTTCCCAGTTGGGTCAATTCAAAAATTCAACTTTTTTCGCAAATTACAATTTTTTTTCTTCCAAATCATTCCTAGTAGGCTTGCTATTAAAAAACCTGAACGTGGCATGGGTCCCATAAGTAGCATCTGAGATATACAACTTTAAAATTTCACGGGCCGCGCCTGCTGAAGAGAAGAGATCATGATGATATGTATAGAAGGGTAATGGCAATAAAAATGTATGATAAGAGAGATAGAGGAAGAACCATAAGTGGGTGGATGGACTCAAGAAGGATTTAAAAGAAAGTGACCCAGACACAGAAGACAGGAGATGACACTTAGGACCGGGTTATGGTTGTGTAAACGATTAACCAGAAACAGGAATGTCGATGAAAAGATCGAGTCAAAGAAAAATACGAATAACCGATTTAGAAAGGGTTCACAAATGTCTCAAACATATTTCCGCACACCATAATCTCAAATATATTTCCGCACACCATACTATTTACATATTACGAGTAATTGTATAGAAACAAGTTAAAAATGTTATAAAAATCACTGAGCTTTTTAAGTTGACAATCAAACAACAGAACATGTATAGGTTTCAAAATTGCTAAGACTTAGCCGGCAATGTATCTACTCAGAATCATATAATAAAAAAAACGGTGCAATTTTATTTTTTATATTAAAGTATGGTCTATATGTGCTCCTTTCAGAATAAATTTGCTTGCAATAAATTTTATCTTGATGCTGCTACGTCTTTTCCAATCTATAAATTTGTTTCATTTTTAATTCAAAATTTAAGCATACTCCAACTATTAAAAGAATACCTGCTTCTACTATCGAGTTGGTTATCACCTAATTAGGCCTGCGAGTTACCAAAGTATTTTTTTTTATCCGAGGCAGCCCACGTTAACTTAAAGCCTAAGTACTAACTTACCGTGGGTGTGTGAAGACAAAGGAAATGTAATCTATTGACACGGGATTCAGAACATTGGAGGTTGGGAGGGAAAGAGAAAACATCGTCAGGCATTTCGTTCCATAATCTGGAGACCTATGTATGAATGAACGAGAGAAGTGGGATGTTCTAGGTTTTTGTAGCTGGACAGTAAAGGGGCGCAAACGTAATGCGCCTCTTGTTGTTTTGTTAGAAACAGTCAAGGGGGGAATTATAGCGGCTAGTTCTTTAGAGCAAAATCCATGGAAGTATCGGTAGAGAAGGGATAAATCCCCAACAGCGCGGCGATGGGCGAAAGACGGGAGTTTTTTTGTGAGGACCGGGTCATTGATGAGTCGAATGGCTCTCCTTTGGATAGAATCAGTTAAGTGTCGAAGGAGATGCCGCTGCCGCTCCCCAGATGTGGGAGCAGTACTCTAGGTTTGCTTAGGGTAAGTTTTGCGGGATTTTTGGCGTGACAGGGAGCAAGACTGCGTTTTGGAGGCGTTGAACTGAACAAAGTTTTTGGCACCCCAGTTTAAGACTAATTGAAGATCTTGAGAAAGGGATGGGTGCATAGATCTGGGTCTATTTTCTAACTTTTGATTCAAGGCTTGTCTGGAAAAATAAATGTCTAATGAAAAGTACTGTCGTCGGCATAACTATGAATGGAATTGGTAGTTGAACGGAGCAGGTCATTAATGTGAAGAAGAAATAGGGTTGGTGTCAGGACTGAACTTTGGAATACGCTAGCATTGATAGGATGGAAGTTGGATGAGTGACCGTCCACCATGACAGATATGCGCCGATTAGAGAGAAAGCTACCGATCGAGGTACATAGTTTGGGAGAAAGACTGTAAGGAGGTAGTTTGTTAAATAGTGCCATACTTGGTCAAAGGCATTGGAAATATCAAAAAACTCAAGAGACTTGTTCCAGTGATGTGTGACAAAGGTAAGATCATCTGTGGATCTTTGGTGACGAAATCCGTACTGTCTATCATGGATGATTTTGTGTTTCTCTAGATATTTTATAATTTGCAGGTTGATGACTTTCTCCATAATTTTGCTAACAGAGAGAAGAGAGATAGTTCTATAATTTGATGGGAGAGACTTGGAACCTTTCTTCGGGATAGGCTGCGCACACGAGCGGTCTTCCCGCTATCTGAGTAGATAATACTATAATTTAGGAATATCTTAGCCCAAGTTAGATTTATTCTAGTAAGCTAAAGCAAAAGAAATTCTCAAATTTTGTTATTATAAAAACATAAAAACACCAGCATGGAATTATGATTGAGCACGCTGGCGGGCTTGTAATCAAACGGATTTGGTATGCGGCTCATGATAAAACATTACGAAAATCAATTCAATAGCAGTATTTAAAAGAAGGTTCTTCTGTCTGTAGAGAATACCGTGACGGATAAACAACTGACTATTTATGATATAAGGAAATAACAAATATAATCATGTTTTGCTTACTATAGTGCATGGTAAAATTTATTTCATTACCCTCTTTAATGCTAGTATTAAAGTTTTTATTAGGTTAATAATTATATAATTATTATAACGAAGCATTGATTACAAAATATCATAATAATTGCAACAGTGGTGGCTAAATCATTTTCGATACATTCGTAGTGCCTAATACTTATATATTTTTTTCTGTGTTCCTTTTTTGTGGTTGTAACTAGTGTTACAGTAAAAATTTAATCCCAGTAGGGAAAAACTTATGATAAAAATGTTTATACACATACGTAGTTTTTTATGTAGATTCGAATTTTATAGAAGTACATCATCCCGTTTAGAATTCCAAAAGTACCCACCACCCCTCAAAATAGAGAGAGGGAGTAAATGTCAAAAATATGTTTAAATATGTCCCCTATGTCCCTATTATCTCACCAAAATATCATAAAAATATTTTAAACCGTTTTCGAGATATCGCCTTGTAACACTTTAAAAAAGTCACCCTGTATACAAGAGGTAGCGTACACTCAAATATGAACGTGGCACTTGAAGAAGAAGTTAGTATGTTCGTCAAGTATATTTAGTGAACCATTCTATGATATTGGGTTACATGCTTTGTGGAACAGTAATCTATGAGAATTCTATGGTACCTATTGGTTTATTTGCTTTGTACATAGGAAGGTGAATCGGTGGTATTACGTCCCAATTTCGGAGAATAATATAAACGAGTTTTACGAAAACGAGAGGTATAATTAAGATTTATAATTACAAGGAAGCATGATCTAGATATTATAAATGTCATTAATTATTTGAAATTATACGAACTATAAGAGTATGATGCGTATATCTACCACCTGTTAGTCTAAAATTACTGTAATACTGAATATTTACGTAACGTAGAAAACAAAAGAATTTTGTAACAGCCACAGAATAATTCAACAAATACGTTATAGAAAAGTAATTTAAATATACGAAAGCTGCGTTTTTTTTTTGTGGTAATTTTGGTATTACGATAAATGCCATTGAAAAAGCAAGGAAATGATCGACATAGAAATTACCTTGTCGGTAACATAATTAACCAGTCAAAAGATCGGGCATTAAAGGAACATTCTAAATTATTCTAAATCCTACATTGTACAGTTTTACTTAGTAAGCAGTATTAATTTTTCTTAAATAAAGATTTCTAAATTTCAACTTTCACATGGAAGGTTCTTTTTTGGTTAAATTTTATGTCACTGGAGGTTTTAACTAGAAACCAAGAACTTATTTTTTATTCTGTATCTGTTAATCATAACCTAGTATAAATGGGGAACCTAAAGATAAAAACTGTAGAAAAAGAATGGAAATCTGATACCAACTTTATTTTCAATTATTGAATTTTAAAATGGATTGATTAATCGAAAGGCACGACAAGTTTGTTACGTACATCCTCTTCACCGTAGCCAATAAGTTTTATTATGATCTCGGTTGTACTGGGATTACTTTTATCTACAAAGGTTTTTCACCTTTATCAGGCTAAATAATCTTTTCACTAGCTATTTTAGGTCTCTAATACGGGGGTCTACTCCTCTTCATTAAATAATCTAATATATATGTAACCCCATTATATAGATATTAAACCCTTCACAAGCCTTAGCTGATTCGTGTTGAGTTGCAGGACCTCCAAAATCAATGATGTGGTTGGTGAACTCCGCACTGATTTGCTGTGCCTTTGCCCCGAAATGCGTTTTGGTATTCTAAATGCCGACTCGGGACATGTGAAGGTGAAGGGTGCAGCAGATCCTCATCTTGCTAAGGCATCATGATTCATGTCTTTGTGTCCTAGGATGTCCTAAATGTGTATTTAAAAAGTCAGTAAAATATGCCTTTTAAAGACTAAACAAATAAATACACATTTTTATAATATAACATAGGTACTACTTGGCAAAAACATAACGCAAAATATTCTTAGATATCAAATAACGAAAAACTAACAAAATAATTTTTGCAAAAAAAAATCATTCTTAAATAATCTCAAACTTTAAAAAACAAAAAAAAATTGTAATATCTAAAAAGTCATTATTTTCTTTTATGACACATATCATATACTAAGTGACAAAGAAAGGTAAACACCCAGATATATTTAATATATCTTAATAATTTTTGGCTTACATTTTTAGTAGACAATGGTTAATAATTGATTAGGTTTCCAGCCAAATCCGATTAACACCAATGGAATTAAGTTCAATAATATGTCGAATATCCTCGGTTTCTTATACACTCATTGACACGCCTGGGCATTGTTCTGATAAGATGGTCTATATCGTCTTGGGGTATCTCATTCCAGGCTACCGCTACCTCATGTCTAAGTGCTGCCAGAGTCTGAGGGGGTGCTGTAAGTTTAACAACTTGCGACCAATGATGTCCCACACGTGTTCGATCGGTGACAGATCAGGTGATCTTGGTGGTAAGCGGTTAATGTGGTGTTGGTTTATGAAGTCCAGGGCTTGTCTAGCTACATGCGGTCTGGCGTTATCTTGTTGAAAACTAGCGTTCTGGAGGGTTTCCAGATATGGAAGGACATGTGGTTCCACTACTTCCTGAATGTAACGGCGCGCTGTCATGTTACCTCTAATGAAGACTAGAGGTGTCCTGCTACCATATGCAATGGCACCCCATACCATTACCCCCACGGTATGATAAACATGCCTCTTCTTGTCAAACTGTGGATCACGTCTTTCACCACGTCGCCTTCTTACCCTTGCACGACCATCATTCATACCCAAACAAAAGCGGGATTCATCGCTAAAGACCACTCTGTTCCATTCATCGTTCCATTGTAGTCTGTCTCTGCACCATTGCAGTCGATTGCGTCGATGCTCAGGAGTGAGGGACAACACCCAATGAGGACGGTAAGAAAAAAGACCAAAACTTCTTATCCGTCGCTATACTGTACGCATCCCAACCATCCTTCCATGTTCTTCAAACCACTGATTCGCAATCGCCCGACTGGTACTAACGCGGTCTCTAAGAGCTAAAAGTCTAAGACGACGATCTTGACGCTCGGTTGTTCCCCTGCGACGTCCAGTGCCCCTAGATCTGTGTTCACGGGCTTCTTGGGTCCATGCCTGCCAACATCTCAAAATGGTGCGTAAAGATCTGTTGGTTCTTCTGTTAATTTCTCTAACTGAAAGACCTGCTTCTCGTAAGCCCACAATCCGCCCCCTCTCAAAGTCACTAAACTGAGGAATTTGACCAAGTCTACGCACTCGCGGCTTAATTTGCAAAACACTTTTTATCAGTCAAGCCACAAATGTAAACAAAAATTGCTAAAACTACAATCGCATGCAGCTCAAACCAGTGTAAAATAGCCGGGTAAAAACGACAAGATAGTGCATAGATTAGGCTGAAAATTTAATCAGTTTTTATTTGACCCAAAATCAATTTGCATGCAGAAAATTATTACAATGAAATTATAAATACAGGGTGTTTACCTTTCTTCGTCACTTAGTATATAAAGCTTAACAATAACATAACACAAAATATTATTTTATAAGATGCAAGTTTGACTCGATTGTGGTGTATTCTACTATTAAAGAATGTGTGTGTACAAAACTGTGATTTCATTCATATTCTACTATTAGCCTTCGAACCTTTTCCAAGTCACCAAAGACAATCCCAGGCCAGTTTCCAGTTGATTTAATAATGTACTAGTGCCTTTATGGCTACCTGACTGTCAAAGAATATCCATGCGTCTTTATCCTTTCCTTAAATTCAGCCACAGACAGATTTCTATAACATGAATTTCTGCTAACAGATAGAAACTTGAGGCACATACTGCCGTCATAACGAAGAGGCCAGTAAGTATACAATGTGTCCCAAATTGGTTGTGCATGTATTGGGATCTCGGAAAATAAAAGAGATAGGAAGACGGTTAAATGGGGAAAGTTTTAGGCAATTATGTTACTAATTTAATGACACTTACTGAGCGGCTCTAAATGTACAGGGTTATTAGATATTTTAGAAAAAGTAAAAAGTTGCATTTTCCAAGACCCCTTCTTTACTTCTTAAAATTTTTGAATTCTGTTAAAAGACCCACACAGCAACTTTTTACGTAGAATTCGTCTGTATACTCAAATTGTTGCCACAACGTTTCGGATTTTTAGAATCATCATCAACTTTGTTTTTTCTTACGGTCGCCATATTGGATTTTACCGAATTTAAAAAGAGCATTTTTTTAGGGTTTCAATGATGTATAACACTTAGGCAAAAAAATAAATTTTATTATAAAAAAAGGAAAAAACTTTTTGTTTCCTGAAATTTGGCAACATTGCGAAGACAAATAATAAAATATTATTTATTTAACAAAACAAAAGACTACTTTAGACTAAATAAAATACGTTTTTAATTAATAACGGAATGAAAAAAATATTATAAAATCAAAAGAGAAAGAACAGTAACTACAATCTAAAATAAACAACATACCTAATAAACAATATGGAACAACATAAATATCAATATGGCATTAATTAAAAATTTTAAATGTTTATTTAAAAGTGACGTCCATTATTTTCCAAACATTTCCGACAAATTTTTTTGAAATTTTTCTTACTACCCTACTCAAAGTATTTCGATTTATATGGGCTAAAACTTCTCTAGTTCTGTCCTCTAGAATTTCCCTTGTTTCTGGAGGTTCAAATTCATAAACTTCGTTCTTGACATACCCCCAAAGATAAAAATCCAAGGGAGTAATATCCGGAGATCGAGCTGGCCAGAGAACTGGGCCCCCATTCGAAATAACCCTTCCGATAAATGTTTCCAGCAAGAATTCGTTAACGGCTCTTGTATTGTGAGCCGGGCAACCATTTTGTTAAAACCAAACTCTATAAAAATGGTCGTCAGGAATATTTTCTTCTATTGCGGGAACTATTTGGTTTTGTAGCATAGCCAGATACCTTTCCCCATTCAAATTTTCATCAAAAATAAAAGGGCCGATAAGTCGATTTCCTAAAAAAAAATCATAAATTTCTTAAAACTAAAAAAATATTCTCACAAAAAATTTCATTTAGTAACAGATTGAGTCTAGAATAGTATAATGAGGATATGTTCTTACCAAAAATGCCGCACCAAACATTAAACCCAAAACGGGCCTGCAATCGTCTTTGAGTCCGCAATTTTGGATTTTCTTTTGCCCAATAGTGGTAATTGTGTCGATTGAAAACACCACAATTAGTAAATCTGGTCTCATCGGTCCATACAACATAATTTTGAAAATTTTGGTCTGTGTTACACTGATTAATGTACCAATTACAAAATAGTACCCTTCTAGGGTAATCAGTTTCTCGAAGTCCTTGGACAATGGTGGGTTTGTAGGGATGGTATTTTTGTCCTTTTATGACCCTCTGAATTGTTGATTTTGGAATATCTAGCTGTCTATCAGCTGCCCCTCGTTGAACTATGAGGATTTTCAGTAAAAAATGCATCGATATTGGCATTATGCTGATCGTTTTCTTTAGCATCGGTTTTGGAACGTGGTTTTTCAAAGCTTCCAAAATTTAAAAGGTTAGTTATAAGCCTCTGAATAATTCTGGAGTGTGGTTGACGCCTTTCAGGAAAATATTGCAAGTAGTTTTCAGATGCCAAATTAGCATTCCTGTTGTTCTGCAAATAAAACTCCAGCATATCGAACTTTTCTTCATTAGAAAAATTAAAATTCATTATAAAAAAATTAACGAAAGTGACGTTGGGAAACTAACCTACCTGACAATAACTATTTTCATTAACTTCAATTATTTTTCAAAGCCATCTTAGGTAAATGCATATCTGATTTTATGTGTAATAAATAATGTTCTTTTTAAGGTAAACGTAAACGTATCGTTAAAATGTGTGCTTTTGAAAATTTTGGGTAATTATTATAAACTACGACTTTTGATTTGACATTAAATTTAAAAAAATGTTTAAATTCGCGGCCTGGCATGCCAAATTTCAGGAAACAAAAAGTTTTTTCTTTTTTATATAATAAAATTTATTTTTTTGCCTAAGTGTTATACATCATTGAAACCCTAAAAAATGCTCTTTTTAAATTCGGTAAAATCCAATATGGCGGCCATAAGAAGAAACAAAGTTGATGATGATTCTAAAAATCCGAAACGTTGTGGCAACAATTTGAGTATACAGACGAATTATACGTAAAAAGTTGCTGTAAGGGTCTTTTAACAGAATTCAATAATTTTAAGGATTAAAGAAGATATAAGGGGTCTTGGAAAATGCAACTTTTTACTTTTCCTAAAATATCTAATAACCCTGTACATTTAGAGCCGCTCAGTAAGTGTCATTAAATTAGTAGCATAATTGCCTAAAACTTTCCCCATTTAACCTTCTTCCTATCTCTTTTAGCTTCCGAGATCCCAATACATGCACAACCAATTTGGGACACATTGTATATGGGTTTCCATATATACTTACTGCCCTCTTCGTTATGACGGCAGCATACATATTGTGTCTGGGGATAACTACACAATACGCCAGCACCTATTATTGGTTTTGTATCCATTAAAGAACCCACCAACTTACCTGATTAATAGGTATTCGGTAGTCAGCCACTGCTCCAGTTCAGCTGGGTTTTGTAATATCCATCCAACCAATTTAAAGCAGCTTATTTGGTGCATCAAAACCTAAACTATATAGTATATAGGTATCAATGCCTTTACAAAGAACAACTCGCGCGTTGCTCTCTTCAGATGTACTTATTTGTGACTTACAAACCTAACAATAAGGGATCAAAACCAAAACAGAAATGAAACAAACAAATAAACTTTCAATCCAATATTATTGCACGGTAATCCCTAGCTCTCAACCACAAAAAATACATTTTTTTATCTTAGCCATAATACTTACAAAAATAGTATGTCTGTATTTAAGCTTCTGATATGTCAAAGGTCTTTTTGTTAAAGTCTGTTGCAATATTTATAAAAAATATTTAAATAATTTTAAATGTTCGTAATAGATTATGTTGGTTACGTTACCCCTAAAATACTTAGTTAGCATATTTTTGTTAAAGTAATAATTAAATAAGATATACATACATATATACATTTTAACTTTGTTTCTATATTTATATGTTTATACGAGCTTTGTCAAAGTCAACAGTTTTTTTTTATGTAACCTCAAACACGAGCTCAAACATTTCAAGGTGGACGACCTTTTTTTGCGAGAAAGACATTAATTTATTATTTTACGGGGGTTTACACTGCATGCTAAATTTAGTTGAACTTTATCCCATCTTTGATGTTCGTCCCAATAGTTTTTTAGCGTTTCTCTTGTGGGGTTTCCCACCCATAGGTTACACGCGGAAGTGTATTAAAGCTGAATCAAAAAATGTCTATCATGCGAGAATTTACACATAATAACCTTCTGGTCTGATATTTATGACTTTTTCACTCTCTATATTATTATATAATTATAATAAAATCTTCTATAAATAATACCTGAATTTATTGTGGGTGGCATGTGTTTTTCGATAAAAACAAAACAAAAGAGCAAAATGTATTTTTATTTTTAACTTTTAGACCGTCTGTGAAACCCCTGGCTCCCGGTTTATTTTTGCTTGCTTTAGAGGGGGGCAAATCCCCCCACACTATATACCTCATTCCGAAGATTTTTTTTAATTCTAAAGAACGATGCTGAACGTCGTCTCATTTTTTGCAATTGGTTCTTGCAGCAAACTCAAGCCAAAGTGCATTTTGGAAGATTTGTCATATGGTCCGATAAGGCGTATTTCACAAGCTCGGGTATTTTCAATAGACACAATACCAGACATTGGCATCAAGAAAACCACCATCTTTAGTTTGAGCGGGAGCAGCAGGAAAGATTCGGTTTCAGCATTGCTTGTTTTGTTTTGGGAAGGCAACTAACTTATAGAATTTATGAGGGAAGCCTTTTAGCAAATCGTTACCTGGGTATATTGCAAGATGTTGTACCTGAATTGCTAGATGGCCCTTGGCTTACTTAAACAATATATTTTTCCAACAGAACGGGGCGCCTGCCCGTAATGTCGGAATAATACGCCCTTTTTTAGAAAATAATTTCCTGAAAAATGGATAGGAAACAACGGATCTGTAAGATGGCCTCCACGATCACCGGATCCTTCCATCCTTGACTTTTTTTTGTGGGGTTACTTACAAAAAAAAGTTTACGAGTCTCGACATCACACTATAGAAGAGCTGCGTGAAGCCTCTACACTCGAATTTCAAAATTTGCAGGGACGATCCATCATACTTTTAAATGCCATTCGACGAATAAGTAAAATGTGCTAGTTTTGTGTTGGAGAAAACGGTAAAAACTTTGAGCCACTTTTGTAATTTATAAAATACCTATAAACGAAGATTTTTAACTTTACATTTTTTTACTTTAAAACATCTGTTTCCTATTATATCTACATTTGTTTGACACAGTTATGTTATTGGGATTTAAAATTTTAAAAATAAACCTCAGTATTTGTTAAATGTCTTTATTCATTTGTTGCAAATCATTATATATACCACGGCCTACACGAAATATTATACACTTTTTCTTAATTGTAAAATTCGGAAGTTATTCCAAAAGATATATACAACAATTATATATTTTTGAAAATCTTATGAAAAAATCAGTCTAATGAAATCAAAATATACAGGGTGTCCCATTTAAAAAAATTCAACTGTGGTTTTTATCTTCAGATTCGTTCCTTCTAGAGAAAAATTGACTACCCCACTGGATTTAACGCAAAAAACTATATAATAATCAGTTTTTACTTTACCGATAAGTTAAAAGGTAACTGAGGAGTGCTTGAAAATGACACATTTTCAAAATTGCCCTGTATCTCCGAAACGAAAAGGGCTATGAAAATTCTGTTTAGCATCATATGCTTCACGAAAAAGTAGCATAGTATTACGAAAACCGCAGCTCTCTATCTTTAAAGATATCGGAGATACCTTGCAAAAGTGTCCAAAATTGGACACCCTTTAGATGTGTATATAAATTGTGTAAAAAAATAATGTTGTCTGTGGGAAACGATTTCTGTTAATTTCGTGTTATTTAGTGGATTTCAAAAAAAAATTATAACGTGAAATTAGATGGCGGAGGAACATCTTCGGCATTTAACGGTTCACTGGCGAGGGGCCTCGTCGAAAATTTGTTAAAGCATTTTCAACTGAAAAAGAAAATAAAGGACCTTTTGTATCACTGAATGCAGAAGGTAACCAGGTGAATAAAATTTGCTTTGATAGCCACCAACTTTTCCCACTAACATAGGGCAATGTCGGCGGTTTACTGCTAACTGCTTTTAATAATTTTATATATACGTGGCCCTCTGGCGCTGGCATTTCTTAGTAGTAAAGATTCCCTCCATTACGCCTCTAAAATGTCCACTGAACGCATTTTATGATTAAAGCGTTTTGCTAAGCGTAAGTTAAAATTACACCTTAGGTTTTACGTTTAATACATTTCTCCTTGATTCTGATTAACTTGCTAGCTTGCAAAAATTATGATTTTATAAATAAACATAAATTCATCGATTGCAGTTTCTTCTACAAATGTTTGTTTATATGTACTATGACCTGAACTTCCATCCATGCCCCATTTACATACAACAGTTAAATGTAATGAACTGATGCTTTTTATAGATTTAGTATCAAGATATAAAATACTAATAAAAGAAAATGTTAATATTTTCTTTTGCTGGCATTATTACGGACGCTAGAGCTCTTCATCTAAAATACTGTTGACAGTTTTCTGTAATATAGCTTCAGTATTAACAGCTGTCTCAGAAGCAAAGAAAATTTCAGGCTAAAATTGCTTTTTATAAAGGTTAAGTGTGTATAAAGTAGGAAAAGTACACTATTTACGACTGCCCTTATCAAATTTTACTTGCGTTGGATAAATCTAGATCCAAATAAAGAACAAGTGTTTGCTGCAGAAGTAACTTTTTATTCACCACTAATGATTCTGTGGACGTTGATGGACCAGCGATATCAGCAGCAAAACTTAGTTCCTCCCTACTAAAACTTTTTACCAATGTTTCTTCTTTACGTTTCTTTATTTTATCGGAACACTCCGCTAACTCTGAAAAAGTTTTTTTTTAAAGTTTGGACAGATTTGCAAAAGTTTAAGCCGAAATTTACGCACAATTTGCTACAAAATAGCAAAAAATTGAAGATAACTAGTACTTTTATATGATTTTTCTTACAAACTTATAGACGTTTGAAAAAGATCACTAATAGTACAATTTTACACTCTTCTAAAATACAGTAGGTTAAAGTTGCCAGGTATCAAATAATCATGTAAGTATAATATTTTTATAAAGTTAACATTCTCGTTTACATTAACGTTCTCCATTGCTAAAATACCACAAATATAACACTTTCAAAATACAGCTGTCTACAGCTTAAGCAAAATTGCAACTGATACAATGGGGAATGCACTACATGTAACTTACCGTAACTTCACAGCCATAAAACTGAGACGATACCTGATAATTCAAATTAGGTTTCCTTGAAAACCCTTAACTTAAATGTTTATTATTAGCTGATAATTACATCTATAATAAAGGGTCATTTTTTAAATTGTTGTCCACGGGTCGCTACACCTTGCGTCACTGGCATTAACAGAAAGAACATTACTTGAATTGATTCGTAAAAATTAAAATTTTAACGTAACCGTATATATCCATTGATTGAAGTTTAGAAAATATGAAAAATGTAATGAAATAGTACGATAATATCATCACGTCTATATGGGCAAGCCTCACCACATCCGTTAAAAATTTTCAAATAGGCGGTAAATAAATGATTGCACCCTTTTAAACACAATTTACCTTAGATATTCCTTAAGTAAGATGCTATAACAAAAAAACAGTGACTCCAGGGTAGACACACAATAAAGTATAGTTTAAAAAACTAAAAAACACGCTTTTATAAGTAGCGCACTAAAAAGTTAAAAATAATTATTTTTCTTTTATAGTTAACAGAAAACCGGGGTGTGCAGTGCGCGCATCGTGTGGAAAGTAAAGTAACTAACAAACTGCGCCTCCCTTTACTCCGCATACAAACATACCCCTGTTTTCTGTTCCCTTGTACAGCTATAAAATTTTTGGTCTTTAAATAGGTAATTAAATTTAAAAGCGTGGGGCATACTTACTTATATAGCGGGGCTAGGCATACATTACATTTTGTTTATTATGCCTAGACCGCTATATAACTGCGCCCCACGCTTTTAAGTTTAATTACCCATTCAAAGACCAAATGATTTATAGCTGTACAAGTTAACAGAAAACCGGGGTATGCATGTGTGCGGAGTAAATGGAGGCACAATTTGTTAGTTGCTTTTGTTTCCGCACGATGCGCACACTGCACACCCCAGTTTTCTGTTAACTATAAATGGAAAATAATTATTTTTAACTTTTTAGTGCGCTACTCATAAAAGCGTGTTTTTTAGTTTTTTAAACCATAATTTATTTTTAGTTTTTTAGTGATCTACTTATAAAAGCGTGTTTTTCAGTGAATAAGGTTTGAAACATACAGGAGGTCCCAAAAATAAAATTATTTTTTTTATTATCGACTTTACAAAAAAAGTACCTATATCTTCATAAAAAGTTTTACTTTGTAAAAAAGAGCATGGATATTTAAAAACTTGACGTGGGACAGTAGGTACAGGATAGCTCAAAAAGCTGTCACAATTTAAATTTTTTAGCCTCCCTGTATGCCCTAGATAAAAATTTTGAATAAGCATGGTCTTTTTTCACAATATAAAATTTTATGACGATATACTTTTTTTGTAAAGGCGATATTAAAAAAATAATTTTATTTTTTGCACCTCCTGTATGTTCCAAACTTCATTCACTAACAAAAAAATTAACTCTTGGACATTTGCAGTGGCTGTTTATCTTTATATGACAATTTTGTATCTTTTTAGCTTCACGTGGATTAGGACTCTTAGATTTTTGAGCCGCCCTGCGTGTGCTAAATCAAATTTTTAAACGGAAATGCTATTTTTTCACGAAGCAGAACTTTTTATAAAGAAAAACTTTTTTTTTGTAAAATCAATAATAAAAATATTTCCAAATGGTAAGAACTTTCGAAGACACTGTATATTTTTTTAATAAAAAAAACATATTATTGTATCGTCACCGGAACTGCATAAGTTTGCAAAGTTTTAAATCGATACCTACAACAATTAGAAGTGGGTGAAAAGTGAGTTGTAAGATTCGATTACAATGTTAAGAAGTTACAGGTCAAGTTAATAAAAGCGTGTTGAAAAAGACATCTAATCCAGGGCCGTCCCTACCCGGCGGGGCAAAGGATGCCTCGCACACTAGCGGCAAAGTCGCATAGGCAGCATGAGATGATCCAGAAACATATTAAAAACTAATAAAAAGGCGTCTTCCGTTGTTTAATAGCTATTCTGCTATTGTATGTATATTTACGCATTTTATCCCTTTAATTATGTGATTTATTAATTTTAATTACTTAATATTAATTTTCAAGTTTAAAAAACAATAAAAAATAATTTTTAAATGGCGGCTATTTTTTCGCATTTCCATCAAATTGGCAAAATACATATTTTTTATTTAGTATAGGTAGGCGGCAAATTTTATTTTGCACCCCAGCGGCGCAATAGTTAGGGACGACCGTGATCTAGTCCATTAAAGAAATCAATATTTTATTTCCACTTTTCCTTTAAAATCTTGCTTCACAAAATTCGATACGCGTCTGTCGAATTGCTAACGGTTTTGCCAAAATAAACAAAAACGAATATTTGGTCTAAAGCATTATGTCTACCAGACTAGATTATGTCGAGTGTGTGCAATATGTTGTCACGAACTCAATTTGCTAACCCAAGCAAAAAATGTAGGCCACAATGTTAGAAGACAAGTTTCAAGTATCAAAACATGTCGTTGTTGCTTTTAGGTAATGTACTTTACTCATGTCCGCTATGTTCAGCAAATTCGCATTCTTAGTATTTTGTAAATTTACATCAGAGATTTACACACAAAAAAGTAAACATTCAAGTTGAAAATATATTTTCAAGAATATTATTTAAACGTCAATAGGGAATAGGCATACATAATGTGAATAATTGTTTGTATCCATTTATTTTGGTTTTTATATTCACAGATTTCCGTACAAATTTCGAAACATGTAAAAAGCGGCGCTATTTGTTGTGATGATCACATTCCATGTAAATAAAAGTGTTGTTATGGCTGGTGTAGTGTAAATTCGAGTGTTAATTTATTCTCTTCATTATTTCCCGACGATTAGGAGCTTTCGTGGAAGAATCATTTACATTTGATTAAAAAGACTGTTTAACAATGACCACAAGGACAATCAGATAATTTGCGGGCTAAAAAACCACACACAAATTACACTCTAATAAAAAAAACTAACTCTACGCAAACAACAAACATTTTCTATTTATTTCACAGATAAACAATTCCGGTTAGGTGTGGTGAGTATAGGCAACTAAATATACACTCGGGGCCGTGCTCCTCATTTTTTCGGAGGCACGTGACTAATTGTTGTAAACAATGCGATTGATCTCATGGCTGTTAGAAATTCCGAGAAAAAAGATAAAAATGAATTTATTTAAGAACGTAGCACGAAACAGCGACGCGTGCACAATATCTCACATCATTTATCATTGCTCAAATGACTGCTTTTTAAATTATAATAAATTATACGGAAAGGCAAAGACAAATTTTTATTTAAATTATTACCTACCTATAATATCCCCAGAGCATTGATAACTACGAGATAATTTTATTGCAGATTTCGAAAGCACGTTACTTGAAAACAGACCGATTCCGTGGGCAGAAGGCTGTTGTCAAAAAGTAACGTGCTCGAGGAAGTTGTAATAAAATTTTGAGTTATTTGTCAATGCTCGAGAGATTTTCGGCGAGAAAAGTTTTTGCAATTTCTTTTAATTTTATTTAAAATCATTTATTAAAAATACAGTTATTAAAAGAACAATTAGAAAAATTAAAACTAGATGCAGATGACGTATTCGATTCCATTGAAGAGGTGTTTCCACCCTTATTGTTGACTATGTTATTATGATGGTCTTGATCTTGATCAATATTTAGATATGATTTTATGGAATTAGCATTAGCATGTCCTATAATTTTTAATAATTGCTGTTCTTGTACTCCGCTTTTAGCCAGCTGACTAACTGCAGTAGATCTGTTCGAGTGGTTGGTAATTTTTGTCCTCTTTGTATCCAGACCTATGGCTTCAGCAGAAGATTTTGTCCACTCGTTAATTATATTTCTACCTATTGGCATATTATCGTACCAGTTATCGTTCTATGTCTTCCAGTGGCGATTTGGCCTTAAAAAGACTCTATTTGTTTTAATGTTTGTGACCCGTTTAGATTATAATGTGAGAAATAGCCTGACGGGACATGCGTCCTTGTTATTGTTTCGAACTAGCCATTTACTATCAGTGCAGCGTTTTGAGCCCCCCTGGCAGGCTTCACTAAAAATTGGGATATTCTATGCGATTTGTTGGAGAACCATCATTATTTCTCTCGATATGAAAAAATTCAACCAAACAAGCAGCGGCTTCGCCACCTCTCAAGCTAATTCAACTGCGACGATATGGTAAAACTTTCGCTGAAGTCCTTCAGGGGTATTTTCATTTCAGAATTGGTTATTTTATTTATTTCCAATGAACTTAATGCCACAGAACTCATTTTACGTTTAGAAGGGTCCTTTTGTAGAATTCTCCTCTTAAACGGGTCTATTATGATTTTATATTCATTGTAGTACCTTTCGTGTAACAATTTACTTGTTATATTCCACATGATTTTAACTGTAGCCTCCTTAAACTCTGTACCATCTATTTTTCTCATATTAACCGCCCAATCCTTAAATATCAATGCCAATTCTTCCACTGTACAATTTCCATCTAATGTACATATATTTCCGCGTGCTGCAAAACTCCATAAATATTTTCCAGGTGTACTTTTTACTGTTAATAGTATTTTTTGGTGTATTTTTTTCAATAATTTTGTCTATTGAAGCACTGGTTTGTTCACCAAATCTTGACGAAAGTGATGACATTTTAAATTGTAACAATTACAGAATTGTCAAAAAATATGGTCACATAAGTGATAACTACCCATGGGCTGTTATTATTGTAATCACGATACACTTACAACGGTATGCTACGTTGTGACGTCACTTCGAGAAAAAATCTTAAATTGACTAGACGCTTGCACCCCTTGTACATAAGAACAGGTCAGTTTATTGTTGGGTACTGTGTTGAGTTGACGTTTATTAAAATATCATTGTCATATTTCATTTGCTCAGGTAAGCGCCTAAAGTCTATTTGTTTGGACGATAGACCGAATATAAACAGATGCACGCTGCCTACAAGTGATCGGTTCAAACGGTGAAATTGAACAGGGCCGCATTGAGAATGAGAAGGAAAACTTTAAACTGCAAAACTGTTTATAATTAAATAAAAACCTAAATAATTGCCAGCCTTGACAACCGAACAAACAAAAAGCGATTAAAAATCAACGCAAAAAATTAAAACTACAAAATAAGTCAAAACTCGAAAGAAAGTCGAATAGCCTTTTTCACTAGACAGCCTAATTACAATCCTGCGAAATACCGCCGATAGCTGTCTGACACGCCTCTTTCAATTTAATGTCCGGTCGGCCAATACGAATAGGAAGCTGGTGGAGGCTCGACGAGATCGTCAGACTATGACGTGTGGGGTTAATATTTACATCGGTCTATCGTCCAAACAAATAGACTTTAGTTAATTTAAGATTTTTTCTCGAAGTGACGTCACAACGTAGCATACCGTTGTAAGTGTATCGTGATTGTAATGTTATTGTCATTTTTTTGCACTCATAATAATTACAAATAGACGAAATTAATTCGATTTCGTTAGGTCAAAAAATTTTCCCAGTAATTTTGTTCAAAATAATATTTTTGTGACGTTTTATAAGTGACACTTTTTGATTTCAAAAAGACATTCTTTTAGGTACTAGTGCTTAAAAGTTATATTTTTCAGAACTGTCTAATAAAATATCAAAACCTATAACAATGTTTATTTGTCATAAATATTAAATACACAGTTACTTAAATTACTAAAATAAACCTTCGAGAACTCGGACTTATCTTCTTTTACAGCAACACTTACACAAGTACTGGTCGGAATGGACAGAGAGTTGCTTGTGCTAGCTGTCGATTAAAATTCTTTGATTTTTTTGGCGGCTCTTCCTGTCCCATTATTCTTTTGCGATTTCGTTTTTTTGTTCAATGAAATTTTCAATGTAACATCCTGCGATTGAGCTTCACCGCCAACCACCATGTCGCTTGAGAACCGTTATATCTGCTCCAAAATCCGCCAGTATCGTTACAGAACTTCGCTTAAAGCAACGACCGATAGATTCATTAACACTGGAAAGTCCAAGAAATTCCGTTATTTTTCTAACCATGCCTCCAACGGTATTTATACCAACTAGCAGCGTACATCACTTATTACTCCTATATGTCAGGAAGAATAGTTAATCAGTTTAGGGTGGACAAAGTTGGGCGTACTTACGAAATATTGGTACTAAAAAAATTTAGCCCATCTATAGATTCCTCCGTTATCGTAAAAAGCCTTAAAACATGAGTCTTTGTATGGAATTTTGATACTAATAAATGATTGACAGTCTTTAATGTCATCTAGACGCAAAAAGGTGATCTCTTCCCTTCTAGATGCCCCAAGAACTCTAACGATTAACACAACTGTTGCCAGTAGAGAGTCTTTATCATTGGCTTCTTTTATGAAGCGTTCTATTTCTAGCTTGGTAAATATTTTTGATTTTTCTGGTTAGCATTCGCTAGACTTTCTTTTTAAAAATGCAATAAGGTTTGTAAATTTACCAATATTTACATTCTAATTGAAATAAATCATTGTATAGAGTAGTTTCCCCAAAGAATACATGTTGTATATTTCAGCTTTAGAAAATAGGCTAGTAATACCTTTTCTTACCTTTTCTACACCTAATTCGATTTTTTTTTTGTATGAACTTTCAAACTTTCTAAACGTATCTTCGTATGTTATTTTTTATTTTCCCGGAACTAGAGTTGTCAGTGCATCTTCAGCAGGGTTTTCGATTTCGGAAAATCTGTTAAAATTTTCGACTAACGACGTTTAAACCCGTTGACATCGATTGAATTTAAACAAACAGCGCCTTGGAAACTTCTAATTCGCCATTTGCTGCCTACTTTTTATTAAGGTGACGTGGAAATGAATAAAGGAACCTGATGTTGATTCTCAAAAACAAACCGAAAGAAAATTATTAAGATATATGTATAGTGTAAGTAAGTAAGTTAAGATATATGTATAGTGTAAAACGATTTCACAAAAAATCTTGTATGAAATTCGTTGCGAAATGAGCACTGCTACGTGTTATCCAACTCGGCTTACGTCCCTTATAGGTAAATAAATATGAACTACCAATATATATTTTATACATTTATACATTATTGTCATAAAGGTGAAAATCTTAAAAGATACCTTACAAAGCTGGGTCCTAATATAATATCAAGTCAGTATCGATCGCAGAAAAACAAGTTTAATATCAAATTACATTGTATTTCTATTCGCACACCAGAACTTCCGCAGTGCTTGTGGAATACACATTGTCATAATTATAATATAAATTTCCATGTATATATTGACAACGAAAAGTCTTAACACAAAACTGTTTGAAGAAAGTTGTATTAAAAAGGATTTTCTTTTAATACTTCTTCAACTTAACCAAGTTGATAAATCTGACCATTATCGAATAAACATCATAGATCGAGTTCTCACCATACTTGTAAAAATAGTGTAATAAAAAAATCATAAGTTACATAGACTTAAAAAACAGAAATTGATAGCAAGAATCTAAATAGGCTAATTTATAAAAAACCATTAAGAGCATATTAATTTAATCTAAATTTTGGCTGTGTAAAATAAAACGGTAAACCAATTGAACCAATTACTAAAATACAACAATTACAAAGCGACTAATTTAAAAGTCAATCATTTATTAATTGCGCTCAATTGCCTACAATTTATTTTTTTAATATCCCTATTCATCGGTTAAATATAATAGCTAGTTAAGGTTATTGTATCTAAGGATTCTTTAAATAAGGTTTTCAAGTAGATTGCGGAACCTGAGCAAATCTGTTACTCGCACCTTCATGTTATGCAATTGTTGCTGTCACACTCTAAATGCGATACCAGTCTGATTTTTTCATTAGTTCTGTAATCAACCGAAGCCACCGTTGGTGTTATAATGTCTCTTATGCTAGCCAATTAAAAACTTTTTTAAGTGGACTTTCCTAAAAACTTTGCTTTAAATTGTAGTCTTCATATCTCTCGAGTAATATTTTTATCTTAGGAGTAACCCTAATCTTTAATTAAAATAAAACATTATTTTCTATAGATTATCTAAAAATGATCAGAATAGGCAGAAAAGAAAGCTAAATTTTATTATCTAAAAATGATCAGAATAGGCAGAAAAGAAAGCTACATTTTCGTGTTTCCCCCAATAAGCACCAAAAATTTGCACAATTTTATTGTGATTTGGCATCTAGCGAGAGGCAAAACTAATAAATCGCTTTGTAAATCTTTTCCCGTGTTATTCCGTTTTCGTATTGTGTATCCAAACTTTTTTTGAATCGCATTCAGCAGAACTCTAGTAAAAATTAATGTGAAGCGAAAGGCAAAACCATGAATTATTGCTTTCTTATCCTCTACCAAATTTTATTTTAATTGGAAACTCTAATGAAAATTAAACTGACGTTTTCACTCATGTTGGGCGCCAAAATTAGAACAATTATCATATTTGGCGCCTAAGGAGGAGCACTAATAATCATTTTTTAGCTATTGTTAGATAATTTCACGTATTTCTGCTTTTTTTTATCGTATACAAAATTTTATTTTTAATTTTAAATCCAAGAACAATTAGTTTGACAATTAGTTACCTATGTTGCGCGCCACATTAGAACAACTTTAATATTTGGCGCCCAGCGGGGGATACAACAAAAAAAGTAATTTTTAATTACGTTGGCACTACAAGCTAGTGTATTAGCCCCGGGACCTACAGATTAACGTGGACTCCGAACCACGGTCATCAGTAACATGACAACCAGAGCATATATACCCCACAAGGGCTATCAACCCTTGGTTTCGCGCTACTCTATGCTGCCTTTTTGTTACTTACCGACTGGGGAGTGTGAAACGGCGCCTTCATCCTACGAGATATCCGATCTCATCCGGCTTCAACCGGCGTGAATAGGACGGTTTCGAGTTTCGACGTCGAATCATTTTACACTCTTCCCTACGCTTTTCCACCTATCGCACGGTAGCGTGATACTTCGCGTAAAGCCGCGTACAGACCCAATCCAAACCAACGCCAACTCCAACGAATGTGACAGTTGGCGTTGGGATTGGAAACGATTGGAAAGCATTTGACGATGTCGTCCACACCGCGTTTGTAGTTTCGAATTGGATACCGTTGGATACGGTTCGGTCATTTTCTACGGAAAGAGGTATTTTAATATGTCATCCAGTGATGATGAGTGACGAGTCATTATGTAAAAGTACCGCATTTTTAATTGTAAATTCTTTACTTAACAATAAGAAAAAGAAACGTCGACCAAGACGCTGGTGGATGACAACACCATATAAAAACAGAAAAGTATTAATAACACAAGTAAGTTGCTGGAGGAATTTCGGAGCGATCAGTGATCATGTCAGAACCTTCTCTCTATTTTTTTTTCTTTATTTCAGCAACCTTGCACCTAAATTCAGTAGCAATGCTTTGCCAAATATCTATCTTCTTTTTGGAGAGTTTATAATTTATATTGCTAGGATCCCATAATATAGGGTTATCCCGGTATAGTTCAATTAGTTCAAGGCTAAATCATCTGTCCATTTCATATCAAAAGGCGAAATAAACAAAATATTTGTCAAAAACAAAACACACAAACCCGAGGAATACTTGCCAACGACTGAAAACATTCAAATCTCGTCCACACCAAATCAAACATCTCTTTGAAGTACCGCTCAACGACCGAACGCAAGCCAACGCCAACGATCGCCTTGGAAACCGTTGGAATGCGTTGGGATATGTTCGCCAACGCCGTACACACCAATTTATATGCTTCCTAATTTCTAGTCACATGTGCCTTGGTCTGCGTTGGAACTTCGGTCTGTACGCGGCTTAAAGCCGCGTACAGACCAAGCCCCAATCCAAACCAAGGCCAACTTCAACGAATGTGCCAGTAGGCGTTGGGATTGGAAACGATTGGAAAGCATTTTACGATGTCGTCCACACCGCGTTTGTAGTTTCGAATTGGATACCGTTGGATACGGTTCGGTCATTTTCTACGGAAAGAGGTATTTTAATATGTCATCTAGTGATGATGAGTCATTATGTTAAAGTGCCGCATTTTTAATTGTAAATTCTTTACTTAACAATAAGAAAAATAAACGTCGATGACAACACCATATAAAAACAGAAAAGTATTAATAACACAAGTAAGTTGCTGGATTAATTTCGGAGTGGTCACAGTGATCATTTCAGAACCTTCTCTCTATTTTTTTCTTTATTGCAGCAACCTTGCACCTAAATTCAGTAGCAATGCTTTGTCAAATATCTATCTTCTTTTTGGAGAGTTTATAATTTATATTGCTAGGATCCCATTAATATAGGGTTATCCCGGTATAGTTCAATTAGTTTAAGGCTAAATCATCTGTCCATTTCATATCAAAAGGCGAAATAAACAAAATATTTGTCAAAAACAAAACGCACAGACCCGAGGAATACTTGCCAACGACTGAAAACATCCAAATCTCGTCCACACCAAATCAAACATCTCTTTGAAGTACCGCTCAACGACCGAACGCAAGCCAACGCCAACGGTCGCCTTGGACTCCGTTGGAATGCGTTGGGATATGTTCGCCAACGCCGTACACACCAATTTACATGCTTCCGAATTTCGAGTCACATGTGCCTTGGTGTGCGTTGGAACTTTGGTATGTACGCGGCTTAACGTAGAATGGGTCCAGAACTTTTTACAGTTCCAGTAGGATGTGGACACAACTAATCACTGCTTTTTTAAAAATCTTTTGACGTGTTTTTGTGCTTTCGTATTGTATATCCAAATTTAATTTTAAGTTAAGCTAATGAAAATTAAACTTAAGTTTGCACCATGTTGGACGCCAATAATTAGAACAATTAAACCTTGGTAGAAGTCGAAAGTGGAGTGAAAAATAGGGTTAGGATGTCTTCTTTACAAAATTAAATGCATCAAATCATTTAAAGAAATGTAATATCATTAAATGTAATATACATTTCGGTAAGTTATCTTTCCATTACCAGATACATAAAATATTTTTTTAAAAAACAGAAAATGTCATGTTTATTCTCGAGGACGATTCATTTTACACTTATTATATTTTGTATAAAGCTAATTCCTTTATGCTAATATAAAGAGACTTTTTAATCTTCCAGATACAGGGTGGAAAAATAAAAAAAGTTAAAACAGGTCTGTTTTTGCTCTAATTGACACCCTATTTATGTGAAACAAATACTGCTTATTCACTAGTGGGATTTTACATTAGTAGGCTAGCATTTTTTATGAGATGTCATATAAGATGTGCAATTTTAAATAGATTTTTTTTATTTGTTGCTTTAATTTACAACCGTACGTTTGAAAAAAGTATTTAAATTAACCCATCAAGGTTAGTTCCAAGTTGGAATTTTCATGCAGTACAGGGTAACAAAATGAAACAAAATGTAAGATTAGTTTTTTAATAGCTTTAGAATATTAGACTAAAATACTTTATACACAGCACACGATTTTACGCGAAAAATGAACTTATAAATTTCTGTAGAGGGTGGTAAATCAAAGGAAAATAAAGTCTGTCTATTTTTACTATGAATGTGTTATTTTAGTTGAATTTTGCATACGTACCTTTTTCGTTCGCACGACTAGGTGCACATTTTATCTTATATTCAGAACGAACAAATATTATTTTTTACCTTCTCTCGCTACAGGAAGAATTGTATTCGTTTAAAATCTCTGGAGATTATTTCATATTTTTTCAGTTTTTGTATTATTTAGATCCCGAAATTTTTTTAATATAAGTCAAGTTTAGGACTATGATATAACCATTAAATTGCATTATTCATTATATGTTTCTCTGTCGGACATAGCTAAACCAAATTTAATAATATTTTTGTCATAATGATTATTTGTGTTAATTTATTAATGCCTATGTTTGGTGACCGTCGAAATTCTACGGAAATTACATTTCAAATTAAAATGTCATTCGCCCCAGTCACTGTCAAGAACTATATATTACGTAAAAGTTGTTTTTGGTACTTTATGCCTTATTTAGACACAAAATTCTTAGTGATGGCTCAATGGGAAGAAGAGTCCTTTGTTTCAAAAAAAGAATCATCGAGCTATGTTTTGTAGAAGCTTTAAAATAAGGTAGACAAAATATGATCTTTGCGTTTTAATATATAGATTGGTATGTTAGGTACGCCAGATCTCTGACGTAGATAATTTAAAAAGAGTCTTCGCGTGACGCCATTCTGCAGGGAAAACACATTCTCATCAGAACCAGTATTTCAAGATCCTGTTTCATTCTTAGCAAGAACAGGTAAATTAACAGGAAGTCTTAAGTGTAATTTGGGTACGTTTATTAACATTAAGATAATGGATGAGCCGGACCAAATTATGTGGGTAGTTATTACAACAGACAAGTAATTGAGATAATCACCATAAACCGATATAAAATGGCCATTTTAAGATATTTAGCATAAAATTTGTTTAGACGGCTCCACATCAGCTGATTGTTGCACGAGTTACCACATTTAATATCCATTGACAATTCTACTTGATTGCGTCAGTTATATGTTTATTTTGGTTTGTTTTTGTAATACCTGAAAATGTTCAAATATCATCGTAAATAGATTAGCTACGTAAAAAAGTAATTGAATAAAACAAAACGGCTGATTAGTTTCGCAAAAATTCTAGAATATTATATTAGCGTAATAGAAATAATATTTCATACTATTTATTTTGGTTTGTTTTTTGTAATATCTGACAACGTATAAATATCATGGCTGATTTAGCTACTTAGTTCGAGTTTCAAAACAAGAGTCGGATATTAGCTCTTCCAACGTCCGAAAAGCGTTTTTTATGGATTCTAGGTTTTACAAAAGAATGAATATATAAACAATTATAATTAAACAAAACACAGATCCAAAACCACGTTTACTTACAGTAATGCAAAAAGAAATCAAAGTGGAAAACCATTTTCTTTTTGGTTTTGCTCAGTTTTATGAAATCAAATTCTACATTATAATAAAGACCTAGGCAACTATTTTTAAGAAAAAAAGTCATTGAGAACAAGTTTCTTTTTATTGGAGTATAACCAAAAAAGGTAGTGACTCCGCAGCCGGCGCCGGTTCCCAAAATGTTGATGCATTGATACCGGCGCCGGCGCCGGCACCCGGGTACAATTTCTCGGATGCCGGCGCCGGTTCTGATACGGCCAAAACGGAATGCCGGCAGTTCTAACCTAAAATAATTATAGTTACGTATTTTAAATGATATGTAAATATTGTGTTGTTTTAATTTTGCGTAAAAACTACAAAATATGAATGTGTGATAAATTTTCTTCATATGAAAATTTTAATTGTTTTGGTGGAATACAAGAAAGCCACAAACAATGAGTTTTGGTTGCGTGATAGCAGAAATACTCTTATCTGCGGTTAGCCTGTGTTAAAGGTGGAAGACCATTCAAGACAAAAAATAAAAAGTCAACAAGGAAGTGTTCCACGTGTAAGAAATGCTGCCAGGCTAGCATTTCTTGAAAGTAAGTGAGTGTAAACAATTTCTATGCATTCTGGGGATTGAACGAAATCACAATCATACTTCATCCAAAGTTTATTTCAATTTTCTAGCGAAACAGAGCCACAGAGTTACAGATCCATATGATCTGCTAGTTATTTCTACCTCAAAAAATGGCAATATGTCCATAGAAGACAAGAATTCCAATCAAATTGATATCAGACAAATTGAACACTCGTATTGGAGGTATATTATATGGGTTCATTTTTCTTATTTCTACCCTTAAATTAATAATAAGAATAATAACAATTGTTATATTTTTGTAGGAAGATTTAAGTTTCGTTAAAGTTTACACTATAATAAATTATAATTTTTTGATTGAAATAAGGTATTTTGATTCTCTTCTTATTTTGACACTAATTTTCTAATGCTGCCGGCATCCATGATTGCTGCCGCCGCCGGCAGCGGTGCCACTTCCCCGGCAACCAACTCGGCTGCCGGCGCCGGCAACCATGATGGCTGCCGGCGCCGGCATCCATGACGGCAGCCGGCGCCGTCAGCGGAGTCACTTCCAACCAAAAAATTAGTCATCCGACGTAGCCGGAACTTACACCACTCTTTCCTTAACAGGCACTTAACTTCATTAACCTTTGTAATTTTACCTCCTTGCTGGCTTATTTGCAAACTTTGACACAAATTATTTGTAAATATAAGATGGAGACTACCTTGTAGAACACATTCCTGATAACTTAAAATCTCAAAAATGGTGCTTACACCACTTGGGAAATAAATGGCTTATATTTAGTTAATAAGTTTGGGGAAAATGCATCGTCATTGGAAAGCAAAATAATATTATTAGAAATAATTAAATGACGTCATAATATACCGAGTATTATAAAAATTAATAGTTCATCTAGTGACGTACTTTTCGTGTAAATTCTTAGTAACAATAAATATTTATTGACCGTAACTTTGAAAAAATTAACAGAAACATAAAATCATTTGTTTTTAAAACTTTATTTACCCACTTAAAAGTTCTGCTTTTAAACAAATATCTTAAAACATAATGACACCATTTCATATTGGACTGTGACCACAATACTTAATTTATTATGTTGAAGGCTAATGTTTATTCTATTGTTATAACAAAAAAGAAAAAAGTGTCAAATGCAAGTCAAATTCGCATGAGAAATGTACCCACCCAACCTGACCGGGGCGCATATTCGTTAACTGCACCCATTATAGACCGTTCGGAAAGCCGAGCGTTGCCTTGTTAACTGCAGATGATATAGATAAACCTCGCAACTATATCGTCTGCACTTAACTGATTCTGTCATATTGGTATGCTGACATTTATAAAAATGACAACGGAAAAATGCGGTCGGATCAGGGTTAGCACCTTGTTAGGGGCCCTGACAAGTCTCTTCGCCTGCGAGGAAAGAGACTTGTCAGGGCCCCTAACCAGGTGCTAACCCTGTTCCGACCTTAGGGTTCCCTCCGATTCGCTTGGCCCCAATTTAACGCTAACGCTCGGCTTTCCGAACGGTCTATAATGGGTGCAGTTAACGAATATGCGACCGGCATAATTTTTGAAATTTTCTACAAGCTTCATAATTATTGCTGATGTAGTATTTCTCGAGTTATGATTACCATTATAAGACATTTTTTTTGTTTTAATTTTAGACATATTACTTTTAAGGAAAATAATATGTGACGAGTATTTGATATTTTAATTTAATTTAAAATGATTTATTTAGCAATATATGCTACAATATAAACATTATTTCTCAAACAATAACAATAAAAGCAAATTCGAATTTTTTAAAAATTTTAAGAATTTAAGTGAGCTGTTAAACTGTATTACTTCCACGTTGATTATTATTAAACAAATATGTTTTTAATTCTTTTCTAAATTTCCTTACATTACATTGATTTTTCCTACAATTGTTTAGATTATTAAATTCTATTATTCCTTTATGAAAAACTGATTTTTATTCTATTCTGTATGAAACACTCTTTAAATACGAATTTTGTTTGTTTCTGTATTATGTTGACGATTATCTAAGTTTTGTGATCAAAATTTCGAAATATTTGTTGGTAAAAGACTATTTTTAATTTAAAAAATAAAAACAAAAAAAGAATAAAATGATTTACATCTAACCATTTTCATTTTTTTAACATAAATTTAATTGGCGTATATTTATCTACATTCAAAATTATTCTTATTGCTTTATTTTGTAATTATTGTACTTTATAAAAAATTTCTTCATTTGCCATTTATGATATTGTTGAACAGTATAAAAAATGAGATAAAATAATAGAATTATATACAGTCTTTTTTGAGAAAAATGATAAATGTGAACATATTCTTTATAAATAATTAATTTTGGCGGCTATCTTTGATACAACTTACGGGAGTTTGAATGCCAATTTTACATCGGTGTTTTTGTAAGGCAATGCGCAAATCTCATGCGAATAATTGTTGTCATGTGTCTTCTCTTATTATAATGATATTTTAAAGGACCTACCATTCATCAATCAATTCATCAACCATTTACCTTTGGTTTTTCCCTTTTTATTCGATTATCATTGAAATTTGTACCAAAGATTATTTATGATGCAGGTTAACATATCGGTTGTATTGAGCTTAATATCCAGAGGAATAGATATTTATGTGATATGGCAATGGAATATAGTAACCCTGTGACAGGATATATACCCCTAGACCAACCTTAGCTCCCGATTTTGATATGTATATGTAAGTGTATTGGAATGACTTAGATTCATGAAATCTTAGGACCAAATCAGGACCATCCCTATTTAAACCCATATCTACAACATTTATCTTTTGAGTATAAAAATAAAACTCAAATGCAAGAAAAAGTGTCAGTTTTATGTATCAACTTAGTAAAAGATAATATTGTATTTAGTGAGGTTACTAAATATGAAGTGCTTTTGTTTCTTCAATATAATGTATTAGGTATCTTCTATATGGCATTTAACGTTACGTAATAAATTAATTAAAGCATGATTTCTAATAGAACATTTCAGCAGTTTCGGTAAAAAGATCATTAATATGTGTGTTAAGTTCGTGGTAAAAAAGGAGTATCCACTTTATAAAGACTTTCCACAGATGTGGGTCTCAACAGAAAGAAGCTATATTCTAAGTGAAACTTGACAATACCATTAAATGCAACATGCAGATCGTATTAGGGTCCTGAGGTCCGCTTCCTAAGACACCCTTGTGAAGGTTATAAGAATATTAAGCTCTTTTCGCGTCTTGTTAATCATGTTTTCTATTTGTTTATCCCATTTTAAATTTCGACCAAAGATAATTCCCTGAATTGATGCAACATATTATTTTTATATGGAATGATCTCACCATATATTACCTACAATCCTAGGTTGAATTTCTCTTCTACAACCTTGAGTGCCCCAAATGGTCTTACATTTTGTCTTAGACAGTTGTAAAATGATTATTTTCAAGTCCATCATTTATCGAAGCTAGTTGATTTAAAAAAAAATATTTGGGTTACATTAGAGCCTTCAATATAAGAACTAGATCATATCTTAGAGGTGAGACATCATCCGAAATTATTCCAAACAATTTTTGAATATTATATAGGTTAAACAATAGGGGGCTCAGAGTGGTTACATTATACATAACCAATACTACATTATAACAACAACCATAAACAATATTAGAATCCGTTCGTTAACTGCTTAATCGTGCCTACGCGACTAGATAGGTTGACCAGAACTTTTGCATAATATGCATTCAAAAGGCCTGAAATAGGACAATATTATAGACTGACTATATTTGCAGATTAATGTAGGATCCACGTAATTATCGATATAAAATAGAACCTACCGATAATTTTGGGTCCTATCCCAACGGAGCTACACGACATCAACACAACATGTAGGCGATATAACAAATAAAAATGTCTCCAACACGACTTATCCATACAACACAACATAACGTATATGTTATATTTATTGCCAACACAAGACATTTGCCAGGTTTTAACAAAAATGTCCTGTAAAGAAGACCATATTTCAAGTGAAAAAGAAGAGGATATCCTTATTGTATTTTATGTGCGAAATAGAAGAAAACGACGAAAATATAATATATAAAAATGTTACCTGACAACATGTATCCGACGTGTCGTATGCCTTCCTTGTCCTACATCGCCATATGGATGCCTGCGCTGTAATATACGGCAGCAACATTCGAACGACATACCGTTTGCCAGTAGTGTTTATGTCGTGTAGCGCCGTGAGAATCCAGTAGGTGTCAGAATATGTTGTTGATAAGACTAGTGAGAGGAATACCATTGTTTTAGGTGTGTCTGCTAGTTATTTAGTAATGAATGTAAAACGGAATACACAGAATCCTACTGCTGGTTGAGTTAATATTTGTTGACGTATTTCGCCTATCTGTCAATACAGAATCATAATAATTTATTTTATTACTGCAAAAATCATCATAATCAAACAAAATAAATAATTTTAACCATAGGATCTACCTGCTGTTTTGGCAACGAACAAACTGTAATTAATTAAAAGAAGTAGGATTTGTTTTTATATTTATGTATATTATTATGTATGTAAACAACCGCATCTCTTCATAAAATTATAATTTTATTTGAAGCAATTAAAGACAGGCGTCCATTATCGTAAACAACTAAAAAAAATAAAAACAAACAGTTAGCTACCTTGACGTTAATTGTATGATGCTGTAGTGTACAATTACGATTATTATTAAATTACGTATTGCTTATACATACGTGCTCGATTTTCCCATACGTCACCACTTTACAATGATGCATTGGGTAAATATAAATAATAGATGTTTTAATTTAAATCAATTTAAGATTAACTTCTATAATTTGTTGCTGCAAGAACTAATTTTTTGTTTTAACTATATTCGTAATGTAGATTGAATAATGATAATGCCTTGAATATCTTAGTGGCGGTGTATCATGGAGAACTGCGTTAATAAATTTGATAACATACATAAGAAAAGAGTTTTGCACGCATATTTCGTACCAAGTAATCTTTTCCCAAAGTTTGTACCCAATCAAAACTAACACCCTGTAAAATACGGGTCCGCGCGACGGAAGCCGCGAATAATATACATACATACTACATGTATACCCCAGATGTTAACCCAAACATGAAGCTACGTAACAGTGGTTTTTATATGATGCGATACCTGTAAACAGTGTTAAGGTAAATTGGAAGTCTTTTAGTATAATATACTAGTGGGTATCCACAACTTTGCTCTCATTTACTCTGTGTATGTATTACCAACGCATCTCGGTGTAGCATTCCCTGTCTTTATAAAATAGAGAAAACAGATAGCATTTTTGAACAATATTTATTCAGAAGTACAAATACAACAGACCTAGGTCCATGGGCGCCCGAAGGGGACGGCCAGGGGGGAGGGGGGCGTACCCCCTGTGTTTGTAATACTTCATACTTTCTATTAGTGTATTTGGATAAATTACTACAAGTCAAATCTTTGAAATTTTTTTTTTATTTTGCCCCCCTCCCTGAGAAAAAAGTCCAGGTCCACCAAGTATCTTCACAGTTTTATAATATATTAGTGGGTAATCTTCCAAGTTACTTAAATGACAGTTATACTAGTGACCTAACATGTCACTTATACCTAAGGATAGACATTAGACATCTCGAACACCTCCATACATTACAGAAAGTATTAAAAGTGTGACTCATCCTACAAATAGGAGTGTTTTGCCCTAAATTTATTTTTATTATGCAGTCTCAAATCTCCGACAGGTACATTGAAACTAAGTTTTGACCTGAAAACATTGGAATCGACATGACAGTTTATTCTTTATACTCCATCAGGAGATCAGAAACCACCCGTCTACCATGCAGTGTTAAAATCGAAAATATTTTACGAATAGAATTAATTATAGTTAGGTACTATTTACTTTCAAAATTCAAAATCATTAAAAACCATTCAGCTGACGCATTACCAAAAAAACTCAATTCAACAAAGATTTTTAACAGCAATTTTCATTTCTTTTTTAGATTTTTTTGGCAAAATAAATGTTTTATTCTAAATATTCGCATTAACCAAATATTCTTTTTGTAAAAAAAATCAAGTCCAATAATATGCCATTAGATACAATCCAAATTATTTAGATACAAATATCTCGGAAGTCGAACTATAAAGTGAAATTTTAAATCAGAAGCAAATCTAAACGGACAGTGTAGAGTTTAAAATTTTTATTTATGTAAATATGTTCACCTAAATTGGAAGTAGAATACCAGCGTTATTTATAAAATACCTACGCTCTCTTTTATCAACTAATATATTCAATTGTGACTAATAAAAAGAAATTATCGTTTTCTTTTAATACAGGTCGCTAGTTTTTAATAACTTTAATTACCGAGAGAATATAACTTAACTTAGCTTAACTTAACTTAAACATTAACATCTTGTTAAGTAACACTTTTAAATATAGTCAGATTGCAGGTTAACCACGCTCTGCAAGATAAACAGACTGTATCGGAAGCTTTGAGTTGTTTATAATTATTGTACTATTATTAGTAATCTCAAAACCTAATGTCTTTTTTCATTCAAGACACCAGCACTTTATTGTTTACCATTGTAAACTGAAACAAAAGATTTTATTTTATTAACTAGGTAGTCTTTTTATATTAGAGAAAAAAAATTTACCCAGAAGACAAAACAAGTTATATTGAGATAAACTGTAAGCAGAATTTCCCTTCGTTTAGGACAACAATCCGCTCTGAAGGACAAGGGTACTATTGCTCTGCCTATTGCAGTTATACTATATAACAAAACCTCGTGAATGTTCGCCATTGACCATCCAATCTTGTATGTTCTTAAAGTTAACGACTAATTCCATCGCTGTATTCTGTCCCTTTCTAACATAATTATTGTGACAAAGACAAAAACATCAGTTGACATCGATGGAACAATCTGATAAATTTAAGATAGCACCTACTATAGTCCTCGTCAACTAATTAGCTTACACCCTTTTTTCAGACCTTTTAAAATTGCAAGGAAATCTAGAACAATGCAATAGTGGAAAAAGTATAATTTATTTAATATATGCGCCCGGACTCAAATTCTGACGATCTTTTGCTCGGGTATGCAAGTTATTTTATAAATTTTTTATAAATGGTAACAATATAACTTATAGCAGACAGCATACCGAAAAACCAGAGTCACGAGATCATTTATTTACAATACATGAAAAATACTCACCTCAAAATGGTTTAGGGAACAGTAATAAAATATTGCATATTTATAACCTAAAAAACAAATGTACATATATGTGTTTTTAGACGAAATGCGCTAAAATGTCATATTATTCAAAAGTTCAAATTTAAAATATAATGATCAAATGCAAAACATTGTTTTTTCTACGATCGTTTTAACACTAAATTACGCCTATAATGCATAAAACACACCTTTTTTAAGTTACAAAAGTAGCTCAGAGCTGAAAAAGGTGCCGCAACGGTTCATTTCTCACCCTTATTTAACAAAATTCCAATCGCCCCGTGACAAACAATTAAAAAAGGCTGACGTGATATTTCATTTAAAACGTCAAATGCAAGTTTTTAAAAATCATGTCAGTTATGTCATTGTAAGAAGGTTGCGTAAACATGGAAAATTCCGATTCAGAAAACTTGTTGCAGTGTACGCCAGAGGAAATAATTGATACGGTAAATGAAGCTACCCAGAATTTGTTGCCGGAAAAATCTAAATATTCTTACAACACGATCGTAGAATAGTATATTCTGTAACAAGGTTAGAATGAAAAAACTCTATACGAGTGGAAAATTCCGAACGCGAGCGCTAGCGAGCGTGAGGAACCACGAGTATTGAGTTTTTTCATTCTAACTGAGTAACAGACTATATTTTCTCCACAACCATTAATTTGTTATTTCAGGTGGAGTACTGTCACATTCTATATCTGATTCATTCGATTTTTCACTCATTATTTCATTTAAATTGAAGCTTTTGCTGACAAAAATTATGACACCGCCACCATTTGCATCTGTCACTGACAATTTTGAAATCCACGGCTATCTATGTCGTTTGGTTCGATTACAGAATATTCATACCGTACCTTGTTATGGAATGAAAATACATGCGAAACACATAAGAAGTAAATGTTTCAGAATAAATATTCTAACTCAAGAGTAAGAATGTATATGTTCTATTATTAAAAATGATTTCGGAATTTCTACATTCTTAAATGGTTGTGGAGAAAAAATATTGTATGAAAGTCATGCATAAAGTCCCGATTTTTACTTGTGGGGTTGCAAAACTCGCCTGCGACTCGTGCGGTCTAATATCCCATGAGTAAAAAATGCTCTTGTTGCATAAATAACTATATTTTACTTCACTCTTATAGTGCATTGGCTAGCTCCTTGTTGTGATGGAGCTGACCAGCGACGAGATGCTTATGGCTGTTGAAATGCTCCAGGTTGGACAATAGCAAAGAGAAGTGGCTAGAGCGCTGGACACTTCTCCAAGTGTCATGAAACGATTATGATCACAATGTAATGAGACAAATGATGTAGGAGAATGGCATCCAGGTCCGTCAAGACCCTCTCGAGCCCCCGACTACCCCTCTCCAAGATCGTTTTGTAATCCTTCAAGCCCAAAGAAATTGCAATTTTACTGCTACCCAATTGGTTCAGGAGGTGTCACGGATGGATGATGTAGAAGTTTACAATCAAACCATTATAAATCGGTTACACGAGAGTGGACTTTATTCCACACGACCGTTAAGAGTCCCACGCTTGTCACGTGGAAATCGCGCCGATCGAATAGCCTGGTGCCAGGACCACGTTAATTGGGATCGGAAAAGATGGGCTGCAGTTACTTTTACGGATGAGTCACAGTTCTGTTTTTATCCTGATTCAAGGAAAATTTATGAATGGAAGGAGGCTGGGTATACAAATCGTCTTCGTTATGCTTAAGAAACTGTGAAACAAGGGGAACTATCGTTAATGTTCTGGGGAGGCATACGTCTTGGTGGAAGAACCGACCTCGTGTGTTAAGAAAATAACATGACATTGACTGCTTGTTCTCCCGGCTGTTGCCATTGAACCTGCGCGAAAACCATCTATCTAGTCGAAGCTACTCTCCGAAGAACCCCAACACCACCGCGTCGCCTCACCCCAGAGCTAGCGGGAGAGAAAACCATGCTTTTTTATTTCTTTATCTACATTTACCTTTAGTTATACAATATCATTACATATTATTTATAATTACACATTATTATACAGTATTATTACATATTATACAATAATTATAATACCACTTATTTATATTCATTATACTAGCCAACAAATATCCGTATTATACAATGTTATTGGCGACAAGATTGCTAGGGTATTTTCTTCCTACATCTCATCAGCTACTACCGCCCCTGTCCATTCATTCATTATTGCAACCGCCCCATCATTCTATTTACCCCAACTGCACCATTTCCATGATCATCCTTCTCTACCCCATTCTTATCTCATCCCTATACTCATCCATAACATGTTTCGCCGCCTCTACCATCCCAACCCCGCGGGGACGCTTAACCCCCGGGGCATGTCCAAGACCTGACAAGTATTCCGGGAAATTCCCGTGTCCCGTCACGAGCTGGACCGCCTTCCTCGTCAACCTTACACCCTCATAGCCAACTTCCCAGAACAGAAACGATAGGCGGTTCTCCCCTTATCGCTCCTATCCCATACTTCCTGCCATTGCCGCTTTATCCTCTCTCACTCACTTTCCCTCTCCTTGCTGTAATCATGTCACTGCCCACGTCATGCCACCTCATCACTTCTCAGACCGTTCACAACCTCTATTTACGCTCTTCTATTTTCCTCATTATCCAGTTGATGCCCCCTTCTCCAAATTACACCGAGTTTCTCACCCCGATTCCTGCAGGCATTCTTCTACCATTCTTTGTATTGTAGTACTATTGAATTGTTTGCTTTTTGCTCTCATTTTTTTTTCAGTGAATATTTCACCGCTACCTTTGGGTCACTGACAACCCCTCTTCTGGTCCATTCGTCCTCGTGCCTTCCGAATATTCTCTCAATCGCCACGATTTCCGCCCGATTAATGCTCTTGCTTTAATAGAGTGGATCCCGCCCCGTTCTCCACTCACCTTCCACAACATAAGCCGTCACTATTCCCGATTTCCATCGTTTGTCCTAACGGTATCCACATATCCACTTCTATCATCCCCGCGACTTCTTCCCATAGTATTCCTCCCCGCAACTTTCTCCCGACCATGCTCTACCCGTTCTTCGTGTCGGACCTTTGCCTCTATTTACAGAGGCGCCGCTCCTACCAATGTACAAACCGCCACACTAGACGTAGTCCTGTAGGCCCCACTGGTCGCTAGCATAAAAGGCCGTTGAGCTGCCTCCAATTATCTTCGCACTGCCGTATCATAGGCTCGTGCCCCCCATACCTCTACCCCATATAGCACTGCTGGTTTAATAAATCGTTCTAATACATTCTCTCCTTACTCTCATATTCCGGCCTGCCCACCTTCGCAGTTTACCCGCGGTGGCTCCCATTCTCTTCCGTACCTCCTTCAAGTAATCTATAAAGAGTAAGCCCGTATCGACCGCTATCACGATCACCTCTCGTTCTTCTTATATTTAATCAGCCTATTTCCCATCCTTACAACAGGCCCCCTTTCAAGCCTTCTCTCTGGTACGAACATTCCCTCTGTCTCCATCTCGTTATATGTTAGATTCATTTCTTCCTCCCATTCCTCACAAGCCTACCATACTACCTACCATTTTCTCTTCAGCTCCTTCACCGATGGTCCTTTCACAATTACTAACTGGTCATCCGCATAAGCATGTATTCACACAAACATCCTCTCTTCGATTCACACAGTGTTGGTCACTGACGGACATCCACTGCGACCCTTTTACTAACCACTGCCCTATTCCTGATGAAACTCACACACCTCCTACCCACATTCTCCGGGAGCTCCATTCGTTTCATCATCTTACCAATCAGTGGCGCCCATCTCTCCCCTTTATTTCTCCTTATTCTATCCACCATCCCCTCTACCGCCATAACTGTGTCCATTCCCGACCTGAAACCATGCTGGTTGGCCAAGAATGCCCCCTTCGTTCACACCACATTTGCACTCTAGTACTGAGCAACCTGTCTAATACTCTTTCCAAGACCGGTAGCAAGCTAATCGGTCTTGGGTTCCCGTCTTTCTTTGGTTATCCGCACCACCTTGACCATCTTCCATATCCTTGGAAAATACCTTAACCTCAGGCACTCGTTTACTGGCACCGGAAAAAATCTGTCTTTTCCTTTTATACACTATATTCCTTTCACGCCTCCTATCAACGTTTCTCTCTCTCTCTCTCTCTCTCTCTCTCTGGAATTCTTCATTGTTTAAATTCCCCGTTTCACCACTCGCTTTCCTGTCGCTCCATAATTTCAATCCTATGAATGCAATTCCCACAGTGCATCCTGCATTCTTACCGCCTCTCTTTCAAAACTCTCCTAGCAATGAATATCCCCACGTCATGGGTGTACATTGTTATTCCCTCCCAATCAGCTCTGGAGAGATCCATCACTTTCCTCTTTCTCACTTTTGGCCCATTCAGAATGCTGAACTCTATCACTCTATGGCCGCTCAAAGTCTCCTCGTCTATCACTCACCAGCCTTCCACCCTGACCCCTGCGCAGACAGTGACGTCCACCCAACTCTTACCCCCAGTGCCGGTTCATCCATTGGGCGCTTGGGGCTGGCGCCCAGGGGCCCGGGCCCCGGAGGGGCCGGGGATTAAGTTTGCTTAAAATAAAGTAGTAAAGTGGTTTGGGGCTCTCAATCATTTTTCGATGCGATGCCCGGCTTCCGGCCCATCCACCACTGAAACGAAGCATGGGATCCTAAATACAACAAAAATTATCTAAATTTGCTTCGACTTGCAACGTCACTGATTAAACGAATACGTGAATACCCGAATGACCTGATCAAAATCAAGGCCTGGCACGCGGAACAAGCCGATCACCATAGCAACGAGCGATGCGGTTCTTTCGGGCGGCCACCCGCCATTTCGCAATTGAAGAGTTAAGCGTTGTTGTCTGGTTTAATAGTTTGGAATTCTTTCTAAGGCCCTGTGTTGCAAATACTAATACTATTTAAAAAAGTTAATTCTTTCTTACATAAGTGAATACTGAATTTAGGGATAGTACTGGCTTAGAAATCAATCGTGATTGTGAGTATCTATATTTTATTTCGCTTAAAAAAGATAATAAAGACAATACTTTCTGAAAACTTGGCAATATAGCCCGCTCGAATGTTTCCACATTCCGTTTGTAGCTTATAACAAGTGGGTAGTGGATCAAACTGTGTACTGTACAGTCGTATAGTTTATTATTATTATATTGTTATGAACATACGGGGGTGCGACTTTGCCAAATTTACGTTTTCCCTTAGTCAGGCAAATTGTGCACAACTTGGCAACACCGCATGGGGGGGTGCCTGGGGATGAACCCCCAACCACGAAGTCTCAACCCCCTAGGGCCTAAAATAACCGAGATACCCATTAAACCCCATGTATTTTTGGTATCCACCCAGCCTCTCAGTAGTCTCAGTCGTCGAAGGGGTCACTACTTATCGACGGGGACGGCCCGTCCTGTATACAGGGGCCCGTCCCGGACGGGCCTCTGTATACAGGACTGACGTCGTCGCTTCCCGAATCTTTAATACCAGATGATTCCAGAAGAGAATTCTAGAAAAGTCTAGTCGTACGAAAGGTGTATATAAGTGGCCAGGCAGCCGCCGAACAGTCAGTATTGAATAGACGAGCCTAGTGAGAAGAACAAGACAACTAGTCTAGTGAATAGTAAAAGTAGTCTAGTAGTGTTAATAGAGTTGTAATCGTTGTGTTAGTGTTTTTTGTATTTTTTGAAATATTATTTTTTGGAATTTTTTTTCTTTTTGTTTTGTTCTAAGAAATATACCTACATTATAGTTTATATAATAAACATTTCACAATTAAAACACGTTTTTACTTGGTGAAAAAAACCAACAGCAATGGGGGCACCTATGTCTCCAGGGCCCAGGGCCCGAAGTTAGGTTAAACCGGCACTGCTTACCCCTGGTATTCGAGAAAGTTGCAATGCTATCACTGTCGTTCGGTACCTGAAAACCCTTTTCCATAATCCATCAAAGCAGTTCCTCTCCTCTCTCATCCGTTATTTCTCCTCATCAGGCGTCATTTTTGATATTAAAATCCCCAAGGAGGATCTTCCTGCCATGCCTCCTCTCAAAGTGCCCTTTTACCTGCTCTAGCCTGACATTCCTCCGTCCCCCCGGTTCATCATACAAATTCATCACCACACATACATTTCTATAATACCCCAAAACATGACAGGACGTACTTATACGGACGAAATCACTTTACCTGTTGTTATTCCATACGGATCCTTTGTGGCAACAAAACAATGCCCCACCTCATCGTTCCCGACTCGCTGGAATCGCTTTGGACGAAAACAATATTAACGTTCTACATGGCCTGCCATCTCACCTAACCTAACCGAACATATGTGGGATGCACTAAAAAAAGACTTTTTTGCCACTGTAATTTTTTTCAAAGCGACGAAGAACTTCGTTCAAAAAGCCTTGGAGACTCTTAGTCAGCATTTCTTTCATTATTTAATTTTGACCATGAACAGACGCTGCCAAAGGCTTATAACTAATAGGGATGGACATTCTGGGTATTAATAATTATTATCAATGTTTTGTAAAATTTAATTAACTTTGTTTTTTCGTTTAAATTTAGAAGGAAATCTTAATGAAATGGCGAAAGATCTGGATGTCTTGGGGTCAAGGTAAAAGGGTGATTAAGGAAGGACGGTCTAAAGTAAGTCTTGCCAAATAAGGTTGGATACTTTTTTTGTTGAAAAATGGGTTTGGGAAGCCTCCGAATGTATGGTATAAGACGAGGTTACGTACGCGTACACGAATGTACAGTCATTAGCAAATTAAACTTTCACATGTGCATTTGTATTGCTATTTAGCCATAGAAGTTTAAATTGTCAATGGCTAACCTATTGATGGACAATCATGGTCTGTTTAGTAAATCCGAGATCCGATCTACTATATAATAGGGCACACTACCAATAACGCAATGCACGTGTCTTTCTAAAAAGCTGCAATCACATGTTGCTCCAACAACGTCTTCTTACTTGTGCCCGACCTATCCATGTCACCTCTTTCCATTCATTTCATCGTATCAATGCATTGTTCTGAACAGCAGTGCAATTTTCTGGTGATGATCAGCTATTATAGCTAGTACCTACTAAATAAGAAAAACCGAAAAAGTCTAAATAATATTGGTTCTCCATCTTCTGCAAATTACTGGTTTGTATCAGCTGGAGACAATGCAAAAGGCCTCTTTTAAAACTAACAATGAAATTACAGAAACCCTGCAAGTCAATTTACAGATAAAAGTAGGTTAGAATGATAACCATAGTAATTCTCAATGATTAAATGATTAAAATAAGGAATGTTTTAAAATACTTGCGTCTGCTAATTAAATTGCAAATGATGTGTAATTCCACTATAACAGTCTACGGCGGCCGTGTTAATGTTCTGTTGTTCTTCGTTGACGTCCTGTATACTTCAAGCTCTTGTTTCCTGTCCTTTTTAAAAGTAGACACCACAAAAGATTACTAAGGCGACTCTCACACTAAAGCAACGAGCAATAAGCAACACATAATATTAGTTTGACCTCGTCTCACACTCAAGCAACAGTATTCGCAGCAATCTCTATATATATCATGACATCTGGCCACTCCGATGATACGGCGATATATTGTTAAATCAAAACAACTTGCAACACAATTCACTTTACGATATCACTGGGCAATAATTGCCTGAAATTAGCAATATTTTCTAAGGCGATATCGCTATTGCCCTAGCGTGACAGGTTACATTAAATGCCGTGCTTTTTCATTAGGCGATACATATTGCGCGTTGCTAGTTGCCTATTGCTGGTTGCCTGTTGCTTCAGTGTGAGAGCTGGCTAAGGCGGCTCTCACGCTGAAGCAACGAGCAATAAGCAACTACCAACTGTCAATAAGCAACACACAATATCATTTTGACCGCGTCTCACACTCAAGCAACAATATATGCAGCAATATCTAGCTGTCATGCCATCCGACGACTCCGATGATACGGCGACATCTCGTTAAATCAAAACTCGCAACAACTTTACGATATCACTGGGCAACATAATATGTTCGCCCTCGCCTTCGAAAATATTGCTTATTTCAGGCAATATATTATATTGCCTGAAATTAGCAAAATTTTCGAAGGCGATGTCGCTGTTGCCATAGTGTGAGAAGTTACATTAAATGCCGTGTGTTTTCATTACGCGATACGTATTGGCATATTGCGCATTGCTAGTTGCCTATTGCTGCTTGCTTGTTGCTTCAGTGTGAGAGTCGCCTAAGAGTATGTATATGTATATACACTTGTTGGCATTCTATCGGCAACATCATAAACTGAAATTCCGGCTCCGCAAAATCCGACTATCCGACTCCTCTGGAACTTTTGAAAATTATTCAAATAGGTTCTAAAATTAGACGCGTATGAAAGAGATGATCAACCGTGCCAATAGTACTCACGATCATATATTTCACTAAATTCGAAATAAGTCGAAAATTACATATACCAGTAAAGATTTGACTAATACCGGTGACAACGTTCGAAATTTAATAACTTATACGTCATCGTAGCAAAAAATTTCCAAAATTGAATTATCTTTACTAAATATTGCGTTTCCTATATCACTTAATTTAAATTTAAGTTTTGATGCTTTTTCTCATGGAATTTGAATCTTTATTTTGTTACTGTATCCACTGTTTCTACGTAATTATAAAGTTGTCAGTCTCCAAGTTTAAGGACTATTTCGAATTAAAAGCAGTGTCAGCCTCCACAAAAAACTTTAACATATAAAACCTGAATACCTCTTCTTTTGCGTTTAAATATTGAAACTTTTTTGCTGGAGAATAAAGTGCAGGAGAAAAGCTTATGTTTATTTACATTTTACTCTTATTTATTATTGTGATTTTTGTTTCACAAAATAAACGTCTATCAGAGGGGGAAATCTACATAATAATCGCCAATATACTAACTTTACAGGAGAGGCAGTTTTTAAAGTTTTAAATCTGAGCAATTGTTATATAGCGGTTTTTGAAAGCAAAATTTCCTTATTTACAAATTATTTACATCTTTTGTAAAATTACGTTTTTCTATAAAAAAAGTGTTCAACCTTGTAATGTAAAATTAAAATGCTAAATACGATCAGAACAAAACCTAGCTAGAACAAGATTAATGCAGTGAATTCTGCTGATTTCAGCAATAAACCTACATTTTCGCCGGCGACATAAGCTTATTTATCGCAGTGTATTATTTTCCTTATGTGTACTTAAATTTATTTACTATATTTTTTACCAAATAATATGTCAATATATTTTCCCTATGAAATATAGCACTTAACTGTTAGTGTTTAACCTCGCGCGAGTCTCAGCAAATGCCAGAGGTATCATTACCCTTAAAAAATGCTACTTCTTTGTCAATGATCTGGGCCTTTGACTATTTTCAATGGATCTATCAAAATAGCTTCCAAATAATAATATTTATTAATAAGTATTGGCTAACATTTAAAAGTCATTAATAATTACTTTTAAAGAAATATGCAATAAATGAAATAAGTGACGTTACAAAACTTTACATAGTTAAATAATAATAAATCATAATGAATAAAGATGAAGCACGATTTAGCATGTAGGTAACAGTTTGAGCATATACGAAACTAGTAAATACACTGGCTCACAAAAAATGTGACGAACCTAAAATATGCAACAATTTTAAAAGTTAATAATTTGAAATTTGTATTAACGGTTAGAAATGTCTTACATGTATGTCTACCATATGAAATTTATACATAAGGAATTTTGTACCCTGATCGTTGTAGATTTTTTTTATTCACTGCCGTATGTCGTCCCTTTATAGAAAATACAACCATATTCGTGAAATAGCCTTGTTTACCATAACAATAACACTGCTACTTATTGTTAAAATTTTGATGCAATCTTATAAATTTTTGATAGACTTTTAAAAGTGAAACCGTAAAAAATTTAGTGAGGAGCATGTCCTACTCTAGCCTATATCACGATTGAATTTTACGGAATTATGTTCGAATCTTCAACAAGGGTTTCCTTAAGATTCCCTAGGTTTTCGGGCGCACGTGGACTGGTTCGTAGACGTTTGCCAAGCTGGTCCAACAAATATTCTAGCGGATTTAAATCAAGACTCCTAGCTGACCAGGGTAAACGATTTATATTAACCTCGTTCAAAAACAGGCTCATATTCCCAGCAATATGTCGGGAATTGTAAAAGAAAATCCATATGAAATCCTATGAAATCCATAAAATAATTTATAAAAACACTTACTTAATGAGCTGTACAACTTTAACACATTTCAGATTTCAAGGCATTTCTGTCTTCATAATTATTTTTTAATTACGTGCACATCTAATTTATAAAAACCTTCTTTTACTAATATGGCTGTAATTCCTATAAAAAGAGAGATACAACAGTTAATAATGTTTGTGAGAATCAGGCTACAAAATAACATCTTCAGACATTTAAGAACAGATAATTCATTTTTCAGAGACGGTTCAGGAAATGACGAAAAGGCATATCTTTACTTGTCCCTGTAAACAAAACAACAATAAATCGTAGTAGTATTTGTAAGTTACAATTATTGTAATGGCTATACATTAATACAGCGGTTCTTAAACTTTTGTATTTCGCGCCCCCTTTTTTATCATAGATAATTCTGCGACCCCGAATAATATAAGATAAGAATGTGTCACATAAGAGAGTTTGTCATTTGAAGTTTAAAGGCCGGAAAAGATTATTGTATATTAACGTACACGAATAGTAAATATGGATAAATTTTTAATTGGAGGCAACCGTAATCTTAAGGACGAGGAAGCTTCTACTTCATCAAAAACGCCCAGTACCAGTGATAATCCTGTTGTAAAATCAAAAACACGAAAACATGACCAAGCGTACCTACTTAAACTTTGGTTTTACACGCATTGAAATAAGTGATGACGAAAAACCTCAATGCATTAATTGCTTCAAACTTGCTTCAAAACTGAAGTCAAATTTTCACAAAGCTCTCACAGTAAATGAGAAAGCTTTATTGGTATCGTACAAAGTGGCTTATAAAATAGCCAAATGCAAGAAGTCACATACTATTGGAAGGCAACTCATCCTACCAGCTGATATAGACATGGCAGTAACAATAAAGCTATAAAAGCTATACTAAACAACTTAATATTATTACTTTGTGAAACGATACAATTTGCCGAAGAATTAACGATATATCTGTGGATATTCAGCATCAGCTTGAATCTGAGTTAGTTGGAAAATTATTCGCCATACAACTTGATGAGGCAGCAAACAGCAGTAACGATTCCCATTTGATTTGCTAAATGAGTTTCGGTCAAGGAGTTGCAATAGTTGAATATTTGCTATTTTTCAAGCCTAAAGAAGGAAGAGCAACTGCTGTCGTGTTGTTCAGAATTACAAATGATTCTATTGTCAGCGCAAACTTGCAGTGGAAGGATTGTGTTGAGATTTCCACCGATTCAAGCCATGTCTGGTAGATATAACAGTTTGCGAGCACTTTTGAAGAAGGAATCTCCAGGGGTAGTGTGGACACACTGCGTGAGTAAACGGGAAGCTTTAGCATCAAAATCGCTAAGTAATATTGTTTTGACAGTAGTGATCGATGTAGTTAATTATAAAAAAAAACAGATCTCTAAAATCAAGGATTTTTACTGCTCTTTGTGAAGATATGGGAGCTGAACGTAGTTGTTTTATTCTTCTTCCAGATGGCCGTCACGCGTTAAGGTGTTCAAGCGCGTTTACGAACTGAGAAATGAAATAGCCATATTCTTGAGCGAAGAAGGTTATAAACATGCGGAAGAATTGTACAAGTGCTTTCTAATAAAGCTCTCCTTAGTAGACGTATTCAAAAACTTAATTTCTTCAACTATTCTAGGAATAGGAATATAAATACCTAATTATTATTATTTTTTTAATTTTATTTTGCGCTGGCCTTACATGGAAATTATTATTATTAATAATAATTTTTATTACTACTAAAACTTGTTATGTACAATTTTAATAATTATTATTATTTGGATAATTTTAATAATTATTACAATTATTATCCATAACAATTTTTATTATTAATAAAAATAATTATTAAAAATAATAATTATTATTATTCCTAAAAACCTAAAAAATGCTAATTTAATCCCAGATAGGTCCAAATAGCTTATTAGCCTCTGTTTCGTCCTTGGAGATTAATAATAATAATAACTGTAAATTTTCTAATTTCTCAAAGACCGAATTATAATCTAATAAGACCTATATCGTATTAAATTATTCTTTTAAGGACTTTTTAGGAATAATAATAATTCAACTTCAGGGAAATAATACAAATATAATTAATTTAAGTGAAAGAGTCGACGTTTTTTGCAAGAAAATACACTTATGGAATAACAAATTAACAGAAAATTGCTTTGAGATGTTTCCCCCGATGTGTGACTTTTTATCTCCTGTAAAACCTCGGTGCTCCACAGGGGGGTTGGGCGCCCTATACAGTTTGAGAACCGCTGCATTAATAAACATTTGAACAAAAGCCAACAATCCTTTCAAATGTTTAAGTTTTAAATCTGCAGAAGATTTGGGCTCTTCTGTTTTTAGTCAGTATAATATGAAAGAGAACCAGTTCAAAGATCAAAGATCGGTAGGTCTTAAACTGAACAATTTAAAAAAATAATTTATTATTTGTTGGTCTCATTTAAGTTTTTCTTTTCAGGTACGCGAGGGCGGCATGCCTGCTCTGCGCCTGTTTGGCCGGAAATGGTTAGCCGCATCGGACGACCTCGTTTTTCCCGGACTTTTCGAAATATCTTTAAGAATATTATGGTAAGTAAATTAGATCGAATCGTGTCTTGGAAGTAAGTCGGTTATCTATCAATAATATAACATCGGCTGTCTTCGGATAAACAACAGATTTTGGTGCAGTGGTTACCTAATGATAGGCATTTATTTTTCTAATGCATCAACAATAGAAGATGATGATTAAAGCTAACCACTTCGGGTTCCTTTGCAGGGGCGTCGTCTAATAGGGAAAACGTCTCCGCGCCATAGTGCGATATACGACAAACACAAGGAATAGGCTATACATTCCGCAGGTGGTGAAGATAACCAATCTGTGTCTAGGCTCGTCTCGCCGTCTTATTTACTACTGTGGCCGCGTCCGTTTGCACCAATGTATATTTGAGTAACACTTGAACCAAGTTGAAACAATGGCAAGATATCCCTATATTTGGAAATTGTCGATACAAAATAATTTTATCGGTATGGCTACTCAATACAATGTTGCAAAATACATTTGTATACCATCACGCACTTCCTACTACTATTTCGTAAGTATTAGGTTGTATGGTGCAAACAACGTAAGACTTGTTTACGGTATTATATTGTAAATATCAATGTTTTCGGTGTAGTCAAAATAGGTAGAGCCGAGTCCCGAGTTCGTGTCGCTGGAATTTTGCTATTTTGGGAAATTTCCATTCCACAGTGTTCGTCACAGTGATGCCAACTTAGCGGAAGTTTCGCTAGATTTAGCGGAATTTGATTCACGTTTTTCGGACAAAATGAGCAATTGCGGACATCCGAATTTTTTACAAGATTAAGTGATTTTTTAGTAGAATTCAGCGTATTTCTAAAAAAAATTAGGAATAAAATAAGTAGCATAATAGTCAATGCGATAATTTCGGTAAGGTATGGCCTGAAAAGACATGACAAATGTAAGGATTATGTTTTTCCACACGATGTTTTGCCAAAATCGATACCAAAGAATGCTACGACGGTAAGAGTACCATAGATGTTGAGCTAAATCTAGGATTATTTGATTAATAAATATACTTTAAAATATATATAATTTATTATTACTTTTACAGTAAATACTTTAAGCTCCTGTTTTGTTGATTTAAATGTGATTTTTTTTTAATTCTTATTTCTTACTTTAGACTAGCGTTAAATATTTAAAAACATATAACTTTTTTATATTAATTAGGAGTATTTTTCTAAAAATAAAAATTTTGGCGGATTTTCATGCAATCTAGCTGATTTTTAGCCTATATTTGGCGGAAAATATTTGTCACAGTTGGCAACACTGGTTCGTCGCGCCGCACACATGTCGGCAGTAGGTAGGAAGCGGCTCTTTGGTCACTATGTGCGAAGGTTTTTGTGGGAATTCCCAGATGTAAAATATGCCGGCTGTCACGTGACGTGTTTAGTGTGTGACAGACAATTGTTATGTTGTAAAAGAGTTATGTGTAGAAAACGCATAAACAGTACAACCCATTAATTAAAGAAAAGTGGCCAGAGATCTATTGCGAACTTTATTTTCGATTTAATTTTTATGTTAAGTCCTTGTAATGTGCCCTTCAATATACTGGCCAAGAAACCCTTTCAGCAGTTCTAGAAAAAATATAATTCAACGTGGACGTTGCCCAGCCAAACAATGGTTCGACGATATATAATAGAAAACAATATTATATCCGCACTACACGATAAACAACTGTGGTTAACCGTAAATGAGACAACATTTTCTAAAAAACTTTCTGTTGCCAATGTCATAGTACGCATTTTAAATCCGCTTGGACCGTGACTGCGGACGTACTAACGAACCTGATATTAACCACTTTGCGAAAGTTTCAACTTTCACCATGCCAGGTATTAATGTTAGTTGGTGATTATGCTGCATGCAGTCATGCTTCTTGCGGACCGTCTCCTCAAAAATGTTTGTACTAACTTACTACAAATGACGTGTATACTGCATGCGGTACATCTGAGAATAGAAACGCTTCGAAATTGTTATCCAGGTGTAGACATATTAATAGCACAGACAAAAGCCGTGTTCTGTAAATCTCCGAAACGGATTACAGAATTTCATCGGCAGTATTCTGCCATTCCCGAACCTCCCCAGCCAATTATTGCACGCTGGGGAACATGGTTAGGAGCAGATTTTTTATTATTTTAAACATTTTCGGAAAATTAAATCCGCAATTTTAAACTTCGATGCTACAGTATCCGCTGCTATTCGGAAGAGTCAAATAAAATTTCAAGACGTTCACGTTGAAGCAGATTTACAAACGATTTATAGTAATTTTGGGGCACTAGCGGAGGCCATACAAAACTTACAAAGGACTGCAATTTCGTTAGAGGAATCATTTCAGATCATAGATGGCGTGCAAACAGCGTTACAGCCTTTAGCCAACGAGAAAAGTATTCGTGTTAAAGACAAGCTTAACAGCGTGTTAACGAAAAAATTTCGCCAGGTTACGACAGATTTATAGTCATCGTGCTCCTACAGATCCATTACGTAATTTCAGAGATCATTTTAACTACGCCCCTATAACGTCGTTAGACAGTCTTTTTCGTTATATAAACATATTTTTTCTCCCCGCCATACATCGCTTTCGAAAACTACTGTGGAGACATTTTCAATGCTGCAGATGTTTAACTGCGCACACCCAAATTTCTAAAATTTATCGGGTAAGCATTTCACAATATTATATGAATTATCAGGATTTTTCAGATATAACTTATACGCATTTATTTATTCCCGACAGGTACGCCTCTGGGTTGGAACCATAGAGAAAATATATAGTAGAGAAATAATGTCAATTACGAATGCGGCAAATTTACCGAGCTGAATCCGTAAACAAAGACGGTCCTCTGCGGGCTTGCGCATTGTCGAACGTTTGCCTTGTGATCAGACAGGACCGTACTTCAAAATTTATTTCACATGACGTGAATCTTTTATCGAGTAATAAATGCTAAATATATTACTTGTAATTATTCTTTTTATTAATGATAAAAATGTAACCATTAGTGCGATTTTAACAAAAAGTGTATAGTTTGTTGACTTAAATCTTAGTTTTCTTGCTATACAAAACTGTCGATAATTCCTCGAAAATAGCTCAGTTTATATATATATATATATATATATATATATATATATATATATATATATATATATATACAGTGCGTCTCTTTAATGTCCCCCCCCCCCCTCTTAATTTGTTAAACGTTACATTTACAAAATTGAAAGTTGAAATAAAATATAAACATAGTATTCTAAACAATAGAAATAAAATATGCAACTGTTTTAAGAAGTAAAATAGTAAATCTAAAAAATTACATGTGTATATTTTATTGGATTGGCATCCCATCCTGTATAATTATTGAACAAACCAAGTTCTAGGGTAAGATGTAAATATTTTTACACCTATTTACAGTGTGTGCACTTGATACTTTGCTGAAAGCGCTACTACTTACGGCCCCATGTCAATCTAATCCACCGATATCTTAGCGATCCTTTGGCGAAAGCGCTTTTTTCTTTCGCCATCCCTTTTAAAATACTCCCCTCTACCCTAATCCACTAGTATTTTTAGTGCCCCTTTGACGAAAGCGCAAATATGCCTTTTGGACACACCCTTCTAATCCACTGATATCTTAGCGATCCTTTGGCGAAAGCGCTTTTTTCTTTCGCCATCCCTTTTAAAATACTCCCCTCTACCCTAATCCACCAGTATTTTTAGTGACCCTTTGGCGAAAGCACAAATATGCCTTTTGGTCACACTCACCCTTATGCAATATAGGGGAAGGAGGCATTGACACTATATATGACCTTCTTACACCATCTTACCCCTTATACAATGCCCCTAATACACACACACCCCATCAGTGCCTTTCTGACACCTTGACCACACTCAATATACGTCACTGACAAATATTTCCACTTCTCCGTGTGTGTATTCACTTCAACACCGTAGTGCATTTAAGATAAATTATATTTTTTACCTCCTATTCTTTCACATATTGATATAATTTAAATTTGGAATTAAACTATTTGTATTTATGCACTACTTGTAAGAAATAGACTACGAAATAATTCCTTATATTTAAAAGTTGGATACATAATTGGCGAAACATATGAAATGTCTGTAACACTTTGTAAAGACTATTTTTGTATCGAAATAACAAGCTTCAGAGGTTCGCTATATTCGCCACCCCAACCAAAAATACTATAACATACAAATGACTGACATTTTTTCGGCCCGGTTCTGATCGCCGCGTTGCGTCATTGAGTTCAACAACCACTTTTACGAGACGTCCCGAGTGCGCATGCCTCGGGAGGACCGTCGTTTAAAAATCTGACTGGCGCCCAATGCGTACAAACACACTTTTTCGCCCATACATTGGACGGATTCAGCTGGTGTCGCGAATACGTTGTGATGGTCTAAATATATCTTGTCTATGGTTGGAACCCAAGTAGTTAGCTTTAATGATAATTTTGCCTATCCATCACTTCTGTTTTTAGAATATGGTAGTTTCAGAAACTAAGTAAAACCAATTCATATTAATTACCCTACTAAATATTAATGTTAAATGTATTAATTATAAATGTATTTATTATTATTATTATTATTATTATTATTATTATTATTATTATTATTATTATTATTAAAGGAGGGGTGGCAAAAGGCCTAAAATCGACCCCCGCTGTTATATTTTTTTAATATCCAATTTGGATTATCTTTTATATTTTTTAATCTACACCATATAAGACCTATAAATACGTTAATCATTGTTTGTATCATAGTTCCGTTTGTTAAAAATATCAACTCAACTTCTCTTTTCATGAAAATTATGCATTAAAAATTAGTATTTTTTACATTTATTTAACTATTTTCGTACAGAGCGCAGCCAAGTACCAAAAAGTTTTTTTTCCTACCATTTTCAAAAACATTTGACTTTTTGACATTGATTTTGATGTCTGAAGTAAGCCATTTTATCACCGTGCGTAAAATAGCTATTTCACGCATGGAAAAATGATTTCACGCACTTAAAACTAAAATACCTTTAAAACGATTATTCTAGCTCTATATGAGATTTCTGTCAAACCAAGACGAGAGAAGCCTTAAAAATAATTGATTTTTCCACTTTAAGATAAATATACAGGGCAACTTTCAATAAATTTTATTTAATTTGTAGGCGTCTCTTCAACAACTTTGACAATACTTTGGTAAATGGACAGAAACAAAAAATAATAAGCGCGTATGAGTGGTTTCCATAGTAACAATGAAAGCAACGACAACTAAGTTCAAAGAAACAAATTTTTTAAAAAGCGGTTTTTTAAAATTTTATATATTTTCTCTTTGTATTTTAAAGACTTTTTTGGCAGTTTTAGAAAAATATTGTAAACTGCGATCTCATTCTTTAGAGATGCGTTTCACGCACTAGTTGCATAAATAACTATTACATATCGCCCCTATCCAAGTATCGTAAGCATTATTTTAGCCAAAATAAGTGTTTGGTATCGTGTAAACCGTCTCTAAGAGACACATCGAATAAGTAAACATAAACTCCAAAAATTATCTAGTAGTGAAAATCTTAAGAAACGTTCTACACGGCTGTCGAATACGGTTCTTTTTATATGCAGAAGTCATTGCAAATCTTGCAATTTTAGATATCGTAAGCGACAGCGAAAATATCGTAACCTCCAAAAGAATCTTAAAAATTATTTTATAATATCGCAAGCGCCATTAATTTTAGCTAACATCAAAAAATATTACATAATTAAGGTTAGAACCAGCCAATAATGCTTTACATGACAAACTGAAAGCAATTTATAGTAATTGATAAAAAATACATGAATAATCAGTTTTTTACATCTCCTGTAACGTTGCATAAATGGCGCTTACGATGCTTTGCCTGGACAGGGACGACATGTAATGAACGGGTGCAAAAGATATAACTTAAATAAGAATAGTTATTGTACTACGTACTCATAGCGAGAGGTACAAAATGAAATATTACCTTATATGTAGTTATAGATAGACTCCGACAAATTCCGTATTCCCTCAGAGAGGAATTTACGTTTATGGGTTTTATAGTTTTTTTTTTAATGAAATTATGTGAACATAAAAATATGTTCATATATAAATATTTAGTACTGGTTTTACCTGAGTTTTTTAGCTTTTATAAATAATATATAATACATATCCTCCAGCGTACAAGTAGGTTTTATTTTTTGTCATAAAGAATAAAAATCTCAAGTACCTTGGTTTTGGTTAGATCTGATAGCTCTAGCTAGTACCTGCAAATTCGTTTCCATGTAATTATGTATTATTCTGAATATATACAGCCTCTACTTTAACATAAACCACAATCTAACTTACTAAACCTAAGCACTTCCAAGTAGTTGCGTGTTTCACGCAAGAAAAAGTATATCAGAATTATATATAGATAACCAATATTTTAACTGAGAGCCCAAAACCCAATTTTGCGGACCTAAACAAACCTAGATCCGCAAATTCACACGTGGTTCTAATTGGTAGTGTAAACCGCATGATATTTCATTTAAAATAAAGGAAATTAAAAAAAAACGTTTTTGCATTTTCATCCCCCATCCAAATCACTTTTTTAAAGAGAGATCAGTTTGCAGAATTCTGTTTTCAAATCATTTTATAAAACATTATATTATAAACGTATACATAATATGTGTACATATAAAGTATTTATTAACGCAAATATTAAGTATTGCTCATATATTTACAAATGTTAGGAATAACCCTATCAGAATAACATGTTCCGAAACTATGTTCCGAAATCCTATTGAACATACAATAAAGGTTTTTATTGACATTCGTAGAAAAAATCATTTTCGATCCATTTTTGATCGCTGATTACAAATCTGGCCGTAAAATATCCCTAACACGTCAAGTTTTTGAGAAAAATGAAGAAACAGCGATCGTCTCGTTGTTGCTTTGAATCAGTTCTCTCGCATGGGTAATTTCCGCTATTATTTTTTCCACATCTGGCTCGCTGGCCTGCTCAGGCTCATCCCCGTCCCCTTCCATTCCTTGCATGTCCTTATCCCTATCTTTCTCGTTTTTGTCTTTGTTTGTTTGTTAGAACATATTTCCTTATTTAGTTCCCTATCTACATTTTCAATTTCAATCAAACCCAATCAAACCCAACCTTTATTATTCTCTCTTTTTTTCTTCCGTGTCCATTTCCATGTTCTAATTTTTTTCGCTTCCTGCTCTAGTGCGAAGTTTGCGTCTGCTATCTCACAAATTGATTTGTTTAGTTCGTCCTCTTCTGTAACGCTCGTCCTCGCGGTACAAGGGTTTTTTCGCTGTCTCCCATCGGCGGAACGTTGAAAGCGATTGCCTCCTTGGTATAGCCCCCGCTTTTTTTGCCTTTTGTATCTTTCTCCATGCTTTTTCCGTCATATTGCCTTTGTTCGGTGCGTCGTAAAGTCACCGCAAAGATATTTTCAACAAGACACCGTCAAGATATCTCTAAGATGTCTCAAGTCACCGATTCGAACAGTTCAGTTCTGCACAGCTGACCGCACCAGTACGCAATCCTGTTCTATCTGATACGTCGAACAGATACCTCCAAGATACACCCGAACAAATCAGGTCACTATATGCCGAAGACGCCTTCAAGTCGCCTTTAAGTCACATTCACGCCCAAAACGCCTTTAAGTCGCCTTTAAGTCACTTACGCGATAGGCCTGTTACCGCTACTTTAAAGCATAAGGATTCAAAGTACAGGCAACTAAGCTCAAGAGACACTTTTCATGCAGAATTAATTGGGCTTTAGGAGAACGATATCAATTTTGCAAAAAATCAGTGGCGTGTCATTTTTTTCGCTAAAAATATCACATACCAGCACGCACTCCAGTGATAGAAATACTTTAGAAAATAAATGTTTGCACGTAAAGGTACCCTTTGATTTCCTACTGGCGTGTACCAAAATTCATGTCAAAATCTTAACGCATTTTCGAGAAATTACAAAGAAACATTTAAAAATTAAAATATTAAACACCATGTATCTCGAAAAAGAAGCGTTTGAGGAGTTTATATATACTTATTTTCATATTTTTGAATCTGCCCTTAAAATTTCTTAACATCTTTTTGTAACACCCTGTATAATGTATATGTTTTTTATAAAAGCTGTACCTAAGATAATGCAAAAATTAAATTTTTCTTAGGACCTCAAACTCTCCCCCTCTTTTAAATAAACTTTGAAATCAATTTTTAATAATAGAGAACAGAACTTCTTAGAGACAGGCGTTTTCTTTTATTTGAACAACAATATCTCTTAAAAGATACATTTTTAGGCTTTGAAGGCATACAAGCAGTATAGGTACTATAGGTAGCTTAAAAGGAAAGTCCCTTTTTAGTTTTTTTTTTGTTTTCAGGCTGATATTGATAGCGTGTGTTCATATCACATATTACGAAGACACATGGAAATGTTCAACAGGTGGAGACTACGTACGAGCCTACATGATAGGTAAAATTAACTGGTTTTAAAATTACTAATGTTAACTTAATTATTTTTTAATTGGCCATACAGAGTGTAAATGAATTCATGTCAAATCCTTCGAAAGAATGTAGAAATTCTTGTTGTAATAATCCTCATTCCTTCCTACCTATGTCATTGGTGCACATATTAAAAGGGACATCATATAGTACCGTAAGTACTTAGGATGGCGTACAGCAATTTCTAAAGAAAGTTATTTATTGTAGTTTAACCGTATAGTGTTAAAAGATCAGGATTTTTTTAAAAACGCTAGTGTTTTTTCAAAACAGTGTCGATTCCCATCCCACATCTGCACCAGTGAATATATTTAAAAAGTTAAAACAACCTCATATTTTGCAGTTTATTGTCTCATTATAAGCAATAAGATGTTATTGAATAATATTTGGTAGCTTTGAAACTAGCTCTAACAAGTCAAAAAATAACGATTTTTGGCATCCGCTATCTTGAAAAAAAAAAGGATTTTCGGACCCTTATTTCTATTTTGAGGAGAGAAATTTCCCCCTGAAGTATTTGACGTGAATTAGTTTACACCCTCTTTATCTCTTGATCTAAATTAATTTACTCGTATATTTAGCTGCCTGTTAAGCTTGTTTTGCACGAGTGAGTATTTTGACCAAAGAAACTGAACAAGTACAGGATATGAAGTTAAATTACAACTTTTGTTCCTATTACATTACATTTAATTTTAAGTTCAACGTTTTAAGTCTTGTCTCTTTTATTTTGGAATAGTGCAATTTGGTGGATTTTTTCAATTAGTGGTGCACTTTTTAAATATTTGTGTATCTAGGATGTTGTTCTGGGGGAGGGAGACTGCGGCCCCCGAGTCCCCCCCCCCCTCCTGGGTGCGCCACTGTCTAAGAGTAACAATCAACCTAGAACCGGACTTAAGGTCCTGAAAACCCTAAATTTGTCATGAAATACACTTTATTCATCTAGGAAATAAAATTTAAAAAGTACATCCCGTATACTTCGCTTGATATTACTGTTAATATCTTCAAACAGGATCGTAATAAAAAAAAAGTGCTATGGAAGTTGAGGGGTAGAGATACAGCAGAGATTAAATTGGGATAAAGTTACACAACTGCTGAATAGTGTACCGTCGAGAGATTTTAAAAATTTCTAAGGTAAGTGCGCCAAATAAGGCCCACTTAAGAGAAGTTTGCTTTTTTTTTTGGGTTGCACTGAAAAAATGCGTTCGTTATTATGGGTTAAGATACTTTATACACCTGGCTAACAGTATCAACTGCAATTTAAAATAAAAAAATAGGTTTACCCTGGTTTTAAGGCCTTTAGAAAAAAGACTGTATGGGGGCCTTCTTAGGAACACCCTGTTCCTAATAAGGCCCGTGCTAAAGTACGTTAGTTAGAATGTGCCTAAAAATAATAAGGCTTAAAATCTGCGAATAATCTTTATTTTGAAGTATTTGTCGAAGGTTTGAACATTAAAAAATGAAGAACAATTAAATATTACGGTTCTTGTAGTGTAGATATTCCATTCCCTATGTTTGCGATGCCTGTGCCATTTGAGACGAAGTCCATAAACTTCTCTTTTCGGCATCTTGAGCTTTTCTTATCTAAAAAAAGGTACCTATATACATAGATGGGGTACGTGGTGTGAAGCAAAAAAATGTTAAATCAAATAGAAAAGCCCTGTTCTAATCCGTGTTTCAAACAAGCCCACCCGGGCTTTATCAGGATCATCCTACATCATTCCCCATTTTCATTTTTTTTTTTTTAGTTTGGACATTTTATAAGCAAAAACTATGTACGTACTTTAAATCTACAGAGGTTAAGCTAAAAAAATAGCACACAATAATTTGCAATTCGGTAATATGATACGTAAAAATATGAAATAATGCACCTGCTTTAAATTATATCAGATGTTTCCATTTGTTCGAATTCTATGAAACTGAAAATATAATACGGCCCGGCGCACGCAGTCGCCGCGAATTATACTTGTCTGACGCTAGATGGACCTTTATTATTAGGAAGCTGCGACAGAGTTAACAAATTTTTATCCAGTATTGGTTTTTACCAGCATGGGCCTTATTAGGAACCCGGGCCTTATTTGGCGAACCTACCTTAGTACTTTCGAATATATTCGTAAAAACGCGACGAAGTCGTTTTTATAAACATACATTATTGTTTAATAGTAGTCGGTATTGTTGGTGGAATCAGGACAGTTATTTAAAGAAAACCCTTTTGTTTTCAATGCCGACGTTTTGATTTAAAATCGTCCTTAGGGCTCTATGGAAAAAGGAACCAAAAGTACCAATTAGATATTTTTTACATAAAAGAGAATTGTACACTTCCTTCAATTATATTATTGGTATGTATAAGAAAATATGTGTAGGCCTTGCCATAATACTTTAATAATTATTACTTTAAGGTTTAGGGTAAAAACCAAATAAAGTAACAAAAAAAAGGGAGACAATAATAAACAAGAGATCAGATTAAATAAGACTTTCCAAGAAAACGGGTTTTCCGTGTTAAAAATGGGACATATTAGATACATCTAACAGAATGACGTGCAAAATAGAAGACACTTAAAAAAATTTAAGAACACACTACATAAATGTATTAAGGTTTACTAAGGGATTTGTTTGCTTTTTAGATTATATCAATTAACAATAATAAAAAAGGCAACGTTTCAATTTTATTATATATATATATATATATATATATATATATATATATATATATATATATATATATATATATATATATATATATATATATATTTGAGGGTTCTTGGGTTTTTGGATCCCGGGGAAAACATTATACAATTTTACAATTTTGTGGGTTGTTATTCACATTATATTAACGTTTCGGTCGTATTCTTCGACCTTCATCAGAATTTTTTTGGTTTTTTGAAAGCTTCGAACGAAACTTCAGTGGTGCACTGGTAAACCATCACAAATTATATTTACACAGGACCAGTGACACAGACATAATTACAGTTAAAAACATTTAATTTATTAATATATCTATCTAAAATAACGTCACATTCAGCACCATTTGGGTTCATTGGAGAACTGTTCAGTTCTCCTCTCAGAATATCAGTCTCTTTCCCTGATTCGTTCTTTTGGGATTTTACCAATCAAACTTAAATAAGGTGAACTTCAGCCTTCAATGTCATGATTTACACAAATGATTTCGTCTAACAGCCGCTTTGAAAGATTTTTTTGTTTGGATATAAGTTTAACTTCAGCAAAATTAAATTGATGGCCTTGTTCCCTTGTATGCTCAACTCAGGCTGAAGGGTACACTGTGTTTAGTTTTCGAGAATCTCGTTGATGATCAGAAATTCTTTGTTTTCGGTGGCGTCTTGTCTGCCCTAAGTACATAGAACTTCTGACAGTTACTACAAGGGACTGCGTAAGCTATGCCCGATTCAAGTTCTTGAGGTGTTTTTGTCCTCTGTCCAGTAAAAAATCTTTTTCCAATTGTGTTTTCGTTGCTAAAAGCCACTTTCACAGTTTCAGTGGTCAGAACATTTGCCAACTTATCAGAAAGATAAAAAATATAGGGAATTTTTAAATATGTGATACTTGTTTTATTAGTAGTGTTTTCTTTAGGCTTTTCTGAAAGAAGTATTTTTTTATTGTTTAAATTAAAGGAAAATCCAGACAAGTCTCGAATCAAGAGCTGGATAATAGACGTAGATATATGCGTCTGTCCCTTTTCTAAGATCTTCAATTAATATCAGACTAGGGTGCCAAGAACCTTGTACAGTTCAACGTCTCCAAAACCTAGTCTCGTTTCCTGTCACGCAAAAAGTCCGGCATTACTTACCCACATAAAACCACAACCACATGAATGGCTGAGCCTTACAGACCAATGAAACGTTTGATCTCGTTGGCATCGGTTTCGACCATGATCTCAGTTGGCAGAAACACATTACTTTAATAGCCACATAAACAGTTAGAAAGCTTGGTTTTCTTTTTCGAGCCAGAACATACTTCTTTCCTTCCAACTTACACACTCTCTATGTTTCCCAAATAAGACCAAATCTAGAGTACTGTTCCCACATGTGGGGAGCGGCATCAACTTCGACACTTACATCCTTGATTCTTGATTCTATCTAAAAGAGAGCCATTCGACTCATCCATGACCAGTCCTCACAATAATACTCCCTTCTCTCGGTCATCGCCGCGCTGTTGGGTATTTACCCCATTTCTACTTATAGTTCCACGGGTTGCTCAGAAAAACTAGCCGCTATAATTCCAACCTTGACTGTTCCTAACAGAGCAACAAAAAGCAAGTTACGTATGCAACCCTTTACTGTCCAGCCACAAATGCCTAGAAAATCCCAATTCCCTCGTTCATTCCTTCCTAGGGTCTCCAAATTATGGAACAAATTGCCTGCAGAGGTTCCCCTTCCCCTCCAATCCTTTAAATCCCGTGCCAATAGATTATATTTTCCTTCAGATGCCCACGGTACGTTAGTACTAACGCTTGAAGTCTACGTGGGTTGTCTCAGATAAAAAAATTCCAGAGAGCCTCCCATTCCAATTTTGATCTTGAAATTAGAAAACTAGGAATGTTGGCAGTAAACTGAAAATTCTGACTTTAAACTTAAAAATCTCACTTTAAACTCAGAAACTGAGAGAACTGAATATAAAATATGTTTTCTTTTATTGGCTCATTCTACGCTTATCTAAAAAACATTTTACAGGTTATTTTCTTTGCTTATTAAACCTATAAACCTCGTACTACGAGAACTAAAAGTAGTCATCGTCAAAAAATCGAATCGAATCGAATCGAATCGAATTCACAGTCTAACCGTATCTTAACTGACGTTGTTAGAGAACTGACAGTCTGGGGATTAAATCTATGATTATTTTTGTCCATGGGTGTACACATTATGTAACGTATAATCCGTAAGAGAAATCCAAATTTCATTTGTTTTATTAGTTTCTTGTGGAATACCACGTAATTCTTAAATTGACGTAAATTGTAATCGTAAATCGTAAATTGACATTTGGATATTCTTTACATTTGTTCAGGTTAGGTCCTTTTATATCTCTTTGTAGGCAGTTTCTAGATTTTTAATCAAAAATTAGTAAATGTCGGTAATTTCGACTTCACGGGAATCAAGTTGATGCAGTAAAGCTTTTTAGTGTTTCCGGCTTTGCTTCATGATTATATCATTCCTTACTCGGTCTTCATTAGTATCATAGTGGATGGATTATAAAATTACCATAATTATCATAATTTAAAATGGCATACGGATGCTTGAAAGTAAAATTGGAAAAAATATTTTTGTGCTTTTTTTTGTAGTTTACGTGAGTTTGTTTCATAAGTGTATACTGACACAGATCATTCAAAAAAAACAAAGAAGGAAAAAATTTATAACCAAAAATTTAGAAACTAAGACCTTTATTTTGCATTGCAATTTTAAAAAAAATAGTATTCAAAGTTAACTACAAATAAAACAAATTGGCATTGTAAAAGGTTACTCTAAACCAGGCGCGGCCCGTCCATAAGGTCATTTGGTCAATGACCCACCTAAATTTATTTTCAGTGATCCACCTAATCATTTATTTTTTAAAACCAAACTTTTCTTTCAAAAAAGTTCCATGCGAAAACTTCCCAAAAAAGAATCAAGCCAAGCCGTCGTCGAAAGATATCCAAGCTTACTCCGGACTGTTAGGAAGTTAAAGAGACAAAATTTGTCGACGGCCCACCAATAATATCGCTTTGGGCGCGCGCGTGGCCGTCGACGGTGCCGGTTCCAGGCCACTCCCACTATGGAAATACACTCGAACCGAACCGTGAAGTATACTATTTACGCAATTTTAGTACTTGTAGCATAGTCGGATTAAATAACAAACGGATAAACTGTAGGAACACTTAAAATTATTGTAAATCACTAAAAATACATGTTTAACGAAAATTGCATCATGGTAGAGAGAGAATCATTCCTTGTATTGCATATTTACTCTACAACATATTATTACGAATAATCATAACTTTTAGTACAACTCACCGCGGCTGCTCTAAACGTTAATTAATTTTATTACTCGATTAAAAGTTTTAACTAACAGGCTGGGTAAGATCTTAAAAAGAAAAATTCAAAACTAACAAGTTTCTATCTAAAAAAGTACGCACACGAAAAACTCTTAACGTAGTAACTAACAAGTCTCAGAAAGCTCCAAAATATGTAAAACCAAAAACGCCATCGATCCACTACTCGCTTTTTACATAGAAATGGGTCAACCCTGTTCTGACCCTTTAATAGTCATTCGTGTCAAAGAATGCCCTAGCTCAAATGCCAGAGAGAAGGTTGGGTTTATAAAGAAGGCGCCACTGTTTTTGAATCCGGGTAAAAAACAGAAACCCTCCTAGATGGTATTGGGACCTCGGTTTCAACTCACTCACTCTAAAGTTAACATATTAACAATTAACTAGAAACTGTGTTGTCCAGTGAGACAAATAAAACACGATTTTAAAACAAATTTACAAATATATTTACAGCGCTCAATCGGCTCCAAGAATAAAACCACTATTACTAAACGTATACATCAAAATATAGGAAACATAGCTTAATACATATAAATAAAAATCAACCATACAATATTTGTACTGCGTAACCCAAGAACAACCAAATACCATAGTGAATAGTTAACGTTCCGGTATTACCCCCACCCTTAAATTGGTAATCAGATATCATAATTAAAGATAAGACTTGTCAATGTCAAACACAATATTAATTATAAGCTAGTTAACAAAAGAGAAAGAGTAAGAGAAATATGAAATCTACTACTGACTGTCAGAAATTTAAAATATTTACTTCAATTACTAAAGTTTAATTACAAGCTAGTCAACAAAAAATAACATAACAAGAGAACTATGAAAATCAATCTTACTGACAAATTCACTATGGTGTTGGGCCGCTTACTATATGACAAAATAAAATTTAACTTTGGGTCACCCTGTACAGTTATGTCCAACATTATCAAAAGAAGGAGGTATATCAAGCTAGAACAGCTGACAAAAAAAACTTATTAAAAAAACTGACCTACAAAACAAGTGAAGGACAAATATAAACCTATTTAATTCTTAAAAAAACGTCTGTACCTAATTCATTACTTAACACGAAATATAGCGATCTACTTGTATTAAGAAAATGTTTAATTACAGAGAAATTAATTAAAAACGCGGATGTCGTAAAACAAGAACAACGGAAGATTAACGAAAATGAGGCAGAACTAGATGTAAAATTGAACGCAAGATTTAGTACTTTAATGATATTAGAGAGGTAAAAAAAGAGCTTACCTGGAGCTGTAATGTCGGGTCTATACGTGTGACTGCTAGCCTCTAAGGCTTAGATCCATTAAAATGAGATTCTTCCGGGAAAGGAAACGGCATCCAAAGCCAAACCAAAAAGGTATCAAACAACCAAACGGCACCAATTGCCAAACAAAACCCGGAAGAAAAATTCGGGGTGGCAACCCCAAATCCTTATGGCCCCTGCAGGACATAAGGGTTGCTCATCCCTACCGTCTTGAGCTAGCAGCAAGGTGAAAATGACAGTGATTTTTAGTACCTCGACGAGCCCAAAATTAATTCCCTTTTTCCCTTGTGTTCACGCTATAGAGCGGTGCAGAATAGTATCTATTCGAACCACGGTAATCGATACCGTCAAGTATCGACAGCGACGGAAACTAACTCCTCAACACGTCAAACGGTCGGGTGTCAAAACTAGGTATAAAAATTTTTTCATTGATTCAACTAAAACTGCCTAGCTTAAACACATTCTGCATTTGTCAATTGAAAAATATAATCGCCAAAAGTCGACGTTGCTCTAAAACACAGAATTAGACTGAACAATGCGAGATCGCAGTTTTAAACTAACTAAAATTTCTGCATCATGACGGGGTGACTGACCTCTCCCACATGACTCGAACACCGATACTCGAGACAAAGACACCAGGACTCTATCGAGCGACCCGAGCAAGCAAATTCACACTGGCGTTGAATTCTGATTCACTTACATAGTGTGGCGGCGCGACTAAAAGCAACAGGGTTGAAGCGCGGAATTTTCAGGTTATCTTGTTATAATTAATTGTGAAATGTGAATGTAAATAAGATGCAATTATTAATAACCATAATACTATGGGAGAAAATTTAATGAAATAATTGAGTTATAATAATCTGGGGAGCGAGGAGGCCATTTTATTTCCCCTGCCCTGCTACGATCCTGAAAGTGTTGCTCGAGGAGCTCCCTCACTGGTCTCGGATGATGAGCAGGAAATCCATCCTGCTGAAGCCATATTTCCTGTAAATTAATGTCTGGTAAATTTTGAATAGCTGGAATAATTTGATTTTGGAGCAAATTGGCATAAACATTGAAATTTAAATTTCCATCAATGAAAAAAGGTTCTATAATACGGTCGCCCAAAATTCCTGCCCAAACATTTAATTTTAGCGGATACTGGGTACGCTCTACAACAGTTAAATGTAAATTTTGCTGAAACCAGTATCGTGTACCAGAAGGATTGTGATGGCCATGTAAGGGAAAGGAGCTTTCATCCGTGAAAAGAATATTTCTAATAAAATTTTCATTGTGATTAGCCCTTTCCATTACTATTTCACAAAATTCCATTCTACGAATTTAATCTTCAAACAAAAGTTCTTGCACTTTTTGTACTTTGTAACTTCGGTACCTAATTTCTCCGTAAAATATCTCGTACTGTGGTTACAGGCATATCTACTTCCTCAGCAATGACAGTACTAGAGCAAGGCTCAAGTGTTTCGACAGCTCCACAAACAGCCACTTCCCTTTGTTTACGCTCATCATTATGTTGACGAGCAGCAGGTTCATTGTTAATTTCGTTATTATTGCATTTCCTGCAATTTAGGAAACATTTCGAGGATTCGCATTTTCGTATCATATCCCTGATAGTTTGTACCGCCGGAATTGGTCGACCCGGAAATGCAACAATAAATAAATTAACAATTTCATGAGCACTATGGCATCCGTAATACCATTTAATAATTTGTATGCGTTCGTTGGAAGTAAATATAACAGGCATTTTCGCATTTTTAAATAGACACTATCGTTACGCTCTTACCTTCGCACGGGCTACTAATAAAATGAAAGCAGAGCAGGCGCAGAACACAGTGCGGCAAATCAACGATGAATGTCAGGACGCGTTATTACAATCATACCCTGGGTTTTACATACATACCCTATGCACGGAAGAAAATCCGTTTTATCTGTATGTGTACGGTATTACTCCACTTAATAAATTTTCAAATTTGAAGTTATAACCTCATACCCTCTATAATGCGATCGCATACACTGTAATTTATTAATTCTTATCATTTTTGCAGGAATGATGGCTCTGCTCTCGCTTGTCACTCTTGTCCTAGCGGCATTGGTTAACCAAAGTGCCCAAGGTTCCATTACAAACGTGGACGAAAGGAGATTAGTTCCACCCATTTTATTGCTCAAGCTGTTCCTTATTATACCAGAAGTGATACTCAACGTTTTCGGAACCATGTGGGCGTTCTGTAGAGATTCAGTTGTTTGTCCGTACGAAGGAAATTTTTCTAGGACTGTTATAGAAGGTAATTTATCATTTTTAAGTTCCTTATTTTATAAATAGTAATTATATAAAATCTGAACAAATAATGTTAATGAAATTCTTAAAATTGGATCAAAACATTGCTGATTCCAAAAACCGTTTAAAATCATATAAAGGAAAATCAAGGTTGTTTGGAAAGTAAACCAAATACAATTATATATAATTATGATGGACATATTATTAGAATATTGGCCGCACGAGATCTAAATAAAAATGCAACTCTTTTAAACGAAGCTCTCTGTAAATTATAAAAAGTTTCAATTTTATTTAAAACACTATAATCATATTTTACCAAAAAATGCACAGTCATGGTCAAAAAAATCGTACACTCTAAGTCACAGTATAAACTTTTTTAATGGGATTTCTAATAAGACCGGCTCTTAGACTGTGCCCATGTTTAATTTAAATCATTTTTATATGTTTTCACATGAATTTAAAAAAGTCACATCAATGGAAATTTAAATTCTGTAGAAAAAATCATGAGTCGGAATTTTATATCAGAAATAAGCAATCACTTTTGATTTCGAGCTAGTAACTACGGCAAATACCAATCAGTGGTACCTAATGAAATTTGACCTCATTTCTCTTTCCGAATTTTTTATAACTTTATTTTTCTATTTCAGATATTGAGCACAGATTCTGTAACAAAAAATTCGGTCAAGTGCAAGCTGTACTTGCACAATTAGTGTTCCGTGCCATCAGCACGCCACTTAACCTGAGCAAACCTCGGCCGCCCGTTCTATCGGCACTCTTAGATTAACAGAATTTTTAGAGAAATTTGGTTATGTTCTTGTAGGTCTTACTAATACCAATATATACGTAAAAAATTGTAGTGCTAAATGTACATGCTGTACCAAAAATTCGATTATTTAATATAGCACCGATACCAATAAATAATAATTAATAATTTATTAGCAGAAAAGGCTTTAATATCGGGCATAAAGCCCTTGCATTGATTGTCCACATCACAACCATACACAACATCCTTCATTTTCACTTTTAAACTCTTAAAAGTCAATCAAAAAATAAATTTAAGACAACGCGATATTAACAAAGACGTGTCTCGTTTACAAAATATGGCCGGATTACTCACAGCGTGACGTACGTGGCCACGCCTCCCTGCGCGGTATCATATCTTCTTTTATTTGTATCATGAATTTGAGCTATATAACCTTCTTCGGTGCAAAGGTATGGGGATTGGGGAACCCAAAAATACAACGATTTGCTTTCAAACAAGTGTGGCACTGCCGTGCCCTATGCTTTTTAGCAGCTAATACATGCGTTAGTTATCTTTCCTTACTCTTTTTCAGCTTTGGTTGTATTTAACTGGGTCCTATTTGGCCTCGCAATTTTCGGCTTGGTAATGGTGTTCGATCCATTAGGATCGAAGCGGTACCACGAAGTCCAAGAAACGCCAAGCGCTGGCGAATCTCTTCGACACAGAAAAAGTACCAGCATATGGAAAAGACGTTTCCGTTGGGCCTTTTGCTGGGTAAGAGCTGACGAACATGGTCACGAAGCATTTCAGCAGGTGAGTCTCGCACATGTTAGTTTAAGTTAAAATAAATAGCAGCACAAAAGTAGTGCTTATATTACGAATCCCAAAAATTCTTTATGTAATTATAGGCTACCGATTTCGCAGCTTCAGCGCTGCATTATCAAGCCATAATATGAATATTTATAACTGAAGAAATTTCTCAAATTTATTCAAACCAACCAATGAGATGGGTATACTCGTATATACCTAAAACTAGTTTTTTCTTTAAGTAGGTTTTTTATTAAAAAGTGTTTTTTTATTCGAAGAAGTTAATAGCGCCCACGCAAAGTATTAAATACGATCTGATTTAAAGCGAGATATTTTTCAAGGACGAGGGGATATAAATCAGGATTTACAAACACGAGGTAAATAATTTACTGATTTTGTCCTTGTTATTAAATAAATTAGTGGGAATATCCATGATATTAGACTAAACAAAAAAAGTACATAAATAACAACAATTGACATTGAATTAGTGACAAAGGTAAGATAAAAATTATGGTGTAAAAAAATTAAATAAGAAGTAATTTCTAAAACTCAGTTGCATGTTTGGGAGAAAGAGCATTTAAATCGAAACGAGAAACTACCCAAAAGTTTTAGTTACTTCAACAATTGTTAAAATTGATAAATTTAAATTAATGGTTAACTAATGGTGTATAAGACAAATCAAGTAATTAAAAAAACTGTAAAGTAATCTTGTGGAGCCAGTAGAGGATAAGGTGTTAAAAGTAATTTTAATATGACAGAACGTGACTACGATAGAATTTACACATTGCTAGATGTATTATGGTTAATAACAATGGACGGATTTAGTATCGGTGCAGCCAGTCTAATGAAACGGTGGGTCCCTTAACATGCAGCTGCAAAAAGGTTGGTCAATGAATTTGTTTTGGCAAGCGTTTGCATAAAGGTTGACATGTTTTTAAGGAAGCACTTGCAAATAGGTCGACACGTTTTCTGCATGGAACCTGGAATGGCAACCGAAATCCAATCCCAGAATCTTTATACTGGCACTGAGTCTCTAAAAGTCTTAAAAATGCACCTGTTACAAACTTATAGTAAAGACGGTTCTAGAATCCTTGTCTCCTAAAGCATTGTATACTAATATCAGGATAGATGTTTAATGATCAAAATAAAAAAAAAGTTAACTGCTTTATTATATCCTCCTTTCTTAATAGAATGCGCACAATTATGTTTAAAATCTCCATTAAATAAGAAAGCAATTAAATTAGTTTATAAACAATTTTATGTATATATTATGTATTTGTTAAGCATAACACAATATTAATATATTACGTACAGTCATCAATTTCCTTGCAGTGCTGCAGTGTGTTGTTTTTATGAATATTACTTATGTACTTACTTCGCAATAGAAAGTCTAGTGAATAATTTTCATAGGAATAAGAAACTTTACTGGGTACTCTTTTCTAACATGGAGAAAATTAACACAGAACATATTTATATCCTATTTTTAGAGGTGCCTTTCTGATACCTTTAACATATTTTCTCTTACTGTATTAATTTAGTTTCTATTTGCGAACCCACGTAGTTTCACGAAAAGATATACCATCAGAATATTGGCCATTTTGACAATTCTAGGACTAAGTTAACAGTCATTGACAAGTACAAGAATAAGACAACGACGTTCTGGGCTGGAATTACCTACTTTTCGGGTTTTATGTAAATTTATAAAAAATAAAATATTTCAAATACTTATATGTGTTATTTTTGATAGAACTTCTTAAATTCTCGTAACATCAGGCCAATCCAGAGTTAGCAGAAATAAAGGAAAGTTTAAGTTGCCTCTGGAATAAAAACTAGCTTAAGCGGCGGATACTTTTTTTTCAGTCTTCGAGAGTGTGTTAGGCTATATGAGAAAATAGTCCAATAAACCTCGATAACAGAACAAATCCTTTCTTAATTTAATAGTTCATACATTTTGTGCATTTTAGACCTCTGACATTGGTTAACATTTTGTTGATATGAACAAGGACATCATTTTAGTATTGACGTATGTATACCAATTTTTTAAGTGTATGTACTATTTCAATTTTAAAAAATTTTGTTACTTGCTAGTATGGTTATTTTTAGGCACAACTTCAGTAATCAAATATATTCAAAGTAAAAACAGTTAATTTCCAGTCCTGTATAAAAATTGTCATGTATTATTAAATACTGTTTCTTTTAGGTCAGTGTTCTAGAGTTGTAGCAAAACTAAACACATCAATTTTTTTTATGATTTCACCCAGTATTGTATGAAAAATCAAAATTATAACTCAAGGCTTTAGGTGCATCCAAATATTTGTTTTAAATTTACATTTCCGATTGAAAGCAACAATAAAAAATCATTTTAATATTTCACACCCTATACACCCAAGCACACTGAATTCCGTAAATAATAACAGCATACAAACTACTGAATATATTGAATAAGTAATATTGGAAAAGTAATGCTTTAATTAGAGCAGAAACAAACACAATTTAATTTGGTAAGTTGCCCACCTTATATCTGAGGCACCAGTGCCTTTATTTATATTAACAGTTAAAAGCCTTAGCTAAGCACAAAGTAATTTTTGTAAAGTGAGTCGTATTCAAGTTATAGCAACAAACATTGTAATTAGGTCTTTTCAAGGTGCCCACCCTGTGTATATTTCATAAAAAGCCGGTTTACATCACGGGTAATTTAAATTAGAAATATATTGTATCTGATTTAGTTTGGACAGCTGTCCTTAAGCCCTATCACCAGCGTCAAGGTACAGATACATTGATAGGGTCCGCCCTCCCTCCACTCAGCTGTACGCTTTAATAAATTTCGCGGCGTATATGTTGCGTTCACGGTCGATAATGCTTTGTTACTACTTGGATAGAGTACGGTTATAAGATGATAAAGGCACTGTTTATAGTTTAAGAATGTCATTTGTAATCCAGACGTCCGCGGAGTAAGATGCACCGTGAAATTAAATTTAAGCTCCTGGCTATGCCCAATGAAAATGTTTTTGGATTTAGAAAGACGGAAACTGGATGGTTTATCGGCAGTCAACATGTGGAATTCAATGGAAATGTTTTGTTGATTGATGAAGAAAAGTATATGTTAACTGAGGGGTTATTGAATTTGTTAACACAGCACCAGCCTAAGAAATATACGAGTTATGAATTGAACCAGTATAAGGAAATTCTCTTATTATCTGATGCACACAGATGGGGATTTCAAAGGAATAAGCATATGCGCTCCAGTAAAAGCTGGAAATATTTAAATATTATATCCAAGTTATTTCCACCCAAAAGAAAATATATTAAATCAGAGGCTAACAGAACATATAAAGAACTAACATCGATAAACAAGAATCCCTGGATGAGATGGATGCAGCGTTAATATACTTTGCACTAAAAAGCGGAGATCCTAATTATTGCGCAGGTCTTTTCAAGGTGCCCACCCTGTGTATATTTCATAAAAAGCCGGTTTACATCACGGGTAAAGCCTAATCTGTACGCAAGACTTCATTTTTTTAGTCAAGTATTTTTTGAGTTTTCGCGCCAACAGACACACAGACGGAAATGGAAACCTTTATTTTTCGCAGTGCTAAAAATTAGAGAACTCGAGAGGTAATTTTTCCCCAATACAATACTACCTCTAGTATGGAAAGCAAAACTTATTAATTGCTAAAACTTATGCGTGACTTTTGCGACACTCGGTATAAGTGTAAGCAAGAGTGCATAATTTTTTTCTAAAATGCAGAATTTGACCTCTTGAACATCTTATTAAGTATAATTTCTATTTTATTTTAGGTCGCTGCTCTTCTTAGTGCTCTCTTCCGTAGTACTGACCTAGTCCCGTCGGATGTTTTAGCAGGTTGTGTTCTTCTTCGAGTAAAACAAAAAAGAGAATCACGTGAGAAGCGAAGAATTTATATGTTGTCAGATGAACTCAAATATTCCCCAGGTATAACAAATTCTGGTAATTATTTTATATCGTTACAAGAATTATTTTTAAAACCTATACAGTATTATTTTTCCTTACTAGTCAAGAATGCGACTTGTTACAGTTCCAGTTATTTGGGGTAGAGGCCACTAGATTTCAGTAACAGAGGCAGTCAGTTCTATTTTAGAGTCCATGGTAAATTTTTTAGGATCAAAATTAAAGAGATAGGTGAACCGACATTCGTTGAATAAAAAATTTCGGTAAAAATATGTTTGTAAACATTGGCAGTCGATCGCGTCCGGTAATTGACCACAATCACACAAAAATCATACTAAAGATCCCAACCAAATAAAAGCTGGCGACGAGTAAGCCACCAAATATCGCTAAGCAAAAACAACGCCGGGTCGGTTCTGGTCCCAATTTGTTTACTTTCTTAACGATCGATAAGATTTCGAACCTTCTGCGCAAACTCCACAGGGCCGCTTCGAATCGCTTGTCGCATGTAGATCGTCGTAGAGTTGATACAAAACAGTATTTTCCGGTAACAGGTACGTTACGTTCCGGTTCCAAGTTAATACCTGTTCCAAATACCTGTTATTTTTTACCTAGTACAGTAAAAAGTACAATTCAAAATACATTTCAAAAAAACATAAATTTAATTACATCAGAAAATATGTATATATCATGCAACTAACGCACTTATTTGGTGATAAAATAAATTATTTATTGCTCTTAAATAATCAAACTAATTTATTACATGCTCTTTTCCGGCTATATACAGGGTGAGTCGAGAGGAACGCACCAAATGTTAGGGGTATATTTTACACGTACCTAAATATAAGTCAACAAAACCCAAAAGTTGTAATCCGATTTTCATTTGGGGTCCAGTACGCTTTCAGGACACCAGTAGAGGGATATGATGCTTTTTGACTCTCCGAGCACGTTTTGCCGCTCCTGATTCTCCGGCTCCTGATTCTCCCGAGTGACTCGCAGGTGTGCTATTGGGGTAATGACCTTGAACGTGCACGTGTGCTATTGTTATTTGGCCTTGATATGCGCAGGTGTTATTCCAAAGTCTTTTGTCGAAGTGGCCGTTGACTTTTAGTTCGTAATATTGGGGTGTTTGAGAGCACATGTTTCTTTGTTTGTTGATAGCCAGGTATACGATGCCCCCTTCAGGGTCACCTTATTGTGATGCATTTTCAATGCAAAGCAAGCAGGTGGTTAGACGCAGTTGTGCGACACGATTTGGCCTTTAAATATTTGACATAGAACAACGACCAGCTGTTGAGATACTCCCGCCCGCCCTTCCCCGGCCCTCATGTAGCACAATCCGACGTCACGATCGATACACTTGGTTTAGCTTTTTGATGCATGCATAGGACAGATGTTTATTTTTGATTTGAAAATGCAGTGCTGTTTAAGGAATTTGTGGAGGCGAGCTTTTATAATGGGAAATCAATAGAGTCCACCTGTTGGGTAACTGCTATTTTGAAGTAAAAGTTGAAACTCAAACCTTTTCTATTTTAATGGGTTTAATTTTATAATGTACAATTTAGTTAAAATTTATTTTATTATTGTCACCTGTTTTAATTTTATATTTACTTTTACTGCAATACTCTCACTTTGAACCGACACATGATTTACGTCAGACAGGTGGTTAATGTACTAATTAATTATAGTCCACGTGTGCTACAGCGATTGAGATTCGCGGTGCCGGCGCCGCGATGACAGCGGCTCCTTTTGTATCGATTTCACCTGTCAAGCTTTGTTATAAAGAGGGTTACATAATTTTAGATTAATGTATTAATTAATTATAGTCTACGTACGCTACGCGTTTGAGATTCGCGGTGCCGCCAGGTGCAATGACAGCGGTACCTTTTGTATCCTCGCCGTCTTGTGGGCCAATAATTTACGACGTACCTGCCCCTTCGGGTAGTCGAGCTCGATGACTTTATTATCTGTCAAGCGTAAAGAGGGTTTGATGTTTATGGTATGTCGAGCAAAAGTGTGATAATACATTTTACAATGGGTCCTTTCAATTATTTTAGATTTACGGAAGTGGGTTACGCGTGTAGATAGATATTTATAGGATATTAAAGAATAAAAAGGATAGTAAGTATTGAGATTTATTAATTAAAAATAATGAAGGAACGCTGGTGATATACATTTTAAAAAAACAAGGACACGTGTTCTCTTGAAATTTATTGCCTGCCCAGATTTGCTGTTTACGTGCGGGAGATAAAGGTGTATAGGTTATAAAAAGAATTAGAAAAAGGGGCGTAAATTGGTAATAGTATTAAGTTCCCTTATATTATTCTTAACTGCTGCTGGTGGCGTTTAACTTATCCGCGGTAATATAATAGAAATATTTATGCGAATATATGCAATCTTAGCCTTTCTTAACAAAAAAAAGTAATAAAACAGTGAGTGTGTGGTATATATTAGCTCACGTGTATGTCCACGTTTGCTACATGATTTTTCCTTTTGCGTGTATTGCGACGCACTTTGTTCAAAAAAAAAGTGTTTGATTAAAAACCGTCAAAGATACTATGATGAGTATCATTGACCAAGTACTTACCGCTTAACTTGAAAACATTACAATCACTCTTAAAGGTACTCTAGAGAAAAACACAGGAACAACAGGGTGTTCTGAGGGAAGCAGGTGTAGTAGAGCGCGTTGCAAATTAGCCCTCAGCTCAGTTAGGCTGGGTAGGTTCTATTGGACGCCACCAGTTTTTTACACCGACGCAAACTGGAAGTCGCCTAGTTGGTCTAGGGACCTGCTTCTCACACAACAAACCTGCTATTCATAATAGAAATTAAAAACATATGGCGCAGTGAGCTGGATAAAAGAAAAACGGAATACATTTACCACTGTACATATATTTACAGATAAAAAAAAAAGGGGTTTACAGTTGGTGTTGACAAGAATTGTTACAAATGCTGTTTCCGAAGAAATAAGAAAATGGGGCGGTTTTTTGCCCCCGCAAAATAATTAAATCAAATTTACTCAAAACTTCGTGAGGAAGTTTGTCCTCACATACAAAAATTCATAGGGTGGCTTCTTAGCACCCGCCAAACAGAAATAGGGATGGTTCGTATCCTCTACCAAAGCAACTAAGAGGGACGCTTTGTAGCCCCTATGGAAGAAGTAGGGAGGTTCGTGGCCCCTACCAAAGACCCTAGGAACAAAACAATTCCCAGTAATTACAGTAATTCAAATGTAATCAATAAAAAAAAAATATATTTGAAGTTACGTTAATAAAAAAGTTAATATTTGGAAAGAAACAATTTACTGGAATTAAACCGCAAAATTTAAGAATATTAAATAAAGTGTCAATAATAAAAGAGAAAGACGGTGGCTTGAAATCAAATGCAAAATTTAGGTAAGTAGAAAAATATTTAAAAATAAGAAGCTACGTTAATATCAAAAAAAAGGTTACTAAAAAGAGAAAGCAATGATTAAAACCCACTTGCAAAATTTAAGCAAGCTTAGGATAATATTAAACAAAAAGGTTATGTCAATAAACAAAATAAATTATTATTACCTAAAGGGCATCGATAACTAAATTTTAAAGTTCATTTACTTTACGGATAAACGTTAATATTTACAAAAACTAAGTGTTCACTAAATGACCAGTTTAACACTATATTATGTTATCTTACATTACCAATAAAAATAACAAAAGTACAACAAGAGCAAAAATAATTGATAACTAAATTACAAGTTCACGCAAGATTACAGCTATAAACAAAGCAAAAGGCTTGAGCGAGGACAGTAAAAATAACTAAAAATGAAACCCCAGTTAGCTTGACTTAAAACGTTTAAGTAATATTCAAAGTAAAAGAGCCAAAAAAGGTAAAATAATTAAAACCTCAAACCCCTATAGTAGCTTGACTCAAAAGCTAAGCGTTAACACTACTCATGTAAATAAAGTGGATCAATGTAAGATAACACAAGAATAATAATTGACTTCACAAAAATTTTAATCATTTAAATTAAGAGAAAGCACCCTGTATAGGGAGAAACCGTTCGAATATAAACAATGAAAATACACACCGTTTATGTACATTTATAAAAGCACAAATATTAAATTAAAAGCAAAATATACCGCTAATGTACCTCTATCACAAATTTAAATTTAATTAGTGTGTAACTTTTGTGTTTATGACCGTAAATGAATAAATTAATAAATAAATAAAGACACAAAGCTTAAATCACAAGCGAATAATACGAGATACCAAAAGTATAAGCATATATATATACAAAGCATCTACGTAACTACCTTACGTTCCCAGAAGCAAACAATACGATATAATAGAAAGGTTGTAAAACGTGTACGAGCATAAGTTTCTAAGCACACCAAAATATTTGCCAAATGGCAAATTTAAAATAAAATAATAGGTTAATGAACCTCTGAAAACAAAAATATTATTATATAACCCCCCCGTTATAAACAAACGCAAAAATAAATTTAAATTTTCCAGCTTCCTAGAAATAAAACCCGTGATACCTCAAGCCCGTACACGTCTTAGCTTATAAAAAAAAACAGGAAAATAAAGGATTTGGTGGTATTCTTGACAACCTGGCGACCGAACCTTAATAATAACAAAGAAATTAGTATAAAAAAAACACTTACTATAAAGCTTAATTTTCAACTTGGCGTTTACGATAACCAACCATACTGACACAGTACCAGTACCACCAACTCCTTTATATCTACATAAATTACGGTTTGAAACTTAGCGCTACAGATAGCAACCCACTGCAAATGATTTGCGACAGCATAAAGCCGATAAAAGAAACTTGATAAAAACAATCTACATTCTACGCGGGTGACCGACTATTTTAATTCAAATAAACCCAGGCCCGTAAGCTGGTATAAAGAGCCCTTAACATAACTTATAGATTGTACGAGCAAGCTTTACAGCCAACAATCAAGACTCAAAAGGTTAATTGCAAATTAGTTAAAGTGATATTAATATTTAAGAAATTGAAGGCTTGACTACTATAACTCAAAATATGGTGTAGCAATAAGAACCACCCGAGAAAACTAGAGTCTTACTTAAAACATAGTACCGTAAAGCAGAACGATAATTATGGTTCGTTAAAATTTTAAATTATAATTTTATGGGCTTAAATTGGCGATTGATAAGTACCTGAGAAACACGGAGCAAAAAAAACTTCAAGGTCTAACTCACCTCCTAACAACGAGGGTTCGAATTCCAACTTCCACAGGCAGCAAAAGGGCACCACACAGCAAGGTTACCACAGGGTTTGGACCTCCAAACTGTTGCCGATGTTCGTGGCTTGATAGAAATAAAGAAAGGAATCCTTAGTCATTGAAAAATTTTACCATGCACGTGGCAGACTAGCAAAAAAACCATCTATATAAAAAAGCACTCACCTATCATCGAAGTCGCCCAAGAATATCCTGCGTCTTGCAGAAACAAATTCTTCAAGAATTTAAACACGGTCCCTGACTTTTTAATCCAAAAAAAAAACTAGAATTTCCAAATTGAAACTTTCAGATAGAGACCATGGAACAATTGCTTCGAAGGATAGAGTGGAAGTGACCGGCCTATGCCTCGTGTCGGAAGAATCATATGACACTTCCTCCCACCACAGACACATAGCCAAGATGGTTCCGAAGAATTTCCGCCCTGCACTGATTACTCCAACTGTCGCCACGCCACCAAACAAAGACACTACTATTGTACAGAGACCCCGGGCGTGAAACAATAAAGTCACGGAAATACAGAAAGGTATACCTACGCCGGTGGCCTGAACAAAATAGCAACGAAAGCGTGCCAAACCCACGCGAAAATGCTTAACGATACAGTACAAATTTTACCCCTCCGGTTTGGCAGCACTGCAAGACTCTGACAGTGTCAGCCTGTCAGTTCAACCAAAAATTCTAACCTTCTCATATAACTCAATTAAATGTTTACAAAATTCAAAACAAGATCTTGGAAAAGAAAAGAGAAGGAAATCTTGGAGTTTAATTAATAGAGAACGCTAGATTCAGAAATCCAGGACAGTGAAGGCAGTGGAAAACACCGGGATTAAATCTCATTCAAAATGTAGGTAGTCTTTTAAAATTTATTCTCTAAAAATATGTTATCATAAATAGACTAAAGGCGACTGTCTGTACACACAGGAAGGCCTTAAGCAAGGCGAAAATTCAGGCCCAAGCCAGAAAGAAAGATTTTAAAGCAGACTACAACAGATGGACAAGCTCATGTTAAGCCGATTTGGACCAGATAAAAGGGCAATCAACACCCCCAGGGGGTAGCCTGGACAGCAAGGGAAGGGGGCCACATAGCGGAAGAACGAAAATAGATCTTCTGAATCAAGGTAAATAACTAAGAAAACAGGCATTCGTGAATAAACTAATTATTAAAACAAAAACTAATTCGGTGACAAAAATGACCTGTCACAACTCCCCCTCTCCTACGAAAGGAGGGAAATTTTCCAATGAAAATTAACCGACGATAAGGATCAGAGGCTCTCTGTATGATACAAGAAAATCGAAAAAGAAAATAAATTACCTGCGCTATGCTGGCGCCAATAAAAAAAACATAAGTGAAGATACGTGGGAACCCAAGGTAGTACCATATAACTAATACTAACTAACAAGACTGATAACTCAATCTTAAAATAACTAAATACTCAAAGAAATCTTTGGTCCCTTTGCCACTAGTCACCCAGCGACCTCCTCCAGGAAGATTCGGTGTGGAACGTAAACCCTAAGTTGGTAAGGGAGCTAGCATTGCGTTACACCCAAAAATATTGTGGGGAACCTCGTTTACTAGCCTCACACCGTAGAATCGTCCCGAATTAAATCGCCAATTGACATGCGTCAAACCAACCAAAGGGTGGACAACTAAAAAGGAAAAGATAAATATAATACAACATAAGTAAAATGATAAGAAAAGAGGGATAGCCCAGATGATCCACCATACAAAAGGGAGTGGATTGTAGCATCCACCAAGCTAAAAGATGCACCAAACGGGAAGCCCATCGGTCCCTGTATACAACAAAAAAAATTAATCAGGGTGTTCTGAGCGGTGGCACTGCCACCGGCCTGTCGCAACCTAATAGGCCGACTTGAGCTCAGGCCGAACAAAGTAGCTTGGTCCTCCCCTGGCCCGCCGAACAAGTTCGATGGGCAAACTGTTACCCCAGGGGTCAGACTTCCGCCCCCCCTGAACAGCCCTTCCAGTCGGTCTGCTCTCCGAAGGATCCATGATCTAACAAAGAGCGTCGAAGCGACATCCGGTAGCACCCAACACCGTGCAGCCTGTAAAACGAGATAGGGACAAATGTCTAAATCGATATAAAGTCAAGATAAAGTAAAGTCGCAATCGGGATAGTTTTATTTCGTCTAAAAGGTGAATAGACGAAATATATCAATAAGGACCTAGGCGCAAAACCAGTAAAACTGAGATGGCCGGAGACTAACCTATAGTCCTACCAAAACCTAGACCTAAGACAAATCCAAATAAATAAAATACCAAAGGTATTAAAGTAAAGTAAAGCCAATCAAAGGCCAATCGCGATAAGGTAAGTAAATCAAGGAATGAAAAAAAAAGGTAACGGAATGAACGCAAAGGTAATCGAAATCACACAAAGGTAAGCAAATAAATGCCAAGGAAAGTAAATTAACACAAAGGTAAGCAAATTATCGCAAAGGTAAGAAAATTATCGCAAAAGTAAGCACATTATCGCAAAGGAAAGAAAATTATCGTAAAGGTAAGTAAATTATCGCAAAGACAAGTAAATTAACGCAAATATATATAAAAAAAGGTAATCAACCAAAACTAAATGAAACAAGTAAATCAAACTAAAGGTTCGCAAATCGAGATAAAGAAAATTGGGTTACTTGCCAACAACTAGCAGTGAATCCCACCATAAGTGGTCTTCTCAACTTCACAAAATCAGCAAGAGAGAAAGAAAATTGTGTTTCTACTCTAAATCCCCGAAGGAAAGACAAAGTCGTACTCGAGCAAAAACACATACTAGTTCAAGTAACCGGAATTTCCAGACACAAGTAGGGAATAATAATAAAATTACGTCAAGGTAGAGAAAAATAAGCCAAATCAAAGTAAATAGGTCACATCAAGGTAAATACGTCAAATCAAGGTAATAAAAAAAAAAGGTCCAATCAAGATAATAAATAAAGACTTCTGGCCCTAGTCTATAGTAAAAAAAAAAACAATTAATAGTGAATGCAGATAAAAAAAACGATAAAGAAAATTAGGTCCAAAATTAATTAATCACCGCCTTCTAACCAAGTAATCACTCTTAAATTACCATGTGACACACCGACCCCCATCTCGTCTCGCGCCGAGATGGGTGTCTGCGTTAGACTGATAAACGCAAAAAGGTAAGCTACAGTAAATGACCATAAACGTTACTATACTATAAACCAAGTGACGATAAGGTAAAGATAATCAGGTAATGACAGATAAAAGATAACGAGGCGTAAGGCGGTGTTGGCAAGTGAAAGTAGTAAGGCAGCTGAGGGCTTACCTACTACAAACAATAGAAGCAAGGCAGCTGAAGGCTTACCTTGCCACGGCTTTCAGGGGACTCCTACCCCACCTAGTAAACCCAGTGCAGCGCTATTCTAAGTGACAGTGTCCAAATCCATCAAGTCTCGCGCCCAGATGGATCCAAACACAATCACGCCCACACTGCAGAGCATGAAAATTGCTCACGACTGAGCAAGGAAAGTAAAAAAAAAACAAGAATTTAAACTGGGCCAAAAGTCAAAATTAACGCAACGATAAAAGAAAACTCACTAAAGCCATTATTACCGAAAGAAGAAGGGGAAAAAAAATTAAATGTAATTAACCAAATTGAAGCTATGGACTCGAAAGTTAATAAATTCAGAAATCAATAGATTGATAAATAAATTGAAGCAAAATGACACGTAAAACGTAATATTAAATTAATGACAGTAAAATCAACGGAATGTAATAAAGTAAATAATGACTTTGAGTTGCCTAACAATTTATTCACTCCTACGGACCACCAAATGCAGTTTCGGCATATACCGGTTTAAGGTCTTGTACATGCCAAATGCCCTTACTAACACCGTGTTCATCTTCAAGCTCATAAGTACACGTGCCGGTCTTTTCTACGATCTTGAACGGACCTACAAATTCCGGAGCCAACTTTGCGCTATAATACTTCGCTGCATCGGATATACTTTTATTCTTACGCCAGACTTCTTGACCAGGAACAAAGCTTACTGGGCGTCGGCGCAAATTATAGTTATGTCGATTTTTAACACGAGAAGCTTCGATTTTAGTGTGAACTTTTCTAAATAATTGTTTGAAAGCTTCTATTCGTTCCCGAATGTAATTTTGACGCTCAGTTTCTACTTGAGGAACACCCTCAGCATAGTCCGAACCGAATAGCTTGTGTTCCCTGCCAAAATTAACGCAGTATGGGGTGAAGCCCGTAGTTTCGTGTCGCGAAGTGCGAATGGCGCAACCGATAGCAGTTAAATTATCTTCCCAAGTTCGATGGTTATTTTGTTGAACGTAAGAGCGCAACATCGTTTTAATAACTCTATTAACGCGTTCAGTATGATCTGCTCTAGGATAATAATTGGCAGTGTAAAATATTCTAACCTTATATTTATCGCAAAGGGCTTGAAATTCTTTGGATTTCATTTGAGTTCCGTTGTCGCACGTTAAGAATTGAGGAGCTCCGTAAACTAAGAAGATGCCGTCTTCGACACACTTTACCAACGATTTTGCTGTTGCCGATCGACACGGGAATAACACGACGTACTTGCTAAAATAATCGGTGACCACCAAAATATGAGTGTTACCCTGTTTAGAACGAGGTAAAGGACCTATGCAGTCTAGGCTGATGGCTTGCCAAGGCTCTTTTATGTCTGGGCGGTTACCCATTAGACCAGCTGGACGTTTCTGCTCTACTTTGTTCTGAGCACAAGTTCTACAAGCACGGACATAACTAGCAACGTCAGATCTCATTTTCGGCCAATAATATCTCTCGGCGACTTTCCAAAATGTCTTAAAAACACCCACGTGCCCTGCTGCTGGATTATCATGGCATCGAAGGAATATCTCTTTTCGTTTATCCTTTGGTACTACTATTTTCCAGTAAGTGGAATGATCTGGAAAACTTGGATTGTTTGTCTTGACATATTTAAAGAGATTGCCATTCTCGACTCGCCAGCAAGGATATTTATCAGGACGTTCTTCTAGCTTCTGTATCATGCCCTTGTACCATTTGTCTGAGGTGTCAGAAAATGATTGCGACGGTGGTTCGTCAACAGCTGCGATAGAATCAGAAGTCACTGGCACTGACCTGGAAAGAAAATCTGGCACGACATGATCCCGGCCTTTACGATGGATCAGTTCAAGGTCGTAAGGTTGCAAACGAAGAGCCCATCGAGCGAGACGTCCTTGTGGATCTTTTAGATTATGAAGCCATAACAAAGAATGGTGATCGGTTATGACTTTAAAGTGTACACCCTCCAGATAGTGACGAAGCTTTTCTACACTCCAAATTACGGCAAGGCACTCTTTTTCGGTGACGGTTAATTTCATCTCTTGTTTGGTGAGAGAACGTGAAAGATAGGAAATAACTTTTTCCCCGTCATCAAATTGCTGAGTCAGAACTGCTCCTAGGCCATAAAATGAGGCATCAGTCTGTAAGGTAAATGTGCGATTAAAATCTGGACATGTAAGCACGGGAGCTGTGATAAGAGCCTCTTTAATCAAGTTGAATGACTGATGGCACTCGGAAGTCCATTCCCATTTGATATTCTTCCTGGTAAGCCGAGTAATTGGGGCTATGATAGCTGAAAAGTTCGGCACAAAACGCCGGTACCAAGAAGCGGTGCCAATAAAACGTCGAATTTCGGTGATATTTCGTGGAGGTGCTATATTCACAATGGCCTGCACTTTCTCAGGATCAGGTCTTAAACCTTGAGCGTCTACGATGTAGCCAAGGTATCGTAATTCAGGCTTACAAAAGTGACATTTCTCCTCGGAAACTATGAGTCCTGCATCTCTCAAACGGTCAAAAACTAGGCCCAGAATTCTAAGGTGTTCAGGAAAGGTTCTGGAGATGATAATTATATCATCAAGATACACCATCACATGATTTTCCAAATCAACGCCTAGTACACGGTCTACTATACGTTGCCAGGTGGCTGGCGCATTGGTCAAGCCGAAGGGCATGCGCAGAAAATGATAAAGATTCCTACCTGGAACAGTGAAAGCAGTTAATTCACGTGAGGACTCACTAAGAGGTACCTGCCAGAACGCTGATTTTATGTCGATGGAGCTAATGTAGCGGGCGTCTCTGAGGCGATCCAAAATGGCGGAGATATAAGGTATAGGATATGCGTCTTTCTTAGTTTTTGTATTAAGCTTTCTAAAATCTATGCAGAACCTATAGCTGTCATCTTTCTTGCGTACCAAACACACTGGACTGGACCAAGGACTTTTAGAAGGTTCAATCACGCCAAGTTTCAACATCTCGTCGATTTCCTCGTCCATAATCCTTTGCTTGTATGGAGAAACTGGGTAGTAACGCTGTTTAATTGGCCTAGTGCCGGGTTCAAGCTCAATGACGTGTTCTGCTACCTTGCAGCAGCCAAGACCAGTACCCATTTCCGATATTTTCTCCTTAACTAGTGCATTTAAACACGCTCGGTCGGTTTCAGATAAAGAGTTGCCATCTATAACGCTACAAATTTCCGTAGGTTGATCATCAGTGGAAAAATGCCAGACATCCTGCTTCAAGTCGGGGATCACTTCCATGGTTCTCCAAAAGTCAATGCCTAATATTAATTGGTGGGACAGTTCGGGAAGGACTAAAATATCTATCACCCGAGTTTTATTTAATAAAGTTACAGGAGCCTGAAAATAGCCCAAACTGGAGCAAGTTTGGCCATTCGCGACAGTACAATCAGTCTGTTGCCTAATAAGTTTTAATCCCAGACTTTCCAAAATTCGGAAACCGGGTTGACCTACAATAGTGCGTGATGCTCCAGAATCTAATAAGCCTAATATTTTGTAACCTAAAATCGAAATTTCTAAATAGGGGCGCTGGTCGCCATGCGCATGAGCTATGATAGGATCTAATAGTTTTTTATTTGGAAAAGGGTTATTAGCATGTGAATGATTTTTGCTGGAAAGAGAGTTATTGGTCGACGAAAGGTTTTCATCAGAAAGAAAGTTGTTGGTTGGCGAAAGATTTTTGTTGGGGGCAGAATTGTTAGGGGGTGAATGGTTTTTGTTAGAACGAAAGATGTTGCTCGGTAAAAGGTTTTCGTCGGAAAGAATGTTGTTGGTCGGTAAAAGGTTCTCGTTAGGAACAGAGTTGTTGTTAATGGCAGCGTTTTTATCGGAAGGAAAGTTGTTGGTCGGTGAAGTGAGAATAAGGGGAGCAGTCTCGCGACGTATCGGCTCTTCTGAGAATCGTTTCTCTGGCGGAGAACACTTAGGGCAGTTTTTACTGGTCACACTTGGTGCACCACAGCGGTAACAATGGATTCTGCGCTGTTCAGTGCACTGGCTATTTCGATGACCTGGCTTATTACAGTTCCAGCACAAGATTGATCTAGAGATTTTTAGAGATGGTGGACGTGTCTCTCTGGGTAACTGTCTCACGTCTCGAGAAGTTGATGGTGCCGGAGATGATTCGGTCACCACGTCAACGATTGGCAACTCTTCATCATCTTTGAAGCCTGATGTTTCAGCAGCAATGAACGCAAAGTCTGGCTCTACAAAATTATAACTTTTTCTAGGAGGTGGTACATAGTTCTCGGCGCGATATTTCTTTAACTCCAACTTGAGACATTCTCCTTCTAATTCTTCTAACTTGCTGACTACCGGAAGTTGGGTAGTATAAAAAGGTGACAAGTTGCGTATAATGATGTCAAGTTAAACGTCCTCTGAGATGGAGCCATGTCTTCTAAACAACGCACTCATATTAGAAAGGTAGTCGACGATATTCTCAGTCGAATCCTGAGTCCTATCTAGAATTTCCTTAAATAACCGATGACGATAGTCTGGCGGTTCGAAATGTTTACAGAGAAGGTCAGACAAACTAGACCAGTCCGAAAATCGATGACGATTAGCGCGAAACCACTTCAATGCTTTACCAGTAAATAAATCGATAGCAGATACAAATAGTTCACTTTCAGAAAAACCTCGAGCTTCGCGTAGTTCCGAAACTCGCTCCAAGAAATTATGCACGGACATCTGTCCAGCCTCGCCGGTAAATTTAATACCCCACTTTTCAACACGATGCGCTTTGCTACACGAATGATGGCAAACGGAAGCGGCAGCAGCTGTTACATTGGGACTAACCACGGTTGGAGTGACTTTGGGCGACGAGCGTGTGTGACGCAAGCGACTGTTGGACGCATTGCTATTTCTCGACGCATCCGAATCCGACGCATCCGAATCCGAACCGACCGAATGAACTCGAGCGAGCAAGGTGCTTAAATTCGGATCTTGTCTTAAGAGACTGTCCAAACAGTTTAATTTGCCTAAAATTTTGAGCAACAAGTCAGAACGGGTTTGCGATTCCGCGGCACTAAGGTTCGCAACCGGAATACGATGAACGCGGGTAAATAAGTGAACAAGTTGAGATTGTAAACGTTCAAATTTTTCTTTAGCGGATTCACCGGTGACATTTTTAATCGCGCTATCAATATTATGCAAGGTTCTAGTTATATAGTTACATTCATCGACAAAAACACAAGTATAGGCCAGACGAGCAAAAACTTTACCCTTCCTTTCCATTTCTAAAATTGGACGTAACGCTACTAGAAGTTCTTTTACCGTATTGGCATAACTAGCCGGTACTCCACGAATCGTAAGTTCATAAATTAGCATTTCTTTCCTAAGATGGTTAACCTGCATATTATAATCCATTTTGGAGTGAACAAAAACAATAGCAACTCAAAAGTCAACGTAAAAAGTCAACGTAAAAAGTCAAATCTAGGTACAATCGCGTAAATCGAATAAATTTGGCAAAACTACACCAATAGTGTAGTCAAATATAGCAAATAAAGGTAATTAAATCAGCGAAAATAGCAAGAAATAATAAAAAGGTAAATCATGTAAACCAGCAATCATAATTCAGTACGCAAAGATAATCAAAGTCACGTAAATGAATAAAATAAAATCGATAAGAAATCGCAATATCAAAAAAATCAAAGTTACGTAATAGGTAAAATAAAATCGGTAATAACCCACAAATTCAAAGACAATCAAAGTTACGTAATACGCAAAATAAAATCGGTAATATACCACAAATTCAAAGACAATCAAAGTTACGCAAACAAGTAAATTAAAATCGGTAATAAATCGCCAAATCAAAGAAAATCAAAGTTACGTAATAAGCAAAATAAAATCGATAATAAATCGCCAAAATCAAATGCAGTAATACAGGGCTAGTACAGTTAGAGTTAAAATTGATGGAAATTTTCAAAGTTCCATCCAGCTCACTAGACGCACAAGAGTAAAATTAGGAAAAAAAAGCGGTAATTTTTTTAAATAGGCCCCACGTTGGGCGCCAAAAATTTGCGACGCACTTTGTTCAAAAAAAAAGTGTTTGATTAAAAACCGTCAAAGATACTATGATGAGTATCATTGACCAAGTACTTACCGCTTAACTTGAAAACATTACAATCACTCTTAAAGGTACTCTAGAGAAAAACACAGGAACAACAGGGTGTTCTGAGGGAAGCAGGTGTAGTAGAGCGCGTTGCAAATTAGCCCTCAGCTCAGTTAGGCTGGGTAGGTTCTATTGGACGCCACCAGTTTTTTACACCGACGCAAACTGGAAGTCGCCTAGTTGGTCTAGGGACCTGCTTCTCACACAACAAACCTGCTATTCATAATAGAAATTAAAAACATATGGCGCAGTGAGCTGGATAAAAGAAAAACGGAATACATTTACCACTGTACATATATTTACAGATAAAAAAAAAAGGGGTTTACAGTTGGTGTTGACAAGAATTGTTACAAATGCTGTTTCCGAAGAAATAAGAAAATGGGGCGGTTTTTTGCCCCCGCAAAATAATTAAATCAAATTTACTCAAAACTTCGTGAGGAAGTTTGTCCTCACATACAAAAATTCATAGGGTGGCTTCTTAGCACCCGCCAAACAGAAATAGGGATGGTTCGTATCCTCTACCAAAGCAACTAAGAGGGACGCTTTGTAGCCCCTATGGAAGAAGTAGGGAGGTTCGTGGCCCCTACCAAAGACCCTAGGAACAAAACAATTCCCAGTAATTACAGTAATTCAAATGTAATCAATAAAAAAAAAATATATTTGAAGTTACGTTAATAAAAAAGTTAATATTTGGAAAGAAACAATTTACTGGAATTAAACCGCAAAATTTAAGAATATTAAATAAAGTGTCAATAATAAAAGAGAAAGACGGTGGCTTGAAATCAAATGCAAAATTTAGGTAAGTAGAAAAATATTTAAAAATAAGAAGCTACGTTAATATCAAAAAAAAGGTTACTAAAAAGAGAAAGCAATGATTAAAACCCACTTGCAAAATTTAAGCAAGCTTAGGATAATATTAAACAAAAAGGTTATGTCAATAAACAAAATAAATTATTATTACCTAAAGGGCATCGATAACTAAATTTTAAAGTTCATTTACTTTACGGATAAACGTTAATATTTACAAAAACTAAGTGTTCACTAAATGACCAGTTTAACACTATATTATGTTATCTTACATTACCAATAAAAATAACAAAAGTACAACAAAAGCAAAAATAATTGATAACTAAATTACAAGTTCACGCAAGATTACAGCTATAAACAAAGCAAAAGGCTTGAGCGAGGACAGTAAAAATAACTAAAAATGAAACCCCAGTTAGCTTGACTTAAAACGTTTAAGTAATATTCAAAGTAAAAGAGCCAAAAAAGGTAAAATAATTAAAACCTCAAACCCCTATAGTAGCTTGACTCAAAAGCTAAGCGTTAACACTACTCATGTAAATAAAGTGGATCAATGTAAGATAACACAAGAATAATAATTGACTTCACAAAAATTTTAATCATTTAAATTAAGAGAAAGCACCCTGTATAGGGAGAAACCGTTCGAATATAAACAATGAAAATACACACCGTTTATGTACATTTATAAAAGCACAAATATTAAATTAAAAGCAAAATATACCGCTAATGTACCTCTATCACAAATTTAAATTTAATTAGTGTGTAACTTTTGTGTTTATGACCGTAAATGAATAAATTAATAAATAAATAAAGACACAAAGCTTAAATCACAAGCGAATAATACGAGATACCAAAAGTATAAGCATATATATATACAAAGCATCTACGTAACTACCTTACGTTCCCAGAAGCAAACAATACGATATAATAGAAAGGTTGTAAAACGTGTACGAGCATAAGTTTCTAAGCACACCAAAATATTTGCCAAATGGCAAATTTAAAATAAAATAATAGGTTAATGAACCTCTGAAAACAAAAATATTATTATATAACCCCCCCGTTATAAACAAACGCAAAAATAAATTTAAATTGTCCAGCTTCCTAGAAATAAAACCCGTAATACCTCAAGCCCGTACACGTCTTAGCTTATAAAAAAAAAACAGGAAAATAAAGGATTTGGTGGTATTCTTGACAACCTGGCGACCGAACCTTAATAATAACAAAGAAATTAGTATAAAAAAAACACTTACTATAAAGCTTAATTTTCAACTTGGCGTTTACGATAACCAACCATACTGACACAGTACCAGTACCACCAACTCCTTTATATCTACATAAATTACGGTTTGAAACTTAGCGCTACAGATAGCAACCCACTGCAAATGATTTGCGACAGCATAAAGCCGATAAAAGAAACTTGATAAAAACAATCTACATTCTACGCGGGTGACCGACTATTTTAATTCAAATAAACCCAGGCCCGTAAGCTGGTATAAAGAGCCCTTAACATAACTTATAGATTGTACGAGCAAGCTTTACAGCCAACAATCAAGACTCAAAAGGTTAATTGCAAATTAGTTAAAGTGATATTAATATTTAAGAAATTGAAGGCTTGACTACTATAACTCAAAATATGGTGTAGCAATAAGAACCACCCGAGAAAACTAGAGTCTTACTTAAAACATAGTACCGTAAAGCAGAACGATAATTATGGTTCGTTAAAATTTTAAATTATAATTTTATGGGCTTAAATTGGCGATTGATAAGTACCTGAGAAACACGGAGCAAAAAAAACTTCAAGGTCTAACTCACCTCCTAACAACGAGGGTTCGAATTCCAACTTCCACAGGCAGCAAAAGGGCACCACACAGCAAGGTTACCACAGGGTTTGGACCTCCAAACTGTTGCCGATGTTCGTGGCTTGATAGAAATAAAGAAAGGAATCCTTAGTCATTGAAAAATTTTACCATGCACGTGGCAGACTAGCAAAAAAACCATCTATATAAAAAAGCACTCACCTATCATCGAAGTCGCCCAAAAATATCCTGCGTCTTGCAGAAACAAATTCTTCAAGAATTTAAACACGGTCCCTGACTTTTTAATCCAAAAAAAAAACTAGAATTTCCAAATTGAAACTTTCAGATAGAGACCATGGAACAATTGCTTCGAAGGATAGAGTGGAAGTGACCGGCCTATGCCTCGTGTCGGAAGAATCATATGACACTTCCTCCCACCACAGACACATAGCCAAGATGGTTCCGAAGAATTTCCGCCCTGCACTGATTACTCCAACTGTCGCCACGCCACCAAACAAAGACACTACTATTGTACAGAGACCCCGGGCGTGAAACAATAAAGTCACGGAAATACAGAAAGGTATACCTACGCCGGTGGCCTGAACAAAATAGCAACGAAAGCGTGCCAAACCCACGCGAAAATGCTTAACGATACAGTACAAATTTTACCCCTCCGGTTTGGCAGCACTGCAAGACTCTGACAGTGTCAGCCTGTCAGTTCAACCAAAAATTCTAACCTTCTCATATAACTCAATTAAATGTTTACAAAATTCAAAACAAGATCTTGGAAAAGAAAAGAGAAGGAAATCTTGGAGTTTAATTAATAGAGAACGCTAGATTCAGAAATCCAGGACAGTGAAGGCAGTGGAAAACACCGGGATTAAATCTCATTCAAAATGTAGGTAGTCTTTTAAAATTTATTCTCTAAAAATATGTTATCATAAATAGACTAAAGGCGACTGTCTGTACACACAGGAAGGCCTTAAGCAAGGCGAAAATTCAGGCCCAAGCCAGAAAGAAAGATTTTAAAGCAGACTACAACAGATGGACAAGCTCATGTTAAGCCGATTTGGACCAGATAAAAGGGCAATCAACACCCCCAGGGGGTAGCCTGGACAGCAAGGGAAGGGGGCCACATAGCGGAAGAACGAAAATAGATCTTCTGAATCAAGGTAAATAACTAAGAAAACAGGCATTCGTGAATAAACTAATTATTAAAACAAAAACTAATTCGGTGACAAAAATGACCTGTCACAGTATGGATAGAGTCCGATGATGCCGACATCATGCGATTTATAGATCTCGAGCGTAAGATATGATTTCCCAAAATTTTGGTGTATGGATGTGTACGTGAGTAAGTATAATTTAGAGCATCGTACCACTTAGTCTGATAGGGATATGAGCCGTTAGAAGGGAAAATGTGGTACTGCTAGTCAAATAGATAGACGGAGCGGCAACCGGATAGACTGCCTGATAGCTAGTTTTTAGATAGCTCCATAGTCAGTCACTCGGCCCGACATAGAGTCATACGTGTGTGCGTGTGGACAGCAAGACAGTCATACGTGTGTGCGTGTGGTCGGTCAGACAGTCATACGTGTGGTCAGCCAGTCAGTCATACATGTGTGCGTGATATTTGTATTAATAATAATAATACCTACAGATTAATTTAAATTAGAAATATATTGTATCTGATTTAGTTTGGACAGCTGTCCTTAAGCCCTATCACCAGCGTCAAGGTACAGATACATTGATAGGGTCCGCCCTCCCTCCACTCAGCTGTACGCTTTAATAAATTTCGCGGCGTATATGTTGCGTTCACGGTCGATAATGCTTTGTTACTACTTGGATAGAGTACGGTTATAATAAGATGATAAAGGCACTGTTTATAGTTTAAGAATGTCATTTGTAATCCAGACGTCCGCGGAGTAAGATGCACCGTGAAATTAAATTTAAGCTCCTGGCTATGCCCAATGAAAATGTTTTTGGATTTAGAAAGACGGAAACTGGATGGTTTATCGGCAGTCAACATGTGGAATTCAATGGAAATGTTTTGTTGATTGATGAAGAAAAGTATATGTTAACTGAGGGGTTATTGAATTTGTTAACACAGCACCAGCCTAAGAAATATACGAGTTATGAATTGAACCAGTATAAGGAAATTCTCTTATTATCTGATGCACACAGATGGGGATTTCAAAGGAATAAGCATATGCGCTCCAGTAAAAGCTGGAAATATTTAAATATTATATCCAAGTTATTTCCACCCAAAAGAAAATATATTAAATCAGAGGCTAACAGAACATATAAAGAACTAACATCGATAAACAAGAATCCCTGGATGAGATGGATGCAGCGTTAATATACTTTGCACTAAAAAGCGGAGATCCTAATTATTGCGCAATGGAGATTTATATTTGCAGTCATAGAATTAGATATATAGATAATAAAATTGTAAAATATGTAGGAATAACATATGTTTGTACAATAAAATAATAAACTAATATACACGTTTTGATGTTTATTTTTTTGTCCTAGATGTATTAAAAAAGTCATTCAGTGACCAGAATATACTATAGTGTGATAATAGAAAAATTAGATCTTAAAATAAGACTTAATCGTATTGTAGAGAATTTGTAAATTTTTTCCTAGACCTCTCGCTTTGATATGGGAAGGGTGATCTGGATAGGCGAACAGTCAGACAGACAAACAGGAAAACAATTAGTCAGGCAGCCGGTCAGACCGGCTGACAGATAGCCAGACATACGTTGAAATAAACAAACAGATAGACAACAGACAGTCAAAATAAAATATTTTCTTTTAATGTAAATTTTACCCTCAGTTCTAAGAAATTATTAACAACGTTTAAAGTACGTCTCAATGAAAAGACTATAAATTCCTTAGGTATACCCCAAATAATACAACTTTTATTCGCAGTACTATTTGAAAATAGATGAAGCTATTAATTATGCTGGGTTGATATGTGTCGATCGAAGAAGTAACAAGAAAAAGTTATGGCGTAGCGAAGATAATTGACATAAATTTAAAAAAAAGTTCTTTTCACTTTTAACACCGTTTTGACAGTTTTTCCAAACACTAGCAATTTATTCGTTTATTGTTGTATTTATGCAAAAGTGAGTTTGATTTAAATAAAATTAAAAAATAACGCAAATGTGGTTCAATAATCAAGTATTTGGAAAACCCTCACACGACCAGTAGCCATTTTCGGATAATTTAGCTTTATAAAAACGCTAAAACTTCATAAATCTAAGAAAATATATCACGCGTTCATGGTTCTATTAAATATCGGTTTCAATGTTTTTTCTAAATTATGTTACGTAACAAAAAAAAACGGTTTTTCAATTTTCCCAGAACAAACATTGCAGGTTATGTAGGTTTCTCAAATATGGGGTTCATTTAAAAAGGGGACCGAAGTATTAATTATGTAAGTTTTACATCTATGGCCTTTTTTTATATATTATGCAATGGAAATATACTTTTTAAAAACTATTCATAGAATAGCAGACTCTATATAGGTAATACAGAGATATTAAGGTTACGAAAGCAAATTACCAGGTTTTTTAGAAAAAAGGCCTACAATATCCCTAAATTTTGCACTTATAAGGACGGAATTGATCTGAACGTTAAAATAATCAGGATTAATTAAGATTATTTCAGCATATTGACCACAACACGGTGATATCATCTATAAACCTTACATTTCTATTCAAATGACCCAATTTTTTTTGCTGAACCTATATAGACAATTCATAGATATTAAGATTACGAAATAAATTAGCTGTTTTGTAGAAAAAGTCTACAATATCGTAGAATTTTCGCCTGATTATAAGAAAAGAATAAACATGGGGGTTAAAATAATCATGATAACATAGCTTCATAAAAACACTACAAAGGTATAACACAACGCCAAAGACGTGAAATCTTATTACATTATCTGCAGGGAATAATTTATTACATATAAAACTATTATATTTCCCCTCTAACTATGAAATTTTCCAAAAAAAAATGTGAATGACTAGTTTTTGCGTCTTACGAGATCATCAGATAAACTACACTTAACCGTAAATCACCTCGGGGCATACATAAAGAATAGCTCGAAAACTGTTCCTATTAGTTAGGAAGAATACGATATAAACGTCATAAATATGTATACTGGTATAGGTCAGATTTCTGTCATTTTCGAATACAGGTAGAAAGGGAGAAAATAAAGTGTCGCGTCAAAGAATGTGTAAGCTTTGCGAAGATAATGAAATTGAGCTGTTTAAAGACCTTAACAAGGCACATATGTAGATATGTATATTATCTTAAGGTGTTTTTGTATTTTTATTATTCATATGACAAGTAAAAGCGGCGTTGTTAGATAACAATACGTTTGTTTAGAGTTGTTGAATAAGTGTGAGAAAATAATACACGACAAGATGTTTTTAATATCAATTTATTTTAAGCCATATTTGTGTGGACATAATATTTAGATTTATTATTATTGTAATGTTCACAATTATCAATTAATAATCAGATACCGAGTAACTTAAGCTGCTATTATATAATCGTATTTATAAAAAAGAATTTTTAGAATATTAAATAGTATATATATATATATATATATATATATATATATATATATATATATATATATATATATATATATATATATATATATATATATATATATATTCTGATGCATATATGATTTAATATACTGATGAAATTTGATCTTAATTAATATTGGTTATTCTACATATTCTATTGTCAGATTTTATTTACTTTTAAATACAATTTCTATTATAGCCTGAGCTTCTTAAATCGAAATGGGGTAATTCATGATTACTAGAGGGTATGGTCATTACCATCGTGAGTACACGCCATATAATTCATGTTCTCCCCACATGTTTACACAAAACAAACATTATTTTATTGTTCATTTTTATAACGGTAAAACTGTGTGGTACAACACTGAAGATGGTAAAGTTTTACATTTTATTAGTCCATTGGTGTGTTACACTCTTCCTCCAGGCAGCCGTACACTGGTGATTCCTAAACAAAACGTGTCGGTATTAAAGCCCGTAGAGTTTGACTGGTATAGTCCTTGAATTATAGACCAAATATCATTTATGCATATCTGACTAACTTCTTTAAACGGAATCCAGCCTTGTCCTCTTGAAAAATCTTTAGAGCAAAAGCTAAGACCAACTTTATCCTTAGGGTTTAGATCTGCTGTACTGTACTCTAAAACATCCAATAATGCGTTTTTAAGCCATGAAACAGGCTCCTCATTCTTAGGTATATCTTTAAATTTAAAATCGATGGTGCGACCACGTAAATTAAAGTGTCTGACATGTTTTTCCTCATCTTTAATTACAATAAACTTCTCCATTTTATCGAGGTAGGCAATTTATTCAAAGAATAAATTGACAAAATACTACCAGAGCATATAAAAACTCAACTGCCTCAGCCAGCGGATAAAATGAAACTAAGATTTTTTCCGATGGTTTTCAACTTATATGCAATTCTGATTGAACTTTGATTTGTGAGAAAGATATACGTAACCGTATTTCTGCGTTAGGAGTCTGATAAATGTTCCCAAAGAGTCATAATATTAACAAAAAAATATTTTTATTGGTCAAAAGGTACTTAAACGTGTAAAAATTTAAAATTAGCAAAGCATTCTATATGGCTCTTTAAAGACACATAGTAATTTGATATTTTTCAACGGTTTTGTCAAGTTTCCGGCTAAACCTTTATATTTGTTACACGGGCTAATCAGTATCCATATTGGCGTAATGGGCATATAGATATTTGTAACGTTAAAGGTTATTACCAAAATAAGCATTTTATGTCGCAAAAGGGCACTTAAAACGTGTAAAATTTAAATCTAGCAAGACAACTTTTAATCTACATAATCTATATGGTACTTTAAAGCCACAGGGCAATTGATAGTTTTTCCACACTTCGAATTTTCACTGAAACCTTTATATTTGGTACATTGCCGCTGTGCATCACCCCCAGCCATATCGGCGTAATGTCTCCAAGGTAATGTATTGGTAAAGATGTAATATGCTTCGTTAATTATCATGAGGATCGTGAATAGTTAATGATTTTTCGAGGTATACCAGGCTTTCTGCAATTATTGAGAATCATCAAAAGTGTTATAGGTAACGTAATCATAGAAAGTTATTTTGTTTTAATTACAGATATTTAACTCATTCTTTTTTATACCTTAATGAGCTTGTTACGTTTCTTTATTATGCTTTCTCTAGTTATTTCTCTCTCTCTCTCTCTCTCTCTCTCTATTTCGGTTGCACTATAGTATAATATTACTAAATACGTGCGGTACACGATGAATGTGAATGAGATGCGTCATAATTATATCATTGTTTTTATCATCTTTCATTATTCCTAATACTTTGAATGAACAAGTGGAACCCATAAATGTCAATCTCAGGAAAATTAGAAGTGTCACTATAAGTATAGCTGCTTCTCCTAAGCACAGCTTAATCATTTTTGTGAAAAAGTGCCTAAATATATCTGTTTATTCGGTTTGGAGAAATACTTTCAGCATAGTCATTATGAAAATCATAAATATTAGCTAACTAAATGTATGGTACAAATTCCAATATAAATTTCAGTTAAAATATTCTTCTTTCTAAAGCTAATTTCTTAATAAGTATCAAGTTTTCATTAATGGGTTTACTTTCAAATCCAGGGCGAGATACACTATATAATTTTCAAGCATGGATGCAGCTTAGAACATAAAATGCGTTTTATTTTTGTTAACAGACGTACCGCCTGTTCAAGTAATGATAATATACTATTTTTACTTGTTATAGACCGAAGTCAAATTTGGTATTCCAGTGCGATTATATGACTAAAGTTTAAAAAAAAAATGCAAAGTGAAAAGAGGTACCTAAACACGAAATAATACCGATCACAGGAAGCTACAAGGCTTCCAATAGCGTTTTGTCTGTGATCTGCCTCATATTATATTGTTTAATTAAAAATCGAAGACGAAAAATATCCATAGAAATATTAGGATTACTTTCTAAAGTATTTTATTTAGAAATAGTAAGAAAAATTAAAATTTTAGCCGAAGATTAAACTCTGCATCACTTAAATATTAAAAATGTATTTTTTAATTTTTTATTCAACAGCAGACGAGATATTGAAGAAATGAGAGCTTCATATAGATGGAAATTGCACTGACTCAAGGCGGGACCAAAGATTCCTGATCATATATAGTCTATAAAGTGTAGTGTGCCGATTTAGCGGCACCCCTAAATTTCTTATGCTTTTGAAATAAAAAACTTATTCTTTTATACGCTTTTATTTTGTGTCTTGGAAAGTTATCGAATAATAGAAATTTTCCTATAAATTATTTAAAAATCAAATGCAAAAATCAATTACTCGCGTGGATAAAATCTAAAAAATATAGAGAGTACTATAATTTATTCTAATTAAACTGCTTTTTCCTTCTGGGGCAAAGAGTTAATAAAAAGGTGCGTTTCATCACGTGAAACATAGTAACTGGATCAATTTTGCATTCCGTTTTTTCATCCAAAAACTAAACTTATTTCGAAAACTATTTACATAAACGGGTCCTTTGAATCATTTTTTCGTTTTATACCTTCTTATTTGGAGTCGATATGACGAAACTTTTTCACGTATTATTTCTATATTATTCACAGACGCATGATTTATATACTGTGAATTGTTCATTTTTTTATTAATTTTCTGATTTTTAACTTAACAATGATTTAAATCGTGGTTTTATAAATTGCATATAATTTCTATAGTTATTATAACAGATCTTTCTAGATACTTTTTCTAACTTCTCAACGTTGCCCCCATATGCTCTATTCACCTGTATATTGTCTCATTTGCTGAATAAATTTACTTATTTATACTGCGCATGTCCTTCAAAGGCGACTTTCACAGCATCTATATATGTATAACAAATGCAGACTCGCCCACAGCTTTTACGTGTATCTTGAAACTACTGGAGCAAGATACATATCAACATAATATCACATATTTAAGGCTATGTCTACTGCCCCCTATGATTGAAAATCAAGTATTGGCATGGGAAGAATCTATGGAATATACGTCGGAGTGTTATTTTGATTATAATTAAGTAGCTTTTTTTTCTGCAATTAGACATGCTATTCGAAATATGAACTAACATTAGAAAACATTGCCCTATACCGCCCTGAGCTTCTTTTCAACAAAAATAGTAGAATGGTGACTAGGCTAACAAGGTTTTTATTTTAATGAAGTCTTAAATGTCGGAAAAATGATGTTTATGACTTTCACACACGGGTAGGAAATCAAATCTCGACAGGGTTAAAATTTAAGAAGTGTAGGATGTGCCATATTGTATGCTACTTGGTCACATTATGATATTGTAATTGACCTGATACATGGTATATAGAGTAAAATCTATAAATATTTAGTAGTGTATACCAAGTGCCATACGAATTGATTTAAATTAATAAAGTCTTAAAATAAGGAAAATAGCTAAAATATTTAATTCGCTACTAAATTTGTATCAGAGAAAAGCTCATATAAGTTGATATTGTTGATTATTTTAATAAATAGGGGCATGTGAAATATGGGCAGATTGTGAAAATTTGTAGAGGCCAAAAATGACATGAAAATATGCCTCAGTGGTTTTATTCATAAGCTTGATAAATATCAGTCATGTGACATAAGCCATAACAGTCATGTTTTAATTTTAGCTTAGGATGGCGACCATAGGAATAAATAAATGACATGAAGTCTATATGGAGCAGAATCTAAAAGCATATGTTGTCATCATTTGATTTTTCGTCTTAAAATAATAAATATTGAAAATATTAAACAAAAGATTAAATTCGACACCTTCACAGAGTAATAAAGAGGGTTATTACTTTCAGACTAGCGAAGTATGGGACAAAATTTAAAAAGGTGGGTAATAAGCGTCATTATTTTCTAACGTGTATTGTTTAACAGGCATATTTAACATTCGTAATAACTCTCAAAGTGCTCAGACTTTCTATATTCAAACTTACTGGTAATTTTCACTAATAGAAATGTAAAAGTGGTTCACATGTTTAAATGAGAAAGTTTAGGAAAGAATATAAAGACGTCCGCATGGCAAGAATCAGTATTCTTTTGCGTAAGAAATAACTTTTCAAAAATAGAAATAAGTGAAAATTCAGGCAAAATCAGACATAAGGTAAATTTTGAACAAGAAGTTGTGTGTGAGCTTGGTAAAGTTGAGGGTGGACGAAAATTGATCTAAAAACGTAAAGCAGAATTTTTTCCATAAAATCCGCTTTAAAAACAATTTTCATCCACCCTCAACTTTACCAAGCTCACACACAACTTCTTGTTCAAAATTTACCTTATGTCTGATTTTGCCTGAATTTTCACTTATTTCTATTTTTGAAAAGTTATTTCTTACGCAAAAGAATACTGATTCTTGCCATGCGGACGTCTTTATATTCTTTCCTAAACTTTCTCATTTAAACATGTGAACCACTTTTACATTTCTATTAGTGAAAATTACCAGTAAGTTTGAATATAGAAAGTCTGAGCACTTTGAGAGTTATTACGAATGTTAAATATGCCTGTTAAACAATACACGTTAGAAAATAATGACGCTTATTACCCACCTTTTTAAATTTTGTCCCATACTTCGCTAGTCTGAAAGTAATAACCCTCTTTATTACTCTGTGAAGGTGTCGAATTTAATCTTTTGTTTAATATTTTCAATATTTATTATTTTAAGACGAAAAATCAAATGATGACAACATATGCTTTTAGATTCTGCTCCATATAGACTTCATGTCATTTATTTATTCCTATGGTCGCCATCCTAAGCTAAAATTAAAACATGACTGTTATGGCTTATGTCACATGACTGATATTTATCAAGCTTGTGAATAAAACCACTGAGGCATATTTTCATGTCATTTTTGGCCTCTACAAATTTTCACAATCTGCCCATATTTCACATGCCCCTATTTATTAAAATAATCAACAATATCAACTTATATGAGCTTTTCTCTGATACAAATTTAGTAGCTAATTAAATATTTTAGCTATTTTCCTTATTTTAAGACTTTATTAATTTAAATCAATTCGTATGGCACTTGGTATACACTACTAAATATTTATAGATTTTACTCTATATACCATGTATCAGGTCAATTACAACATCATAATGTGACCAAGTAGCATACAATATGGCACATCCTACACTTCTTAAATTTTAACCCTGTCGAGATTTGATTTCCTACCCGTGTGTGAAAGTCATAAACATCATTTTTCCGACATTTAAGACTTCATTAAAATAAAAACCTTGTTAGCCTAGTCACCATTCTACTATTTTTGTTGAAAAGAAGCTCAGGGCGGTATAGGGCAATGTTTTCTAATGTTAGTTCATATTTCGAATAGCATGTCTAATTGCAGAAAAAAAAGCTACTTATATATAATCAAAATAACACTCCGACGTATATTCCATAGATTCTTCCCATGCCAATACTTGATTTTCAATCATAGGGGGCAGTAGACATAGCCTTAAATATGTGATATTATGCTGATATGTATCTTGCTCCAGTAGTTTCAAGATACACGTAAAAGCTGTGGGCGAGTCTGCATTTGTTATACATATATAGATGCTGTGAAAGTCGCCTTTGAAGGACATGCGCAGTATAAATAAGTAAATTTATTCAGCAAATGAGACAATATACAGGTGAATAGAGCATATGGGGGCAACGTTGAGAAGTTAGAAAAAGTATCTAGAAAGATCTGTTATAATAACTATAGAAATTATATGCAATTTATAAAACCACGATTTAAATCATTGTTAAGTTAAAAATCAGAAAATTAATAAAAAAATGAACAATTCACAGTATATAAATCATGCGTCTGTGAATAATATAGAAATAATACGTGAAAAAGTTTCGTCATATCGACTCCAAATAAGAAGGTATAAAACGAAAAAATGATTCAAAGGACCCGTTTATGTAAATAGTTTTCGAAATAAGTTTAGTTTTTGGATGAAAAAACGGAATGCAAAATTGATCCAGTTACTATGTTTCACGTGATGAAACGCACCTTTTTATTAACTCTTTGCCCCAGAAGGAAAAAGCAGTTTAATTAGAATAAATTATAGTACTCTCTATATTTTTTAGATTTTATCCACGCGAGTAATTGATTTTTGCATTTGATTTTTAAATAATTTATAGGAAAATTTCTATTATTCGATAACTTTCCAAGACACAAAATAAAAGCGTATAAAAGAATAAGTTTTTTATTTCAAAAGCATAAGAAATTTAGGGGTGCCGCTAAATCGGCACACTACACTTTATAGACTATATATGATCAGGAATCTTTGGTCCCGCCTTGAGTCAGTGCAATTTCCATCTATATGAAGCTCTCATTTCTTCAATATCTCGTCTGCTGTTGAATAAAAAATTAAAAAATACATTTTTAATATTTAAGTGATGCAGAGTTTAATCTTCGGCTAAAATTTTAATTTTTCTTACTATTTCTAAATAAAATACTTTAGAAAGTAATCCTAATATTTCTATGGATATTTTTCGTCTTCGATTTTTAATTAAACAATATAATATGAGGCAGATCACAGACAAAACGCTATTGGAAGCCTTGTAGCTTCCTGTGATCGGTATTATTTCGTGTTTAGGTACCTCTTTTCACTTTGCATTTTTTTTTTAAACTTTAGTCATATAATCGCACTGGAATACCAAATTTGACTTCGGTCTATAACAAGTAAAAATAGTATATTATCATTACTTGAACAGGCGGTACGTCTGTTAACAAAAATAAAACGCATTTTATGTTCTAAGCTGCATCCATGCTTGAAAATTATATAGTGTATCTCGCCCTGGATTTGAAAGTAAACCCATTAATGAAAACTTGATACTTATTAAGAAATTAGCTTTAGAAAGAAGAATATTTTAACTGAAATTTATATTGGAATTTGTACCATACATTTAGTTAGCTAATATTTATGATTTTCATAATGACTATGCTGAAAGTATTTCTCCAAACCGAATAAACAGATATATTTAGGCACTTTTTCACAAAAATGATTAAGCTGTGCTTAGGAGAAGCAGCTATACTTATAGTGACACTTCTAATTTTCCTGAGATTGACATTTATGGGTTCCACTTGTTCATTCAAAGTATTAGGAATAATGAAAGATGATAAAAATAATGATATAATTATGACGCATCTCATTCACATTCATCGTGTACCGCACGTATTTAGTAATATTATACTATAGTGCAACAAAATAGAGAGAGAGAGAGAGAGAGAGAGAGAGAGAGAGAGAGAGAGAAATAACTAGAGAAAGCATAATAAAGAAACGTAACAAGCTCATTAAGGTATAAAAAAGAATGAGTTAAATATCTGTAATTAAAACAAAATAACTTTCTATGATTACGTTACCTATAACACTTTTGATGATTCTCAATAATTGCAGAAAGCCTGGTATACCTCGAAAAATCATTAACTATTCACGATCCTCATGATAATTAACGAAGCATATTACATCTTTACCAATACATTACCTTGGAGACATTACGCCGATATGGCTGGGGGTGATGCACAGCGGCAATGTACCAAATATAAAGGTTTCAGTGAAAATTCGAAGTGTGGAAAAACTATCAATTGCCCTGTGGCTTTAAAGTACCATATAGATTATGTAGATTAAAAGTTGTCTTGCTAGATTTAAATTTTACACGTTTTAAGTGCCCTTTTGCGACATAAAATGCTTATTTTGGTAATAACCTTTAACGTTACAAATATCTATATGCCCATTACGCCAATATGGATACTGATTAGCCCGTGTAACAAATATAAAGGTTTAGCCGGAAACTTGACAAAACTGTTGAAAAATATCAAATTACTATGTGTCTTTAAAGAGCCATATAGAATGCTTTGCTAATTTTAAATTTTTACACGTTTAAGTACCTTTTGACCAATAAAAATATTTTTTTGTTAATATTATGACTCTTTGGGAACATTTATCAGACTCCTAACGCAGAAATACGGTTACGTATATCTTTCTCACAAATCAAAGTTCAATCAGAATTGCATATAAGTTGAAAACCATCGGAAAAAATCTTAGTTTCATTTTATCCGCTGGCTGAGGCAGTTGAGTTTTTATATGCTCTGGTAGTATTTTGTCAATTTATTCTTTGAATAAATTGCCTACCTCGATAAAATGGAGAAGTTTATTGTAATTAAAGATGAGGAAAAACATGTCAGACACTTTAATTTACGTGGTCGCACCATCGATTTTAAATTTAAAGATATACCTAAGAATGAGGAGCCTGTTTCATGGCTTAAAAACGCATTATTGGATGTTTTAGAGTACAGTACAGCAGATCTAAACCCTAAGGATAAAGTTGGTCTTAGCTTTTGCTCTAAAGATTTCTCAAGAGGACAAGGCTGGATTCCGTTTAAAGAAGTTAGTCAGATATGCATAAATGATATTTGGTCTATAATTCAAGGACTATACCAGTCAAACTCTACGGGCTTTAATACCGACACGTTTTGTTTAGGAATCACCAGTGTACGGCTGCCTGGAGGAAGAGTGTAACACACCAATGGACTAATAAAATGTAAAACTTTACCATCTTCAGTGTTGTACCACACAGTTTTACCGTTATAAAAATGAACAATAAAATAATGTTTGTTTTGTGTAAACATGTGGGGAGAACATGAATTATATGGCGTGTACTCACGATGGTAATGACCATACCCTCTAGTAATCATGAATTACCCCATTTCGATTTAAGAAGCTCAGGCTATAATAGAAATTGTATTTAAAAGTAAATAAAATCTGACAATAGAATATGTAGAATAACCAATATTAATTAAGATCAAATTTCATCAGTATATTAAATCATATATGCATCAGAATATATATATATATATATATATATATATATATATATATATATATATATATATATATATATATATATATATATACTATTTAATATTCTAAAAATTCTTTTTTATAAATACGATTATATAATAGCAGCTTAAGTTACTCGGTATCTGATTATTAATTGATAATTGTGAACATTACAATAATAATAAATCTAAATATTATGTCCACACAAATATGGCTTAAAATAAATTGATATTAAAAACATCTTGTCGTGTATTATTTTCTCACACTTATTCAACAACTCTAAACAAACGTATTGTTATCTAACAACGCCGCTTTTACTTGTCATATGAATAATAAAAATACAAAAACACCTTAAGATAATATACATATCTACATATGTGCCTTGTTAAGGTCTTTAAACAGCTCAATTTCATTATCTTCGCAAAGCTTACACATTCTTTGACGCGACACTTTATTTTCTCCCTTTCTACCTGTATTCGAAAATGACAGAAATCTGACCTATACCAGTATACATATTTATGACGTTTATATCGTATTCTTCCTAACTAATAGGAACAGTTTTCGAGCTATTCTTTATGTATGCCCCGAGGTGATTTACGGTTAAGTGTAGTTTATCTGATGATCTCGTAAGACGCAAAAACTAGTCATTCACATTTTTTTTTGGAAAATTTCATAGTTAGAGGGGAAATATAATAGTTTTATATGTAATAAATTATTCCCTGCAGATAATGCAATAAGATTTCACGTCTTTGGCGTTGTGTTATACCTTTGTAGTGTTTTTATGAAGCTATGTTATCATGATTATTTTAACCCCCATGTTTATTCTTTTCTTATAATCAGGCGAAAATTCTACGATATTGTAGACTTTTTCTACAAAACAGCTAATTTATTTCGTAATCTTAATATCTATGAATTGTCTATATAGGTTCAGCAAAAAAAATTGGGTCATTTGAATAGAAATGTAAGGTTTATAGATGATATCACCGTGTTGTGGTCAATATGCTGAAATAATCTTAATTAATCCTGATTATTTTAACGTTCAGATCAATTCCGTCCTTATAAGTGCAAAATTTAGGGATATTGTAGGCCTTTTTTCTAAAAAACCTGGTAATTTGCTTTCGTAACCTTAATATCTCTGTATTACCTATATAGAGTCTGCTATTCTATGAATAGTTTTTAAAAAGTATATTTCCATTGCATAATATATAAAAAAAGGCCATAGATGTAAAACTTACATAATTAATACTTCGGTCCCCTTTTTAAATGAACCCCATATTTGAGAAACCTACATAACCTGCAATGTTTGTTCTGGGAAAATTGAAAAACCGTTTTTTTTTGTTACGTAACATAATTTAGAAAAAACATTGAAACCGATATTTAATAGAACCATGAACGCGTGATATATTTTCTTAGATTTATGAAGTTTTAGCGTTTTTATAAAGCTAAATTATCCGAAAATGGCTACTGGTCGTGTGAGGGTTTTCCAAATACTTGATTATTGAACCACATTTGCGTTATTTTTTAATTTTATTTAAATCAAACTCACTTTTGCATAAATACAACAATAAACGAATAAATTGCTAGTGTTTGGAAAAACTGTCAAAACGGTGTTAAAAGTGAAAAGAACTTTTTTTTAAATTTATGTCAATTATCTTCGCTACGCCATAACTTTTTCTTGTTACTTCTTCGATCGACACATATCAACCCAGCATAATTAATAGCTTCATCTATTTTCAAATAGTACTGCGAATAAAAGTTGTATTATTTGGGGTATACCTAAGGAATTTATAGTCTTTTCATTGAGACGTACTTTAAACGTTGTTAATAATTTCTTAGAACTGAGGGTAAAATTTACATTAAAAGAAAATATTTTATTTTGACTGTCTGTTGTCTATCTGTTTGTTTATTTCAACGTATGTCTGGCTATCTGTCAGCCGGTCTGACCGGCTGCCTGACTAATTGTTTTCCTGTTTGTCTGTCTGACTGTTCGCCTATCCAGATCACCCTTCCCATATCAAAGCGAGAGGTCTAGGAAAAAATTTACAAATTCTCTACAATACGATTAAGTCTTATTTTAAGATCTAATTTTTCTATTATCACACTATAGTATATTCTGGTCACTGAATGACTTTTTTAATACATCTAGGACAAAAAAATAAACATCAAAACGTGTATATTAGTTTATTATTTTATTGTACAAACATATGTTATTCCTACATATTTTACAATTTTATTATCTATATATCTAATTCTATGACTGCAAATATAAATCTCCATTGCGCAATAATTAGGATCTCCGCTTTTTAGTGCAAAGTATATTAACGCTGCATCCATCTCATCCAGGGATTCTTGTTTATCGATGTTAGTTCTTTATATGTTCTGTTAGCCTCTGATTTAATATATTTTCTTTTGGGTGGAAATAACTTGGATATAATATTTAAATATTTCCAGCTTTTACTGGAGCGCATATGCTTATTCCTTTGAAATCCCCATCTGTGTGCATCAGATAATAAGAGAATTTCCTTATACTGGTTCAATTCATAACTCGTATATTTCTTAGGCTGGTGCTGTGTTAACAAATTCAATAACCCCTCAGTTAACATATACTTTTCTTCATCAATCAACAAAACATTTCCATTGAATTCCACATGTTGACTGCCGATAAACCATCCAGTTTCCGTCTTTCTAAATCCAAAAACATTTTCATTGGGCATAGCCAGGAGCTTAAATTTAATTTCACGGTGCATCTTACTCCGCGGACGTCTGGATTACAAATGACATTCTTAAACTATAAACAGTGCCTTTATCATCTTATTATAACCGTACTCTATCCAAGTAGTAACAAAGCATTATCGACCGTGAACGCAACATATACGCCGCGAAATTTATTAAAGCGTACAGCTGAGTGGAGGGAGGGCGGACCCTATCAATGTATCTGTACCTTGACGCTGGTGATAGGGCTTAAGGACAGCTGTCCAAACTAAATCAGATACAATATATTTCTAATTTAAATTAATCTGTAGGTATTATTATTATTAATATAAATATCACGCACACATGTATGACTGACTGGCTGACCACACGTATGACTGTCTGACCGACCACACGCACACACGTATGACTGTCTTGCTGTCCACACGCACACACGTATGACTCTATGTCGGGCCGAGTGACTGACTATGGAGCTATCTAAAAACTAGCTATCAGGCAGTCTATCCGGTTGCCGCTCCGTCTATCTATTTGACTAGCAGTACCACATTTTCCCTTCTAACGGCTCATATCCCTATCAGACTAAGTGGTACGATGCTCTAAATTATACTTACTCACGTACACATCCATACACCAAAATTTTGGGAAATCATATCTTACGCTCGAGATCTATAAATCGCATGATGTCGGCATCATCGGACTCTATCCATACACGCAAAAGGAAAAATCATGTAGCAAACGTGGACATACACGTGAGCTAATATATACCACACACTCACTGTTTTATTACTTTTTTTTGTTAAGAAAGGCTAAGATTGCATATATTCGCATAAATATTTCTATTATATTACCGCGGATAAGTTAAACGCCACCAGCAGCAGTTAAGAATAATATAAGGGAACTTAATACTATTACCAATTTACGCCCCTTTTTCTAATTCTTTTTATAACCTATACACCTTTATCTCCCGCACGTAAACAGCAAATCTGGGCAGGCAATAAATTTCAAGAGAACACGTGTCCTTGTTTTTTTAAAATGTATATCACCTGCGTTCCTTCATTATTTTTAATTAATAAATCTCAATACTTACTATCCTTTTTATTCTTTAATATCCTATAAATATCTATCTACACGCGTAACCCACTTCCGTAAATCTAAAATAATTGAAAGGACCCATTGTAAAATGTATTATCACACTTTTGCTCGACATACCATAAACATCAAACCCTCTTTACGCTTGACAGATAATAAAGTCATCGAGCTCGACTACCCGAAGGGGCAGGTACGTCGTAAATTATTGGCCCACAAGACGGCGAGGATACAAAAGGTACCGCTGTCATTGCACCTGGCGGCACCGCGAATCTCAAACGCGTAGCGTACGTAGACTATAATTAATTAATACATTAATCTAAAATTATGTAACCCTCTTTATAACAAAGCTTGACAGGTGAAATCGATACAAAAGGAGCCGCTGTCATCGCGGCGCCGGCACCGCGAATCTCAATCGCTGTAGCACACGTGGACTATAATTAATTAGTACATTAACCACCTGTCTGACGTAAATCATGTGTCGGTTCAAAGTGAGAGTATTGCAGTAAAAGTAAATATAAAATTAAAACAGGTGACAATAATAAAATTAATTTTAACTAAATTGTACATTATAAAATTAAACCCATTAAAATAGAAAAGGTTTGAGTTTCAACTTTTACTTCAAAATAGCAGTTACCCAACAGGTGGACTCTATTGATTTCCCATTATAAAAGCTCGCCTCCACAAATTCCTTAAACAGCACTGCATTTTCAAATCAAAAATAAACATCTGTCCTATGCATGCATCAAAAAGCTAAACCAAGTGTATCGATCGTGACGTCGGATTGTGCTACATGAGGGCCGGGGAAGGGCGGGCGGGAGTATCTCAACAGCTGGTCGTTGTTCTATGTCAAATATTTAAAGGCCAAATCGTGTCGCACAACTGCGTCTAACCACCTGCTTGCTTTGCATTGAAAATGCATCACAATAAGGTGACCCTGAAGGGGGCATCGTATACCTGGCTATCAACAAACAAAGAAACATGTGCTCTCAAACACCCCAATATTACGAACTAAAAGTCAACGGCCACTTCGACAAAAGACTTTGGAATAACACCTGCGCATATCAAGGCCAAATAACAATAGCACACGTGCACGTTCAAGGTCATTACCCCAATAGCACACCTGCGAGTCACTCGGGAGAATCAGGAGCCGGAGAATCAGGAGCGGCAAAACGTGCTCGGAGAGTCAAAAAGCATCATATCCCTCTACTGACACCCGATTTAAGAATTTTTTCACATGTCAAAAAACAAGTATTTCCAATAGTATTTTTTGAAAAAAAAATTGCGGAATATTCAGTAGTAATTTTCTTTAAAAAATTATTGAAATTTGAAAAACTGCATAATAAAACGCCTGTTGTATGCGGTGTTGCCAAAATTTTATACCAACCAACATATTTGACAACTCCATGGCTACAAGAAGAAAATTATATTATTTCTAACAACAGCTTCAAATGCCAAAATTTCACAAAAAAGAATTAAAACACCAAAAAAATAATAAATTTGGCAACACTGTGTTCCCATAATCCAAAACGTCATCCAAAATTGATATTCACCTTAGCAAATATATTGCAAAACCATCAAATGGTTCATAAAAATCATGTTTTTTACTAATAAAGTAATTTCCGAGTTAAAATATTGTGTTTTCCACATTAAAGGTGATTTATAAACGTAAGTACCTAATATCAATATCAATAAAAAAATGTGTTAAAATTCCAAAATTAAAGGTGTCCGGATAGTGCTATGAAACCTTCATTTGTTTTCAAATTACAACGTTTTGAAAAAAACACCTTACATATTTTTTTTTTAATTAAAATTTGTTTAATAACAAATAATGTTCAAAGACCCCCTTTACAAGTACAACGGCATGATTATCATCTATACAGCGACAAAAAAAAACCAAAAAATAAAAATAAAGCATCTTTATCATATTTTTAAAGCTTTGTATTTGGAAAAGAAATCTGATTACAACTTTTGAGTTTTTTCGCCTTATATTTGCGTGTAAAGTACACTCCTAGAATTTGGTGCGTTCCTCCCGACTCATCCTGTATAATATAAATAATAAAATAATTTAATCTGTACCTACTTGATATATCTTGTGTGCACGAACGCGCTTTCGGGGAAAATATCGGAATTAACAGCTGAACGACGTCGGCGTGACAGAGAAATACGTATCCGTAATCGTACCTATTACTTCGTCCAAATATCAAAATACTGAAAATACTCCATACACCGAGACACATTCCGGGATCGGCGGCGCTCGTTGCTCGACAAAGCGTATTTCGCGTAAATAATACTTGTCAACGTATTTATCTGCTGAACGGCCGACCCGTGACTCCGATCCGATGAGTAAAAAATACGCGTACAGAGGAACCTAGTATTTTTGGTAAAATCGATACGTGTTACCTGTACCTATCTGTTATGCGCTCATACCTGCTACAAAGTACCTGTTCCTAGTATTTTGTATCAACGTACGCGTAGGGGGCATTGTGATCAACGAGCTACTACAAAGGTAAACTGACGGTCAGTTGCATACCAGATTGTGGGTTTCTTTTGTGAATCTTCCTTGTAATGTAGTTTATCAAATTTATGGACATACGAAAATATTCAACAAATTTTCTTTCATTTTTCCTTAAACTCGAATATAGAGTAACAAACGCCCCTTTTAGATGTCTTATACTTAAGACGTTTTTGTATGGCTCTGGTCATGGTCACGGTTGACAAAGGAAGTTTATCTACTATTTAAATGTCAAGCACAACCAAGACCACAGGCCATCCTAAAATGGTATTAATGTAGGATGGGCTCATCCCCTTTTCTATATAAGATAATCATTATTCAAGAGATGGCAAAAGCTGTTTTATTGTTAGTTAAATTCATTATTTCGCTTTCAAAAGCTTGAATTAAACTGACGGAAGAGCGAAAAAAACATTATTAGCCGTACGCAAAGAAAATCGTAAACAATCTATACGTTCCTTTAATAAGCAGGGCGTTTTACGTAAACGCCACTTTAGAAGAAATATCTACGTTAACTAAAACTCCTTAATCTACAGTGAGAGATGTTGTGGTTAAACCTAAAGGAAAGAAAAAAGCGAAGCGATACTGAAAGAAAACAGGTGTTTCGACGAAAGCGAGAAAATTTATTTTGGAGGAAAATCTATGCCATCTACGAAGAATAAGTTGTGCCTACGCCGGAATCACTAATCTTCACTAATCAATAAGCTTATCGAAGATGAACCAATATTTTCTGTAGCAAAACAAGCTTATGGAGAGTTCTATCCCAAATAGATTTTTCATATCAGATCATTAAAACAAGACAAATATTAATGGAAACGCAGCGATTGCGACAGGGACGTTTTAAATACTTAATCCAGCGTTTCTCAACCTGTGGGGCGCGCCCCCTAGGGGGGCGCCATAACTCTACGTGGGGGGCGCGCCAGTACATCAGAATGAAAAAAAACGATAATTACTAATAAAAAAAATTTAATTCAGAGAAAGAAAAACAAAATGATATTCATTCTGACATTACAAGAAATTAAGTAAGTACAGTACACGTTTAAACTAATACTATTTAATTATTATAAATATGATTGTATCAGTAGGTACTGTCAAAAATGCCAAATGAAACTACTAATAAAGCATTAGTACTAAATTAAAAGTAGCTTTAATAATTATTAGTGACTCCCTTGGGCCTGTCTCGCACGGCAAAGTTTTTCAAAAGAAGGTTTTATATTAGAAATAGCCACTCTAAGTTCTTTGTCTATATTCAGTCGAGACCTACAATATTTTGTCTTTAAAGCAGCCACCGCAGAAAATCCGGCTTCGCAAAGGTAGGATGTTGAAAATGGCAATAATGTACGAAATGCTCTTGTTTTCAGTGGAGAAAAGGCATCATCCACTCCCGCCCAAAATTCAAAGAGAGATTTATTACTAAATTCTCTCTCGATTTCGCCGCTTGCAGTAAAGTCTATGAAGATTTCTTCTTCTACAGTTGAGAGACCTTCAGGAGTAGTTCTAAATGGATCCCTCACCCACTCGTAACTTGCTACCAACTTGTCGTCAGCAAGAAAATACTTTTTAAAATTCTGTGCCAACACGGCTAAATGACTTTCTGTTGTTACAAAAACAACTTTCACATACTTCCTTGTATATTTTGACAGACTCATTCACATTTGCAAACATTTCTAGGTTTTTTTGTTTCACATTTCTGCTCCACAGCTCCAACTTTCTACAAAAAGCACTAACTTTATCACTGGTGTTTGCTCCTTGAAGTTGTAGATTCAGGGTATTTAATCTCTCGAATATGTCGACCAAGTAACTCAATTTCATCACAAATAAAGCATCTCGAAGCTTTTCGGCTTCCGGGCGGTTTTTCTCTTCTAGCTAAGTGGCAATTTCCTCTTTTAACTCGTAAACACGTTGTAAAAATTTCCCACGCGATAACCATCTGGCCTCACAATAAAATAGCAACGTCGAATGTTCTGCACCCATATCTTTTCAAAGTGCATTAAAGATTTTTGATTTTAGGGGTCTCATTTTTATATAATTTACTACAGTTACAACCGTCGTTAGCATAATGTTGAGACCAGGACTCATTTCTTTGGAAGCCAGAGCCTCTCTGTGGATCATGCAATGGGTCCAGACACATTGCGGAGATTTTTGTTTCACCAGCGCTTGTACACTTTGGAATCTTCCAGACATTGTACGAGCACCATCGGTGCATATTCCAACGCAATTCTTCCACTGTATGTTTGCCTCATTAATAAAACCATTTAAAATATCAAACAAAGCGAGTGCTGTTGCTTTGAGTTTTATAGGTTTGCAGAAAAGTAGTTCTTCTACTGCCGATATACCATCACAAAATCGGACATAGGCAATTAAATGGGCGTCTTTATTGCTATCTGTTGCCTCGTCAAGCTGAATCGAAAACAATTTGTCACGCAACTTTTCAAGAAGCTGATGCTGTACATCTTCGGCTATATAACCAATTCGGCGGACAACAGTATCATTTGAAAGAGGTATGGATTGCAATTGTTTGGCAAAATTATCTCCAAACATAGCTTCTACAATCTCCATCGCAGCTGGCAGAATAAGGTCATCACCAATGGTGTGAGCCTTTTTACATCTGACTCTTTTATATGATACTTTGTAAGAGCCAAGTAAAGGTTTTTCGTTCACAGACAAAGATTTATTGAAGAATGATGTTTACTGTTCATATGACTTTAATTTTAATTCAAAGAATTCTTGGGGCTTGTTAACGTACTCACTATGAAGTGTTTCCAAATGGGGTCTAAGTTTATTAGGTTTCATGCTGTCTGCTGCCAAAATTTTTAAACAAATGACGCACATAGGTCTTTCTTCTTCATTTATTTTAATAATGGTAAATCCAAAATTTAGGTTTCCTTGCGAATATTTTCTTGATTTTATCTTCGAAACCATGGTCGACTGTGCACTTGTTCATGCTTCACTATTGTCTAATACTCGCTTACGTCCAGTTAAAAATCTATCCATAGTTCTGTACGAATTTACTATCGTAAAATTTACGTAAATATCTTATACGGAAATACGGTACAGTTACACAAAACTTACAAATTTTGGCACGGCGACTCGACTAAAACTGACCGGAACCTCTAACAGCCGCAGCATTTATACACGCTTGCTTCGCTGTCGACCAGATCTTCCATAATATTCCAACCAAATCGAAACCACGATCGAAACTTGTCGTAGCCATGGTAAACCGCGAGAATGTTCGATATCCGTCGTAAATGACAGAGAGCAGATGAGAAACATCGATTCTGGCTTTACGCTTTACCTATATGGGATATAGCGGAGCGGCATTGCCAAGTTTCAATAAATTCACCTATTCTCGGAAATTTTGAAGGTATGTAATTAAGTTCTATATTAGGGCTCTAGGCCTAGAGTCTGGGAGTCTAGGGATTAGGATTAGGATCAAAATTTTCAATGTATAATATACGTCGTATTTTACTGTTATATGAAAAAGAAAGGTAGCGGGGCGCCATAAAAATTGTTATTGAAAATTGGGCCCCGAATACTGAAAGGAGGCCTTAGACACATACGAGTGCACCTCTGTACGAAAAAGTCTTTATTTTTCGTATAGTGCGTATAGTGGTACAGTATACATGTGTACCAACATACTTTTTTTCGAGTTATTGGACGGTCTTGTATTGCTTTAGCGAATTATCTTATTTATATTTTCAAAAGCGTCAAAACTGCAACGTATTGCATATTGTTATTGATAATAACAATATCAAGGACATCGTATTTCATTATTTTTTCCGGAAATTTTGCAGAAAAGCAAGTAGAGTGTAATATAGTTTTATCATTTAAAAAAGTCTTCTTACGTCTTCGCCTATTAGGTTGTCTTCTATATTGAAAAATATATTTTAAAATACCTAGTTTTATTATCCCTTAGTTAGAACTATTGTGTAAACGCTGTTGTATTACATACAACAACATCACTTATATTTTAATATGCTATTAGAACACTATATTATTCATTTATTGTTATTAATTACCACTGAAATTTACCCCTTGGTATTAAAATATATTTTAAAATCACAGTAATAAAATTTATTTTTTTCAGATCTAAATAAAGTATTTTCCATTGCTCCACGATGGATGAATCTAGAAAACGCACGTCATTTTTTACGACTGTCCATGGCCGCATACGGATGGCCATTTGTAATGTACCTGCACTGTGGCACCGGACTGTTTCGAGTACTTAACAATGTCTCATGTTGTTCCTGTTTTGGCGGACCTCAATACACCCTTGTCGTTGACGACAACTGCTGTTTTTGCCATTTGGCAGGGGTCAAGTACATATCAAAGCTTAACGAAGAAGATATACTATTCGCCTCATTTAGGAATCATGTTTTTGAGGTAATATGCGTTTTCTTATTTAAATAATATTTTATACATCCATTGAAATTGATTGGATTTGCTGAACTTAATCATTCCAAAATTCCGAACAACCATGTAGAAACTTCACTTCTTTAATGAAACATATTAGTAAACATTATAGATTTTGTATAGAGATTTGTAAGGAGTAATAACTATAAGGAATAGCACGTCACTCCTTAAATTTTTTAGCCTATCGGTTTGGGCGCTTTTTCTTATGTGATTAATAAGTTTTGATAATACACAACCGCTTTAAGGAAATGGTCTTTGATAAGCACTTTAATTTTCAAGATGGCACTTACGCATCCTTAGAAAAATCGTAGAGCAGTCATATTTCTTTTAAAAAAATTGTACTTTAAGCATTTATGTTTGCCATTATCATTTAATAGCTACAAAATTCGATATCTAGAAATGTTAAGGAAAAACTAGACATAAAAGTGGCACTTAACCATTTTCTAATATGCAGTCAGTGATCATTCACTAAAAGCCAGTGATGGCTTGATAAGATTTTGTTGTCTCGGAATTGCCATATACATGAAGCCAATACTGGCCTAGGCCCATTAAACTAAAAAATTTAGAAGAAAGTAGCATTTATTGTATCCTTTTGTAAAAGATTACTTCAGTAAATTACTCAGTTATTTCTTATACTATACTCGAAATCGTATTTTTGCTTTTTTCCTTAAATTATATTTTTACAAATGCATTTTTTTTAATTTGTTGTAGTATTTAGTGGGCAAATAAATATTTTTTAAAACCTTTACAAATATGTAGTAGGTACAATTTAGGCAACAGATTGCCTAATTTGGATATCATAGTTTCCTTATTTGTATTATTTAAACTTAAAATAATATTGGAAAATGTTTTAAAGTATAATGCAATACAAGGAAATATGTCTTAAAAAATGAGTAACTAATTTGGATTTTTTAAAATATCATAATTAAATTTGTCAGGGTTTTCCGAAAATCGAACTTACGCATAAATTCCACAAATAATTATTGAAAACAAACACCACAAATGATTCCTGTGACCCCATTTTATATTTTATGTTTTGAATCAAAATTATTTTTTGTCTGCTTCAAACCATTAGCCATAGTCAAATCCTTTTGACTTATTCTGTAATAACAGTAGACTAGTTTCTTAAATTGTACTGACACAAACTAGATAACTAACATGAGGTGCCATTTAGAAAATAATATGTGCATTGCTCCATGTTCTTTTTATCTTTAAAACGTGGTGTTATGTTAAATTCAATTTGTGAATAATATTGCTAAAAGGCTTACTCTATCTTAAAAATAATATATGAATTCTTAAGTAACATATTTAAAAGCGTCTGGAAAAATATGCAAAACTTACATGCAAGATGGCAAAATCAAAAATTACCAAATTTATTAATCGAGTCTTGGCAACAATTTTTAGGTGCTAAACTGAGTGGTTCCAACTTCAGGTGCTAAATAATAATAGAGATTTCCGAAATATAAGACCGTTATAAATTAGCAGGCAGTAATGAATGAGCTACTTTCCCTCTAATCATAATTTCTAATCTGCATCTATAACAATAATTATTAACGCCAGCAAGGTCACGGGTTATATCTTTTATATTTAAATTGATCAAGTTTTGTAAATTAAAATTAATACTTTATGGCATTTTTTACTAAACAGATATTTGAAAAAAAGATAATTTACATTTGTACATTATTAAAATCTTAGTGATGCTAAACACGTCAGCAATATATTTTAATTCTTCCTATAACAAATAATATAGTAAGACGTAGATACAGGTTTTGTCTAGACTTTTTTTGACGTTATGTTAATTAGTTTCAAACAGTATAAAACACTAATTTCTGCGAACTAGATTTTACCCTACCTTTAATTATTTTTTGTTATTCCTGAAATTTTTACGTAACACGAGTTTTTGTTTTGGTTGTAATCAATAAGATTACTTGTAGAAAATTTAAACAAACGCGTTTAGAGGTACCTAAATATTAATAAACAAATAATTTTAATGCTCGTATTGCTGTATAGCAATACAAATTCATGTCTGTGAAGTAAATTTTCTTTTGAATTAAATATCCGTAAAAAATTATTAGTTCTGAAAGCCTTCTTACCCTAGTAGGTACAGATTGATCGAGTTGTTGTCTGTAAATAAGAAAAATAAATTGCGCGTTAACATATCGATAGGGTGGGTTAAAGGGGAGTTTACACATGTAAACATTTAGTGGCGTCACTCGGTCACTCCTCTATAATGTGGATTTTCAGATCTCCACATTCTGATTTGTTGAGAATTTACATAACCAGAGAGGTAAAACCATGCCTCAAAAAATATTTTTTTTTCAAATACATTTTCATTATTATGCAAATTACCCATAAACCAATCTGAAAATTACATTCACTGCGGCTTATCTTTTGGTAACAATTCTTGGACTGAGCTTAGACGATAAGCGTGCATATATGCAGGTCACATTTCAGGATTGTATTACAGGTTCCGTAGGATACATTTACCTGCTGGCTTAAACGCCGAATACGGGTTTGTGGGTGTTCATTAACAATTTGCCTCAATTCTTCTACTTTTTGTGCAGTACGAACTGCACTGCTTTCCTTTCTATTTACACTTCCTGTTTTTCTAAACAAAGCCACAGGTCTTGTCAAAACTTGGCGAAACTGATAAAAATCCATAACTATGTGTGGAAAGTCTGTTTGGAAATCCTGAGTGGCATCCCGGGTTGAATAAACCCACTGGCCATCAACCCTTCTACCATTTCTAAAGTAACTTTCGATCATAAAAGCTTTTTGTTCTGCCGTGATTACTATATTTAGTTTTCTTAAAAATAAAAACTTCAGAACTTGACACTTCTATTTTTTTATCTTAAGTTATTTAAGAAGATACCGTCTTTAAGAAAGATTACATGCAAGTTCAAGACTTCTCAAAATAATATAATAGTTTGGCGATATTTGTTTTCTGTTTTATTATAATTGAATCTCTGGAGATGTCTATTAAAAATACATTTTAATCAGATTGACTGTCTAATGTCTTCCTATGGGAGCGACCTAAAAGTCAACATAATGCTCAAAGCGCTTAATGGATATTTATCGATAGCCATTGCTCAACTTTTACTGCCAAACTGTTAATATCATGGATTTATTAGGACTGGCTACGGGATGATTTCACATTCTTTGAAGCCAAAACAAACCATTCTAAACGGCAGTGTAAACACAATTTGTAAACATTGGCCACATCTTATTTTACCTTGTATTTTTGTACAAAAATACGTTAGAAGTATCACAAGATTTACTAAAAGTAATAAAAGCCCTAAAGTATTTTGTTTTTCTGCTAAATAATAATAAATTTAAGTTAAAAAGGTTTTATTATTTATAGGTTATGTTATTTCTAAAGGTGTTTATTTGAAGTCGCTCCGAGTCATTTATAAATCTATATAAATCTATACATCGCACTTTTTCTTTTCTAGTTCATTAGACAAAGACGTACGTGTAACCGAGTGTTCAGACCGAGGTTCAGCCGTTTTCCTAAACAACCATAACAGACAGCAACACTTCTGAGCTCCAACACTCCAATGCTATTTTATCTCTTTCTACTACCATTCTTGATTCAATTACGTAGTAATTCGTAGTCTTGTCTATGTTCGTAGTTCGTAAACTGCTTCCCCAAGAGAATAACAAAAACAAAAACAAACAACAAAATATAAGGCTTCACGTTCGATACGCTCACAGTACCTATACGGACATCGAATCCTTATTATAATAAATGCATGGTTAATATCAAAAATTCAATGCACTTGAACAAATTTTTATTTGAATATTTTAAACATAGGTATATTGGTATAATCTCATATTAAATATTATCTTGAATCATTAGTTATTTACCATTTCAAGAATTTTTTTGGAAAACAATTTAACTTTTTACATAATTTTTGTACAAATTTATCAATGTTTGCTCAATACACGGTACTGTCCGAAAATACTCGCATTTCTAACTAACTTCGACATCATAACTACACAAAATTAAAAAAAATAAGCCTATTAGCCTATAGACTATCGCAGCTAATTTTTACAATCAATAATTAAAATTTGAGTTTATTCCCACACAGATTTACTACTAAACAAAAATTATAATAACATACTGAACTTTTGCCACACTATGTAGGTACATAATTTTGTATTTATTTACAGCTGGGTTTCTTGGAAAAACCTATATCGCCATACATTAAAGAAATAATTAGTTAGAAGGTATCTGACGTCAAAAGCTTTTTTTGCACTTTTTAATGGACTGGAATGTTTTTGTCTGCTGACGATTTGGTCTGAGGTCAAATACATTTCACCTCCACTGATGATTCGCTCTTCGCAGAACGATCTACGCTTTATTTCCTTTTGAACCGCCTTCGTGAAAATAAATTTCTTAGAGACAAATGCGTTCTAAACTAATTAAATTATTATTTACAAACAGTATATAAACCTGAATGCAAAAGAATGATTTTAAATAGGATAATTAACTAAAAATATCTTATGTAGAACAATTATGTTAAATATGCAACTTAGATCTATTTTCTTTGCTGACTGAAAGTACAGTTGGTTTCGATTTTGCATTAACCTATTTGCCGTAACCTATAGGCAACTACCTTAACGGTAACCATGCATATGTAATGTGTTCAATATTTTCTTGTGACAAAAGTCTTAGTGAATATGTGATGTACGAATCACTAAACTGTGATTTCGCAAACTTAGAAAATAGAATATTCCACATTTTTACTTTTTGGCATTGTTAAGTTCCTTTAGAGCAAAGAAACCAAAATTAGTCTTAATTCAAAACACTGAGAGGATTGACTACTTCTCAAATCTCTGTATATATATATATATATATATATATATATATATATATATATATATATATATATATATATATATATATATATACGTGCTTATTATTAGAACTAAATAATAGTTAGTTTCTATAAAATATAAAAATCTAGCCTAGATGCTTTGGTTACCACAAATTGCGAAATTGAGACTACAAGAAAAAAATCACATAGGGACAAGCAAATGAATGAACTTTATTTCGAAAACCGTACGCCGGATAAAAAAAGGTCAAGAGACCATTTTTATGAGAAGATAGAAGGCAATTATAAAAATAACATTTATTTAAAAAAAACAGTGGCGTATCATTTTTTTGATTAAAAATATTGCAGGGCATGTTAACAGGGACGCCACTGATAAAAATTAAAAAAACCTTTATCCTGAAGAAAATGTATTTTTAAGCGTACTTTGCACCTACCAACATTTAAAACAAAAATACAAAGCGGTTTTAGAGATATTGAAGAAAAACAGATTTTTTTCTTAAATTTCAACACCCTGTATCTCAGAAATAAAGCTGTTGCGGACCTATGTTCATATAAAGAATTTTTCTTAAAATCATCCAAGGATTATCACCCTTAAGGATCAGCAGTCAATTATGAAACACCCTGTATATATATATATGTATATATATATATATATATATATATATATATATATATATATATATATATATATATATATATATATATATATATATATATGGGTCAAAACAGTTTACACCACATGATTTTTTTTGTATTCTTGAGAGAAGTTGATGCTTGTTCCGAAACCTCTAAATACGATGACAGTTTTTGTAACATTTGCGTACTAAAGTCATAAATTGAAAAAAGGAAAATTGTCTAAATAAATCAGATAAGATTGATCCCTAATTTTTTTTCAAGCTATTTTACCAGCATTACAGAAAATAAGTTGAGACATACACAGATTCAATAATGTCTAATGTGTCGTAGGTACTAATTTTTTTAAAACTTTAGGCTTATTTACCCACTTTTTAATTAGAGAACACATTAGGAGTATTTTTATTATCGTGAAGCACGTATGTATATGTGTAACCTGCCTTGATTTAAGATGTTAAGTATGAAAATTATTAAATTCAGATTTAGTGAAAGAGTTCATTAACGTAATACAAGAGCCGTTCGCATCAATAAGATAAAAATAAAATTGTTATTTGCATCTATCACAGCAACCTCAAAAGCATAAAATAACAATAAGGAAAATGACAAAGTTACCTTATGGGCTACAGCAGTTTTATGAACTTTAATAAGGGCTCACTGTCTACCAAACACTATATTATTATATTGCCTATTATATTGGAATATTCCATATATCATTTTGCATTTTAGTTACCCTTTTGTGTCATAGTAGACCATAAAACTTCAAACATAGTCGTAGCAATCAGAGGATCGATTTCACTTAGAGACATATTCACTGATCTGACCGCTACATCGGATAAGTTTGATGCTGAAGGCCTGCCACCAGACACTATGGCTCATAAAGGGATGGCTGCTGGTGCTGCTTATATAGCCAAAAAACTCAAAGAGGTAGTTTGTTACTCTGTTAATCTAGTAAAGTAGCTGTAGTGTTATTTCACCAAAAAAAAGTTATAAGTGATTTTTTATATTCATTAATGATTATTTCCCATCGGCATTCATTCATTAAATATTAATTATATATCGTTCATAAAATGTTATTCTTACCATAAAAAATGCAGTACCTAGAAATAATTTATGACTTTTTTATATACACAGTGTATGTCACAACGAGCTAGCAGGTTTATGAGGAAGGACTTTATATTAAACTTTAATATTTGGGAAATTTATGTTCTCATCATTGTTTTTGTGGTTACCATAGTAACCAATATCACCTTGATAATTTTAAATGAAACACCCTGCATATTTTTCAATTGTTGGATATACTATTAAAAATTATACATTTTTATTCAGCATACCCTTTGCCTAACTCTTTCTGTTTTGAAGATAATTGGAAGAATTCCTCTACCACGTTCCTTGTTTAGAGCGACTGGGCACGGCGTTCCCGGGCGGTCGCCCAACCAACTAAAGTGTATATTTTGAATTCTCTCGCAATATGGTGGCCAGGTCACGTAACGTGTGTTTGATTCTGGTCTATTTAGTTTTGTTAGATTGGTAGTATAAATTCCAGGACCGGACATTTTTTTATATTCTTACAACCCACGAAGGCCGCAAGCCTAAGTACTAAGGTACCGTGGGTTGTATATCACGCAACCTACTCACACATTCAGAGGTGGAAACATCCCTAACGATTTCACCAGCCCTTTTAAGAGGGTGTGTGGGGTGGTACCTCCTCGGTCGAGGAAGAATTCCTCTACCACCTTCCTTCATTCATTCACCATGCTCACGCTTCATTCATACTGACAATCACAGACACCCAGACCTGTACTTTTTTGTTTTTTATCGTACAGCACCGGAATCTAACCCGGTACGGCGCCGTGATCGAGTGGGCCTGCTTCGCATCCCAGCGGCTTTACCCACCCAGCCACTTGGCCGGTCAAAACTTAAAACAACTTAAAAATCACACACCATTAATACCATTATATTTTACAAGTTTATATCGGCAGTAAATATACCGGGTGCCCACGAGTTTACTGGCCAGCTCGTTATTTTGTTAAGAAATAATATCTCGATTTCAAATTGTGGGAACTCGTATGGTTGCTTTAGATGCAGATTTTCAGCGCTCGAACATCTGACTATCGTTTCTGGTTCAACCGGAAATACAGTCAACTTTGTTATTTTAAACGAAACACCCTGTATATTTTTTAAAATTTGGATTCTACGTAAAATTCTAATTATAAAACATGTATCATATCCCATACCTATCTTTAACAGGTTTCAAGAAAATGGTGTTTGAAAATGTCGAAAGAGCCGCAAACTATACTGTTTTAACATAAAACAAATGAGTATGCGAAAAGTTTAATATATTATTCTTGCTTCTTTTTAGGGGCCTTGTATGCTTGAGTCATGACAATCTCACTTCCGGTGCAACCGGAAGTGCTACAAAATATGACATTCAGACACAAATTACATCAATAATTTCAATTGAACGAGCTACTTTAAACTCTAAATTCTAATTTATCTGACTGTTCTCTATAATTTTTGTATACACCATCCCAGGTCTAAAGTTGATAGTTCTTGAGATATGAACAGCTAAAAATTTAGTTGCATTCCAAATTTCAATCTTTCTAATTTTATCTAGGCGGCTATGGAGATCATTTGTCGCTTGAACTGCTTCATGATCAGAACCATGTGAATTTCCAATTATTTAATCAAGATGGCTATGAATACAAGACACTTGTCATATTTTCTGTTAATAATATCACCCCCAAAACAAATGAACAACGTGCTCAGGGAATTTCAAAGAGTTCGTCTGAGAGAAAATGGTCAACACTTTGAACACTTGATTTATGACTAATTTCTTATTTTCTAAAATAAAATCCGAATAAAATTATTACTTTAAGCACTACTCTGATATTATTAATTATGTGTATCCTTTCTACATTTTCTTAATGCAACAATTTCCAAACGCCATTTTCTTGAAAACTGTTAAAGATAGGTATCGGGTATGATGCATGTTTTATACTTAGAATTTTACGTAGAATCCAAATTTTAAAAAATATACAGGGTGTTTCGTTTAAAATAGGAAAGTTGAGTATATTTTCGGTTGAACCGGAAACGACAGTCGGATGTTTGAGCACTCTAAATCTGTATCTAAAGCAACTATACGACTTTTCAAAATTTCAAATCGATATATTATTTCTTAACAAAATAACGAGCTGGCCAGTAAGCTCGTGGTCACCCGGTATACTTTTAAAGTAGGTATTGTAAAATATGCCTTTTTAAGATTCAGCTAAGGGAACAAAATCGATTGTCAAATAATTAAAAACTCAAAAACGGGTATTGCATTTTTTGTCCTTTATTTATACAAAAATATGTACCAGTATAGGCGTGTTTTTAAACTCACCGGTGAATCCACCGGTTGTAAGCCATCCTCCTCCAATCATATTAGTTAAGCAAATATACTATTCTTACCGGTGATTTTAAAAACACGTCTTGTCATAAAAACTATTCTTGGCGGTCAGAGCGGTGCACTAAAGATAAAGGGCATCGTGCAAAGCTGACGAGTGTGAGTTACAACTTATAGTGGGAACATTGTGTTTTTAGAAACACGACACATGATTGAGAAATCGTGTTTTTTCAATCCTCCTCACATCCCCACCTTACAAGTACTTGTAACCTTTTCCGTGCGCGAAAAGACTTTTCTTGCTGCTTTACCATCACGTCTAAACAGAAAGTAGTAGTAGTACCTTGTTAAAGGGCGAGGCGATTTAAAAAAGCATACGGTACCTACTAAAACTTAATATTATCCATACAAATATTAAAAAGTGACTTACTTGAACAGCACTTTGTTCAGGATGTCATTCTTGAAAATAAGTGTACAGCTTTTGTACAAACTGCTGGATCAGCTCATTGCCATGTAAATAGGAATACGCCTTTGGCTGAATAAAAAAGTGAAATGAAATAAGAGTAAAAAAATTTCTCTAATATCTAACTTTTAGCAATTCAATGTCACGTGATTGCCATTGTTTAGTAATAATTTATTTTACCTCCGTCATTATTGTCATCTAAACGATTACTAATGATTTGCCGCAGGAGCCTAGAGAAAAATGATAAATTTCGCCCTATACAAGTAAAATATGCCTCAATTTCGTAATGAAAATCGAGGGATATCCAATTTTACACTTATTAACTACTTTTTTTACCAATGTAGCCATGATTTTTGGTCCAATTGTGTATTTGAAAATTGCGATAATGGCCCAGTACCGTGACTTTAGCCACAACTAGCAGATGTTAACAATAAAATAAATTTACAAAATATTTTTTTATTTATTTATTTATTCCCAACAAACCTGTGTAGTTCATTACAGGGAATTAAAAAAAAATAATAATAATAACAATAATAACAATAATAGTTATTAAGCTAAACTAACAATAATAAAAATTAAATTTGAATTAACATATACATACAGAATATAAACATCTACACATTAATGCACATCCCTGTACATACATTACATATCGATATACAATACATATTATATTATACATACACACACAATACATATATGTATACATATAACTACTTTAATAAAAAATAATGTTTAATAGAAATAGGTTATTTTCCCAGAAATAACCATTTTTTAAAATTTTTTTATACTTTTAATATTTCTCAAGGTTATGGGCAGATCATTATATGTCAAAATTCCATTGAATATTAACGAACGTTTTCCAAAATTACTTTTTACCTGTATTAGTTTTATATTGTCGTTTTGCCTTGTATTATGGTTGTGTTGAGTATTTACTTTATCGAAACAAATATTCGAATATTTTTATATTATATATTTTAATATTTTTTATATTATTTACAATTACCTTATTTCCTTAAACAACAGGATCAGCTGAAGTATAATAATCATGTTCCATAATTATTTGATGCCTAAAATATACAATTTTAACCCAAAATATTTTGAGTCAAGTGAATTTGGCTTATGTATGTACTGCGCTTTTAATAATTAACATCAACAGAATAGTAAATAAAACCTAGAATGTCCAAAACTGAGTGCACTAACACTCTTAAAAGGTCAAATACAGAAAAACAACGTGACGCGCTAGCTAAATACGGCCCACTAAAATCTAGAATCTGGGAATATTTTGAAGCTACTAAATCAGCTCGACGATGTCAAATGGATGGTGTTAAATTTCGAAATACGAGAGAATTCAAAGTAAAGACTTTACTAACCGTACCGGGCGTCGTTTGACTTCAGTTGTCGGGCGGAATATAACCCGTTCAGCGAAGTTAAACTCATATTGAAATTTTCTGTAGAATCCGAAAATGTTCAAAAATAAGCATATGTCCATTTGGAAAAAATTGAAATATTATCTTGTTCTTATGCATTAAAGAAAATAATTTTGAAACACCCTGTATAGAACTTTGTGGTTATTTATATTTGTTTAGGTCATTTACTTGTTTTTCACGACTTTCTAGTACTCAGATAAGGTCTTGCTCAGTCAAATATAGGAATTAAACCAATTATCTCGAAAACAAAAAGAGTTAAGCATAGGATATGCTGAATAAAAAATGTTTAGTTTTTAATAAGATATAAAAATTGAAAAACGTGCAAGGTGTTCCATTGAAACTTACTAAGTTGATATTGGTTACCGTGGTAACCAAAAAGGCTAGAACGATGTTTACAGTTACATTTTATATTAAATTAGCTTGCGCCCGCGATTTCATCCGCGGTATAACAATTTTACTCCATTACAAACTTTGAATCTTCATTTAAGGGGTTGATTTATTAAAAACTGTAAAATACATTTAAATATTTACAGCCAGATTCTCCAACGCTAGTCCGTTCTAATTTGACAACCAAAAGTTTTAAACTGGCAAGTGTAGGAAGAAACAGTGGCGCAGCCAGGAATACGCTCGGGTGGGGGGGGGGCGTGGTTGACAAAAAATTTTGACAAAAACGCTGGGGGGGGGGCTTTTGACAAAAAATTTTGACAAATATTGCTTTATTTTCGTTAATTTGGGAAATGGGTAGGGTAATCTTTAGGCCTTTGGGGGGGGGGTGGGGGGTGTAACCCCAAAACCCCCCCGTTGCTGCGCCACTGGGAAGAAAGACAACTAAGTTGTCTTATTCGCAAATTTATACAAAGAAAGGGCAATTTTAGTACGTACTTTCGACAATAATCCAAGATCAAAATCAGTTGGAGAAGAAGCAAATCGCTGAAATATCAGAATAATTCATAAGTTTTTAATGGCGACTCATTAACAACAGGATAAAAAAGTGTCAAAACATAATTGATCAACTATAAGATCTTAATTTAAACCAGTACTAAATCTTAAACCTTCTTAGTGTTATTGTTCAGACTACTTCTATTAAGTTTTGCGTTAATAGGACCATCTAATATTTTTTCTCCATACAAAGTTTGAACCCCTGTTTCGCCCCCTTAGGGGCTGAATTTTGAAAAACCCTTCCTTAATGCATGCCCACGTTATATAAGAAACCTCTGTGTAAAATTTCTAGTCTCTAGATCTAGTGGTGTGGGCTGTAGGTTGGTACGTCATTCAATCAGTCAGTCAATTTCTTCTTTTATATATAAACAGATTATTTAAATTTAATACTAAGTCCTCTCTTATAAACTTTTAAAGCAAGCTCATTGTGATGCACACTATGCAGTTGTAGAAAAGATATTGTTTCGTTTTCAATAAGAAAAAGCATTAAAAATGAAACTTCTTGTTCGCCACGGCTGACATTCTTTCTAAGACAACGCAATATCACCGTAGCAACTTGAAATTCATCCCTCGATTCTACAAAATAACGTGGTGGCTAAAGCAGGCTACTGGGTCTCTCCCTATCGTGTCCTTTTAAACTTCAACATAAAAGCAAATGCCAGATTCACTAAAAAGGTTAGGATTTAGTATTGGTCTAAATTAAGATCTTTTAGTTGATCAATTGGGTTTTGACAAGTTCTTGTCCTGTCATTGTCGTCATTAAGAACTTAAGAGTTATTCAAGTATTTTAGAGATTTTCTAAATTTTCAACTGAGTTTATCTTGGATCGTGTTACTAAAATGAATTTGGTCTTATTATTGTGAAGAGTAAGTAATTAAATTGCTCTTTTCTTTATAAATTTTCCAAAAACCTCAGGAATAATTTCATAGTTCAAAAGTTATCTTATTCTTACACTTCTCAGTTTAAAACTTTTGATTGTCAAATTAGAGCGGACTAGCGACGGTGAATCTGAACGTAAATATTTTGTTCGAGGTGCCTCTTATCAATTGTACTACTGCATTGCAGAAAGATATCAGTATACTTAACGGTTTTGGTTCAAATTGTTGCATAATTTCTAGGTGTTACAATTTTTATGACAATATCTATGACAGATTACCATTAAATTATCACCATAGTAATGGTGGCTCCATGTTAGTCTATATCACATACACAAAGTGTTTTGTGTGTTTGTTACATAGGAAATTTGACGGTCGGCTCTCAGACTATATCATTATAATAACATTTTTGTTTTTTCTTAGTAATTTCTAGCTCACTTTTACCTTAGCTCTAATAATAAATTTCGTCTTAGGCTGGAATACTAGAAAAGGCATTCGACATGTACCCCGAGTATGGACTGGTGCTCACAGGTCACAGTTTAGGAGCCGGTGTTGCTTGCCTTTTGGGGTTAAAAATTAAACCCAAATATCATTATCTTAAAGTATATGCTTTCGCCACACCAGGTAAACCATATCATTAAAGTAAATTTATTTTAATTTCCATCATATTGTTATAACAATAATAAAAATCGTAAAATAGAGCTGCACAGCTGAATAGTAACAAATATTTTACATAAAGTATTTTCGTTCACTACAAACGTCGCAAGTTAAAACTCTTATTAATGTGAGTGGCTTAAAAAAGTCTGTCAGATCTGAATTATTTATTTGGCGACATTAGCAACAAAACTATTTTTAAGGAAACCTTTTTAATGTCAGCGCGTCACCATAAATTCCTTAAGTAATGGACTTAAGTGGTTTGTACCTATATAAAGCACATACCACAAGAAAAAAAATAGCAAAGTGTACAGGTGCGGACGAAAAATACCGGACGCTTAGGTTAACATTTTCTGTCATATTTAACAAATTTGGTAAATCTGGTTTTTTATCTTTATGGCCACTTAGTTGAGTAAACAGGTAAAAGATGTAATTTAAAAAAAAAATGGTCCATTTCGTCTAGCCTGTTTTGTTAATAGATTCATTGCAAAAAGCAAATAAATCCATCCAGTTCTAACTTTCATCTATAAAAAGTAATTATTTAGTATATTTTGTTTCAAAATTTAGTACCAACAGAAAAAAATGCACACAAATATGAGTAAATTAATATTAAATTGCAGCACCATTTTTTCAGTAATTAATTCCAAACGTTTGGGCATGGATGCCACCAGCGTGCGGCGTTTGAGCATGATGGGGGTTATAATTGTTCCATATTTCTTCTATTTTGTTCCACAAGTCATGAATATTTTCTGGATGAAAATCCTGTGTTTTACTCATTTGTTTGACAATATAGCCACAAACCTTTTTGAATGGATTTACGTCAGGACTTCTTGAGAACCAAGGTAGTATGTGAATATTGTTTTCCCGCGCCCAATATAAAATCTTTCGTGCCGTGTGGACAGGGCAGTTGTCGTGTTGATAAATAAAATTTCTTTGAGAAAAATGATGGTTCACTGAAGACTGCATTACGTTTTTTATTGCCATTATACATACTTCCGCTGTAAATCTAAAGTCCAAGCAGTACAGGTCGGTAAACTCTTACCCGCCCACTGTAATAGGATTGAAAGATATTTTCATCCGTGAAAACAACGTTTTCCCAATACCCCAACCCTTACTGTAAATATGGCAAAGCAAATCCCACCCTCTGCTTTTTATTGTCAGTAGTTAAAAATGGTTCCTTAACAGCAGCACTATTTCTTAAATTAGATCATTCTTTTACGCGGCCTTGCTACCCTAACATAACCAGGAAAGTTTGTTTGTCTCTGCGCCTCCACGGCTGTTTGGAATGGATGGTTTTCCAAAAAAGTTACCAAGTTATTATCTTCTTGTTCATTTGATATCCTCTTCTTCCCACTTCCAGGCATTCTCTTTAGAGAGCCAGTATTTTCCCATTTCTGCTTCAATTCTTGAACTGTACTTTTTGGTAAACCGATTCTCTCTTATATTCTCCTTACCCTCTTCAAATAAGATCATCAACCTTGCTCTTTGTTGTTGGTTTAATCTGTTCACTTTATTAAAAATTAAAGTGACAAACGTTTTTAAAATATAAAGACCTTTATTATCACTCCATGATAACTTTTAGGTAAAATTGAGGTGATCTGAGGTATAAAAAGTTTAATTACATTAGAAAAAATAATGTGTCCAGGATTTTTCGTCCGCAACCGTACCTTTGTTACTTAGTGTGCGACGTCCGTTCATGTTAAGCAATTCGAGTGAAACTGTTTTTCATGAAGAACACTGTATTTTTTTTATTTCCGTTACTATTATTGCTTGTAATTTAGAGAAAATTTGGACGAAAATAGAAAGCTGATTTAGCAAATTATTTTTAATATTGCACAATGCCTTGTAATAAAAACAAATCTAATCAGATTTATTTTTTTAGCTGGTTTAATCAGCCGGGAGGCGGCTAGACTGACTGAAAGTTTTATATTTACGGTAGGAGTAGGAGATGACTTCGTTATGAGACTTGGAGTTGACAGCATTGAAAATCTCCGTACTGGAATTATTCAGACATTACATGCCAGTAGATTGCCAAAGGTAACTCAATATGGGAACAACTGTAGCTAGTAAAATATTAGCCTGCGGTCATTGGTAATGAAAAAGATTGTGCAAGAGTTTCCGGTGAGGCAACTTGCATTAGGGAATTGAACTTCCTCTCTCTCTCTCTCTCTCTACAGTAGGTAGCAGCCCTTTTAGCAGAGATATATTGAGTTTTGCAGTGTAGGTTCCTCTCGGGACCGCGCGTCCATAACAGGTGAACAATTTAGTTCCGGGAGGCACTTAAAAAAAGGTCGACAGTTTTTCCGGTACGCTCCTGCTGGAAGCGCCCCGTTATATGCCAATTTTCTAATAACCCGGTCATAATGGAGAAATGCATTTTTTTAACGTTAAGAGTCACAACCTATATCCTGCTCTAAAATTCCTGCTTAATACACAATTAGTGTTTTTTGTTTTGAATTTGAACTTTGTTTTAGCAGACAGTTTAAACTAGTGGGAATAATGCTTATCTTATTAATAGCCCAAGTAGCATATTTAGACACAAATTGTACACAAATTCTTTTCTGCGAAACGTTTTTAAACATTTTCGATTCAAATTGTAAAATTATAATAATGTTTATTCAAATATAAGATACATATATATATATATATATATAAAATATTCCATTTTATGAATAAACTAAGAAATTTAAATTTAAGGAAACTCACGAAGTTTACCTTGTTGTGAGTATCGTAATATTTTATTTTACAGTTAATAATTGTTTCTTTTTTTTTTTTTTTTTTGTATCGAGATACATGTGTTCTGAAACGTTTGTGACACATTTTCGAATTTAGTTACTAGAAACACTTAAGAACCGTTTGTTTCGAAATATTTTACAAACCAAAGTGCCGATACATTTTCGACGCGCGGAAATGAATATGATTCGAAACATTTTTAGATAAAATTATGAAGTTGTGTTAAGACACACGACAAGACAAATTGTAGCGACACATTTTCGAATTAAGTTAATCAAAACAAATTGCTATTTCTCTGTTTCGAATTATTTACCAAACAATGGTATCATTGGTATCCATTCATTTACTAAAACTTGTGAACAAAATAATTTTCGAAACTTGTAGAAACATGGTCACTCGACACTTCGGAACAAATTATGATAACCTATAATTTTTGCATTTTGTTTACTTTGGTTTTTTGAATCACCTATTTAACCATTTTACGTTTTTTTTAAATATTTGAAGAAAACAACAGTTTAAACATTCCTCAAGGTTTTACAAGACACTAAACAGAAAAAAAAATAATTTGAAATTGAAAAGGAAAAAATAAAACCACGAAACAGTGTTTCTGTTTCGACACATTTTCTGTTGATTATAGCTACATGATGTATGAAACATTATAGAAATCAATTATTAGAAATTGTGTCTTTGTCGCTTTCTAGCGACCCTTTTAACAAATTCTTGTTTATCTTGTTAACATTGGTTTTAATTAAATTCTTGCATCTTTACAAAAGCCAATAAGCCATTACGTTAGTTCCATTTTACTAGCTAATTCAATTTAAAAAAGAAAAAAGGAAAATTTTGAAAATATTGTAAATTTAATTTTTTTACGAAGTATTATTTTTTCTGCAAATAATATATAAAGCTAAATTACTAAATTACACAATAAAATTTATTGTTTTTTGCAACAACTATGAAATAAATTTACCATAACTTATAGAAAATACACTTGTGACAAATTAATGATGGCGAAATTATTTTGTCTTCATATTTGCTTTTATTTCACAACGTGCAAGTATTTTTAATTTTCATGCCCAATTCAATTGACCATGCTTCAACAGTACAGCGCCCTCCATAAAAGATGTTGAACTGTTACTTGTCACTCTTTAATAAACACATGTAACAGTTGAGAAACATTTTCGGAAATATTTTCGATAGAAGTTTCGATTCTGTGTCGAAACAGCGAAAGTCACAGCTAGTACCAACCACTTGGAAACACGTGCAAATGCGCCATTTAAAATGTAGACGTTTCGAAAATATTTCCATATTTGTTGCCAATAGTTTCCAATTTGTGTCGGAAACAGGAATAGTGGTTTCGAAACATTTACCAAAATGTATCTAAAATGCTACTTGGGAGCGTAACATAGGGTAAGTCATAATTATTTGTGTTGACGGTATAACATAGCCTGTTTCATTCTGGTTACAATTTCAACCGATTTCACGAGTGGTCCATGTTTTCCCATATTAAGTTAAGAAATTGCTATTAAATTAAAAGACACATTTTTGGTAAAATGCGTCTGTGGAATTACAAATAATATTTTGGATTATTTTCGGTTTTCACTAAAACTGATAAAAAAATTAGATGTCACGATAATATTTAAGTTTGTCAATTCCGTGGCTGGATCGTTTGTTTTCCCTTTATAATATTAGAGCCTATGACGTAATGCTCTTCAGAAACGTCGGATAGGGGCCGATATTTGGGCATTTTTTAAAATTAAAAAATGTGTGAATTGACGGGAAAAAGTATTGAGTATGTCTGCAGACCACCCCAGGAGCCACCCATTCCAATATATTAAACCATTTTCATAAACCTCTGTATGTAAATTGCACCATAAAGTTGTTTCGGTAATTAAAATTTCTCAATTACCTACTTAAATAATAATAATTACCTACTTAAATAATCTTGGTGGCCTTTTTGGAAATTCGTCAATAGTGCGTCCGTCCGTAGGTTTCCGATTGCAATTTTACCTCGGAGTACTGCAAGACCATGGCACGCCGCTGCTACCTGTGATTGACTAATAAAATAAATGCCAAGAGAGGTGAAATTATTGTCTATGCTGGAAAAGCAAAGCGGCACTGCTGACACTGAAGTCGAATATTGTCATTTTTTATAATTTTGTTGAAGTGTACTATATCGTTACACGTTATATCCTAAAGTACTCGTAAATCAATTTTAATAACTTTTCTATTTAATTTCTTATTTTTAAAAAATAGAGTAAAATGTTTTGCGAAACGATTTTGAATTTTTGCCGCATGCTTGCGGGAAAATGTTGTTTTCAACATGAAAAGCAATATAGAAACATGAATTTTCATTGCAAATGACTTTTTATATCTTATTTTAAGTATTAGTGGTAACCTAGCTAAGAAAAAAACCAGCAAAAATATGAGTCTGTTACAACAAACCTGCAGTTAAGCCAAATATTGCTACTTTTTGCACTTTACTAACAGACTTCTGTGATATTATTTCGTTAATAGCAGAACTTAACAGTTTTGCGGTAGATCTTCATTTTGTTGGGTAAAATAAGAATAGAGAATTGTGTGTCATGTTAAATTTGTAAATAAACTTTACATAATGCTAGGATAATAATCATTTACTGTGCAATCTAGTAAGATTGCTGAAAACCTTTGTAAGCATAAAATGCTAAAAAAAGAATATGTATGTATGTTTTTAGTACCGAATCTTGCTCAACGGCTTTGGATACGCCTTATTTGGAGTTCCGCCGCGTGATCTAGAGGTCACTTGGAGAGACGAGATGATGGCTCGATCTGGACGGTCTCCCCTTTTGGGTTCCAGAGGGATTCCAACAGTTGCAGCTTCAGCGGTAATTCTAATTTAAATAATTTTTAAGAAGAATGAAACATCCTAAATGTTAATACATTGTAATGCAGCTTTATAAAAATCCTAAAACAAGTACGCTGTTTATAAAAATTGGGCACACCTACAGAGTGCATTTTGCAAAAAAAGGAATCGACTAAAAAACATGATGATAGATTCGTTGTAATGGGTTAAAACGTACGGCATCTAGGTATCCTCCACAAAGTGCTAAAAACTCGCACCACACAGTAGCTTCTTCTGAGCAACTTATAACAAAAACGATTTAAGACTTATTTTTTTATTTTATACCAAAAATCGTAACTTCAGATTAATTGTAAGTTCCAAAATTTTTAGGGCACAGAAGTTTAAAAAATTTTAGTTTTAGCTAAACCAAAAAGTGATTGTGTATTGAAAATGTAAAACTTAAATTAAGAATATGTTGACCATATTACTCTAAGTTGTACCAATCAGTACTTTAATACAACCTGTCAATCATACCCGGATCTATAATAACGAAACACTAATAATGAACACGGTATGTGATCGTATTTCTATCCCATGCTTATATTCTATAGAATCTGGCTCTTGAAGCGAAATTTTGCAGAAATATTAGAGTAATTTAGTGTACCGGAAAGTGATAAAAGGATATAAAAAAGTATCCTGATAAATATATCACCATAACTATAAATAAAAAATAGAAATATAGGCATATTTATATTTAGCGTCAATTAAAAATAAAGAAATATATTTTTAACATCTAGTTTTAAAGTTTCTGTTTTATCTTTTGTTAGGAACACTGTAGTACACATATTGTGAATAGTCTAGTAAATAAAAAAGTATAAGGAGCCATTATGAGAAAGCAGTTGTTATTGAATTTTTAATATGACCATTTGTTATAAAATACAAAAATTTAATTTATTTCGCAAAAACAAAACAAAAATAAATATTTTTCTTACGTTATTAAATAGAGAAAGCAAATTTATAAATTAGGAGATTCTCTTTTTAATATAATAATTATATTACTTTTTTAGGAGGCAGCTTTATTATCTAGAGATCTTAGCGTAAGAAGATTTTCCAAAACCAGGCTGTACACAGCGGGTCGAATATTACATATAGTCAGTAGAAAGAAAACCAAAGCCGAAAGGTAGGAACCTCAAAAAATATTACAAGGTTAACTACATACATTGCTTGTCCAACTATAACTGTTCTTATATATTATATGCGGCTATTGGCGACTCAAATTAAGAACGTGGCGTCCTCGTCAGCCAATTTGCTAACTACTATAACGGAGGTCCATCTTTGTCTTTATTGATTTGGCACCTTTGTCAATTTGATCATCTAGTGAGCCCTTCTTCCCCTTAATAATCAGCCGATTGCAGCTGGCTTTCTTAATTTGAGTCGTTAATTAGGGCTTTTTATATCCAACTACAAATAACGCTTTTTTACATTTAATTTAAAAAATTACTTATTTATTTAAGTTGCAAGTGCTTTACTGTATTTAGCTAGACGTGACAAATCAATTTAATACTAAAAGTAAATAACGATAAGGCTTCGTATTTCATCAATACTTACTTACATTTCTCTAACGAATGACTTCAAATATACCGAAATATAAAATACAGATTCTATGGTACACAACATTCCTCCGGCACAACTTTCGCGTTGGCATTTTACCTCCTTTGTCCAGCTTTAACTACATGACCATGTCCGACAAAGAAATTTACTAGAGTAATATTGTAGTGCCTGATAAAAGTTAAAAATGTGTAAACAGTAAATTATTTAAATTAATTAAAAATAAACTTCAACATTTACTGTACCATTCTTATCTTGAGAGCTCTACCTTAACTATTATTATTAATAGTTTTAGGAACTAACTGAGTTTATTTCTTTATTTCTTTAGAAAAGCCAAGACTGGTGGACCGGAATATGAAATGCGTTGGGCCACTGCCGAAGATTTCGTGGAGCTAAAAGTTATGCCAAGAATGTTATTAGATCACTTGCCAGACAACATATATAAAGTTTTAGACACTATTTTAAGAGAACAAAAAGATAATGTTAGTGAGATAATCTAAAAGATAAATTATTGTTTTGTAGTTTTCACTTAAATAAGATTTTGTTTGTTTTTAAGCAACATTATACTTCTTTATGATATTGTATAAAGCATTGTATAAACTGTACTGTCAAGCAAACTACCGATGATGATCGTCAACCAAGAAAATAGCTAAGTATATACTTAAGCAAGTTTTTAAATTTAGCAAGTCGTCGATTAGTGGCATCAGATGTGGTTTGTTCTTGTCATAATGAGTATGTCAGAAAAGGAAACAGCAATGAAATCAGTAAATTTAAGAACTTGTCTTATTTGTTTGGCGCCAGGTAATATTAACTAGACGTTCTTGTTTTGTATGGCATCGTATACTTTTTCTCTTTTTTCATTCAATAACAACAAATTCACAGAATAGTGTTATGTAGCTCTTTCCGGGCTAAAAAAGAAAATGTTTTAAGTTTTAATTTTTCCCTTTGAAAACCAATACTACTAATTTTAGTACCTGTGTAGCCTTGAAACCTAAGAAAATGAACCAGAAAACGCTATATTTTTCCCATTCCACCCTTTATACGTGCTATCATAAATATTTTTATGAAATTAGGCAATAAACAAAGAATAATGAGTATTTGCTCCTAATTTACGGAATCCGTCTGATGCTAAAGGTAATACTCTAGATTAGTGGTGAGTAGAATCGAATTATTTTAATGATCGGATTATTACTTCAATTATTTTCTTAAAAAAATTATAATTTTAATTATATTACACAGACCGCGTGAAATGCGGATTACATATGACCGCCCAATAATATGCAATGGGCAAGGTATTTCGAAGTTTCCTTGTCACTCATCTCATCACTTACTACTGGATATGTATGAGTTATTCATAGTTCATATTTTTACTGCTGAGAACTGTAAATTACATTGTTACCGATTCTTATAGATTTTGGTTTTTACTGTAGGTTTTTATTTTGTGATAATTTTTCGTAGCAAGTGATTGTATGTAAGCAAAGCGAAACACTCGAACGAATTCATATGAACAAAAGGTTGCTTGAGCAAGTAACCTCGATGTGAGCCCATCGAAATAGTTTAATCCTGTGAGGATACTCTTGTTTAACACATTTTAAAAGCGATAGTTAAAATTATGTCTTTACCTTTTTAAATTACCCGGTATAGGGATTTCCGATTATAATTTATTAATTAAATTATGATTGTATGATTTTCATAATCGGATCATTAAAAAAATTAGCTATATAGAACATTCTTCATTAAAAATATTCGACCACTACTCTAGATACCGAGTGAAATCGGAAAGAAATTCCAAATTACATTTAGTAATATTAATTATTATAAGCTTATCAAAACATTCCAGAAATTTGTTATATGTTTGATACTTAAAAATGTATGAAAACCAAATTATATTTATATAAAAAGTGTAATAAATGATTTTTTATTATTGTTTTTTAATAAAGTGTTGTTTATTTTTTACCTTCATCATTAATAGCAGTTTAAAGTAATAAAATTGTTTAACACCGCAAATAATCACGTTTCGATATTATATTTATTATTAATGGGCCTTATTCATATTAAAAATATGTTTCCTTTCAAGTAACCCAATATAGATTATTAATATATTATATACGCACTCATAGGCGTTTCTAGACTTCTATTTTTGGGGGGGCTTAAGCCCCCGGTATACATATTTGGGGGGGCTTAAGTTCCTGGTTTACATATTTGGCTATAGATAACTCAGTTGGATTTGGGGGGGCTAATCCCAGATTTGGGGGGGCTTAGCCCCCCCCCCCCCCCAAGCCCCCACCTAGAAACGCCTATGTACGCACTGTTTAAGACTGCCGATGTAACAGTGTCCGAGTTGAAAATAAATGAACGATTTGGTGTTGGAGAAAGATCAGAATAATTAATTATCATCGCAAAATTCAGTCGCTGTAGGTACACAACGTAAGATCAGAAAAAACGTCCTCAAAGTAAGCCGTGGAGATCACGCATGTCTTGAATTATTACTCTTGAAAGGTAACATAGGTCAAAGGTATAGGTGAATGAAAAATAGAGCTATCAAGTTCTGAAGTTTTCAGTTTTAAGAAAGTTGAATATGGTAATTACGGCAGAACAAAAAGCTTTTATGATCGAAAGTTACTTTAGAAATGTTAGAAGGGTTGACTGCGCTGTAAGAAAAGTGCTTTTGCCGAAATATTCTCAAAGTAGATAAAATTAACAAAATCCCGCTTTCTTTGACGCAAAGGATTTCAAAGATGTCGAAGAAGTGTTACAACTAGGAGTGAGCAAAATAATCGATTAATAATCGACTAATCGATTAAACGATTACAAAAATTTTTAAAATCGAATAATCGTTTTTTTTATGAATCGATTTTTCGATTAATCGATTGTCTCGATTGGTGGATTAATTTTAATTAATCGATAATTTTTTATAATCATAAATCGAATATGAAACACGTATTCAACGAAATAATGTGAATGCTTTTCGATACGCGCGCCTTTAATACTTAAGGGTCTAAAATTTAAATCGTCCGCCGGAATTGTGTTCAAGACAGGCAAGTGGTAAGCGCTGGTGTCGTTTTCATTATGTTATTACTTCATTATTAGTTTGTATTTTGATCTGGATTCAACAGCTATGTGGGCCAGTTCGACCAGTGTTGATAGTTTTGAGACAAGTATCAATAAGTAAGTATGAATAAAAATAATTATTTAACTTACTAAATAGATTGTTTGGTGGCCTTTCGTGTCAATAGGACGTATTTGTCTCTAACTTAAACGTGTATGAATTTGGTAAAAATAATTTAAAGTCTATATTAGTTTTACCATTAAGCTCAAGATTGCTGATGGTCTCTGTTTCAAACCCGCTTCCCCTCTTTGCTTGGGTCTTGGGTGCCCCGGTTGGTTGGTCTCGGTTTTCTTGGGTTGGATTTGCGGTAGACTGCTCCCCCGCTTCCCCTCTATGCTTGGGTTGGAGGACGCCTCAGGTCGGGTAAATTATTCGATTTTTCGATCGATTAGTCGTTTTTCGATTAATCGATTAATTGTTATTAATCTACTTTCTCGATTAATCGATTTTGTGATAAATGTATTAATTTGAATTAATCGATTTTCTCGATTAATCTATTTTCTCGATTAATCGATTAATTTCGATTAACCGGAAATAATCGATTATTTCAAATAATCAAAAAATCTATTATCTTTTTCGATAATTGCCCAGCCCTAGTTACAACCAGTCGTCATACCATACACTCGGCATATTGAAACTCTTTTTTCAGCAGGATAATACACGGCAAGGCCCATCTCTCACATAATTGCGAGCATAGTCACCCCGAGGACATCGCCAATGCCTTCGCTTCACACTTTCAATCTAGTTACTGTGATCATCACAACACCAATCGGGAACGTACGAGACCTGTAGGCTTTGCTGCCCCCCTATCTGAACACGACTTCACCATGGAGGAGATCCTAGAGAAACTAAAAAATCTGGACATTTCTAAGAGGGCTGGACCCGACGGTATCCCTCCGGTGCTTCTGAAGAACTGTTCAGCGCCCCTCTTCGCCCCACTGCGCATTCTGTTTCAGAGGTCCTTCATCAGCGGCCTCTTTCCATCCATCGGGAAGTTTTCAAACCTGGTACCAATCTTTAAGGCCAGCTATAGGACAGATATACAGAACTACATGGTATTTCAATACTGTCGATAGTTTCCCAAAATTTTCGAATCTATCCTCACAGATGAGCTATTTTATACATTCAGAAATTACGTTAATCCAGAGCAGCATGGTTTCTTTCGGAGACGCTCCACAACTACTAATCTAGCAGTCTACCAGGGTCATCTTGTGTCATCAGCCGAGGCTGGTGGGCAGGTTGACGTTGTGTACACTGACATGTCTAAAGCCTTCGATAGAATCTGCCACTCCTTACTATTTAAAAAACTATCTGATATCGGCATTATGGGTACCTACCTCCAATGGATTGTGTCCTATCTGACAGATCGCCGGCGCGTAGCGGTCGGTGGCTTGCTTGGGTTTGAAGGAGATTCGCGTGACGTCTGGGGTTCCACAGGGGTCGCATATCGGCCCTGTTTTGTTTATCCTATTTATCAATGACATATCAACATGCTTCAGATCGTCCCACTTTTTACTCTACGTCGATGACCTCAAATTCTTCTGTCATCACACTTGACTCTGATACATTGCAGACTGACCTCTACGCCTTGTCCGACTGGTGTGTTGATAACTCTGAAACTCAGTGTCAATAAATGCAAATCCATGAGCTTCCACCGATGTTCAAACCCCATTAAGACCACCTACACAATCAGCAGTACCGAACTGGAATGTTTATCATCCTACAGTGATCTTGAAGTCATCTTCGAAGAGAAGAAGAGAATCTCTCGTTCAACCTACATGTCAAAAGAATCGTACAGCGAAGCTTTAGAATGCTCGGTTTCATCAAGAAAATCACTAAGTACATTAACGTCATTGGGTCTACGTCAATTGGCCGAAAGTCAATTGGCCGAGAGTCAATTGGCCGAAGTCAGTTGGCCGAAGATCAATTGGCCGAATACGTCAATTGGCCGAATACGTCAATTGGCCGAATAAGTCAATTGGCCGAATACGTCAATTGGCCGAATAGGTCAATTGGCCGAATAAGTCAATTGACCAAATACGTCAACTGACCAAATAGGACAAATGACAGAAAACGTCAATAGACGTAACAGATCAATTGTCTGAAGAAGTGAGTAGTAGGTTTAGTACATAATTTGGCTAAATACATAATACTAACCTGAACTAACCTGAACTAACCTGTAAGTGTATCGGTAAAACCAAACCAAAACTAACCAAAACTAACCAAAACATAAAAGAAAGGCCAAACATGAGCATACTTCAGTCAGATATGGCTAAGAACCTTAAGAAAAATAATAAATGTCATCAAAAATTAAAAAGAAAATAGTTTTTAAGTAATATGTAAGAAAAAATATATATGTATATCGGCCAATTGACGTCTTCGGCCAGTTGACGTGTTCGGCCAATTGACGTATTCGGCCTGTTATCTTTCGGCGAATTGACGTATTCGGCTAATTGACTTCGGCCAATTGACTTTCGACCAATTGGCATTCGGCCAAATGACGGGAACCCGACGTTAACGTACATTAATACAGGATCGATCAAGATTCTCTACAACAGTCTTGTGAGAAGCATACTCGAATACTGCTCAGCTGTTTGGTCACCATATTACGCTTTTCACAAAGCGCGAATCGAACGCGTTCAAAATAAATTCACCAAATATATTTTATTCAAACCACCTCCCACACCAGGACCTGACGTGCGACACCAGGCTACTCCTCTGTAGTTTAAAATCCTTGGAGAAGCAATGAAGAGACGCGCAGCTGCTGTTTCTTCACAGGCTGATCCACGGGGTAACGGACTGCAGTGATCTACTGGCGGGTGTTCTGATCTCAGTTCCGTCAAGACAAACGAGACACCTCCGGTTATTTTTTGAGAGGCGGCACAAAACCAATTATGGGCTCAGTGTTTTCGTCGACCGGCTGCCGCACAACTACAACAGATTCTTCTGTCACATCGATATCTTCAATATATCCCTGGATGCTCTGAAGCGGTGCTGTGCTGAGTTTGGCGCAGTGTAGCATACTGTTATTACTCTTTTTACTGTTTTCACGGTTTGTTGAACCAACCTTTTATGCTTTTTATTCTGGGCTAGTTTTAGTTGTAGATGAACCATATGGAATTTGTAATTCTGTGATGTTCAGTGTTTATAGAAATAACTTTGCGTCATCTAGAAAAATATATGTTTTTTTGGATTCCACGCTCTACTGACCTTTCCCCAGAGAAGAAGATTTGGTTAGCTGTCTTACCCACCAAATACTTTAAAGTTAAGAAATGAAATAGTTGGTTGGGATGCACTGCCTCAATCAACAAACCTTCCTTAACAGTTTCTTAACATAATCCCCAGATTAATAATTTCTAAGTGTGTAAATTCATAACATCCTCCACGAGGATTTTCAGAATTCCTTGTGATTTGTTCGGCTCCCAAGTATTTTCAATAATTTTATATATTTGTATTAGTTAAACTAAACATACATACTTAATTATGTGAAGCTGTTTGCTGCTAGTATGACCATTTACTATAAAAAATATTCAATCGCTGTACCTACAAGGGGGTCTAGGGGATTCATTAAGTAGAAACACCACTGCTTAAAAGAATTATTTTTACTTTGGTTTAATTTTTAATCTTACTAATTAATAACATAGACATGGTATTTTAATGGATTTAAACAACAAGATGTGACACATCCCAAGTATATCCCGGCAAATATCTTGGAACTGGTTGTATTCCTTCATCAGGTCGTCGCTGCCTAATGTCAGTGTCTCCAGGCCAGGCTCTTTCTGGTCCACCTAATTGGCCGACCCTTTGAAACTTATCAACAACATGGGATATGGTCACTGTTTCGTTGACTCCGTTTGATTTAATACGCCTTTGGGGCGCTGATGATGCTCTTAGACTTTTGCGCTTCTAAAAATAGAAATAGTACCTTTTATATCTTAGAAATAATAGGTAGCTCTGTAATTGTTATAGTACTTATGCTCGTCCCTTGTATGATATTTACAACAACTCTGGATCCTAAAAACTAAACCTTAATAAAAGGAAGAGTATAAGCAAACAAATTTAAGCTTGTAGAATAGCGTCCGACGTTCGACATACTGGTGCGTAGGCGCTGACTAAGGGGTTAGGGGGGGGGGGGGGGTCGGGCCAGTGTCTCTAATAAAATATAGTGAGGGTTCAGCCCCCTTTAACGAAATCTAAAAGTTTAAATATTTTTTTAGGGAGAAATCCAACAGAATTTTATATAATAATATTCTCAGTAAACTGGACTACTGGAATTTTTACACCCAATCTTAGAAGAAAACCGATAGAACTGGTCGCCACGGATTATAACAAAATTTGGATACCACATTATATGGTGAGGGACGAAGGGCGTAATTTTTTTTAGGCTCGGTCAGATTGTTAAAATTTTAACTTTTCTTAAGTGATCCATAAACTGCATGAGAAATTAGAAAAAAGCTTCTTGAATTTTCTTTGCTGTGGCGTAATAAAAAGGGGGGAAATTCTTTTCAAATTTCTTACCTAATACGTTTGTTACTATTAACAAGAACAGCTTCCTTGTACAACATTATTTGAAATAGTGTGTAATTCACTACCACCAGTGCCCCCCTTCTACCACCAGTGCCCCCCTTCTACCACCAGTACCCCCTACCAAATACCTCGTCATTGAACCATTTCCAATACGTATAAAATGCCTTGTGAAATGAATTATTTACAATACAAGATAGGGTGTTATGAAATTCACTGCATATATTAAAACCGGTAAATCCTGGCACAAATTCAGATTGAAAAAAATAATTATTAATGGCTCTTCGCAGTAATAATCTAACCAGCAGTACCCGCCACTGACACGAAACACATAATACCGAATAAGTTGCCAATTCTATCAATAATTTTTTAACAAGTCACACGGCTGCCCTTAACCAACTTTAAATGAGCCTAAAAACCACCCGCTTTTTGCTGAATATGATAGAGGGACCCCCAGAAACATTGTCTGACAAAAATTAAAATTTTTTACATTTTTTAACTCGTAAACAATGAATCGTTATGATATGAAAATACCGGTTTTTCATTGTTTAAGAGTTAAAAAACGATTATGTAAAAATTTTTAAATTTTATCAGAAAATATTCAGGATATATTCAGGATCATATTCAGCAAAAAATTGCGGGTGGTTTTTAGGCTCATTTAAAGCTGTTTAAGGGCAGCCGTGGTCAGCTTAAAAATCATTGTTATTTTTCCTTTGTAGTAAAATCCCTGTAAAATACACTTCTTTGAAAAAGTTTAGGATTAGCTAATACCAATAGGTATACCAAAAAACACTGTCAACTACAGTCATTAATTTAATGGAAGAAGTCATTTCTTGACTAATAGTTAACGCTAACAAAACGAATTAAACACAGAACTTATAAGATTCCACGACATTTTGTGACTACCCGCACTATTAAAAACTGAAAACTAATGTTTTTGTTAGTTTTAAAGTAAAATCTCTGTAAAATTCACTTCCTCTAGCTAGGAACACACTTATACAACACCAACAAAATAGTAGGTATTGCCAGGGGCGTAGCCAGGAATACTCTCGGGGAGGAGGGATGACAACAAAAAGTCAGAAACTTTTATTTCCTTTTTATCTTTTGGATAGAAAGGCTGTATAAACTTTAGGCCCACTTTAAACCCCCGTAAATACGCCACTGGGTATAGCAATTCATGAAAATAACGTTTCACTAAGCAATTAAATGCAATTTTTAATTATCAGCACCATTAACGAACTAAAAATCTACTTATTTATTACAAAACACAATTCAAGTCTCTTAGGATAAGTCTAGATTTAATAATCATAATATTATATTTCCTTTTTTAAACAGGTTATTTGACATTCGTGACAAAGTATAGGCAACCCATAATAACACATGATTTTTTTTGCATAAGGAAATGTTTTTTTGTATCAGGATAATAGTGAAATCTTGCAACTAGAAATTCTACTTACGCTAACCCATAAACGATAAAATTTAAGGTGGTGTTTTTATCACAATCATGATTTATAAAAACCTAAAAATTAAAAAAAAATCAGTCTTCCTCATCTTTGGTAGACTTATAAATTCAGGAAAGTCAGCGGGCACGCGTATGGTCTAGTTTTCGAGACTGCCCCAGGAGCAGTGGCACACCCGGGGGGGGGGGGAGTGACTGCAGCCCCCCCAGACCAACATCTTAGACACACAAAAATAAAAAAGTGCACTACCAATTGAAAAATCCACCGAATTGCACTATTCAGCCCCCCCCCCCCCCCAAGACAAAATCCTGGGTGCGCCACTGCCCAGGAGTCACCCATTCATAGGCAGTGAATTTCATAACACCCTGTATATAACTGAAACAATTAATACCTAATTAATATCAAATAAGTATCTACTTATTGGATATGTTAAAATCTCAAGGGAGGCAGGAAATTATGAAATATGTTTAAATCGGGTACCGATATACATACATAACCAAATAGGTACCTAAAAGTGGTATTCAAATTTTTATAGTATCTTATTCTTCGCAACTAAAGAACTTTTTAACTTTTCCATTGTATGTGCACATATACACTATAATAATCCACATTATTATATCCCCACTAGATTTGGTCAATAGTAAATTAAATCTAATATATTAATAATATAGTTTTGTGCTTTTTAGCTCAGGTTTTGTCTCTGAGGGCATTTATTTATTTTTCAGAAACTATAAAAAGTCAAGTCGATTTGAAAACCACGTTAACAGTAGTTTAAAAAAAGTAAAGGCAATTAATTAATTAATTAATGTATTTGAACGAATAACAATACTATTTAAAGTATTTTATATTTAAAATCTCTCTGAATGTTTAAAAAAAAGTTCTAAAAAAATAGTGGTATTTCGTGTCTACAAAAATCTTAAACACCGACCAAACTTCAACTGTTTATGTAAAAGATATTTTCTACTATTAAAAAGTAAAGCTATACTACACTACGTTGTGATCATATGCTCAGTGATGTTTATATTAATGCCTCAGCTCAAGAATAAAAGGGAGAGTGCAAGGTGTCTTCAGTAATTTTGTAATCAACTTTGTAGTAATCTAGATAATATATAAGAGATATCCTTAAAGAAGATGGTAGACAGAAAGTAGAAAAGCAATGAAAATGTATTTAAAGCTAACGAAAGGGGGTAAACGTTAATAAGCATGACATTAGCAAGACAGATCAGCATCTAAATGCTCACATGAATAATTTTCTAACATAGTATTGACATCATAATCCTTGGATCAAGCTTTTTAGTGCTTTCTATCCTAAAAAAGAAAAGCCAAAAATGGATTGACGTAAAATTTTTATAGTAAAGCAGAAACTATCTGAAGTTGAAGTATCGGTTTAGCAGCATATTATAGTGGAAAGAACTTATGATAACAAAATTTCTTCTTAAATTTTAATACATAGTTTTTACTTTTGTAAGTCAATGTCGTATTACTAGATGGACTTATCGTTTAAAATTTAAAAGGAACCAACTTGCACATTATACAATTTTTAAATTTTATGGTAAATTTTATTTGTATTGTATAGAACATACCAAATATCGAAGACGAAGTTTTTTTTAAACATTTTCGTTAAAAAAATTACATTTTCATCATTTCGACAGACTTTAGAATCTTAACAGAGCAACTTAGAGAAAAATGACTCGTTTTTTCCCATCTTAATTTCTCATCGCCTATCCAAAATCTATACCAAAGCTGTTCCAGTTATATTTCCGGTTCTGGAACTGTTTAGATCAACTGAGAGTTGTGATTTGTGGATAGAAAAGGAAAAACACAAAGAAAGAAATGGAAGCCTTTTTCTCTTGTACTATTTAGATCTTGCAGTCAAACTGAAAAAAATGTTACTGTTCAACTTTGAAGTGGCTAGCTCAGTTTTTTCTAGCTAAAATAAAATTAATGAGTCCAAGCGTTTTTTTTTTTATAAAATAAACAGGAAAATTTATAAGCGCATCCATTCCTGACGTGTGTCATTTGCTAGTAAAGGATTTAGATAAAATATTTCTGATTCTGATTTCTGGTTTCATATAAAGAAATATATACAGGGTTGTGATTTAATAACGGATAAATTCAATAAAAGAGTGTGTAATTTTTTTTTTTCGGAAAAATCCTCGGACACGTCGATTTTGTTTTTGGATTGCGCATATTTTGACATAAAATGTAGATATACAGGGTGCCTCAAAAAACGTGACGGAAAAAATATTTTTTTCTTAAATGGAACCCCTATATATTTTTGCATTTTCGGATTCTCCGGAAAATTCTGGACATGTTTTGTGTATAATATCCTATACCTATCTTCAACTGTTCACGAAATATTTACGTTTAAATATGTAACAATATAACACCTTAACATGCGTTTAATTACTGTCGGCTCACCAGACATTTCAATTACCTACACCTCTGTTTGTGAATATTTGACATAGTCTTCACATTGTGTCAATTACTTAAAAGTTTGAACTGTATTGTTAATTGAAATTTACAATGCGTTTAACTGAGACTCAGAGAATCGAAATATTAATTATGCTTGGCTGTGGTAAGAAAATTAGAACACACAACGAAGTTCGAATAACGTTCAACAATAAATATCCGAACAGAGAACCTGTAAGTCAGTCTACAATCAGTAGAATTGAGGCTATGTGGAGAGGGACTTGAACTGTTAAGGACCCTGGCAAACCTGGTAGGCCCGGCATTCCTAATGACAAAAAACTGGATGTCCTGCTTTCACTAAACGAAAATCCGAACCTCTCAAGTACTCAGCTCGCTTTAGATAACACAGTTCATAGATCGACGGTAACAAAATTTTTAAAGAAGGAACAGTGGCACCCTTATAAAATTCAATTACTTCAAGAGCTACTTGAAGATGATCCAGATCGCAGAAACGAGTTTTGCCAGACCATGGCCGAAAGAACTGATAATAACCCTAGACTAGTAAAACAGATATATGCTTTTCAGACGAGGCAACGTTTTGTTTGAATGGAGAAGTAAATAGGCATAATTTTAGGTACTGGGCACCAGCAAATCCACACTGGTTTAGGGAAAGTCATTCTCAGTATAATGAAAAGGTGAATGTATGGGAAGGGATTATTAATAATAGAGCAATAGGACCATACTTCTTTGAAGGATCTTTGACGGGAGAACCTTATCATGACTTTTTAGTAAGCGACTTGATTCCAGCACTGGCTACACTGTATCCTGATGAAACTATGCCAGACATGCCAAACCAAGCGTTATGGTTTCAACAGGATGGGGCGCCGCCCCACTATGCTGCGATTGTTAGACGATTCCTAGATGATGTTTTCCCACTGGACTACTTTCTTTGGGGTTATGTCAAAAATGAGGTGTCCAAAGATAAGCCACGCACGCTTGATATCCTCAAAGATCGCATTCCTAATGTAATTAGGAATATTTCTCCAGAAACAGTTGAAAATGGACAGCAAGAATTTATTGATCGTTTGGGGTACTGCAGAGCTGTTAATGGCGGCCACTTCCAGCATTTAATAAAATAAACTTCCAGAATGTGCATCAATTTATTTACAATAAAGTGTTATATTATTTAAACGTAAATATTTCGTGAACAGTTGAAGATAGGTATAGGACATTATACACAAAACATGTCCAGAATTTTCCGGAGAATCCGAAAATGCAAAAATATATAGGGGTTCCATTTAAGAAAAAATATTTTTTCTGTCACTCTTTTTTGAGGCACCCTGTATATCTACATTTTATGTCAAAGTATGCGCAATCCAAAAACAAAATTAACGTGTTCGAGGATTTTTCCGAAAAAAAATTACACACTCTTTTATTGAATTTATCCGTTATTAAATCACAACCCTGTATAACTCCTAAGGCGTGTCAGTAAGAAACAATTTTAATATCTGTTCAATGAGTTGGCATTTATAATGAAGCAGCTAAATGCAAAAAAGCTATTAATCGAGTTTCCGTTATTTAATTCTATTTTATCTTACCTCAACGCATCCTCTCCATTTATCTGCCGCATGCCTAGCTAACTCCATTCTTTTTTGTTTCTTCATTTGATGTTTCTTGTATACCATTTCAATTACAATCAGTCCCATACCACCAACTATGCCAGCTCCAACCAATATAAATACCCCTGCCATATTCTTTAGTCCAAGGGTATTCGGGGTTTTCTCAAATTGTTCACATTGTTGGACATTGCCCTGCAGTATCCACTTATTATCCAAACTTTCCATAAAACCACCTAAGGTAAGAAATATTAATTGTTGCTACAAATAACTTTTTATATGGTTAACTGTCAGGGAGGAGTGCCATGGGGTTTCATCGCCCTCTAAGACCGAAATTGTTGTACTTTTTAACATATAATTAAAAATACGATCAACCCCCTCCCCTTGTTGCCAATTTTTTAAGCCAAAACCCTTTTAACAATTTTTGAATAAGCATAGTCCAGCCCCTCCCAATTCAAAATTCTGGTTGTGCTTACATTCCAACAGGTTATTCAAGGAGAAACACATACCTTACATTTATGGGTCAGGATGTGTTAATAAAGGCAGTAAAACTTAGCTAAATTCTATTAGATAGCTAGGCAGCTTTAAAAGGCGTTGAAAATTGAAAGCTTGTCTGGGAATGCCGACTCACATATTACAGCAGATCGACTGGCAAAAAAGAATAGAGTAGAAACAGCTCACTAACTTACAAAAGGTGCTCAATAGCTATTCTATAGACCCGAGCCGTTGTGTGGCAGTACCTACTAGAGGTCGTCTTTTACAAGACCACAGACTGTGCGAAAATAACGGGAACTAATCAGTTGCTTGCTCATGGGACACGGACCTTGGCAGTATCGCCCCAAAAATAGGAATAACTGATAACGAACACTACATATTCTGTCACAAGGCTGGAATACAGCCGAACACTGTCTTTGTGAGTGTCGAGATATAGCTTGTCTAAAGCTGCAGTATCTTGAGGGAGCTTATTTACATAACGCCCGAGAATGTAATGAAGTGAGCCCTCAGGAAAATCAAAAACTTCGCGAAAAATCTACAAGTTGATGGGAAAATAATTGTAGAATATTTTCGAAAAATCTTACTTGATCGGTGATGTAGGCCTAACGACCCCAAGTCCTCCCTCAAGTCCAAGATATCTTAGAACTAAGTATTGCTATAACAGGGGACGGTATTAATTATTTATTATATTTTATTTATTTACGTCAACAATACATTGTCTAAATAGTAATAAAATAACTGTTGTTTCCTAGGCTGTTAATGTGTGTTTGTAAAAAATTCAATGAATTTAAATTTAAGCATAATACGGAATTTTTGTGACTAATGAAATGTAGTCAAAATTAAACTTGTCAGTACTTACTCTCGTGGAAATCTAATATGGCTAAAGTTATTTCGTCCGCCCAAGGAGATCCTTTTTGTAAACCAATTCCATAACCTGATCTCCCAAAAACCTCACCAGCAGTTACTAGTTCACAGTCTTGGGCTGCCTCAAATTCTAATCGAGAACTATCCCAAATGAATGCCATAAGATTACTGAAATAAAACGTTCATGGTCAAAAAGAATCTGATGTAATTTAGCAGATTGCGAAAATGGCTGTCTGCAATTAAGCTTCCTGATTAGAAAGCAAAGAAGAAAATTATTTTGTAAATCTATAAAATTAGTGATGAGTGCCTAATCCACTGCTTTAAAGAATGACATCATTTAAGTACATTACTTAGCCGCTTCTTAAAAGTCATAAGGTCTTTGACCCAGTCTTAACTTCTCCAATAATATAGATTTAATTTTGATATAGACAAACCTTAAGTACCTGATTTTTTCTATAATCTATACCATAACCTACCCTGCCTTAACATCGGCAATTGCCTTTTCCGCCGTATCATAGTTATTAGCTTCCATTGTTCGATACATATTAGACAATTCTACTTGTCTTCTAAAATACATATCCACTGCTGAACCCTTAACAGTAGCGCAAGTGAGATTTTCCATGGTGTTTCTAAGCTGCAAGATATTTATTTCATTACTCGAGACCAAAGAATTAGGTAATTACAAGTTAATATAAATGTATCTTAAATTTAACAAGAGCTTTGTTCATAAACGAATTACGAACCAGTGGGCGCTAATGAAATTTAAGTTCTTTGGTAACATTATAGTTTACTGACCGATTTCCAATAGTTTCGTTGATATGGGCTAGTTTGTGATTTATTGAGGAACAGAGCTACAATATTTAATTATACCTACCCTTGCGTCATTAATACCGGTTAATTTGGTTTTTGGTCTCTCCAACACAAGGAAAGCTGCCAAGTTGGCAGTGTAAGATGCTACAATGATCATAGCAAAACCTGCCCATACCATGCCAAGAACTCTTGCGGAAAAACTTCTTGGAGTACCTGCAAACAAAATAAGGTTCGAGTTTTCATGTTATTCAGTCGCCATTAAACAAAATCATTCCTTTTATTGGGTAATAAAACTAATAAGTTATAGAACCTACCCTCTCCAATTCCACTATTGAGTAGTACACCCCAGGCAAACCATATTGCGCTCGAAAGGTTTAGAGCATCTTCTTCTGTGCCATCAGTGTTAGCTAACTTAAAGCGTCCAAAGGGTGAAAATCTATCCAGAAGATAAAGCACCAAAGCAACTACGTGAACAGAAACCATCACCAAAATCCATAAAGTGTTGCTGAAGGGTTGCAAGAACGATACCAACGTAGAAGATCTGGATGGCTAAAATAACATTAATAAGTCAATCACCATCAGTAATTTTTTTTAACATTTACCCATGATAATAGACTCAAAAACTGAATATAACTGCAAGTTATCGATTATGAGGTTATTTTGATGTCATTGATCAGTACGGAGTTAGAAAAAATCTAATCGAGGAAAAACCTTAGTTTCGCTACAAAATACTGTATTTACCTTTTTCTCCAAAATCGTAATGCCCTGATATTTAAAAGGTTTGCTAAATTCAATAAACTCTGCTCGTTCTGGATTAATAGTTAAAGGAGCTACTATCATGTCTGCTCTTTCACCAACTAGTTCTCCAATCAGTCCATTCCATTCTTTTTTTCCCGATCCTGAAGTGTTTCTTAGGGCATAATTTCCAAACTGTCCATCTGGCGACAGGGCAAGACTATATGTAAAGTTTATTTTTCTTGAGAGCTCTTTAAGTAAATCCATGCAGTAGCCTTTGCAACAATATTTTCCTGTAACTAAAAAATAGGTTCTCGTAAATAAAGAGCCTTCTTGTCTCCTTAAAAATCAGTAAACGGCTTTGCTTAAGTTTGCTTTGCTAAGGTTTTTCCATTTATTTTCCATTTATAGCAAAAATATATTAACCCAGCAAAAAAGCCAGCGATCTAAATGAATAAACGTCAGATAAATGTTGAAAGCCTTACTGATGGGTTGGTTAGGCAATTCAAAAGCTTATAAAGGGAGGACTAGAAAAAATATATGGAAAAAGCAAAACTCTTCACCGTTTAAAGGTGCTAAGGAAACTGTTAAATATACACTCATTTACTCAAAGTTTTGGTACCACTTGATATACAGGGTTATTTGCGATGGTGTATTAGAAGATCCCACAGAATTTTGGCCAGAAGCTTAAGAGATTGTAATATATCGTGCAAAACCATTTTTAAAGATGCAAGATTGCCAGCGCTACCACTTGCGCTTCTTCGCAACTTCGGAATATTAAATATGACACTTCGTATATTATTGAATTCTTTAATTCCGCCCAAAATTACCAACAAATCTTGTAACGATTTTGGGAGACTCTGGATATGAGTATGTGAATTTTTTTTTGGAAATTGAAAGCTTGTACTTTACCAATGCCGCATAGTATAGAAGAATGACTTACACTTTCGTTTCTCAGTTTCTCGCTACTCAAAAACGTTAACTTCCGGTTATACCAGAATATATAGAAAACTATTACGTTTAGACATACAGTGCGTCATACAAAATGTATTCAGAATTTTTGGTAAATTGAATAAAATACTTCTCACTTAGTGGTAGAGCTGACAACGTTACATCCTTAAAAATATTCTTAATAGCTGGAATGTAATCGCCTCTGACCAATATGTCAAAGATGAATCTGCATTAGTTAATAAGGTCGTCTAAAAACCTCTCGCCATGAATCACCCTGTATCTTAATGCCGCGCGCGTTTGACTAATGACCCCTTTTTCATCTCAATATCAAACACCTGTCAGGTCTTAATTAAAGTGATCGAAATAAATTGAGGATATTTTGGTTTCTCTCAGAAACAAAAATACAGGAAAACAGTTGACATCGGTCCATGTTTCCTCATCATTTCTAGAATTAAAGCACATTTTTCAACTTTAAAATGTTTTTTTTATCTTCTGATAGTCCACGAAGACCGAAGTCTAAGTACTATGTACCGTGGGTGTACTGGGGAATCGACTCACACATCCAGAGCTGGAACATCCGTAGGGATTTCACCAGCCCTTTAAGAGGATGTGTGGGGTGGTACCACCTCGGTCGAGGAAGAATTCCTTTACCACCTTCCAACAACAATCACAAAAAATCCATGGTCGAAGCGGGATTCGAACCCGCGCCTCACGGTTGCAAAGCTGGCGCCGTACCAACTCTGCCACCGGAGACCCAAATCAGAGTATCAGAACTTAACAATATGATTTTCTAATATGTAACAACACAGAAACTATTTTTGAAAATTGAAAATTATTTAATAGCGAGTAATTCCACCTCTGTTGTCTGTAACAGCTTGGACTTGTCGAGGCATACTTAGAATTAAGTTATTTACCTCATCTTAGTCCAAGTTATCCGATATAATCGGAAGAACTTACCTTAATGTCATTACGTTACCAGGAGGCAGGTGACGACCAATGACTACTTTTCATAGCATGTCCCAGACATGTTTAATACAGTTTAGATATGGAGAGAGTGGAGGTTAAGGCAAATGGTATATTTCATCCAGTGCTAGTTGTTCTAAAACTACCCTGGCTACCATACCCTCCGAACGGATGTACTTCTCGGACTTGTGGGCGTGAATTGGGCGATCTCTAGATACGAACTGTACCTCTGTCATCACGAAGATAAAAGCGGCTCTCATCTGTAAACACCACGGTCTTCCACTGACCACGCCAGTTTACCCGTTCATTGCATTAAACCAAACGTTGAATTCTGTAATCTGCAGTCAAAAAGGACGCCTTATAGGCCTAAAGCCATGTAAACCTGTCTCATTTAAACGATTTAAGATACTACTGGCAGCGAAAAGGACTTGTTTCTTGAAGGCTCCATCCTAGCTCCTCTGACTATTAATCTATCTTACCTGGCATTTGTTGACCTTGGCCTGTCTTCTCTTGGCCTTTCCCTGATAGTTTCATTGTCGTATTCATAGTCGTTATCGTGGCGAATCGCCAGCGACTCTCAACAAGCGCTTCGCCAGCGACGCGCCGGCCGTTGATGGGTGTATCATATTGAGCGATGCGCCGTCTACGAAATGCATTACCTGAATATGCGGCGGGATAAAAGCTGGCGAATCTCTGAAGAATGACTATGAATACGAGTGTAAGTCTCATTAAGGGTATGATCCGAAAATAACCAACCGTAACCACGGTTAGCACATCACGTGTTTTTTATTATAATTTGTAGTGTAGTCACATGATATCTGTCATTAACGGCACTAATGACAGCGGTTGGTTACTTTTACCTTAAATCGGTTGTCTAGACGGGAAATCACACTTTGAGAAACATTAATCCGATTAGCTACATCAGTGCATCAGTCTGTCACGCACCTTCAAGTAGCAACCCAATGGCTTGGTTTGCTTCGTCTTCAGTTAAATTACGCCTATTCATATTGTGAAACGTGGAATAATCACAATTATTACAGAAATCACTAAGCAACGGTGAAACAGACATGGAGTCCATAGAAACGAAATTCCACATTATTTACTTTTATCGATAAGTTTTCTTTGGTAAAATTTTAAATGTGTATAAAATTTTTTTTTCCGAAAAGAAGATTAGCTAACATAAATAAGTCATTTTTTCTGAGTGAAAGCCTTAGCTTATTTCGATCAGTTTATGTCATTAAATTTTGAAAGGTGAATTTAATGATTATATCAAGTACTAATATAAAGTAAGTTTATTTTATTAAAATATTATTTCACGTTTTCAGCAATTTGAACTCTGCTCTTTTTGACATAATATATTGTTTTTTAAGTCTAATAAAGAAGTAAACAGTATATAAAATGGGCATTATTTTTACCATCATGTCCAAAAATAATGATCAAGAAAATATTGTTTGGAATATTGTGTCATCCATTTTGATCGAACCTTTCCGAACATATTCTAAATCATTTCCGCAAAATTTGCTTCAAATTGGTCCACTGGTTCCCGAAAAACTTACTCAGAATTTTTAATCAAGTAACAAAAAGTTACATCTAGAGTCAACTTTGGCAATGACATTAACAGTCTGCCATTTTCAAACCCTAGTAGTTTTTTGTCTGATGCCCGTAAAATGTCTTAAACAATTTTCAAAAAACTTATCCATATTAGTTTTACGGTTCTTGAGCAACTGCATATTGGATTTTAACAACACATTTATACATATACATTACATATACCTTTAAAAACTGTTTAATAAGATTATCACCAATAGGATATCCCACATACATATATTTTTTTATCGAACTTGATTATAACAAAAGAGCCTTTATATTACTCCTTTTTACCTTTATTGTATCGTCTCCATCAAATTTTCTATAAAAATAATCTTGCATACAAGCCTACAAACTAACTCTTAAACTCACTTTTCTTTTTTCCATTTTGGTTTACTTACTGTCATGTGTCTCATTAAAATGGGGACAAGGAATCTCGTCCTCGCCGCAGGTGCCAGGACCTTCAAGTTTTCTCACATAAACAAACGGTTTTTCTTCGATCGTTAATACTTTCAAATGCGTAGGAATCATGAAACCTTCTGGCTTAATAGTTTTCCTTCCTGGCCACACGATTATTTTTTCTTCGACTGTTAGATGCATTTTATTGGTTTCCTAAAAATAGGGTATTATATTTATGGTTTATCGTATTTTTGTTTGTAAAAATAATGTAAAAAAGGAATGAACATAGATGCACCAGGAGTATAGAAAATGTCAGTAAAGTATTGAACCTGTCCATAAGTGCGTGTAATATCCAAAATCTTGACTGCCAATTAACATCATCCTAAACCTAATTTTTCCCTACATATTATTGAAAATAGGTAGGTAAAGTCACAGCCTTGAGATTTCCATGAAAATAATTCAATAAGTCAAGGATTTGGAGCCCCTTAAGTGAAATCAAAAACCATCTAATATAATAATATAAGGATACCAGTAGTAACATCCATCCGATATGTACATAGACTTGTTTTCCGTAGCCCGAAGAGATTCTTCTTCCATAGGTGAAAGTCCTGATACCCTGGATTTGGGATAAGCTGTGGATGCCCAAATAGAAATTTTATAAACTGCCATGAGGCATCCTGCAAGGGTATCTTTAGGGCACATATCCTAGGTATGAAGTTATTAAATAAAGTTAATAGTTTAAGCATCTAATTCAGCACTTTAGTGATAACTTGAACTAATTCAAGCACTCTCTACAGCCTCTAATAAATTTCACTTTTCACCTAAATTATCTTAGTAATGTTTATTAAGTATTTATTACATTATTCTATACATAGTATATCGGTAAATAATACGGATTATTTACCGAAAACGGATTTTTTTTTTAGCGAAACGAAAATTATGAAATGCGAAAAGAGATCAAACCAGTTCACTGGGAGACTAACTCCTTCGTTGTCCCGGAGCGGCCTTTAATACCTGGTCCTTTATATTGGATAGGAAAATGACGGAATAACAAAATGAAGTGTAATAGAATCTATATTAAATTAAATAAATTGTAACTATTTTATAAAACATGTTTTCGAGCCTTAATTTTACTGAACTTATCTATAACATCGTCAAACTCGAACGCCTTCGCTACTTTCTTTTAACTTCTGACAGCCCACGAAGACCGAAGTCTAAGTACTATGTACCGTGGGGAAATCCGACTCACACATCCAAAACTGGAAACATCCGTAGGGATTTCATCAGCCCTTGAAGAGGATGTGTGGGGTGGTATCTCGGTCGAGAAAGAATTCCTCTACCACCTTCCAATAATAAACAATCACAAAATATCCGTGGTCGAAGCGGAATTCGAACCCGCGACCTCTCGGTTGCAAGGCTGGCGCCGCGCCGTACCAACTCGGCTCGGCTTCCTTCTATGGATAAAATTGCTAAATTTATTAGCCTTTCTTTGGTCATAGTGGATCTTAAGTAATTTTTAATTAACTTAAGTTTTGAAAAACTTTCACAAGACTTCAAACACAAATTGTTAGAAAGTAGTGTATGATAACGGACAGGTTGGGAAGGGATTCAGTGAAGTCCCATTTAATAATAAATTGCAAAATATCGATAAGGACGATTAATGGTTTGTAAATAATCGATTATTTTAATTAGGGGAAGGTTTTAGGACAGAACCTTTGAGTTTATTTGCTTACCGCATTGTATTTTATTATTTAGTTATTGTGCCCCTGATGGTGGGTCCCGCGGCGGACCGCCCCTATCCCCACCCCCCCTTTAGTCCGCCACTGAATTAAACGCCAGCTTAATACTTTTATTTCAACAAAAGTGCGCTCTAGACAAATCTGCATCTCCCTAGCCTCCCTTGATGATCTCTTGTATCTGCTCTTGTAATGAATATTGGGCTCTACAGTAATAAAGAACGAATCATTTAGTATATGTTACTTACCTTATTAAAAAAATGTTTCCCAACCAGCACCTTCTTTTTCTTCCTTTGAATATTAATAATGTTATATTCTGCGTTAATTCTATCTCCCTGGTCGTCAAAAGCTACTTTGCCGGTTTCGCCATTTATCAGTACCTGCTTTCTAACAAAGTTAAATAAATCCTTTCCAGTTTCCCATATTGAGCCAGAATTATCGCAGTCTTTTGGTGCTGCAGTTATTTCCTTAGTTTGGTTCATATCTCGTAGAGCTGATGCCAAAACATAGCTGTTGAAAATACAGAAATTGTCTATCGATGCCGGAATAATATTTAAAGTAAAAACTAATAAATTGAAAACGAATTGGTGATAAAACAAAAATGTGTCAATATCTAAATTTGTAAAGTTGATATGTGTACTGCTACATTCTTGGTGAAACTGGATTAACATTTTTACTTTTAAATGAAAGACAGAGTACTTGTTATAGTTTCACAAAATTTATTCAGTTGCCTGACACGTGTTTCGACCCTCTCGGGTCATTTTCAAAGACATAAATGTGTTAAAACGGAGTTACAAAATCGTTTAAGTAGGTAGTGGAATTTAAATGGTATCATAAATTATATTATTGACAAAGGACCTTAATGTTTTTAATAGTGGGATTTTGCAGAGTTGTTTGGTTAATGTTTATATTCTTAATTATGGTATTTTGGATATTTATCTAATTACACTGTTTATTATGGTGTATGCATTTGAAGGTATCTCTATTTGGTTATTGACTATGTTACATTTGTTTGATTTTGCTTTTTTGGTAGCTAATGTTTCGAGTAAATTTAATTTTCTGCTTTTGTTTTGGATAAATAGTGGTTTTATTTTGTTTGATATTGTATGGTTATTTAATATGCAATGATCCGAAATTCCTGTTTTATTTTGTTTTTTTAAGATAGACGTAGAATGTTCTTTGAGTCGGGTTTTGAAGTTTCTACCTGTCTGGCCAATATAAATAGCATCACAATTATCACAATTGATTTGGTAGACTCCACTTGCGGAAAGATTGTCTTTTGATTCAATTTTTGCGTTTAATATTTGTCTACCTAAGTTATTTTTGTTAACTTGTATTGGGGTTAAGTTAAGTTTTTTGAGATTTTTAGATATTTTCTGGCTTGCGGTTCCAGTATATTGGATTGCGCAGTATTTATTAGGTATTGTTTGGTTGGGTAGTCCCTTATAAAGTAATTTTTGTGTTTTTTGTCTCTCTTTTTTCTTTAAGATATTATTTATGATGTTTGTAGAGTATCCATTGTTTATCGCTATAGTTTTAATTATATTAAGTTCTTTTTCGTACTTTAGTTTGGACAGGGGGATATTAACTAGTCTATGTATCATGCTATTGAAAGCTGATAATTTTGTTTGTTGGGGTTGGTTAGAATCTGCTGGTATGACTGAGTCGGTTGTAGTTGGTTTGCGGTAGATTTGGTATGATAAATGGTCATTATGTTTTTTAATTGTGAGGTCTAGAAAATTGATGGAGTTGTTTATTTCTTTTTCTATTGTGAATTCAATTTTATGGTTGATGTCATTAAGAAAATTAAGGAATTGGTGTAGCTGTCGTTCTTTGCCTGTCAGATGCAGAACACGTCATCGACATATCTACCCCAAAAAACACGTGTCAGGCAACTGAATAAAGTTCGTGAAACTATAACAAGTACTCTGTCTTTCATTTAAAAGTAAAAATCTAAATTTGTTTTCATTTTATATTTATTAAAAGAAAATATTTTCACGGCGCCCCTAAACTTTGGCATCTGAAGTCAACAAGCGATGAGTCATTGGCCCGAGTCTGTTCCCTTTTCCGTTCACTACTTAGTTTCATGTGATTGTCTGTCAAAACATATCAGTACGAATAGATTGATAAAACTTCTTAGGAATCTCAGGAAATAAAAGCCAAACAAGTAAAATGCGAAAGTTGTTTGACTTACATGCTATCTCGTATATGCGCTTTTTCGTTGGTAGCATTGACTAATTGTAGCCCTAGAATTCCCTCTGGAACATTATCAGCTTCCAATGCTTGTTCAGTAACTATCCAAGCATATCCAGAATCTGTCATATTTAAAGCTGCAGAATCTCGAAATATAACTTTAGCATCATTTTTACTAGAAAACACATATTATGCTGTAAATTTCTGAAAATACATATAGTCCTAGAGCCGATCGTCAAATTTCCAGTGCACCAAACACAGAAGAAGCGTTGTATGTGTGAGTTAATATTGACATAGGTGAACACGGAACCACCGTTAATATGATTTTATTTGAAACATCACTTCCGGTTACATTTTTGACTGTCTTGGACCGCTAGAATAAAATTGACGTCAAAATGTCGGTCTCACAGAGCATATTATATTATGTACATTGCCAGACTTCATTCTTGTGTAACCCTCTGGCAGCCCTAACTGTATAATGTTAGGACTGCTAAGTAATTGCGGCATAGTGAGGTCTGGCACCCCATGATATTATGATAGTACCTACTCTTTGAGACCACAAATGTAACCGTAAATAACATCGAAATTCTGTTCTGGCTAAATTAGCATCATAGTAATGGTGACTCCGTATTAGTTTTTATCAATGCTAACTCACACAAGCATAGTTTTTTATTTGTAAGATACGTGGGAAATATTGCATTTATACCAAAACAAAGCTTCGGGAATGTTCGCCAAGGATCATGAACAACTTTGCATGTTCTTAAATGGATACGATTAATTCCATCGATCTGTCTCTCTCTCTTTAACATACCTATTAGGAGTAACACAACAACAGATTACCAGTAGGGTTGCCAGTCGTCCCGATTTTATCGGGACAGTCCCGATTTCAAAGGGTATGTCCCGCATCCCGGCACACTTTAAGTCGGGACGCGATTTTTCCCGATTTTTAAAATTTTCTCAAAAACAAAAGTTTTCAGAGAATATGCCATATTTTTTACGTTTGAATTTCATAAAACGTTTACATTTTTGTTTATTGTATGCTTTTTCTGTTCATTTACTGAATACTAGTGCAAAAAATAGCATCCCAAGTTTTTGCCCCCAATCCCGATTTCTAAGCAGCTTTTAAACGCTGATACCCGATTTTGAAGATGTTGGATCTGGCAACCCTAGTTACCATCGACGGAACAATCTGCTGAATTTAAGAACCTGCTTACTACTGAAAGTGTTTAAATCATGGATTTATTAAGGATTCGATGTTCCGTATACTGTGAGCGTATCGAACGTGAAGCCTGTTTATTTCTTGTTTGTTATGAAAACATTTACCCTAGAGGTCTAGTTTACGAACTTTAAGGAAATACGTAATTGAATCAAGAATGGTAGTAGAAAGAGATAAAATAGCATTGGAGTGTTAGAGCTCAGAAGTGTTCCTGTCTCTGCTGGTTGCTTAGGAAATACGTCTGAACACTCGGTTACACGTACGTCTTTGTCTAATGAACTAGAAAAGAAAAAGTGCGATTTATAGATTTATAAATAACTCGGAGCGACTTTAAATAAACCTTTAGGAATAATATAACCTATAAATAATAAAACCTTTTTAACTTAAATTTATTTTTATTTAGCAGAAAAATAAAATATTTTAGGCCTTTTATTACTTTTAGTAAATCTTGTGATGCTTCTAACGTATTTTTTGTACAAAAATGCAAGGTAAAATAAGATGTGGTCAATGTTGACAAATTGTGTTTACAGTGTCGCTTAGAATGGTTTGTTTTGGCTTCAAAGAATGTTAAATCATCACGTATCCATTCTTAATAAATACATGGTTTAAATCGAACAAAAACGAACATCCCAGTCACGTGATCAGTGTATTTCTCCTAAATAGCGTCGGTCGATAGGGAGGTACAGCAATTGGAAATAACGATATACATACCTAAGGTCAAACGCTTTTATGAGAACTTATTACCGTTTGCATTATCTTAAATAGGACATCTTAGATATCTAATATGCAAATACAAGCCAAATGTTTTGGTAAAGAAAAAATATTCTGTAATTTATGAAAAAAAGTTAAATTTTTGCGGAGCCTCCGTGGGAAAAATATGAATACATTTTTAGGTATTTTATTTATTATTTTTTCTAATTTTACATCATTTCGTCGAAAATTTTTGAATTTGAAGAGAAAAGAATGTATTAGTAGAAAATTCATGGAAAATATATCATGGAATTTATTTATAAATACTACTTACTTTGCATACATAAGGTAAACTCTTGCCTGAGCATTTTTCATATCAATCAGTTGCTCTCTAAAAGTTTCTAAACCAGGTTCAAATTCAATTATTGATTCCATCTACAAAACAATATATTGGAATAATTATTTAGCTGCATTAATCGTAACCGATTAATGAAAGTCTCGTAGAACAAGTTAAGAAATATACACATACTGGCAGAATGGCTAATTAAATACACCAACAAAATCGAAATAAGTTTAGAAGAAGTCCAAGCGAACTGCATTAAAATATAAAAAGATCTGTGAAACAGCAGCAAAGATGTGTTTTGTGTCAATTGCTTGCGACATACGACATCGATGACATTTCGCTCAAAAATTAATTTTTAGCAACATTATTTTGATGCGGCATTTTAACATACGGTAGACTAAATTCGAGAATTGACCCGTAAAGCTAGACTTAATGGTGGTTACGACTGGGTAGGTGTTACATCTTTAACACATTTTGTTATGAACCAAAGCTTGGACTCAAAATACAGCAACTAACAAAAAACCTAGGGTTTAGAAATGTGAGGCATTCCAAAAGTATCCAGAATAACAAGTCCTGAAAGTAGAGGGAAATAATAGGAACACCAGATATAATAAAGAGCAAGAAGTCTTGTCTTGAGAATCAAAACATGCCTCGAAGTGAAAAAAGAATTTGCAGAAAAGCAAGGCACACAATTTAAGACAATTATTTAGTTGTACGTTGTACAACATGCATAAGTAAATTTTTAAAACAGCAAACCCCCAAAATAGGGGTAGCCATAATAATTGTCAACACCTTTGACGAGAAGATGGCACCCGAAGAAGCAAAAGACCATATCCGATATTTAAAAAAACATTTTTAAGTGATTTAATTATTATTAAGCACCCATGCAAAAACTAATAAAGAATAGTAAAAACATATTTCAATTCCCCTTATCCTGGTGAAGTTTTGTCAGTTCAATTATAGCTAAAAAATGTACCTGTACTTTAATTTCTACATCATCTTCTAGGCTTTGGGAAGTTGTTTGGAATCTACCCAACAGAGCTCGCCCATCAGTATCAGAGCTATGAATAAATATGATTTTTTTGTAATTAAAATGTTTTAACATTTCTACCCAGACGTCAGCTTGATGGGAGTATGGGGGCACTGTTCGTAAAAATGACACGTGAATGTTCTGCAACATACAATAAATTACATTTAACAAAATCTACAATTTTAATACATTACTGAAAACTAAAAAGAATTAACTTCTTTCTGTTATTCTGAATTATGTAATTTATGAAAGCAAGCAATTATTTAACCACCTACCTGAAGAAATAAGGAATATTAGTAAATAATTAATTAATAAATTAATTAATAATAACAAATTTTAAAAATTTGAAAAAATGTATTTACTTATTGAGAAGGATTTACTTATTGATGAATTTTATTCTGAATGCCTTATGTAAGGATTATTGAGAAGGATTTACTTACTGATGAATTTTATTCTAAATTCCTTATGTAATTTTTGTCTTACTATGTATGTTTTTGTGTTATATACCTACTAATTAAATATTGTTCTTAATGAGTTTAGCAATTTTACATAATTATAAATTTTAATTTATAATTTTGCATCGCCCCATATTTAATTATAATTTTAATTGTTTTGTCTGATGTCCGCCACTCGTCTTTTTTAATACAATTTTTATATACTTACGTTAAGAATAATTTTATGTGACCCTGGTAGTTATAGTTTTAGAAAACTGAGTTTTAAAGGCAACTAAGTTTCGGAGAATTATTTTTACTACTCAAAGTACAAGATTACCATCCTACCTTCTAATTTCGTTTCTGCATTTTTTCTTACGCAGTAAGGAATGTTCCGTATTTGATGCCAGCAAAAGCGCGGGTAACAATTAAAAATAGTCGATGATGCTTAAAAAGTGTCAGGCTATTTTCTTATAAAATAACTAGCTTGCGCCCGCGACTTCATTCGCGGTATGACAATTTTAGTACGTTACAAACTTTGAACCCTTATATGACCCGCTTAGGGGTTGATTGATTAAAAACTGTAAAACACGTGTTTAAAAAGAACCTCTATGAAGTTTAGAGTTAATAGGACCATCTAATATTTTTTCCATATAAAGTTTGAACCCTGGTTTCACCCCCTTAGGGGTTGAATTTTAAAAGACCCTTCCATAGTGCATGCCTACGTTATATAAGAAACCTCTGTGCAAAATTTCAAGTTTCTCGGCACAGCTATGTGGATTGTGCGTTGATACGTCAGTCAGTCAGTCAGTCACTCAAATTATTCTTTTATATATAGAGATTAGAAATTATTTTTAAAATCATTTTGGCTAATTTCTAAAATTTCATATATTTTATGATTCACTCGAGCGAGCGTGCTGTAAGAATTTTTTAATTCCATTTACTGGTCCTCAGAGCCCATAACTTTTGTAGTATTGCAAGGAAAGGATACTTGATAAGTGATAGGTAGTTTACATAATATTACTTATCAAGTATCCTCTCCTTTTTCAGGGTTTCTTTCAATCAGTACTAATAATGCAAGAAGTATGGAATAAACCTGAGTAAAAGGTCACTCAAATATATCATGCGGTTTATTTTTAAAATTAATTTTTTATTAAGAAGTAGTAGGAAAATTAATTTACTTTAAATCTTCCAAAATAAATATTTTTTGAAATTTACCATTTTTATTAATTTTACAACTTTAGTTTTTGAGTTAAGTTACTTTCAATTATCTGCAATAAGATTGTTTTATGGAAGAAACTAGATTATTTGTCTATGAGATATTTTTCCCGAAGGTACCTTACGCTGAATTTTTCCTTTTATGTTACCAGCACATTGCTGATAGTTGGGCAAATCTATTAAAGTTGAGGACTTAACTACGTATAAATAATGTAGACGATATTTGTTGTCACTATACCTCTGTGTGTTGTTTATCTTTTAAAAAAATGAGCCTAAATATTTTACATTCACAATTATTTATAAAGCACAACGAAAGTACCTACCACTGTCGTTAATATATAGTCACTTAAGATGCATATTTTAGTAATGTTATAGAAAATGGAGCTAATTATTACTTGTTACCTTATCGGAGAACGCGGAATCTCTAGAAGAAATGCCAATTACTGGTATGTGATAAAATCCACTAGTGTACGAAACAGCTGCTGGAGAAAGGTCCCCGGTTAATGGATGGGATACAACAACGGCATACACCTAAAATAATAATAATTATTTTTATAACTTTATGCTTTACTTCAGCAGCATTCTAAGGTCTATTAGCTTTACCGGTTAATTTTCATTGAATGATTTTTGTTCAAAATGGATACTGAAACTTTAATTTAAAAATCTTAAAATGAAACTTTTAATTAGGATTTTTCGAGATAATTTAATTTTATAATTTTCCTAGACCTTCAATAAAGGTGATATACATAATTTGGTATTAGTGGCAATTTTTAATTAAAGCAATTAAATAGTCTGATACAATTATAAAGATACAGATCAATATTTTGTAAAAAACAAAAACATGAACCTCATAAGTGTTGATGATTTTCCAGCTGTGACAAGCAAGACTCTAGGTACCATCAGTTGAAGACTAATATGAAATCTTGACCATGGAAGGATACATTCAAAGCTCTTTTGCTATTTTTATTGCTAAGCATAAGTAAACAATACAGTTTCTTTTGATGTAAATGTCTATTGATTCTGAAGGCGAAGACGAAAAAGAATATAATAATTTCAAGGAACTTACTAATTTTGGTATCTGTATTTAGGACATGTATTGATAATATATCTTAATTAGTAATTTTTATTTAATTTAATTATTTAACAATGGTAGCTTACCTGTTTTGATATTAAGTATTTGCAAACATTTAGTGCAGTTCGTATGGGATTTGGATCCATTAAAATTGCGGTGTTGTAGTAGGTGACTCCTTTGGGAACAAAGGTAGAATCGAAATTAAGGTGCTAGAAATAGAAAAAATGTTTATTACTTATAGGTATTTGTTATATTATCTATGGTTTCGTATTACGGTAAAAGAAGTGAAGTTGATGGTAACTCAAAGTGACCCTTCAATGCATTTATACTTCTCTAGAACTAATGTTTTATAGTTTTCTTTCAAAAAAATATATTTATATCATAAAAAGTACACTATTACCATCGTCGAAAGATATAAGTAGTCTAGTCACTTCTTTGAAGTTCGGTTGGAAATACCGGCATTTTTTGCAATTGCTGCCGTTGCTGTCTGTCACCTAAGCCCGTAGCGCTCGATTGCTGGCTGATCATTGTATCGGGTCATTGTTTCCATCACTCTTGAATGCTTTACGACCGATTGCAAAAAATGCCGGTATTTTCGCGGTTTTCAAAAATGCGTTGATTGTAAGCTTCCTGAAACCTGACGAAAATAAATATTCCTATTAGGCAAAATTATTTTTGATAATGAGAGATTAGTTAGGAGCCATTAATTTTATTCATACTATTCTTGTTTTTTTTTTAATCAGGCCTCTAGGTATTATGCAAAATTTTGCTTTTTGGGATATCGGCTAATTTTTTGTATTATTTTCTTTTTTTATGTTATTGCTGGCACTTTTTAATTTACGTAGCCTATCTATCATTGTGTATGAGATTACATAAAAACATGTTAAATTAAGAAATAGATCTTATCTTATTTAATTGTTTTTTCATTTCATGTAGGTAATTTCTTTTTTAATTTAATTAATTTGAATTTGTTAGGTTGCCTTGTTAACTGACTGATTAGGTCCTAAAACGTAAAGAAACAATTTTTTAGTTAAATTATTTGCAAATTGAGTTACCCTAGGGTCAGGTAACCTTTTTAAAAACGTCTCTGAAGTATACAATTTTTTTTTTTCTAATTTTTACATATGAAGTGATGCTTTTTAAAACCGATGACAGTTTTGAAACATCTTACTTTTCGTAACTAGTTACGAAAAGTAATTGGTTATTGGTCATGAAATAATAATTTCATAACAAGTTATGAAAAAATGAAACATACAACATAAATATTTGATTGAGTCGGCCGATACTTGGTGGAAGTCCATAACTAATATTATGGGTTAACCAGAAAAACTACTATTTGGACCAAATAGAGCTTAGTAATTCTACATTATTAAATTTGTTTAACACCTCTTTGTAAAAATAAAATATTTTAGGCATCTTAAGCTTTACTAGTAATTCTACCTCATTAAATTTTGTCTGATAACACCCCTTTGTAAAAGTAAAATATTATATTCATCTTAAGCTTTAGGAAAACCCAAATGTACCAGATTAAATCATCTACCTACCCCTATTTTATTATATTATTTAATTACCCTAGAGGTTTACATTATTGCAATTATTAGTCACCACTCATTCGTAAAACTTATTCGGTAGAAGCTACAGTGTAGCGAAACATGTCAATAATTTTGTCAATATAGTGGAAGTTTACTAAGTCAAACTAGTAGTTTTTCTGGTTAACCCATAATATTACATAAATATTTCGTATTTCTCTCTTGACTTCTGGGGTACAACAGAAGATAACGCGTTTTGAGCTGCCTCTTCAATATCACTTGGGATCTCGGAATTGGACATTTTCAATATTTTTAACGGAAAAATTTTAATTTGTGATGTGACACTTTTTTACAAATGAAACTTCAAAACAACATCATGACAACCCAGACAACCCAGACACTGTCTACTAGGTATCTTCTAGATGAAATAAAAATTACTTCATCTGATGCCTACTTGGATGTTGTGATACAATAATTTAAATTAATAATTTTACTTACATATTTTTAACAAAATTAGAAAAAAATCTTGTATGAAGTTAGGAAATGCAATTTTGTTTAACTCGCATAATTTTGGGGGATCTCGCTTCGCTCGTCCTTCAAACATTAGACTCGTTAAACAAAGTAAGGCATTTCCTAATTGGTTTTATAAATATCTATTTTTCAGTTTTCATTTTATTTTTGATCCTTCCCAAAGCAGTGACTTTTATTATTTTTAAATATTATATTCATATTTCCCTAACACTAGAGTGGCGTAACACCCAATTAATAGATCTTTTCAACTAGTAATTATCATTCAACAACTGAAAATGGTTCCATTGAGGTTCGAATAAAGATCAAAAATTCTTATAGCTTACTTACATCAATAGTTTCCTTAAACAACGCTTTGCTATCATTGCTACTTAATACTCCTCCGATGTTAAACGTTGTAGGATTTGGAGACCAATCTCTTTCCCTTTGACCATATGTTTTTTCTAATACCATGCAAATTAACAACAACTTTAAATAAATATAATGATTGCTTTTTAATTTCATTTTTATTTTGTATTGCTGGTTTCAGTTTGCGAACTTTTATTTGGATGTTTAAGCCAGAAAAGCTGGCAAACATCTGAAGGGAATCTTTGGAAGTTTATCCTGTTACCGCCCCTACAGGGGCGGTATTCAGAAAAATGTAATTCGTTATTCCAATTTTGCAACAAATTCTTACCACAGAGAGTAAATAATTTTAATATTTCTATTTTTGCAGTTTTCATACTAATCTTTATATACAGGGTTATGATAAAGAAACGGATCACCCTTATATATGGAATACCGCTTAATTTATCTAAAATCGCTCGGACCCGTCAATTTTATTTTTTTAAATGCATTTTTTCAAGAAAAAAAATTATACAATGTAGATCAGAAAAGTGCTCGTGTACGAACATTTATTTTTTAAATAAAACACCCTGTATATTTTTACATTTTTGAATTTTACAGTTAATTCTAGATATTTTTTATGTATCATGTCCAATACCTATCTTCAACTGTTTTCGAAATATTAACACGTTGAAGTTTAACAGATTTTTTATGTAACATGTCCTATATCAACCAGTTAACATCAAGTAAATCATTAAATTGTCACCAAAGGTAACGTCACATAACATAAAATTATCAATAAAATTTTTAATTTTACTGTGCTGTTAATACGTCCAAAATGCGCCTTGCTGAAGATGACCGCATAGAAAATTCGATTATATTGAGTTGTGACGATAAAAGTAGAAGTCATAGAGAAGTCCGTAACTTGTTTAATGATACGAGTAAATACCCAACTCGCCAACTGTATCTAGGGTAGCAATGAGGTGGAGAATCTCTAGTAGTAGTAAAAATAGTGTTAAAAATGGCCGCCCTGGTATACTCAGGGAGAAAAAATTTAATATATTATTAGCACTATAGGAAGATCCTCGTTGCTCTAGCACTCAAGTTGGGCGGGATAACGATGTTTACCACACGACCGTAACAAAGTTTTTTAAAAAAGAAAAATTGCATCCCTATAAATAAGCGCAACTGGCCCAAGAATTATTGGAAGATGATCCTGCTAGGCGAGATCAATTTTGTGAAATAATAACGGAGCTAACAGTTAATGAGTTAATAACGCAAGATTTGTCAAAAGAATTTGTTTTTTAGATGAAGCTACTTTTTCTTTAAATGGTCAGATCAACAGACAAAACTACAGGTACTGGGCAAGGGAAAATCCTGACTGGTTCGAAGAAAATCACACTTGGTATAATCAAAAGGTTATTGTTCAGGCGGGAATTGCGGAAAATAGGATTATCAGACCATTTTTCTTCAATGAAAGCCTCACTGGAGAAATACATCTAAATTTTCTCCAAAGTTGTCTAGTTCCAGCTCTAGCCACTTCATTTCCAAATGACAATGATCCTGATTTACCAAGCTTTACCTTAGGGTTTCAATGGATGGTGCTCCTCCGCATAATGCTGCTTATGTGAGGCAATAGTTAAATATTATAATTCCTGGGCGATGGAGAGGTAGACAAGGGGCAATAGAATAGCCACCCAGATCGCCCGATCTTAACCCACTGGATTTCTTTTGTGGGGTCACGTCAAATATTTAGTTTATAAATCTAAACCCGACCCGGTAGATCCGCTTAAGGAGTTCATTCCACGAGTCATACGAGAAATTTTTCCACGCGTGGTGCACAATGTGCAACAGGAATTTTTAGACCAATTCTACTACAGAATAGTTAGAATAGTTAGTGGAGGACATTTTCAGCATAATTTTTTCCATATTTTATTGTTTGCTTTCCTAATAACGTTTTTACTTTTTATTTTAAAAGATAAAAGTGTTAATATTTCGAAATCAAAACAACAAAAATTATATTTTTGGCTTAAAAAATTCAAATGACTATAACTTTCTACTGACACATTTTTTCTCTCAAAATTTAAAAACTGTCGACAAAATGATGCAAAATTCGTTTAGAAAAAATAATAAATAAAATACCTAGACGTGTTCATTTTTTCTTAGGGGGGCTCACCAAAAATTCACCTTTTTTTCGCAAAATACAAAATGATTTTTTTTTTACCAAAACATTCCCAGTTTTGATTAAAACCCCTAAATTTGGTACGCATCCTGTAAGTAGGAACAGAGATATACAACTTTGAAATTTCACCAGCCACCACTACTCAAGCTACCGTGCGGTAGGTGGAAAAGCGTAAGGAAGAGTATAAAATGATTCGGCGTGAAAACCGTCCTATTCACGCCGGTTAAAGGCCGGATGAGATCGGATATCTCGTAGGATGAAGCCGCCGTTTCACACTCCCCAGTCGGTGCGTAACAAAAAGGCAGCTTAGGATAGGGCGAAACCAAGGGTTGATAGCCCTTGGGGAGTGAATGCTCTGGTATCTATGTTACTGATGACCGTGGTTCGGAGCCCACGTTAATCTGTAGGTACCGGCGCCATAACATTAGCTTGTAGTGGCAACGTAATAAAAAATATCTTATTTGAAAACAGAATAGAATTTATTATAATCCGATTTCCAACGGTTTTCCTGGCGCTAACTTTTCAGAATATTAATTCTAAAAATTATAAATGTCAACCCGTAATTTAAAAAAACCAGAAATTTGTTCAAAATAGTCACGATATATTACTTCTACCTCACTGATTTAATCTCTTTAAATATAAATGACTTTTTATAACATTTTTAATTTAATATTAGTTTAGTTATTAGTATTACACTGGATTTATAAACTCAGTTGAGGTTCAGTTGAGGTTCAGTTGAAGTTGAGGTTCAAGATAAATAAACGCAAACGCGTACTGGCGTTTATAAACACAGTTCAGTTCAGTTCAGAAGTTTCCATTACGCTGGCGTAAAGTTCGAGATAACCAAATTTTATGTTCGCAGTTGGTGCAGTTGGGCTCCCACCAATCAAAACGCAGAATTACTACATGTGATGGTGAAGCCACACCTCTGCCGATCATTTGCCATCATTTTGTAAAGAAAACAATTGTTTTTCCTTTTGGTGTGCCTGTGTTTCCATATATTTTTTTCCAAATATTGCGATTGTGGATTGTGTGCTTTTTATTTTTTCTAAATATGTTTATGATGTCACAGTTGTCATTAACCTCACTTTACCCTGCACCAATGAAATGAAAGCAGCGAACTGAGTTTATAAATGGCCCAAAAAGCTCAACTGCGAACTTCAACATGCACGAACTGCGAACCTCAACCTCAACTGAACCTCAACTGAGTTTATAAATCCACCTTTAGATAATCCTTTTTTATCTTCCGAAAAAGTATTTTGTTGATTTTACAGTATTACTTTCTAAGATCCTTTCATTAATATTTAAAAGATTTATTGTTTGGGTGTTACGCCACTCTACTGTTAAGGAAAATTAATATTTTTTTAAAAATAATAAAAGTCACTGCGTTTAAACAAAAAACAAATTCTGAAAAAAGAAATGTTCTGTACACTGTCAGTGACTTTTAATTATAAAAAGTATGCCTGACCCTAATCTATCTCTAGTGTAGTATATATTCGGTCTAAACCCTAATCTGAAAAAAAGAATAATAATTTTTCTGACGTTTCGATACCTAATATCTAGTCTCGTTATCAAAGAAACTAATAAATTCAAGCTAACTAAATTAAAAATGAACTAAGTAATTATAAAAAATAATTAAAAATGGATACAAGAGTTTTCTGATGGAATTCTTCTGATTTTTTCGAAAATATTGCTCTGATAATGGTTTCGTGCTTTTCTGTCAGCATGAGTTTTGACATTAGTCAAAATGACAAGTCTTTTCTTCTTTTGACTAATGTCAAAACTCATGCTGACAGAAAAGCACGAAACCATTATCAGAGCAATATTTTCGAAAAAATCAGAAGAATTCCATCAGAAAACTCTTGTATCCTTTTTTAATTATGGTAATTATTCGGATTACCGGAAAATGCGAATTTTTTCATGAAATTTTGCACAGACCCTAATTTTGGGTCGTAGAACACGAATCCGAAGTCAGTTTTTGGCGGTCTCGTATCGTTTTTCGAAAAAACATTTTTTTAACTTTTAGGTTAGCTTTTTCAATGAATTTCTTTAAATTTCGGCACTTTTACTTAAACACATCTATACAAGTCATTACACACTATTTTTCTGAACCATATTTAGGCAAATTTATGTAAAAGCACATTAAAAAACAGAGAAAATATCAAAAAACTGAAAGAAAATAAACCTCGAAATTTCTGATGGAAAGACGCGTTGCCAAATTTACAAATCGTTTTTCCCACAAATTTTAACAATTTTAACCCAAGCAAACCTGAGCAAAAAGGTGGTCAGGTTTGCTCAGTTTTGATTGATATAGATACATATATATCTATATCAACGAGAACTGAGCAAACCTGACCACCTTTTTGCTCACCCAACCTGAGCAAAAAGGTGGTCAGGTTTGCTCAGTTTTCATTGATATAGATATATATGTATCTATATCAATCAAAACTGTGCAAACCTGACCACCTTTTTGCTCAGGTTTGCTTGGGTTGGGTATACACCTTTTTGTTCAGATATGGTTGCATGCATCAGCATGCATTTCCATAAAAAATAAGTAAACGTGACAACACCGGACACAAATATATTGTTGACAGGTAGGAAAATAATGGCGGCAACCAGCGAGTAAAATTTAATTTTCTATCGAAAAAAACAATTTTCTTAGCTATTTTTGCCTAAATGTGTTTTGTGTGACGAAATAAAATACAAATTATAAGTTTACAGATATGTTTAAGTGAAAGTATCGAAACTTAAAGGAATCTATAAAAAAAAGGTAACCTAAAAGTTAACCTAAAAGTTTTCCAAAAAAATTTTTTTTTTTTAAAAACCATACGAGACCGCCAAAAACTGACTTCGAATTCGTGTTCTACGAGCCAAAATTAGGGTCTGTGCAAAATTTCAAGAAAAAATTCGCATTTTCCGGTAATCCGAATAATTACCTTAATTATTTTTTATGGTAATGTAATTATGTAGTATACGGTTTTCAGCTATTTTTGCGTTTTTTAGGAAAATTCTTTTATGGTCACATTCTACTGTCTTTCCTGATTGCAAATATAAGTGCGCACATAATAAATTATGAGCAAACCTGACCACCTTTGTGCTCACCAACCTGAGCAAAAAGGTGGTCAGGTTTGCTCAGTTTTGATATAGATACATAATATGTATCTATATCAATGAAAACGGAGCAAACCTGACCACCTTTTTGCTCAGGTTGGTGAACAAAAAGGTGGTCAGGTTTTCTCATAATTTATTAATCAGGAAAGACAGTAGAATGTGACCATAAAAGAATTTTTCCAAAAAACGCAAAAATAGCTGAAAACCGTATACTACATAATTACCTTTTTTATAATTACTTAGTTCATTTTTAATTTAGTTAGTTTGAATTTATTAGTTTCTTTGATAAGGAGACTAGATATTAGGTCTCGAAACGTCAGAAATTTTTTTTTCAGATTAGGTTTTAGACCGAATATATACTACACTAGAGATAGATTAGGGTCAGGCATACTTTTTATAATTAAAAGTCACTGACAGTGTACAGAACATTTCTTTTTTCAGGATTTGTTTTTCGTTTAAACGCAGTGACTTTTATTATTTTTAAAAATATATTAATTTTCCTTAACAGTAGAGTGGCGTAACACCCAAACATTAAATCTTTTAAATATGAATCCGCCACAATCATACAGACATTATTTATCCTTTCATTAACTTCAAACGTTAACATTCTACAATAATATTAAGAAACAAGCAAATGAAAAGTAAAAATAAATGGACTTTTTCTTAATACATCAACCTGTGACTCGACGAGAAATAATACCGATGGAATCGTCTATAATAATACCATGTTTTAAAAATTTTCATCTAGTTCATGGTGTTTGGCTGTTTTTTTGTTTTGGGTCTACGAGAAATTTCCAAGAAACCACATTTCTAAAATATTTTTTCAAAAATACAATTTTCCTAAAGGTGCGTGCACACTAGCGAACGAAGGCGAACAAATGCTAACAAATAAATTCGTTAGCCTAATGTAGGTATATGCCGTAAAAACATCTTCAAACGAATTCGCTAGGAGATCATTGGCCTTGCATATGAAATTCTAGGATCGCTGGAATGGATTGCAAAAATTTTTATTCATTGCAACTATTTCATTTGTGAGGAACATGTTTGGTTTTGGAACCCAACCCACGACGATTATCATGGAGAGTTCTCTTCTGTGCCCTTTCAGAAAGTTCAGAAAATCTGGGAGAATAAGCGGATGTTTTTACGAGTATTTGATTTGTTCGCCAAGTTTTATTCGCGTTTGTTCGCTGTATGCGCTTGAACACAGTTTTTCTCAAATACAAATATTTAATTATATTTTAATAATTAATATTAAATAATATTCCGTAGTCTTTTCTGTTTTATTACAATAAATGTAAATATCACTATCCACCCACTTTTAATATCAGAATTAACTAATTTCCTGATAATAGTGACAAGAGAAAAAGAAAATCAAAAATTATTATTTTATTTTTAGCCGAAGATAGTTGTAATGTTATAAGAAATAATTTGATAGTTCTAGAAAGAGAGTCATCTAAATTAAATTATAATTTTAATTAGTTTTTACATTGAGCGATTAAATGCAAAATACTGTACACCGGAACGTTAGTAGCACATGTAAAAATGCTTAAAGTTTTTAGTGACTCGACAACCTTAATGGAAGAACAAATTTTAATAAATTAATAATATCCTTAACAAGTTAAATAAAAAGTTGAATAATCATAGTATATAAATTGAAATAATTATGATTATGGAACTTAGTAAAAGAATAAATTATAACTTATTACTTAGAGTACAGCCATGTCCACTAATTGGAAGAAAAATATAGGACATAGTTTTCTTTAAAAAACTGGTAACTGGTGGTAATGATATTATTCTTTGCACAATAGCGAAAATATCTTTCTTTCGTGAAAGTTTCGCAGATCCAACCCTGCCTATGCATTACTATGGCAACGCTTTCAAGAGGATATCGATTTCACCCAGTTTCCCTATCTGGACCCACCTCAATTTATTTCTGATTTTGGAAATTAATTTATCTGTCTAAGCTTTTAGAAGTCAAGTTTTTTGTTACTATATTTTACAGCTTTTCCCATAAAGTTACCAGTGGATGAAAAACTATTTCACCTATTTTATTGATTTCTTCAAAGATCTTAATGTTGATAAAGTACTTACATCAAGGACAACTACATTTAATATTGGCAAATTAAAGCTGGAGTATAGTGTTATTTATTTTTAGGGCCATATTATGTCAATATTTCGACCTCAGCTAAATCTTATTACACGGTTCTTTCTATGAATATTTTTAAATTTAAATCCTCTAACTAGAAGATCTTTCTTTTCTTTGTAAATTTTTAAGGAAACGAAAAAAAAAACATGTTCATATAGTACCACAGACTATTCAAGTTGTCCGAAAAGTCTATGGGCAATATCTTTGCTATTAGTAAAGATTGGGATACCAAATTTTAGGTCTATTTTATTGGTTACTAAAACTACTTTTTATGAAATTTAACCTTTACAACTCCAAGGGAGTTGTAAAGGTTAAATTGGCGACGCTAGGAAGCATTTAAGATCAAAAATTTCAAATGTCACCCTATGCCGTGTGGTAGGTACCTCATTTTAAAGATCTCCAAAAAAGAAACATTTTAAAGCAAACCATTTTTAGATGGCAAGCTTTTAAAAATCGTAAAAAAAGTAAAAATTTAAATACCCTTATTTTTCTTATTACTTTAAAAGCTGTTCAAAATGACCACCATGAACTTCTTGGTAATAATAAAGTTGATTTTGGAACTCACTTCTCACATTTTCTCACAAATAATGTGATAGAAAGAATTTCTCACATTTTCTCACAAATGTGAAAAGTGAGTTCTAAAATCAACTGCCAAGAAGTTCATGGTGGTCATTTTGAACAACTTTTAAAGTAATAAGAGAAATAAAGAAATTTTTAATTGTTTTAACGGTTTTCAATTTGTAAAGGCCATTTGAAAACGAATTAAGAGATGGACCTCGGATTTGCGTTAGAATGTCTATTTTTGAAGATCTTTAAAATGAGGTACCACACGGCATAGGGCTGCATGTAAAATTTTCAACCTCAATTCCCCGACGGCGTCCTACAAGGGGGTTAAAAAAGTTAAATTACATGTAAAAGTAGATTTGTTAACCAATACCCCTACACTTGAAATTTCGTCAAATTTGGTGTCTCTATTTTTACTTATAACAAAGATACCCATCTAAGACTTTTCGGACAGTTATACTGCCCGTGATAGTACAAAACTTGGTTGTTTTATTCTCACGCTTTTCAAATGTCAAATAGGCCGGTCTTAGCCATAGTAAAACTGTCTGTTAGTTTTGGTTGAGACGTCTCGATGGTACAAAACGATTCTAATTTTTTGATCCTAAACTAATCATTTTAAAGATTGAATTTTTTTCCTATTTAAGAAAAACGCTGTAAGTAGAGTTTATAGAGGTAATAATCATTTAAGTTGGTCAAATAAGTACATTTTTTCTTTTAATACCAAATTTGTTGTGACTTGGGATTGCATAATATCTAGAGTTTATGCTTTAATTGAAAGTGGAGTTAAAAGTAACAAAGCGATATAAATAAACTTTTTGTACCATTAAATTACTTTCACCTTATTGCACGCTTAGCAATTGAATATAGGTTTTGACAAATTCTGTAAAAGATTCCACACAGATTTAATTATATCCGTATTTGCTTTAGACTGAATACCGGTTTTTTGCTAAATAGTATACTATTAAATTCTTCGTCATTCTATTATACCAGGCGGTCCATAAGGTCATTTGGCCAATGACCCACCTAAAATTTTCGGTGATCTACCTAATAATTTATTTTTTAATTTTTTAAAACCAAAAAAGAATCTTTTGTTTCAAAGTTTCATGCGAAAACTCCCCAAGAAATAATCAAGCCAAGCCATCGCCAACCTAAGCTTGCTCCGGGCTGGGTCATATTTTAAATTGATCTTATAGGTTTATATGGACGATATAAATTCATTAAAAGTAAGAGAGAAGCAGACATACGCGCTTTAGGAAGTTAAAAAGAGACACAATTGGTCGACGGCCCACCAATAATATCTGGTCACTCCCACTAAAATATACTATTTCAAAACATTTGGTTCGGAAAAAGAAAAACTAATTAGGTACCTAATATGCATTGTATTTGCATCGTATTAATAATATTAATTAGTGGTTAAACATAAAAAATTATAGATACGATTTCTGTCAGGCCAGCGCTAGGCATCAAATTTAACGGTATCGGACCGATTTTCTTACATAACCAGCGTAGTCCAAGAGGTACAATCTCAGCGAGTTGATCAGACGATCGCGGGTTAGAATCTGTGTTGGGGAAAGAACTTTTTTTTTAATTTTTTGTTATTTAAAAAATTAGATCGGCTCTAAAAGGTGTATTGGCAACAAGTTGTCCCTCGATAAAATATTTTTGAAATTGTTGGCAATCTCTTATTTACTACGGCTTTCAGGCGTAGACAAATATCGTATTACTATGTCTAGTCGCCAGCATTGTATTTATTAAAGAAAACGGAGTTTCGGCAGCGTTCCTAATTTTATTTTACCAATAATCATACTTTTAGTTCAGAATTTTGTTCTGTTTATATTCTGGGCTTTTAGTACAAGGCGCGACATCTATTGAGGAGATTCTAAACTTATCACAACGGAAGCCGCTAAAATCTACAAATTTAGAGTATTAAAACACATAGAAAAAAGCCATAAACAGAAAAGTGATACTAAAAGTCATAAACATCACGAGTAGTAATGTTAAATATTCTGCAGTACCTATTTTATGATTTTTGCAGTGTTTATTTGTAGGTAAATAATTTCTTGGCACATTATTAAAAAACCTTTCTTAATTAAAAAAGTGTATTTTGCTTGTTGCGTTGATATCACTAGTTGCCCACAAAATTTTGACCCACCTGTAAAAAAACTCACTGACCGCGCCTGTATTATACTACTACATTTTCACTTCAAAACCTCAACTGTGCTACACAGGCAGATGATTTTTTGGCCAAAAATACGAAAAAAAAGTTTTTATATACATAGGCCCGGAGCATCGTTTCCAAGATACAGGGTAATACAATTTTTTTATTCTAGTCTCTCTTATCTACTTTACACACTTTCAAAGATAGTTCACTCCAATTTCATACGTACATACAAAATAATCTGTAGGGTGATATTTTCTGGGGTCACGATCCAATAGATCAAACTTGATTCATTGAGATTAAAAATCCCATATTGAATAGACCATATTAAAGATTTAGCCTAGCTTCAGTTCATATTTTGCCAAATATCATCCAAAAAGTATGAGCTAAAAAAAAATGCCAAGATACCAAAAAGTTCTTTAAGTCTTTTTACAAAACGATAGTCAGTGTCGCGGCAAAAAGAATTTAGGGGGAGGGGAATCCTAAAAGATATCAGTCTATAAATTACTTCAAATATTGAGAATATTTCATAAGTTCTTTAAAAAGTATGCTGATACCGAATTTGAATGAATTTTCTTTAAAAGCATCCTAAATATATAAAAAAATAAAAGAAAATTTAGATTGTATTACCCTGTATCTCATAAACGAAGCATTTGCCGACCTATGTTAATAGTAAATTTTCTGTCGGGTTGATAAAGTTTTGTCTCACCCTGTATGATGATACGGTATCAAAATGGAATACCAGGTTCAACTCGAGAAGAAATTTTGAAGAAAAGAATTAGGTACAAGTTTTGCCACAGAGAACCAATGGAATTTTGAATGAAATATTATTGCCACAATTAGCTTACCAATAAGCTAATATTAAAAATTTATCTGTCATATGGGGCGAATCGCCTCAGATGTCCCAACGCGGCGCGCGACCCTGAAAACACTCATGATCTCGTAATGAAAACGCGTTAAAAAAACCTGAAACATAGTTTTCGATGTATTTTTCCTCAGCTTTTCGATGGTGCAACACTAGACGTGCTGTATCTCGAAAAATGTCATTTTTATCTTTTTTCTAATACGCTAGATACAAAGATCAGGTTTTTTTATGTCGAAAAAGGTATTTTCCCGAGATCAGTTTTTTTTTTGTTTGCGAGAAATTAATCGAAAAACATAGCTTGATGAACCTTTTCAGTGCGACAAAATCAATCAATAAGAAGTTTAATTAATTGTTTTTTTTTATGCAATAGATGGTTCATTTGATTAGAAAAATATCTTAAATTTTTGAGGGCGTGCTTTATTTAAGAAGATCCCAGTCTTGCGATTTGGCATTTTTCCGAAAATCAAAGAAGCCAAAAACTCAAAAACTATTGTTCAAGAAAAACGCCAGCATCAAATAACACATTGTCAAAGTCCAATAAAAGTTTAAAAAAAGTAAACATTTATCCAACCACCTGCCTAAGCCCACGTGTCGCTACCTCGCCGCGCTATGTTTCTCGATTAATTCCTCGAAAACAAAAAAAAGCCCTGCCTGGAAAAAAGTTTTTTCGACTTAAAAAATCCTGATCTTTCGATCTAGCTTTTTAAAAAAAAGCAATAAAATGAAATTTTTCGAGATACAGCACGTTTAGCGTTTTTTTAGATTAAGGAGGCGGAATTTTGAAAAAAACAAATTACATCATCGGCAAGCTGAAGAAAAAATACGTTGAACACTTTGTTTCAGTTATTTTTTAAATGGCGTTTTCATTGCGATGTCGAATTTAAAATGGCATGTTTCAGATTCGCGCGCAGCGCTTAGACATGTGAGGCGATTCGCCCCATATATCTGTAAAGAAACAGCAGGAAACTAATTATTTAAAAATTATATTTAAGAAAAATATATACATATAAAACCTTATTTATAACTAAAGAATGTACAACCATACATTTGGGAATCGAAACCCAATATAGGGTTTCGTTAAAGTAATGATAATATTAAAAATAACTAAGAGTCCAGCAGTTTTAAAATAAATATGTATTAATAATATTATGTATCTTAATATGGGTTTATTGGCGACTCAAATTAAGAACGTGGCATCCTCTTCAGCATATTTTCTAACCAGTACAACGGGGAATGTTTTCGTTTCATCTTTGTCTTCACTGTCGCGTTATTTGGCATCTTTGTCAATTTTGTCGTCAAGTGAGCCCTTCTTCCCCATTAAAAATCAGCTGATTGCAGCTGGCTTCCTTAATTTGAGTCGCTAATAAAGCATCGTTTGTTCCGTATACATATAAACTTAAGTTTCTAGTAATTAAAAACTTAATTATTAACCCATCAGAATCGTTTTATTAACATTACCCATGGACGAAATTCTTTAATATAGTGTCTAGCAGTAAGAATTTTACTTTTACCAAAAAAAAAAGTTGTACATTAGGGCCAACAAAGATGATTTAGCAGTTTTAGCAGGAATTCCCTCCATTTCCTATAAAATCCATTTCATTGAAATAGACAATTTACAAATACCTGTTGGGCGCTACACTTCATTTAGTATTTTTTGAATTTTGGTTTGGTGCCTCACTATCCTTGGTTATGTACCATCGCTCCTTATACACCTTATGCTTATGAATGACTGGAACATGTTCTGAATATCTACCTTCAATCATTTTAATTTTTGGTTTACTTCCAGGTTTCTTGCTATATTTGACCTTCTTAAACTGCCCCTGAGGTTTCTCTTTTTTACCGGTATTTTTATAGTTTGGGGTTTTATATTTCATATTACTACTAAACTTTTCTCCATATGAATAATTTTCGCTAGCCTCGTATTTGGGGGGCATTCTGTATTTTCTGCTTCGATTTGAATTGTGGTATTTCGTATTTTGTTTACTAGCACCACCTCTGGTATCCTTTCGGTCGTCTTCCTGCTCACCGTCATTTTCTTCATCAAGATATCTCCTCCTTTCTTTATTTTTTTGCTGTCTGGATGGTTTCAATTTGTGATTTTCCTCTTCGTCTAGGTAATCATCTTCTTCAAAGGGAAAGCTTTCGTAAGTGTAACGGTCATCATCATCTTCGAAATCACTTTCTTCTTCATCGCCTGAAAAAATTAATATAAATTTAATGATATTTATTAACAACTCCGCAAAATATAGAAAGGACACGTAAAAAGGCCATAAATCACCGCAACTTATTGGTTGTTTTAGAGGTAAAGGGGATGCAGTGTCTAAGACCACTTAGCGCCTAACAAAACTTATTGTTTGAACTTTGGTATTCAGAAGGGGGATACTATGGGTTTATGCAACAAAGAATATCCAGGTAAAACTATTTGTCAAGAAGATTTTTTAATTTTGTCTATAGAGATTACTAAGAAGCAGTCAGTCGAGTTTCCAAGCATCCTTGAATTTGAAGGCCATGAAAATTATGAATGCAATTATTCCCAACAGAAAAAAGCTGTAAGTAAAGCTAAAGTATTCTGTAAGACAGGGATTTTTAGAAATGTTTATTTCCGAAACATCACTAACTATTTAATAACCATAGTTAGTGATGTTTCGGAAATAAACATTTCTAAAAATCCCTGTCTTACAGAATACTTTAGCTTTACTTACAGCTTTTTTCTGTTGGGAATAATTGCATTCATAATTTTCATGGCCTTCAAATTCAAGGATGCTTGGAAACTCGACTGACTGCTTCTTAGTAATCTCTATAGACAAAATTTACTCATACAGGTCCAAACCAACTTTTGCAATTTGAATGAGATTTGGTTTATATAAGTACTTAAAATGGCACATATTTTAGCATTAAACAGGTGTGTATAGCTTCATCACTGGCGTGCATACCGGCTAACAATTAAAGAATTTATTTATTTATGAACGCCACTGGCTTTCGTAAAAGTTTCATTTCGTGAAAGTTTTCATTTGGTATCATATCTTCTACTTTTCCAGGTAAACTAGATGAACGAAAAACGTTCCGAAAATATCTTTTTTATATTGTAAGTAAAAACCAGTAATATTTTTTATTGTTTATTTTGGTAATATGTTATTTAAAAACAAGTATTTTACAACACTTTATTAAAAATTTAAAGGTACATATGAATGACCATAAAGATATTTTGTCAAATTTCATTTTTGATCACTTTTCAGTTATTGTACTTTTCAATTAAAATTAAAGATCGTTTTCCTTCTACGGCATTTATCGTTTTTACTTTTTTTGACAGCCCTATATGCTGGGTACAAATTTTTGATTCGAGTGTTATTTTCTCAGCAAGCACAACTTTTTATGAAGAATAACTTTTTTCCGTAAAGTTAAAAATAAAAAAGCTTCCCATTTGTTAAGATGGTTTCTGGACACGCTGTATGTTCCTGTAAAACGCAACTTTTATATCTTTGTTAGTATCACTTTAAAGATCTGTTATTTTGCAATTAGCAAAAAAGTTATTTTCTACTATTAACTTTAAACCAGCCGCGATTAAATGGTAAAGAAACTCGGTCACGTGCAAGCTGTACTTGCACATTTAGTGTTCCGAGCCATCAGCCCCCCACTCAACCTGAGCGAACCTCGGCCGCCCGATCTCGGCCTATCTGCCGCGCTACCCGCCGCCGATGGCACCAACGCCGTATCACATCGCGTATGCGCGGAGCTGATTGGGAAGCGTTTCGACTGAGCCAAATTAGAAATTTTGAAAAACGTGTTATTACAAAAGGTGTTCCTTACATCGTAAGAAATGTTTTTGTCGAAAAAATGTTTCTCTAAAACCAGTGGTTTAGCACTTATTAGGAAATAAACAATTAAATTGTTTATAACAGTTGATTGCGCAAGAATTTTTCAATCCTGATAATTTTGGCTCAATCTACACCTAATAATTCTAAATGTTTATGATTTTTTCAGATCTTTCTGACTCACTCCATCCATCACTGTGCTAAATTTCAAATTTTTACGTCGAATAGATTCAAAGAAAATCGCCTGTGCAGACGGACGGACACCGAAGTGGTTCTATAAGTGTTTCGTTTTTCTAATTTTAGCACATAGCAGCTGACGCCTCTACCAAAAAATTGGAATGACATTTCACGTAAGCTGTTCTTTATGTGCCGTGTATTAAGCAGTATTCCTAGAGCAGGAAATAATAGCTTGTGACAGTTAAAAGGAGTTTTTGCATTTTTCCATTGTAACCAGATTTTTAGAAAATTCGCCCATAGTTGGTTTAACATTTGTTTTTATAAACTTATTGATTTAATTTCAGGATAAATATGGTTTTCAGCGGTAGTATACATTGAAATGCTAAGAAGCTGTCTCTAAAAGATCAACCGTAGTTAATTAGTAACTTTGTAATTTTCTCAATATTACAGTTCACTATTTACTGTTTTGGTGTGTAGTAAAACAGTATAAATCGTATTAACAAATCAAAAATTCCAGAGTTCCAACACTAACTGATCATTGATCTTTCTGGCCATTACTTAAAGAAGAGATCATTAATACATGTAAACAGGTCTTGGTCACGTCGATACGTTTTCATCAACATTAAAGAATAATTAGTTTTTATTTATATAAAATGTACGCACTTACACAAGACAAATTGTAATTTAGAGTCCTTAGTAAATACTACGAATTTTTCTTCGCTTAGACTTAAAAGATATATTTTAATATTTTAACTGTAAAGAATAAACCCAGTTTAATTTTTTAGACACATTTCTAAAAACCCAAAGGCGAAGAAACAAACAAAATTTTAAACAGAATCGCTAATTAATTTTTCGTGTTATTAATGTTAGCAAATAAATAATAATTAGTTAATTCAAACTTGTCAAGAAAATGGAAACAAGCTAACAAATCCGGTTTTAACTTACTCTCTTTTTCGTCTTCGTCATCTTCTTCTTCGATCTTTTCATTAGATTTTTCATTAACTGGTTTTTCATCATCTTCTTCAGATTCTTCTTGCTGCTGAGGAGGAGATGATGGCTTATCAATTTGATGGACTTGTTTAGGTGCCTGAAATCTATTCAAAAGCAATACTTATTTAAAATGTGCAGTAAGTATGTAATTACTAATTATATTATTATCTAAAGTAATCGTAGCAAGGCCGTGACTAGGGGGGATGAACAGGGTTTAAACCCTCCCCGAAATATTAACTGGGTTTAAAGTAAACACGACGGTACATTACTTTTTAAAATATTTTTTAATGTTAATGTCGGTAAAGAACCTGGCAATTTTTGTCTCATAATCAACGTAAATATTCTGTCAAAAACTTAAGATGGCAACACTGGTCGCTGTTATGGCGCTATCTGAAATCGCGACTGAGTGGTAACGGGACCAAGCCATAATATTATGTCATGTAGATATGTCATATGAATGCTTTGCAAATCACGGTATAGACCACTTTTAATTTTAACTTGTTATTTTTTAATTGATAATTAATACATAAGTTACCTAATTGTGTACTAATTGCTTACAAAACCTTACAATCGACCCCAGTAATATTTATTGAGTGATTTAAGAATTTAAAGCATTGAGAGAAATGGTTCTGTCCCCCAGTCAAAGTGTCATGTTAACGAATGCTTGATTAAAATGCTTTGAGAATCTGGCTACTAATTTTTTGACGGGGGGGGAATGAAGAATGAATGGATACTAAAGCCTCCCCCAAATTTCTCACTGGCTGCGGCCTTGATTCGTAGTCCTAGCTAACTTCGTCGTAAACTTTTGATAGCAACAAAGTCTTGAGATAACCGTTATCTTGGATATTATGTATTCTCAATAATTAAATTTTTTTATAGTCACCTGGATTTGCAGTTAAAAAAAGATGATTAGCAAGAACTTCGGAAATATTGAACAACGTTCAGGTTACATTTTTCGATTTTTTTTCTTTGTTACTAATTTTAATCGTTTTTAAAAATTGTTTCTTTATTATTTTTTTAAATCTATTTTTTTCTAATTCTCATAATTAACAATTGTTTTAATTTTTGGCGCCCAAAGTGGGGCAAAACAAGAAAACTTCTTTTCCTTTAAATCTTTCTTATTCTGATTATCTTTTATAAATTACCCTAATTTTTGGCACCAAGCGTGGAACAAAACAACAAACCCTTTTTTCGCTTTCTTTTTAAATTTTTTGTTACTAACTCTGATCATATTTTAAAAAATACGCTAATTTTGGGCACCCATCGGCATCGTGGGGAAAACAAGAATCCTTGCTTTTGCTTTGTTTCTTTAATAGTTTTTCTGCTAATTCTGATCATCTTTTAAAAACTACTTTGGTGCTCAACGTGAAACAAAACAACAACCTTTTCTTTCCTTTTTGTCTTTGATTTTTTTGTTCTAAATTTTGATCATCTTTTAAAAATTACACAACTTTTGAAACTATGCGTGAGGCAAAATAAACACAACTTTTTTCTGCTTTTTTTTAAATCTTTTGCTTTGCTTTGTTAATTCTGTTCATATTTTAATACTATACTAATTTCTGGCGCCCAACGAATTGTCTTCATTATTATTTTTTCAATTGACTGAGCGTGGAACAAAACACTTGAAGCTGAGCGTGGGGCAAAATAAACCGATTTGTTCTGTTTTTTTTTTTTAAATCTTTTGTTGCTAATTCTGTTAGCATTTTAATAATTTTGCTTATCACCTGACGTTACTGGTAGTAACGGCAAATGGCTGCTTTTCAAATTTTAATAGATTATACCGAGAAGTAATTATTTTTAGTAAGATTTTGAAAAAGATTTATTATTAGTGTTATAATGCCACTCTACTGTTAAGGAAAATTAATATTTTTTTTTTGAAATAATAAAAGTCACTGCGTTTTAAAATACAAAAAACAAATCCTACAAAGAAAAAATATTCTGTACACTGTCAGTGATTTTTAGTTATAAAAAGTATGCCTGACAATATCTCTAGTGTAGTATATTATATACTGTCTAAAACCTAATCTGATCAAAATAGTTTTTCTGACGTTTCCAGACATAATCTTTAGTCTCGTTATCAAAGAATGTAATAAATTTGAACTAAGTAAATTAAAAATTAACTAAGTAATTATAAAAAATAATTAAAAAAGGGCATATGAGTTTGGTGATTAAATTCTTCTGGCGCCCAACGTAAAGCAAAACATCAAACCTATTTTTATAAGTATTTTGTTGTTAATTATAGTAATCCTTAAACAATTACACTAATATTTGGCGCCCAACCTAGGGCAAAACAACAACCTTTTATTTCCTTCTTTCTTCAAAGCTTTTGTTGTTAATTCTATTTTTGACTCGCAACGTGGAGCAAAATAAAAAATCTTTTTTACATTTTTAGCATTTATTGTTACTAATTCTGATTATCTTTTAACGATCGTTTGAATCTTTAGTGCTCAAAGTGGGCAATACAAAAATATCTGTGTTTCTTTTTCTGAATGTCTTATAAAACAATTGTTCTAATTTTTGGCTCTTTTCTTAGTATGTTTTTAAATCGTTTGTTGCTAATTCTAATAATGTTTTAATAATTGATCTTATTTTTGGTGTACAACGTACGGAGCTGAACAAAATTTCAAAAAATGTTCTATGGCTAATAATTCTGATCACCTAAGAACGATTCTGATCAGTGGCGTACCTATCGTACACCGCACCGTGGCGGGTGCCAGCCGTTTGACGGGTCGGACGATGGATAGGGCAAAGCTCCATTCATAGTTACATATTTGGGTCAAGACTTGATTTTGCAGGAGAGCCTTGCGATTTTGTATTACACCACTGATTCTGATTTTTGCACCCAACGTATGGCACAACAAAAACATTTTTGTTTTGTTTAAAAAAAAATCTTTTGTTTGATTGGGTTTGTAATTGTGATCATCTCTGTGATGTATTGGGTTTGTAATTGTGATCATCTCTTGACCTTGTTGGTAATTGTGATCATCTCTTGACCAAATTTTAATTTTTGGCGCCAAGCGCAAAGCACAACAAAAAGCCTCTTTTTTAATTTGATACTGCTAACTTTGATCATCTCTCAATAATATTTACAGAAAAAATATTTTTTCCAAGCTGTTTCATTTATTAAACACTAGTTTGCGCCCGCGACTTCGTCCGCGGTATAACAATTTTACTCCATTGCAAATTTTGAATCCCCATTTCACCCCCTTAGGGGTTGATTTATTAAAAACTGTAAACCACGGGTTTAAACATTTATTTTTTAGAATACTTCTATGACTTTGCGAGTTGATAGGATCTAATTTTTTTCTCCATACAAAGTTTGAACCCTTGTTTCACCCCCTTAGGGGTTGAATTTTGAAAAATCCCTTCTTGGTGAGTCTCTACATTATAAAATAAAACTATTGTCAGTCAGTCAGGACATGATATTTTATTATATAGATAGATTTACTACCCGTACTTTAATGAAATTCATTAAAATACAGATTTTTATTAAGATTAAGTTTATAACCAACAGAAATGCAGCATCACAGCAGTATTCGGTCAATATTAATGATTGCCGTGACCATGACAAATTTACAATTAATCAACTTTGACACTTCACTTGTTACTGTTTATTTAGCAAATTCGTGATATTTGTGTTTTTTGCAAATAAAATCGGTGAAAATGTGCGATAGTGGGAATAAAATTGACAATTTAACTCCACCAGAAATTGTGGCACAGGCCACAAGAGCCGCAAACAATTTATTACCCGTAAAAACAGCAAAAACACAGGAAAAAATAAGTTCCATAAATTTTGACAGTAAGGAATATGCATATAACCCAAATAAATCTGAAATATTTTTTTATATATATATATATTCCGTAAATAAATTAAATATTTGTAGTGATTGCTTTTATCAATTTTTTTGGTCTTTATTAACTAAAAAAGGCATTTTCTATTGCAAATTTTCGCGCGAATTTCAAAACTTGTAAAACGTGATCCCGTTGGCTGTGACGTTAAAAGTTTTATAATGAGTACATGGCGAATTCCAGTGTTGTAGGGTCATCGAAAAATAAATAAAAATGATATTTAATGCGTAACTCATCCAATGAAATATCCCTGCACTTAAAGTAGAAAGTTTCTAAAACCTTATTCATGTATATTTCAAGCCGTAATCGGTCCAGGAATCTTCCAATCTTTTGACACATCATATTTTAATAATTTCGACGTAAATAAACTGCAATTTTGTGTTTTCATAGCAATGGTCGAAAATTTGACAAATTAAATGTTTCAAATTTTGCATGTCCCCGATGCAAATAAACCTATTTATTTATAAAACTTAAACGAAAAAATAAGCGATTTAAATTAGTGGGAGGTATTCTTAGATAATTAACGGATAAAATAAACCCTAAAAGAATCACTAAATAAGAAAAATACTGTAGAATAGTGCCGGTTAAAAATAGGATTTTTTGGAAAAAATCAAGGAAAGTCAGTTTTTACTCCTTAAATACGCTCCTGGATGACCTATTCTGTATTCATTTTAAAGTCTGATTATCCCTCTACAAGATAGCGTTGAAAAAAAATAGATAGGAAAAATACGGCGTAATTTAAAGGTACCGATGTCGCGTGCAAAAAAATCGATTTTTAATCGGCGATTGTTCCCTTCCTATAAAGAATGAAGAAACTAAAAAATATGGATATCATCACAGATCCATATAGCTACGCAAATGGATCTGTGATATCATGTACCTACTTCGATGAGCTCTTTCCGATAGCGTATATGAGATTTTAATTTGGCTCCATTTTAACCAAAAAAACAAATAAAACCGTTAAAAATTTGGGTCAAAAATCGAAATTTCCAGTTTTTCCCAAATACACTTCTGGACTTATTTAAGGCAACACATCAAAATTTTCCATGTATTAAATGGAAAACAATTTATTGGATATTATGTGTATCTCCTCTAATAATGCACTTTATAAAATCATTTAAAAAGTAAAAGTTAAAAAAAAGATGATACTAAAGTTTAATTTTAATTTCAAATTGATGGCACTGCTAAATCACTCCAGAGAGTGTTTTGAATTTCCAGCTCAAAATATTAAATTTTCAAACACACAATATTATGCTAAACCTAAATTTTAATTAAATCCTATTAGTATGTTCAGGCAATTATGTTGTTTTAGCCAAATACTGTTTGTTTAAAAATTTAACATTTTGAGCTGGAAATTCAAAACACTCTGTGGTATGATTTGGCAGTGCCAACAATTTGAAACTAAAATTACACTTTGGTTTAATCTTTTTTTAACATTTTACTTTTTAAATGGCTTTATTAAGTGTATTATTAGAGAAGATACACAAAATAATCAAAATATATGAAAAATTTTGCTGTGTTGCATTAAATATGTCTAGAAGTGTATATCCATTTTTCAGAAATTTTAGGTTTAGGTAAATGTATTTTAAAAAGAGAGTATTTGAGATTTTAAAGTTTTACTCATCAATCTGTTTTTCGATTCGACGTTTCGTTTTTGAGTTATTAGCTATACCAAAGAGGGGTCTGAAAATGGCATTTTTCGACCTAAAAAAATTCAAAAAAATACTTGGCATTTTGCGGTGCTCGCCAGTTTAAAGAGAGTTCTGAAGCTCCGCGTCCTCTACAACCTCCAAAAATTTTAATCGATTTAATTCACTTTTGTGACCTGTACCCAATTTCAACGGAAAGCGCGGAAATTTCGACTTGAAACGATACATCCTATATAACTGAGTTTTTTAACGAAGTTAGTTGCACTATTTCTCTATTGACCCAGAAAGTTCGATTGCTCCCCCTCTGACTGTTTCCGAAAAAAACAAACTTGTTCGGCTTTCGGTTAAGCTTTACGTTATTTTTTCTGATCTCCTGACGTCACTTTGGCACTGAGGGCAAATGGCTGCTTTTTAAATTGTAATAAATTATACCGAAAAGTAAAAGAAAAATCTAGCTAAATTAGCCTAGTAATTTTCTTTAAAATAATTTTTTGGGTTTGTAATGATTTCCTTAAACGATTTATGCAATAAAAAAATACGTGCAAATTCCTTATTGAAATTTTAGTTTTTCATTATTGTTACTGGTCGTAAAAAACTAATTAGGTTTTGACAATTTTTCGTCCTGTCATTGTTTATAAGTAACCATAAGAGCTTGAGTTATTTTATTATTTCCGCGATTTACTTCTTTTCCAAAAGAATTTGTCTTGGAACTAATAGCTAAAGTGAATTTAGTTCTATTATTGCAAATAAATAAATAAATAAATAAATAAATAAAATACATACTAAAATAACCTTTTTCTTTATAAATTTGCAAAAATTTATAGTACAAAACTAGCTGTCTACTTACACTTGTCAATTTAAACCCTTGATAGTCAAATCAGATCGGTTTTAGCCATAGTGAATCGGGCCGAAACTGTTTTCAAGTTATATAAAGTGAATACTTTTCGCTAACACATCTTATATAATATAACCTTACCTGGCATTAGTAATCGGTGGAAAATTAGCAGCCTGCAAAAATTTATTCTGAGGTCTACCACTAGGATTACCGTAAAGAGCACCTTGTAGAGCTGGTCGATTATGTCTTACTCCATAGTTAAGCACTGGCAGCTTTTGTTGATTGTGGTATAAACCTTTATTATAAAGGTTGTTTTGTGGGAAGCTTTGTCCATGTAGAGCATGATTTGGGTGGTAAACTATTTTTCCATTTAAATAAATATATTTTCCAGGAGTTTGCTTAGGATTTATTTGGGTGTTCTGGAATTGCTGCGATTGAGGTAAAAGAGGATTATAGGAACTAAAAGATGCAGAATTTAGTGCATGGTTCGTGTAAATATTGTGCTGAACTGGAGACACAATCTGAAAAAAAAACGAGGTAATTTTTAATATTTTTGCACGAACATGGAACCTACGTTAAGCCGTAGATCCCAATGCGGAAATACCTCACAGTTCAGTAAGTGTATGAGACCAATCGCCCCAATGGCAATTTCGTTAACAAACGTGACATAACGTGTGTACGTTATGTCACATAATTTAGATTTATGTAGATTTGGAAAAGTGGTATATTATATACCAAGGCATTAAAACGTATCTTATAATCTAGCTATGGTGAAGTGAAAACAGGTAGGTAAGTCGTAAAATCCTATATACTTATTCTATTTAATGAATTTTATTGTTATTTTGCTTGGGTAACGCGGATGTGTTGCACATCAACAGGTACTAATACCTCAATTTTAAAACTTTCTTCTTACCGTTTCTGAGGTACCTGGATAGTAACTTGATCCACTTAGTAAGCTAGGTGCTTGAGGTTGTGATGACACAAAATGTTGATTTCCTGTTATAACAGGTGGGGGCGGGTGGATAGATGAAAGTGATTGAGTGGTTGGCAATTGCTCGATTTGTTGATTTTGGTATAAAGGAGTCCGAGTGGTGAGCTCAATGTTGTTGGGCTGAAATAGTTGTTTTACGTGGACATTTGACTCAGCATTAGTTGGAGTTTGTTGAAATTCGTACAAAACTTGTTGAGCAGCTACCTGTTTCGGGCTGTCTTGTTCGAAAACCTGCAAATAAATTAAACCTGGTATTTTGTTGTATAAATAAACCAGTGTTATGATTTTGTTTATTGGTAACATTTCAGTTGATTCGGTTAAATTCATTTTATTACCTGGTCTGCAATAATGCAGTAATCATATATTCTTCACATATAACAACTAAGGACGGAGAAACCTTCACATGTGACGAAGAGTGCCAATATAGTATACGCTTGTATTTCTCGTTCAATATTTGACAGAATTAATACGCAAAGAAAAGGTAATGGTTGCTATATAACTTAATTTGCTATAATTTGACTTTGACATATTTTTATAGAAAAAAACAAACCGTAGAATTGATCATTCGCGAAATGTTTAATTTTTTTCTTGTTTAAAACATGAATACAAAAACTTACTAAAGTTGGTGAGAGAAGGGCTAGGAAGTAGTAAAAATATTATAAAGAGGTAGCGTAATAGTTCATTAAGTAGAGAAACATCTATATAGGAATTATCAAAATAAAAAATGCTAATAACAGCTAATATACAGACCTATTATTTATCGGTTTCTTTGCTACATTCTAGAGTTCTTGAAAATACACAATGTTAATAGAAATGTTCTAAGGCTGCCCTTGGACAGATAATATTAACATTAACTAAATTAATACATTGTAGTGTGAAATATTTCAGACTATACCTAGGTAAAGTCAACATTAACGGATCGGTGTTTGATAAAGTAGCCGTAAATCCGCTAAGGTTGTCATTCTACGACTTCTGATTAGCTAATTAGCAATTACTTCACACGTGTCTTCTGCAGTCCCATTCATTTGCCACAGTGACTCAGGTTTACTGTGACCTGCTCAGGTTTCTAAACAAGGCAATTCTGAGCAAACATGTTTTTTTAATTTGTTGTTTCCTAGAATTACAATAAAGCCCTTTTCATGTTTCTCTCAATAAAACTAAGATAGTATCTTTACTTGCCTAACATTCATATTGTTGCTCTTTAACGCGGCTACATTTGGTAATGTCAATAATTACCTATACTAGGTAATCTGTACATTTCCTAGGTAAAGTTTTGTAAAAGTCATTTGTAAATTAATCGTAAATCGCTAGGTAAGGCTGGCCTTATTTATGTGAGACTGATATTAATATTATCAAATGCAGGGTATCCAAAAAGTCTTAGTATGTGCAAATAACTTTGCTATTATATAAATAGAGACACCAAATTTTAGGTGTGTCTTATTGCTTAATAATAAATCTACTTTTTAATGTAATTTAACTTTTTCAAACCCCTTGAGAGGTGAGGCTAGGGAGTTAAGGTCCAAAATTTGAAATGCAACCCTACGGTGTCTGCTACCTCATTTTAAAGGTCTTCAAAAAAACAAACATTTTTCCGTAAATTCGAGGTAGGTATCTTAATTCGTTTTTAAATGGCAAGCCTATTAAAATTAAAAACCGAGAAAAAAATTTAAAAATTTAAGTAGGTATGTAGGTACCTTGATTTCTCGTTTTACTTTAAAAGTTGTTCCAAATGACCACCGTGAACTTCTTGACAGTAATAAAGTCGGTTTTGGAACCCTGCCAAGAAGGAACACCTGCCATTCTCGAAAATATGAGAAGTGAGTTCCAAAATCGATGTTATTACTGCCAAGAAGTTGATGGTCGTCATTTGGAACAACTTTTAAGATATATAATAAGAGAATTAAATGTATTTAAATTTTTAATTTTTTTCATGATTTTTAATTTTTAAATGCTTGCCATTTAAAAACGAATTAAGATACGGACGTTGGGTTTGCATTAGAATGTTTAATTTTTGAATACCTTTAAAATAAGGTATCACACGGCATATATAGGGTTGAATTTAAAAAATGTTACCTTAACTCCATAGCATCACCCCTCAAGGGCGTTGAAAAAGTTAATTTACATAAAAAATGAGATTTATTATCCAATAAGATACACCTAAAACTTATCTATCTTTACTAATATCAAAGATATTTGCCCATACTAAGACTTTTCGGACACCCTGTATACAAAATATAACTATATTTTAAGTTCGTTCCGTACCTGAATGGGTTGCTGCACAGTAACAAGAGCCAAAGGTTTTGAAGGTGCAGAATAAAAGTTCCTTATATCTGGAGAACTAGCAGCTGCTTGTAATTCTGGAATATCTGAATTTGTAGGACTGTCCATATAAAATACCACTGCTTTGCCATTTTCATTGGAAAACGTTTGGTCAACAACGGTCCTTTTTCTTTTGGTTAGACTAGGGCTAGAAGAGTTTTGTGGTGTTGCAACAATCAGTGGGAGAAGAAACGAAGCTAATAATATATGCTGTAATAACAAAACAATACTTTTTAGGTATAGGTATTTAGAAAATGAGTAATATCGGGCAAGTCAGAAAGACACCAGTTTCACACTCTTCAGTCATTGTCCCAGTGATTTCACTAGACTGGTTACGCGAAACCAGAATGATTGTTCCTGGGGGATAAAAATCGGAGTGTAGTGGAGGACCGGCAAAATCAGGTGATATAATAATACTAAGAAATTTTTATGTCATCTAGTAGGTACCTAATAGAGAGTTGTCTGGGTTGTCATTATGTCGTTTTGAAGTTTTATTTGTAAAGAAGTGTCTCGTCACAGATTAAATTTTTTCCTTTAAAAATATTGAAAATGTCCGATGCCGAGACTCCAAGTGATGTTAAAGAGGCAGCTCAAAACGCATTATCTTCTGTTGTATCCCAAAAGCCAAGAGATAAATACAATATATTTGTATTTTTGTGTTTAATTTTTTCATAACTAGTTTTAAAATTAGTATTTATTTATTTATTTATTCACTTCTTCAATCCTTTCAATACAGTATGTGCATAGGGTGCGTCAATTAATTGTAAAACAAATAGTAAGGTAAAGAAAAACAAAACAATAATAACAATATTAAAAAACATAAAACTGTAAATAACATCACATAAGCCGACAACGTATAATTTATTTAAAGTTTTTTATGATTGTAAAAAGTCCGAGTGACAATAAACATTTTCTGTTAAAAATATGTTTAGCTTATTTTTGAGTTTGCTATGTCTACTTAGTCTTGCTACCTCCGGCGAACCGTTGTAGACTTTCAAACACATGTACAACGGGGAGTTTTCATAAAAAGATGTGTTATGGGCCGGTACACTGATTTGGGAATTATTTCGAGTACGCATGCCTAAATTTAAGTCTTTGTTTAATTGAACGTAATGTGGATTTTTCTTTACGAATATTAGTAGACGAAAATAGTATAGTGAGTGCACAGACATTATTTTACACTGTTTAAAAAGCGGTTGGGCATGTTCCCTCCAACCAACTCCAGCGACTCTTCTCAACATTCGCTTCTGTAGCAAAAGCTACCTCTGAATTTCACCAGTACAACCCCAAATTATAATGTCATAAGAAAGTCGGCTCATGACATGAGCGGATGATGAGCGTGGATATAAAGAAGAATGGTTTTTAAGTTAAGTTGCGATTTAATGTTGTTTATGACAAAACATGAACTTGACATAGCGCCGGAGAGATAATTAATATGTGACGACCATGTAAGACAGTTATGTATAAACACGCCCAGGAATTTAATTTTCGGTTCGTTCTTTATTATTTTATTGTCGGATCTTATTAGAAGAGTTTTTGTATATAAATCGATTTGCCTTTTATTTCTGAATTGAATTAGACCTTGAGGGGTTTAAAAGCAGACCATTACCTTTGCACCATTCCGAAATTCCGGTTGAATGAATATTAGCTGTAATTATTATATTTTCCAAGGTGGGTCCTTGTTCTAGGAGAGTTGTATCGTCTGCAAACTGATAAATCTGTTGATTGTTTGTCAGCGAAAGATGTTTGATTGGGTTGCTAAGTAGGGGGGAAATAAGTGGTGATAAAATACATACCTGGGGAACCCCAAATTTAATAGGCAAAGTTTTAGATTTAAGGTTATAATTTGTGTAATCGGAGCAAGGACTTGTGATTTGAATAAGCTGTTGTCTGCCTGTATTATAACTATTATAAGATATCAACCAGTCATGAGGTGGACCAGTAATTCCACATGCTTTTAACTTCAAGCTCTGCAAGTCGGAATTTATTCATAATAGATGCCTGTTATTAAATTTTTATGATCTACGCTTTCATAAACAAAATTAATTGACTCAAACAGAGCTGTCTCCATTGACCTCCCCTTGAGAAACCCGTGCTGTGAATTTGAGAAAAACTTGAATTTTACCAGAAAATGAATGAGGCGGTCGTACATTATTTTTATTCAAATATTTTGGAGAAACCGGACTCGTTTGAGATTGGTCTGTAGTTGTCAACTACATCCTTATTTCCTTTTTTAAAAATAGGAATCATTTTTGAGATTTTAAGCTGTGTGGGAAAAATCCCGTCCTCGAAAGATTTGTTGATGATGTTTACCAAGGGATAACATAATATATCGGCAACATCCTTTAAAATAAATCAAGGTATTTCATTAGGCCCTGATGAACTTTTTTTTGTTACCTTTAGAATGGCATTATAGACATCATACCACTAGGTGCCCATTCATAACCCAACGACGGACATAAGACTGGTTTTGATTCTAGATAAAACGTGGTCTGTTCTCAGCCACTCTCGGTGAAAGCCTGTCTGATGAAGGCTAAGGGCCCAGAAGTCGTAAGTAAAATGGAACTTTTTTTATCTTCTGACAGCCCACGAAGACCGAAGTCTAAGTACGATGTACCGTGGGTGTACTGGGGATCGACTCACATATTCAGAGCTGGAAACATCCGTAGGGATTTCACGAGCCCTTTAAGAGGATGTGTGGGATGGTACTACCTCGGTCGAGGAAGAATTCCTCTACCACCTTCCAACAGTGAACGATCACAAGATATCCATGGTCGAAGCGGGATTCGAACCCGCGCCTCTCGATTGCAAAGCTGGCGCCGTACCAACTCGGCCACCGGAGACCCCAGAGCACCCCAGGCACCTAGACCAGAATCAAAAATAGTCCTTTTTTCTCGAATTATTTGACGGTCTTATATTACACTACCAAATAAATTAATCTTTGCGTTTTTTCTATATATAAAAACGTAATTATGAATTAGTTAATTTGTAGGTACTGGTATATTGGAAATATACACTTTTAGATACTTGAAATGTTTAAAAAAATAACTTTTACGAAAATGCCACCAAACTTTCTGAATAACTATAGAAGTTAGATTTAAATGAATTATATATGTACAAGGTGTCCAGTTTTCGACACTTTTGCAGGGTATCTCGGCATAGGCGGTTCTAGACGTCTATTTGGGGGGGGGGGGGGGGCTTAAGCTCCTGATTTATATATAGGCGGCTAAGCCATTCAGCTGGATTTGGGAGGGCTAATTCGAGATTTAGGAGGCTTAGCACCCCCCCCCCCCCCCCCCCCCAGCCCCCACATAAAACCGCCTATGTATCTCGGTTATCTTTAAAGATAGAGAGCTGCGGTTTTCGTAATACCGCTACTTTTTCGTGAAACGTATGATGCTACAAACATAACTTTCATAGCCACCTTCGTTTCGGAGATTTTGAGAATGTGTCATTTTCAAGCACCCCTCGCATCTCAGTTAACTTAGACCATATAAAGTCAAAATCGTTCAGCATTTACATCCTGGGAATGCTGAACGTCGTCTCAATTTTTGGCAATTGGTTTTTGCAGCAAACTCAAGCCAATGTGAATTATGGAAGATTTGTGATATGGTCCTAGGAGGCGTATTTCACAAGCTCTGGTATTTTCAATACATACAATACCAGACATCGGTATCAAGACAACCACCATCTTTACTTTGACCGAAGGCAGCAGGGAAGATTCGGTTTCAGCTTTGCTTATTTTATTTTGGAAAGACAACTAATTTATAGAAGTTATGAGGGAAGCCTTTCAGCAAATCGTTACCTGGGTATATTGCAAGATGTTGTACCTGAATTGCTAGATGGTGTTGGTGTTCCCTTGGCTTACTTAAACAATATATTTTTCCTGCCCGTAATGTCGGAATAATACGCCCTTTTTTAGAAAAGAATTTTCCTGAAAAATGGGTAGGAACCAGCGGACCTATAAGATGGCCACCACGATCACCCGATCTTCCCGCCCTTGACTTTTTTTGTGGGGTTACTTACAAAATAAAGTTTACAAGTATCGACGTCGCACTATAGAAGAACTGCATGAAGCCACTACACTCGAATTTCAAAATTTGCAGGGACAATCGATCATACTTTTAAATGCCATATGACGAATAAATAAAATGTGCGAGTTTTGTGTTAGAGAAAACGGTAACAATTTTGAGCAACTTTTATGATTTATAAAATATGAACAAAGATTTTTTACATATATATTTTAAATTTACTAATAAATATCTGTTTCCTGTTTCTAAATTCGTTTGGGTCAGTGAATTTTTGTATTCCAAGTTTCATTCAGTTATGTTACTGGGATTTAAAATTTTAAAAATAAATCTCAGTGTTAGTTACCTAAATGTCTCTATTCATTTGTTTCAATTCATTATATCACGGCCTACTATGAAATATTATACCCTTTTTTTAATTGTAAAATTCGGAAGTTATTCCAAATGATATATACCATATACATATATCTTTGAAAAGCTTATGAAAAAATCAATCGAATGAAAACAAAATATACAGGTTGTCCCATTTAAAAAAATGCAACTTTTATTTTTATCTTCAAATTTGCTCCTATAAAAAAATTGACTACGCCACTGGAGGGCATTTTTGTGTCACTAAATGCGCTATTGCCTATTTCGTTTTATCAATCTTACCTTCACCTTCATAGTTTTATGAAGAATGTATATTATATATTAAGGGCTACAAAGCAAACTAGAAAATTGAAATTTGTTTAAATTATAATTTGTTGCATTTATGACGATTTAATTGATATTGCTTTTAGTGGCGGTTGGTGAAATTTCAAAGTCGTATATCTCTGTTCCTACTTACAGGACCCGTACCAAATTTAGGGGTTTTAATAGTGAGCCCAATGTGAATGTTTTGATAAAGAAAAAACACATTTTGTAATTTGCGAAAAAAAGTTGAATTTTTGCTGTGCCTCCCCTAAGAAAAAATTAACACGTCTAGGTATTTTATTTTTTATTTTTTCTAAGCACATTTTACATTATTTTGTCGAGAATTTTAAAATTTTAGGAAAAAAAATGTGTTAGTAGAAAGATATAGTCATTTGAATTTTTTTTAAATTATATTTTAGGTGTAAAAAACTTGAAATGACAGTAATTTTCTACTAACACATTTTTCTCTCTCTAAATTTAAAAACTGTCGACAAAATGAGGTAAAAGTTGTTTAGAAAAAATAATAAATAAAATACCTAGACATGTTCTTTTTTTCTTAGGGGAGGCACAGCAAAAATTCAACCTTTTTTCGTAAATTACAAAATGTTTTTTTCTTTGCCAAAACATTCCCAGTGGGCTCACTATTAAAACCCCTAAATTTGGTACGGGTCATGTAAGTAGGAACAGAGATATACAACTTTGAAATTTCACCAGCCGCCACTGAAAAAAAAATTAACTTAACTATTGCTCGCCACCACCAACTTCCACTAAACTATATACACGTCTTCACAATAACTTAAGGACATAAAATAATTTCCAATTGATTTTTCACATTTAAAATCACATCCAAAACTATGTACTTACAAATAAAATCATGATGTAACCATTTGAGAGAGTAACTGTCTATTGATGATAAATTTTGATAACTACTTTCTTTTATAGATTAAGAATAAGAAAAAATCCGTAAATAATTTCTGTGGCAAAAACCAAACGTACTTTTTGTGGTATAGTGAAAATTATTGTAAACTTTAATCTAATTTCTCCAAGTATACTTACTATAGGAATTCTATTATGGTTGGTCAAGTTTACCTTTTCTTTTCAATACACTGAGGTTTCGTTGCAGTTTGCATTATAATATTTTTATAATAATTGTTTATTAAATAGCATATCAACTAGAATTTTTCCAAAGTCTTGTTGTTTTAACAGCTTTTTTCACAATAAAATTCCTGTCCTGTTTAATGGCATTTAATAGATTTTCTTAGGAAATTGTGTGCGAAGAAACACATCTTTTGTGTCCTTTCTTTATCAACGTTTATTTTTAGACACTGTTAGATGTGTCAACTCTAATTTATTAAAATATTAAAATCAAACTGTTTTTGTTATCATATCACAGATATTTCAAAATTATACTACGTATACTCAAAAAAAAAGATAGTATACAGGGTGTTGCAAAACTCTATCAACAAATTTTTAGAAGGGATCCGTTGGTCAAAAATAAAAAAGATATTTCTATTAACATAAGTTCGGAAACGCTTTGTTTTGGAATACAGGGTGATAAAATTTTAACCTTATTCTGGTTTATCTCTTTTACTTTATACATTTTGAAAAATAGTGTACAGGGTTTTCTCTTATATTTTGAACGGGGTCCACAGTCCTTATTTTTAGAGATATGGAAAAATGTTTAATACCAAAATTTTAGGGTTTTATCTAGATCATCAGAATTTTCTGAAAAAATAAACAAATGATAATCAGAATGTCAAAAAATCGCTATCAACTTTAATTTTTTAAATAGAACACCCTGTATATTTTCAACCATTTAGAAAGATATCTTTTTTCTGATTTCAAAAATATATAGTTTGTTTATGTTTCATTAAGCTGTTGTTAAAATATTTAGATTTAAATATTTAAAAATGTTCAAAGCTATACGTTTGCGATCACTGAACAAGTGATTCCAAAGCCACCTATGCTTGAGCGGCTATGACTTAAAACTGAGCATTTTTAAATATTTAAATCTAAACATTTTAAAAACTGCTTAAAGAAACATAAACAAACTATATATTTTTGGAATCAGAAAAAAGATATCTTTCTAAATGGTTGAAAATATACAGGGTGTTCAATTTAAAAAATTAAAGTTGATAGCGATTTTTTGACATTCTGATAATCATTTGTTTATTTTTTTAGAAAATTCTGATGATTTAGATAAATCCCTAAAATTTTTGTATTAAACATTTTTCCATATCTCTAAAACTAAGGACTGTGGACCCCGTTCAAAATATAAGAGAAAACCCGGTACATCTGTAATTTGTGAAAAAAAGTTGAATTTTGGCTGTGAATGATGTGCGTTCTAAGTGTGCTGATATTACTTCAGGGGTCCCCCAGGGGTCGCACCTCGGGCTCATTCTTTTTAGTAGTTTCCTTTAAGATATCAGACTACTAAAACTGTATACCTATATCCAAATTTAATGCCTGTATGTATGCAGATGGCCTTAAGATATATAAAAATGAACACTTTTAGGTATTTTATTTATTATTTTTTTCAAACAAATTTTACATCATTTTGTCGACAATTTTTAAATTTTGAGAGAAAAAAATGTGTTAGTAGAAAGTTACAGTATAGTCATTTGAAATTTTTTTAATTATATTTTAGGTTTAAAAAAATGTATTTTGTAAATATTGTTTGCTTGTTAATCCTTATCCTTATTTTTTAAACAGCTTTAGTACATAAATAGTTTTAGTAATTCGAGTATTAGAGGATTATTATGATCTGTCTTTAATTTTTATACGCCAGTGGGTCAGATAACTTTATAGAAATATTTAATTATTTTTTGTAGCCAAACAACAGAAACATAGGATTTCTGTTAAGTATTATCTCGTTTCGAAATCCTAAATAAAAGTGATTAATAAATAATTAATACCATGTATACTATGTATACGGTATCTGTTACAACGTGAAACAAACAGCTTTTTCTGGAAAAATCGCCCAGACCCCTCATTTTTATTTTTATTTTTGGTTTTATTTCAAAATATTTTTATGACATAGGCTATTCCGAAACATCCAGGCTGGGATCATATTCAGAAAGCGCAATCTCTAGTTGTTTAAATTTCCAATAAAATTAACATGTCGTAATTAGAGCAGGGCAGTCGAAACATAAACCATTGGCGCCAATTTTAAGGGGCGTATTAGACGGTCATTTTTTTGGGTCTTGGCTGTTTTTACATTGGGGTCCTCTTGAGCTGGCCAGGGTGCGACACTGGTAAATCCCTAGAACTGATCGGATCTTGGAAGATGACTAATCGTTGTGACCATTAAATTAAGTATTCATCCCTGTATTGTCTTTATTTACCTATTTAATTTTACGCCATTCCTCCGTTACCATAAAAAGCAAAAATAACGGTCAGGAAAGTACACATTCCGAACCGTAACACAATTTTACGGAAGACCGGCTTAATTATAGAGAATAATCAATAAAAATCAAATTTGATGTTTCTACAGTTTCAGCCCCTATTATGATTCTTTCCTGATGATAACAGCTATTAAACAGTTTATTTAATATCTACTAATTTAGATCTAAGTAGATCAGGCATTTTAGTAAAGGGATTCTCGGATTCTTGAGAATAGAATGGAAAAGGTTAAGCTACAAATTCTGTCACAAACCTAGGACTTTTAGTCCAAGAGCAAATACTGCTACTGAATATTGACTAAAGTATTAGTATCTTTCTTCATTTTATAACAAAAATAAAACGTTAGATTAAAATTAAAATCTGAGCTTGGATTTAAATTTTTATTATAACCAACTATTTAAAAATATTAAAGCTAGTTATAGTAAATGCACGGCGATTTTGTAAAAGTTTTGTTTAGATAATTTTCTTAATAATACCGGATGTAAATAATGTTTTTTTTTTAAATTATATAAATAAATAAATACTACAAAAAATATTGAAGCTAAGTAATTCAGTTGTTTTCACTGTTAATCGGCATTTGAGATTTGTCATTAAAGTTTTCGGATAAGTGTTAAGAACTAAGAAAATCTTTAACTAGGCAGTTTTTAGTAAAATAGTTATGAAAAAATAATGTTTATCTCTTTTTAAAACTAGAATATTTTTGTTTCTGAGATATCCTACGTAGACTTCAAGTCCAAGTACTAACGTTCCATGGGCATCTGAAGAGAAGGGAAATGTAATCTATTGACACAGGATTTAAAGAATTGCAGGTTTGGAGGGGAAGGAAAATCATCTGCAAGAAATTTGTTCCATAATCTGGAGACTCTGGGTGTGAATGAGCGAGAGAAGTGGGACGTTCTAGGCTTCTGTAGCTGGACAGTAAAGGGATGCATACGTAACGCACCTCTTGTTGTTATGTTAGGAACAGTAAAGGAGGGAATATTAGCTGCTACTTCTTCAGAGCAAGATCCGTGGAAGAAAAGGGATAAATCACCAACAGCGCGACGATGAGCGAGAGAAGGAAGTTTTCTTGTAAGGACTGGGTCATTGATCAGTCGAGTGGCTCTCTTTGGGATAGCATCAAGGGTGTCAAGGTTAGATCTTATTTGGGAAACATAGAGAGCGTGTAAGTTGGAAGAGGAGAAGTGTTCTAGCTGCTGATATGGCTATTGAAGTAATGTATTTGTGCCAGCTGAGATCATGTTCGAAAGCGATGCCAACAAGATCGAATGTTCCATTTTTCTGTAGGACTTGGCCATTCATGTGAATGGGGTGAGTGTTCGGATGCGCGACAGGGAGCAAGACTGAGTTTTGGATGCATTGAACTGAACAAGGTTCTTGGTACCCCAGTCTAGAATTAATTAAGATCTTGGGAAAGGGATAGGTGCATAGATCTGCGTTAATTTTTGTTTATAATGGGTTTCCCAGTAGAAGGTACCAGATTTAAATTTTAAATAAATGCTGAACCATTAAAAAATATATACATGTTCTTTTAAATATATTTTATTAAAAATTGAGAATTAAACATCAAATATTATATATTTTGTTAAATAGCCACCCCGACTTCTTTTGCAGGCATCCATTCTTTTGACAAAGTTTTGCATGACATTTTCACATAATTCAGGCTGAATTCAGTCATTAATTGTTCTAATATTGTCTTTCAGGTCCTGAATTGTCTGCGGGTTATTTACATACCCTTTGTCCTTCACGTATCCCCACAGGAAGGAGTCCAAGGGAGTCAAATCGCATGACCTTGGTGGCCAATCGGTGCCTCTTCTGGGATAGATAATATGCCCAGGAAATTTAGTTTGTAATATGGCGAGAGTTTTACTGGCTGTGTGACAAGTTGCTCCATCTTGTTGAAAGTAAACCTCTTTCAGTTCAAGCGCTTCATTTTCTGGCCACAAAAAGTCTACCAACATCGCACGGTAACGCTTACCATTCACATTATAGCGTTGTCATTATCATCTTCAAAAAATACGGTCCAAAAGCTCTTGTAGCCCACAAATCACACCAAACCGTTACTGTTTGAGAATGCATTGGTTTCCGAGAATGGCATTTGGGTTTTCGATACGCAAAATGCGTCAGTTTTGTTTGTTTACAGTAAAAGTTATTTTCAGTAAAATTCTCCGTCATCTTGCATGTTTTGAAGCACCCAATTACTGAATGCACAACGTCTTCCATGATCCGTGGGCTTTAATTGAATTTTATATGCATGCGTATGCAAATCTATTGTTAGAATCATTGCAGCGTTGAACGTCGGATGTTTAGCTGCTGCGAAAGGAGTTTGATAAATATTCTGTTGTTTTCTGCTGCACTTTCACGCACATGTTCAATATTTTCAGCAGAACGTCCACTAGGTGGACGTTCAGGTCTTTGTCTATTCTGAACACAACCTGTCTCCCTAAATGTTGCAATTAATTTTTGAATTACCTTGACACTAGACACTTGATTCCTTTCAAAACTCGCACCTAATTTTCTTCGCGTTGTTAAAGATCGCTGATTTTCCTAAATCGTTTCAACGATGAAAATACGTTGTTCAATCGTGGAGCGCTCGATATTGATATTCCTTAAACTGGAGGTAGTTAGGACAGTAGTTAAACATCATATGTCAAAAACGATCACAACCAAAATGGGGCGCAGTTCAAATCTGGTACCTCCTACTGGAATGCCCTTTACAAGCTCCACTTTCTTGCTTGCTTTTTGAGATTCATTAAGATTTTAGTATAATCATGTTTTCACAAAAAAATCGTAACTTTTGCATTACTATTATTAACACACAGACATAGGTTAGGGTGGGGCAAGTTGACACACTTAAGGAAAATTTGTTATAAAAAAGAAACCTAAAACTTTTTTCATCCAAGTTGTTATAATAATAAACATATATGTCTAGACTCTAGACTCTAGACTATCAGTGAATAAAATATGAACTTATCATATTGTTTTAGAGTAAAAAAAATGGCCTCAAATTTTTTTGTATTTACGTTCTCTTGTTCCGCCAGTGGGGCAAGTTGACGAACCTATTGGTGCATAATGACTAATGTGTACAAGGGCCACATTTAAATGGTCCCATTTCCTCATATCCAGTTCACGATTCATGCCACCAAGATTCACACCAATTACATTTTATCCAATCCTCAAATGGGGGATCAGAATATGGTTCCTCGCAACCTGGACATATTATTTCTAAGTCTTTGTCAACGAAATTAGTTTTTTTGGGGGGAAAGCTTTTCCACATACATTTCTTTCTACTATTTCGCATTTTTATTTCTTTTCAATTTTTTCATTTTTTTTCTTCCAGATCTATCATATTTGGGGTGCTGGTGATAATAGAGGCTTGCTGTCTTTTTCTATTGTTTTTCTGAATCGGGCGATCACATTTTGGAAAGGGTCTGATTTTCAGTAGAGTTTTTTCCTTGTCAGCTTGTGCAGGTTGGCTGGATGTTGAAACCTAATGTGGTCCATCAAGCGCCTGCAAGCCAGATGGGCCCGCAGTTTCTGCTAATTTCGGTAAAGGTTGCAGACCTTCTGGTTTTCTTTTAAGGAAGCTTAGAGGTTTATCGTCATCGGAGGAGATTTCAGCTTCATCATCTGCAGTAATGCGATGTTCCCGTTCGCTTAGCATAGCTGGTGCGAAGTCTGCCTCTCCAAAAATTTCAGAAATAAATGGCTCAATTCCACACTTTGCAAAACTGATTGCTGCAGTTTCTACAGTTGCTGCTTTCAAATATGCTGTGCCAAATAGTTTTGCAATGTCTTTATCTGTTACGACTTTTCAAGGGTTATTTACCATAAAATTATCACACGCCTGACTGTAAAAAGTCTTCATAGGTGCAAAGAAATCCACGTCTAGGGGCTGTAGACGGTGGATACTATGAGTATATCAGAATAATCCCGTTACTTCTGAATAGATTTATTGCTTCCTATGAACAATGCAATGAATAATTATTCACTATCAATAAAATTGGATTTTTTTTTATGGAAGGCCGAATTTTATAAAATGTTCAAAAAGCTGCACAAATGTCTCAGTATTCATCAATCCACTCTGTTGTGCGATGGCATTACTACTTGAAGGGGATCCGTTTAATAGCTCCGGGCGCATTCTGGCTCTCGGAAAAATGAAAAATGTAGGAGCATAAGAACCTTGTGCGTTTATTGCACAAACGACGGCTATATTGTTTCCTCGCTCTCCACTTGTAACTTTTGGAACCATTCTACTTCCAGTAGGCGACAATACCTTTGGCCGCTTGTTCGAAACTGTGGAAAGACCAGACTCATCAGCATTGAAGATTCGATCGGGAGTAAACTTATGTTGCAGTTTGAGATCTTTCAGTAAATTAAAAAATCTGGTGACTGCAACTTTATTAAAGCCCATCAAGCGACCTAATGATGGTTACTCTGACTTTCTTAAACTAATTTTACGTCTTTTCATAAACGAAATTGGCCAGTCCTTTCCGGCCATTTTGATTTCTTTATTGAACTAGTGTTGAATGTTAATTTTTTCAGCGAATGCGTATGCAACTAGAGTAATGTGAGGCCAGACGCCCAAATGTTAAGATCCTTTAAATAGTTAGCTAACTCCTCTTCTTGTGCATCCGTAAAAGTAATTTTCAATCTACCAGCACTCTCAGGTAGATTTTTATGTCCTCTGCTATTTTTAACAAATTTACGAAGAGCGACTTCTGGAATTCAAAAGATCAGACTGGCATTATTGACATTTACATTTTCATTCTCTACAGCATGGATTGCCACAATTAGGTTGTCTTCCGACCAAGATCGTCGATCTGTTTTTCTCTTATAGTTTCTTACCATCTAAAAAAACTGGTGAGGCACCGAGAATTATATACCACAAATTAGTTACATGCGATTATGATCATTAACACAAATACATGAAAAATAACAAAATGTGCACTACTTCTTGTGTATTAAGCATAAATAAAATATGAGATTATGCATGGCGTTTTCTATGGTTTTCAATGCCGATCCCTATGTAGAAATTTTAGTAACCTGCTAAACAATTTAAAAATCCCAATACAGTGACCTACAGACAGACACACAATTGTCAATTTCCATAAAGATTCCGTTTGAACGCTTTTAAATACAAGCCCCCTTAACACTGTTCATTGGGGCAAGATGACGAATACTTCATCTTGCCCCTGTCAACCTGCCCCAGAGGTAACCTTAAAATAATTAATATTTTAACAAACTAAAACAATGAATTAACTTGCGTGGTTATGATTAGTTTGCTTAGATATGCCCATTAAATATACTATATAATACTGAAGCATGAAGTCTTACCTTTTTAATTTGAAAAAACCCTTATTTTGAACATAAACAATCTTATCTATTCCCTTAAACACTTTTATGTTCTAACACCGACGGCACTGATGTGAGCGACATCTATTCGGGTATGTTACAGCTTCGGATTCTTTTAGTGATTTTACTCCGACGATATCTACTTTCCTTTTTTATAAAAACTCTATTCGTTACCTTGCTCCGCTCGTCATCTTGCCCCACCCTACCCTATAAACTTAAGAATGGTAAAATGACCATCATAGACAATGTGTATATTATACATCACAAAAAATGGGGTGCCTGGACTCCTCTGGTCCCGAGCAGGTTACTACTCTGGTTGCAGGCAAAGGTGCTTACAACAATAGAGCAGAAGAGGAAGTTACCTACCTCTGGCTCTTCAAAACCATCCAAGTAATAATCCAACAATGAATGACTTGGTGAAGAGTAAAATCCTTCTTTCAACAAAAAATTATACAAATTTAGAAATTTTCACGTTTTGAAGTACCCCATACGACTTATCTCTTTGGCACTCCGTGTATAAGTAGTGCCACTATTCAGTAACTACAAGCTTTCGTCGCGCCGTTCATAAGGACAAGTAGGACAGGGCTCTAGGGTGTTTGGTGCCTAAGGACACCGCAAGGGACTTTGCACCAAAAAATGTCAACAGCTTAGTTGTCGGAGAAGTTGCAAACTGGTCGATAATTGAATTTCGGGAAGCGTGCCCAAAAAGGACGACCGTATTCAAAAAGAAAAATGTCTACAGTAGACGACTTACGAAAAGTGTCAAACTGGGAGCGTTGAGGCCGAGAAGAGCAACCATCGAGGTGCCCGACTGCAGTTTTACCCACAGGGTGCCGCAAAAGCTTGGCGCGGCCCTGGTTAACCAAGGTTCCAAGCTAAATGTATCAGAGAGAACTTCATCCATACGTGTTTCATATATTCCATATTACACTCAATCGAAGCGAATCCGAATATGTATATTTTTAGCCCCTTCAGTTTAATTTCCAGAAGTGATCAAAGCCAACCAGCTTCGAGAACAGTTTGCTGATCGAAATCGGCGAACTCCATATGGACTCTGACTGATTTGATATTGTTGGAGGGACAAATCTATGGTCTCTATTTAAACCACGCACAGGAGGCAATAGGTCAAGCGTTCTGTATAACCCATTTTGTACTACCTAAGAAGTCTACACTATACCATCAACACTGAAAATAATATTTTATTTAGTTTAGTAGTTTCTGCACTCTCATTGGTTCTGGGTTCCACGCCAGCGAAGTCGCGAGTAACAGTTATATATAGTCGCAGTTGACTAATGACAAAGTAAAACAGTTGTGAAAAAGTTTCGGTTTCTACTTTTAAAATTGGAAGGGGTCTTATGATGTAAAATATGTATTTACTGAAAAACCGGTCGATTTAAAATAAAAATCAATAACTAGAGTTGGACTTTTTGGGTAAAAATGGAGAAACAAATGACCAGATTTAGTTAAGAAGGATGAAAATTACTCATTTTTGTTTTACTTCCTTAGGAAACTATAGATTTAAAAAAAAATCAGATTGGGTCTCTTTACAGTCTTTTCAATAATGTCAGATAAAAAAGCGGAGCTGTGATTCTTCTAACTAAATATTTTTTAAAAAGTAACAATAAACAATACAGCACGTTCTACTAAACTAAAAAACAAATTCTCCTAACTAAAAATATAAATCCTTTGAGAAAGAACAGGACCACAAGTCTATTCATATGTTATTAAATGTTATTATTGAATCGCACATCTTGGTCAAAAAGTGGCTAAATCCATGGAATTAGTTACTTTTTGACCCTTAGCTAGTTTTTGCACTGAAACGACGATCAACTCTGATTCACACATGAGTTTTCATTCAGTTAGCAATTTTTTGCCGCACATCTGACCTCGCCAAGTAATAGCACGGATAAATTTAGAGTAGATAGTAGATGGCAGTATTAACTAAGATTCACCAAAATGTGGACTTAGCCACTTCTTGCACTGACCCTTCTAAAAGATAAATACTCTCCTAGTTATCCCACAAAACTACAATCTAACCTGTTTATCAGCTTATAATCCTTTATCTTTTCCTGATGATAAGTCTAAGTAAAATAATAAAAAAGGATATTCGATATTCGATATCAGCTAACATCATTATAATCTGAGGTACTTATCGTTTCCGGAGAGGCGTTAATCATAGTATTCATGCGCCAAATAAGCGAAGGATGTTTTGATTGGTCAAAAAAATTGTATTTCATCAAGTCTGGAGAGATTAACTAATGTGTTTTTAAACTTTTCACCTCTCTTATAGCCCATGACCAAGCTATTTACAAATAAAAAATTTTAAAATGGATTTGATATTTTCTAATTACACTGAACTACATGCAACCGCTTCCTACTTAGCCTCTGTATTATTTTTTTTATATTAGTATATATTTGTTAATAGCATTTGCAGATGGACTATAAAATATTTATCACATATTCTTATTCTTAGACAATTTGCAATAACATTAATAATTTTTAAGGATATAAAATATTTTCTTGAAGAAAGTAATAAAGATCGTGATATCAAGGAGAGTCTCTTTAATTTAAAATTCTTCTAAATACGGAAGAAAGAAAATTATGGGCACTGTCATAATAACTGTAATATTTATTTAATTTATCTCAGGGCATTTTTAGGGATTGTTCAGATCTATTGGTATAAAAGATGGTACCTTTTGAGTTTGAAGTCAGTGTACTTCTCATCCACTATTCAACTAATACGTGCAAGATGTTCTTTGCAGGGGTGAGTACTTTACAAATTCACCTCCTGATAAATATTTTAGCTGCTTTGTAACAGTATTGTAATTAATAAGTGTCAGTGATGTGATGTGGCAGTGAAATATACCCAAATTGTACAAAAAAAAAAACTTTAATTTATTGAGTAACAATATTTTTAGATAATGAAAAATGGGAAATGATTTTGAATAAAAAAATTATTACAATAAAAATATCAAATTTACAAAGAAATTTAAAACTTTGAACTGTTATTTTGCATTTATTTATTCGAAAATTGAAACCTTCATTTTGCCAAACTGAGTTTTACTCATACCATTTTCGTTTCTTGGGTTTTTAAAAATTACCTACAATAATTATTTATTTAAACCATATCTTGTATTTTCTTTTAATTATTTAGTACTTGTTTCGTTTTCAAAAGTATGTATTTCTAAAAGTAACTTCTTAAGATGTAAATTTAGTTTTATCACTAAAAATTGCACATTATTTAATTTTATCTTTTAGAAATTTGCAAGATCATAAAAAATTGTTTAATTAGTTGTCTTTTAGAATCTTGTGAATATGTGAATTTAGGCAAGTAATGCATTTAGACTAAAATTGTGAGGGTGAAAAATGTATTACGTTAAAGAACACCAAAAAGGTATATAATATATACATACCCAGGTTTTACTACACCTATTAATATGACCATATTTTGGTATAAATCTGAACTTTACTTTTTTTTTTAATTTGGGGAAAAGACTTTTTTGGGGTTTTTTAAAAAGCCCGTCTAATCTTAGGATAAACGAAAGTTTGTGGTCAGTTCCGTTTCGGTCATTTTAAATTTATTTAAAGCAAAAATTATTGAAAAAATCAGATTTGATATAAATCAATTAATAAAAAGATTCTCGTATAATACTTACAAACATTATTGATGACACTGTAATATACGAGATGTCGAGACATTTAGAAGATCGATGGAAAATTTAAAGGCGGTGATAGGGGACTTTATTTTATACATTTTGTGGTATAATAATGAATAATATAAATACGAAAACAAAATATTTTCAAGTTGTGTAAGTGTATATTTTCCGCAGACCGAATGAAAAAAAAATTAATTGTTTTCTGTAGTAGCATAACTTACTGTTTGACAAAGGTGGGCCTCTACACTTAAAAACAAATGTCTACGTTTTGGTGTAGACAACGCGTAAACAATGTAACGTATGTAATTTATGAAGACAACGTGTAAACCAGGCGCGGCCCGTGAAATTTTAAAGTTGTATATCTCTGTTGCTACTTATGGGACCCATGCCAAGTGCAGGTTTTTTAATACTGAGCCTACTAGGAATGTTTTGGTAAAGAAAAACAATATTTTGTAATTTGCGAAAAAAAGTACAATTTTTGAATTGACCCACCTGGGAAAAAAATTAACCGGCTTAGGCATTTTATTTATTATTTTTTCTAAACGAATTTTACATCATTTTGTTGACAATTTTTAAATTTTAAGAAAAAAAATGTATTATTAGAAAGTTATAGTCATTTGAGTTTTTTTGTAAATTATATTTTATAGGTTTAAAAAGATTCAAATGGCTATTACTTTCTACCAACACATTTTTTTCTCTTAAAATTTAAGAATTGTCGACAAAATGATGTAAAATTTGTTTAGAAAAAATAATAAATAAAATACATCAGCGTGTTAATTTTTTTCCCAGGTGGGTCAATTCAAAAATTCAACTTTTTTCACAAATTACCATTTTTTTATCAAAACATTCCTAGTAGGCTCACTATTAAAAAACCTGAACTTGGTATGGGTCCCATAAGTAGCAACAGAGATACACAACTTTAAAACTTCACGGGCCGCGCCTGATGTAAACTATGCAAACATACGTATATTATAGCATTTTAGATTATGCTTAAATCGTATACAGCAGTTTTGGAGCCCCTTATCTCGGAAACGGTTGAAAATAAGTATCTATTGCTACATATTTTTGAAATCAGACTGAAAGATGCAATTCATTGTTGTAATATCATCAGGGTATAGTCCCGTAAATAAATTTAAAATGTTAAATTTAATAACCTATAGGTTATATGATGTTGGAAAAATCATTTAATAATTTCATTTCAAATAATTTATGTAAACAATATGTAGACCATGCGTAGATATCTGGGTAAAGTAGTTTTAATAATCTATAGCTTTTAAGGGCTGAAATTACCACTATTTGACGGCTAAAATTTAAAAATAGGCTGAATTTGTCAGATTTCTCAGTAAATTATATCTAAAGATACGCTTTTATGAGTAGCGCACTAAATATTTTCCTTTAATAGTTAACAGAAAACCGGGGTATGCAGTGCGCGCATCGTGCAAAAAGTAAACCAACTTACAAACTGCGCCTCCCTTTACTTCGCACACAGGCATACCCCGGGTTTCTGTTAACTTGTACAGCTATAAAACATTTGGTTCATTTCGAAGACATGCTGTATATTTGTTTTAATGAAAAAGAAACATATTATCGTATTGTCATCGGAATTGCATAAGTTTGCAAGGTTTCAAATCGATACCACAGTTGTAAGATTCCATTACAATGTTAAAAGTTTAAAAGTCAAGCTAATAAAAGCGTGTTAATAACAAAAGAATATTTCCTCTGAGTCGAGGACGACTGGTACTGAGCTGGATCAAAAAGAACGCTAGAGGCAGATATAACTCGATGTCCTCACCGCCAAATTATTCTGAAGGGTATTTAAAACTGAACAAGAAAAATTTTAGTCGATATTCCTGCATTTTCCAAAATTTATGATTTTTCAGATTCAGGTGTATAAAAGTTTATGAAAACCAAACTTTATTATAACAAAGCGTGCGCATTTTCTTTTTTCAGCTAATGACGGAAAAATCATTTGCTGTCTAGAAATAATTCAAAATGTGGCACTAACAGAATTATTAAGAATATTTTTTGGAAATTTCAAACTATTTTTTTGGTTGTACTTTTTCTTGTACCATGACACGAGAATGTACACTGCTTCCAGGAGATAGTTGACTATTATATTATCTAAAAGAAACAAAGGGCATTTTTAAAGAAAAGAAGTTTTAATTTTCAAATTTATTATGCTACTATTAAATTTTTTCTAAAAACAGCTTTTTTGAAAAATTCAAAAATTTTCTCGAAAACACATATCTTGAAAGTACCTTTTTTAAAAAATGTCCTGAGAGCTTTTTCAAAGATGCTTTTCTGAAAACGAATCTATAAAATATTTTTAAAATATTTTCTCGAAAACACCTATTCCGAAAGTACATTTTTTAAAAATGTCTTCAAAAAAAAAATAATTTTTCAAAAAATAGGTACATTTTCCGAAAATATATTTTTTTAAGAACAGTATTTAGGAAATTACATTATATGCCTTAGTAACTTGGAAAATGTTAATGAAAAAAAGACGAAAGAGATCCTGAACAAACCCAAACGAACCTTTTTTGGGTTTAACCAGGTTTTCTTAGATTAGATTAATTTCGAAAAAGATAGATGTTCTCTGAAAAAATGTGTCTTTGAAAAATACTTGGGATTGAAGTTGAAAATGCTTTAAAAAAATTTTAACCATTGGCTTTAGAAAATTTGTATTTTCGTAAGTACTCTCCATCTATTTTTCGAGTAGGTAACTGTATTATCAAAATAGGAAAAAGTTCTATTTTCGAAAAAACGTGCTTTCAAAAAATGTGTTTTCGAAAAATTTCAGTCCAAATGTACAGAAGGTATAAATAAAAAAAATGCTAGAATATTGATAAGGTAAGATGACAAACTGTTCTGTTTTCGCAAGGACAGGTTTAGATATTTCGTCCATTATGAAATAAGTAGTGTACATTTCTTAGAACCCTAAACAATAAAAAAATAACGTCGCACGCAAACTTGCCAGTTTTTTTATATATACTTTTGTGGTGTATCCCCCAGATGAAATTCCACATCCGCCCCTGGGCAGCATGCATAGAAAGAACAAAAATTTTGCACGAAGAGCCTTCTGTCCTAATAACTTACTTTTCTAAACAGAATGTGTAATAGAAAACTACCCCCTAGGGGCAACGTAGGTAGACTTTATTGTTATGGTAGTGCACAAGAGCAGTCAAGAAACGACTTAAATTTCAATATATATCTTAAATACTTTTCTTGACACTTTCTTTTATTGAAGTCAGCAGATTATCCACACTTGTATAGACTTTCCAAAAATAAAAAAAAACTCTGTCTCTTAGAGAGCCATTTACAAAACAGATATTTAATTGTTTCAGGCTGTTGTGATTTTACTGATCGTAAACGCTTCTCTGGCTTCAGCTCATGTAGCAAAAAGGAGCGTTTTTGAAAATGGTTACGGATACTCTTTCGATGGATTTGGACACTCAGGGCTTGGCGCTTCATCTTCGTATATATCAAGTCCTGCAGTAAGTTATGTGTCGGTAAGTTGTAACTGTTCTCTTGACAAAAAATGTAAAATAGCTTGAAGATTTTCTTCATGGCAACTTGAAAAGTCTCTTTTTACTCGAGCCTAGTGTTATACGGTTTTTTCGCAAATTTAATCCGGATTTGACAGATCTCTGTTACATATTTTCAAAAACAGTATAACAAAACTGATTTAGAACTTAAAACTTTGGAAATGTGTTCATGTTATAAAATATAGTTTTATAATACATTTAATAATGTTACTATTGTTTACTTACATTTTTGAGACCTAATCATTTAAAGTACATAGTGTCAAACTACACAATCACAAATTCTCAGCGTCCTACGACCTAAATAGACAACAAAATTTAAAGCAGATGATCCGACGGAATAGTTAAAGAGCCTGGAATTAGTTTCACTGGAATCTACCATGAAACCATCGCACGTTTTGCTAAACAAATGTGACTAGAACTTCCATTTGAAGTGGCTATTGAAAACCGTCAAGTATAGATGGGAGGTTAATCGAAATTCACAAGAAACTCTTCTGTATGGTACACAGATGGGTCAAAAATGAAAGGGAAAGCCGGACCGACTCTCAAAGTTCCTCGGCAGCAGTCCCACCATTTTTCAAGAGGTAGTATACGCAATAGATTTTTGACCTCAAGGACCTCTAAGAAGTGGCTGGGCCTTCGAGAGACACATCCATATAATGTCGGACAGTCAGACAAAAATCGGTATCCGTTACATCTGTGCTAGTACGGGACTGCAAACAATCCTTGGAATAACTAGCGAGGAACACCAAGGTTGCGTTGATGTGGGTGCCAGGACACGAGGGTATAGTAGGCAATAAGACAGCTGACATCCTTGCGAAAGAATGTGCCATTGCTCCGTTCTGCGGACCTAAACCCCTTTCTTGGAGAGATAAAAGTCCCATTTTAGGGGATATCCACAAATAGGAAAAGAACCAATAAGAATCTTGCTGCAGAAGCACTCCAGCCCAAAGGCAAGTAAAGAGGTTCCTCAACCCTTCGCCTCAAAAGCTTCTTTAGCTACATAGAAGTGACTTAAGTTTTATTACAGACTTCTCTTTGGATATTGTCGGTATTGTCGTGAAGCTGCAGAAACAGCAGAATACATGCACTGCGGCTACATAGCACAACTATGTAAAAGGCTAAAATACCTAGGAGGAGTCATTCTAACGCCCCAAAAAGTGGAAATATGGCTCCGAGGAATATAATAAGCTTTGAGAAGAATTTAGGAAATTTGTGCAACCTTCAGATTAGAGTCCCATGCAAATGATCTACATCGGTAGTAGAAGGGTCGGATTAACCTAAAGGCAAAGTAGGCAACTGGCTATGGGCCCCGCGTCGCTTTGGGGCCCCGAGGCCCGAGAAAAATAAGTATTTTTGTATTGTTGTATGGGAGAGGGCCCCGAGACTTGCATTGCCTAGGGGTTTCTACATGGCTTAATCCGGCCCTGGGTAGAAGTGTTTGGAGGCCTCGATTCTAAATGACTACTTTTTGAAATCCACAATCTACAACCTATCACAAAGTATTATAAACTTTGAAATTCACTAAAAGTTTTAAGACTTAGAACTGACTGATCAGGTAGGTTTTGGAAGTTTTTGTCCCCTCATTATTAATAATAAATAATTCGTCATTTTGTCAAGAAACTGTGGTCATGTTGAAGCTTAGTGTAGTATTTCATAAAATGTTACTGTTGTTTATTTTGGTAATATGTTATTTGAAAAATATGTAAATAATAGTAGTAACGTAGTAATAAAGTAAAGTAAAAAATTCAAAGGTACATATGAATGACCATAAAGTTATTTTGTCAAATTTTATATTTCATCACTTTTCAATGCTGGACGACACTTTCTTATGTTATTGTACTTTGCAATTAAAATTAAAGATAGTTTTCCTTCTACGGCATTTACCGTTTTTACTTTTTTTGACACCCCGTCTATGCCAGGTCAAAATTTTTGATTAGAGTGTTATTTTCTCAACAAGCAGAACTTTTTATGAAAATACCTTTTTTCCGTAAAGTCAAAAATAAAAAAGTTATCATTTATTAAGATGGTTTCTGTACACGCTGCATATCCTATATTTTACTTTTAAACATTACAGAAACTGCAGTAAATAAAATACTTCAAGTTTTTCATCATAAGGAATATCTACTATTATACCTAAAAAATATTAAACTCAATTTTAAACAATCTTTGGTTTGCATTTTAAACTAAGCACACAAGGAAATATTCTTAGCCTAAAGTACCTACCATTAATCCAACTTACAATAGTATATTGTACAACGAACATGGAATAACATGCATTTCCTACGAGTATGACGTTTGCAGCACGAGCCGCAGGCGAGTGCTGCAAATCATACGAGTAGGAAATTGTCATTCCATGCGAGTTTGACACTATACTTTTTCTACGAATGTTACTGTTACATAAAATGGGATTAGTAATATTTTTCTTTTTAAGATGTCAAAATAATAATTGTCATTTACTTTTTATTTGCATTATCTGCGTTGCTATGCGGTTACTATGGCGTGTTGACGCGGCGCCGGTCAACGCCACCTTTGTAAAAATATACCCGTGCACATTGGAAATTTTGTAGTTGAATCACCATTGTGATTGAAGATTGAAGCACAATGAAAATGTGTAAAAAACAATGCACCATGGTACGAAATTACTATTGAACATACAATAAAGGTTTTTATTGACATTCGTAGAAAAAATCTTTGTTTTTGGAAGAGCTATATACAGCGAGCCCAAAAAAGTTGGACAAATATGGAATTTTTTTTCACTAATAATCTTTTTGACTACGACTGTAACAGAAAATCCTGATGTAGCGAGAGTACCTAAACTTTTTTGTAAGATAAAAATAAGTTAGTAACTACGCGCAAAGATTTTTTACGTGTTTTGACATGCTTTACTTTACAAGAAGGAAGCAAAACTATTGATCGATGAGAAGTCAAGATGATGTCGACTTCTATAAGTATGTAGGTTACTTTTCTTAGACCATCCACACATACCCATGGAATATTATTACAATATTAACTTAGCTAGATATTTAATAGACATGAAGGAAAATATCATGTAGAACGAGGACCTATTGAATAAAAATAGCACTAAACTCCCATACCTATAAGTTGGGCTTATCATAAACTACTTTCTATTTGCACTGGCATACAGTGGCATTCCGTGCGTGGGAGGGGTTTGCGCCCCCCCCTAGCCCCCTCGACGGCACACCACTGGTGGCATAGTTCATTCTTTAATCAGAAAACTACAGATTTTTGTAATTTGATCATACATTTTTAAATATCAAGAGATACATTAGGAAATGTTTTCCATTACTCTTTGTAGTCTGACAGCATTATTTCTTATTAATTTTATAGAAACCATCAGTGTCCCCATCCGAAATCGCATCAGCCATCCAGGCCGCCAAGGAAGCTTCGTCTAACGTCATGGCTGTCCAACGTAGAGTCCAAGAAGCAAAAGAAGAGGTCCTACATCAGCAACATGAAGCTACTAGAAAGCAAGCCGATGCACAACTTGCTCTTCAGGTAAGTACTAAACACAACTAAATTTACATATGTTAGTAAAATATTTTTAAATATCATAAACCTTTTCATATGGTAACTCTTAATATAAATCATCGCCGTTTTACTAAGTTTTTCTTAAGATTTGTTGTACTCAAAATCTAAATCAACATTTATTTTGTAAAAATTTTTAATGCTTTAGTGTTCGATATGATTGTCAAGAAAAAAAACTCTCGATTGGGAAATTCAGGCTTCCTAATTTTTAGCTACTTTCCTTTTAAAACATATCATTAAAATCTTTGATTATATGTACATAATTTAATGCAGTTATTAAGGGGGTCTCCCCTTCCGTGGTTTAAATTGGATGAAGGAAAATTTGTGAAAAGGGCGACACTTTTTTTTCGTGAACCACTTGCAAAAGAAAAGTCGACCTTTATTTCGTTGGAACTTTTACATATCTCCATATAGCGAAAAATTTTCCTCCACCCTCCCTTCGGCATAGTAATTATAATGTATTTTTTATTGCTTACAGAAAGCAGAGGCAGCTGCAGCTGTTGCTCAGCAAGAAGCCAAGGCAGCTGCAACTGCATTAGTACGCGCACAACAACGTCTTGCTCAAGCCAAAGCCGAAGTATCGGAAGCTCAACACGCAGCGTCAGCTAAAGAAGGTCGCGCGGCTGTCTTAATTCAGAAAAGTGCAGCTGCTGCAGCCCATGAGATTCAAAGGACTGGTAGGTTGACTGAACGCTTCAATATTAAATCCAATAATTTTTTGAAAACTCCAACTCTACATCTTTCCTGGCTCGTCTACTCATTATGAAGATTATTACAGAAGTCTCTTGCAATTTTGACTTTATTATTGATATTTTTAGATGATGCAGCAAGAAAAATATCTGCAATCCAAAGTTCTGGCAGTGCAGCTATCAGACAGGCAGCTGCAGCTAAACAAGGCTCCCTAACGGCTGCATCAGCAGCAGTGGCAGCTTCACAAGACTCTGGCAATGATGGAGGCGCAGGTCCTTGGTACGGTCAAAAAGTCGTACATTTACAACCATGGGGCTAAGACAAAATAAAATTTTGTTTCCTACCTATTTGATGTTGGTATTTTTTTATTGCCATTTTTTGTCTTAGTCACTAGTGCATGTAAGTACACTATTCTAGATTAGTTCTATTGTTGTTATATTCTTAAGCTATTTTATAGTAAATACTTGTTACAAATATGTTGACTGCATTTGTTATAAATAATAAAGAGGTTGTTAAAATGTAAAAAATATTAATATAGATATTGGTTGCCAAATAATAAATGGCGTGTGTTTTATTTACGTGGCCTTATGCCTATACATATAAGTAACTAGTAAATTACCACTTAGGATCCGATGTCCGGACTCCGATTCCCGAAATGTATCTGACAACCCGTTGTGTGTAAAGCTGAAATTTTGCAGGCAAGTCCCAGTCAACACAAAACTGTAACTGGGACGTCCGAGGGACGTAAGTCTGGGATATATCCTGCATCCCAGGGACGTCCCGGAATTTCCCATAAGATCCCAAGGACGTCCCTGGGACGTCCGTTTGGAACAGGTCGGGATGTATCTGGGATCATCCCATAAAGGTTACACAGGACATATATGGGATCATTTTAGGACCTTACTAGGACGTTATAGCGACTATATTTGGGACGTATTAGTAGGGGAGTTAACGACAGAAATTTCCGGGTCATTTTCGCAAGCTTTATTTTTTTTGTATGAGTTACCTACGTGTGTAATATATAATAGTTATATGAACGTATGCCGGCGCACCCACATGACAGTGGCTTACAGGAGGGTTACAATTACAGCTGAAAATAAACAAAAAAAAAATTATAGCCGCATACTCTAAACTTATTGTACGTAGCAGTTGAAACATAAGAAGCTTAGAAAATACCGTCTGCCACCTAAATTCGACAACAAACCTCGTCTGCCACCCACATAAGTAAGCGCAAAAAATATATTAAAAAATTTTATACCCGCAAAGATGAAATTAATGAAAATTCTTCTTTTTATAGTAACAAACACAAAAATAATAGTCTGCCACCAATAAGATACAACGAAAGTCGTCTGCCAAGCCTATGAAGTTGCGCTCGGCATACACCGTGCGAGCACCACGACTACGACGCTGCATCTTTATCGGCTTGAAAGACGATCTTTGTTGTTCTAAATTGTTGAACGACTATCATGAAGTTGTTTTTTATGTTATACATTTATTCACTGAATTTAAATCTGTTCATTTGTAGAGTATATAAGGAGTCATCGCGTACACATACTCTCGGTGTTCAAAATGTATCTTAAATATATTGATGAATTTCGATAAAATACTACTGTCTTACAATGTCATTAAGAGATTATTTTTTAAGGCATAATTATTTATTGATTTTCATTTTAAAGAATTCTATATTTATTATTAATAAATATGAATGAATATGAATATATAATTATTAATAAATATAGAATTCTTTAAAATGAAAATCAATAAATAATTATGCCTTAAAAAATAATCTCTTAATGACATTGTAAGAGTAATATTTTATCGAAATTCATCAATATATTTAAGATACATTTTGAACACCGAGAGTAGGTATGTGTACGCGATGACTCCTTCTATACTCTACAAATGAACAGATTTAAATTCAGTGAATAAATGTATAACATAAAAAACAACTTCATGATAGTCGTTCAACAATTTAGAACAACAAAGATCGTCTTTCAAGCCGATAAAGATGCAGCGTCGTAGTCGTGGTGCTCGCGCGGTGTATGCCGAGCGCAACTTCATAGGCTTGGCAGACGACCTTCGTTGTATCTTATTGGTGGCAGACTATTATTTTTGTGTTTGATACTATAAAAAGAAGAATTTTCATTAATTTCATCTTTGCGGGTATAAAATTTTTTAATATTTTTTTTGCGCTTACTTATGTGGGTGGCAGACGAGGTTTGTTGTCGAATTTAGGTGGCAGACGGTATTTTCTAAGCTTCTTATGTTTCAACTGCTACGTACAATAAGTTTCGCGTATGCGGCTATAATTTTTTTTTGTTTATTTTCAGCTGTAATTGTAACCCTCCTGTAAGCCACTGTCATGTGGGTGCGCCGGCAGACGTTCATATAACTATTATATATTACACACGTAACTCATACAAAAAAATAAAGCTTGCGAAAATGACCCGGAAATTTCTGTCGTTAACTCCCCTACTATATATAGGATCATTGTTGGACATTCCCTACGCCTTACAGGGTCTGGATACATTATATAGCATTTTCAATTTACTGCTCTTGAGCCGCTTTTAGAGTTTTTGATATTTCCTATATATATAGGACATGTCTGAGGATATCTCAAGAGAAAATTTTGGGATTTCTCATATCAATCAAATCAAATTTGTCATAATTTGTTCATTTATTCCAACACGGTTAGATGTTAGATAACAGAATACTTTTCAGAGTGCAAGAAACTACCAGGAAAAAGTATGCTTTTTCGTTTGGTTACGGTTTGATGGAATATTACGCAAAGAGTAAATCTTTAACATTATTTTGTTGAATTACCGAAGCAGCATGTCACAGGCAGCGCCATCTCCTAGCAATTCCAAACAATCCTAGTACAGTAACAAAAAAAAACACATTTTGGGGTAATATAAAGTCATTACAATATAGAGTCATCAATACAATAAAGATTCCAACAGTATTTTGTTTTTACACTTTATAAAAAAATTTTACCAAATTGTTTTTTTTATCCCATTGCTGACGTCCTTGGGACGGCAACATGAGACGTCCGTAGGACGACACTTTGGGACCAATTTGGGATCTTTCTAACGTCCAGGGGACGTCCCAGGGACGTTTTAACTGGGATCATCCCAAACAGGACGTTGCGGATCAAAATTTGACGTCCTGGGGATCATTGTTGCTAACTGGGGTAGCACTTGCCCCAAAGAGTTTCACCAGTATCTTTTCGATCTCCCCTCTGTCTAGGGGGTAAGCCACTCCCAACTAAGTTTTCAAAATAAGCTTCTACTATGTAGCGACTGCGCTGGTCATGATGGAGCTTTGGTTGCCTACTGCATGTGTAGTTTAGCCGTGGATTCGCGTTGAGTTCCCGGCATGTGTATGGATTAAGCTCTGTATCGCCGCTAAAATTCTGGATTTATTTATGCTAGTGAAATTTTGAGCATAATAAATTGAATATTGATAAATAACATTGTTTCCTAGGTTAGTTTTCATCAAATAAAACGTAAATCTACCCTAGTGAGATTTGAATATCGACGAAACAATTTTTAAAAAATTTACATTTTAAACCGTAGAATTTTTAACGGCTCAAATACTAAAGCGATAAGGTTTTTTTAGCAATAGTGTGTACATTGCTTCTTTTTTGTCCATAGAAGTATACTACATCAACTTAGACTTTCTCAGGTTTAGGATCCGTTGAAAAATCAGCGGTTCAAAAGTTATTTTTTTTTTATCAAAAAGAAGGTGCACTTTTATTTGATAAAAACTAACATAGCAAAGTATTTTATATAAAAACATTTATTATATCACACCTAAAATCATGAATAAATCCAAAATTCCAGCAGCGATGCAGAACTTAACGAAGACGAAACCGAAGAAATGTTTACCCGGGTACTCTGGTTTGAAAGGCGCGGCTCGTTCATAAGGTCATTTGATCAATGACCAACCTAAATTCATTTTTAAGGGTCCACCTAATAAGTTATTTTTTAAAACCAAAAAATAATTATCTTCTCTTTTAAAAAAGTACATGTTCCGTGCGAAAACTCCCCAGTAAAGAATACAGTCAAGCTTGCTCCAGGCTCGGCCGAATTTTAAATTGACTACATAGGATTATATGGGCTATATAAATGCATTAAAACTAAGAGGGAAACAAACATGCGGGGTGTGGGAAGTTAAAAAGAGACAAAATTTGTCGACGGCCCACCAGTAATATCGCTTTCAGCGCGCGCGTGGCCGCCGACGCCGCCACGCCGGCCGGTTCTCGACTTGTCCCGGATAGGGATGGGAATTTTTTTCGATATATCGATAGTTATCGATAACTATCGATATATCGACAATCGATAAATGTTTTTAAAAATATCGATATATCGATATATCGATAACTATCGATATATCGATATATCGATAACTATCGATATATCGATAACTATCGATATATCGATAACTATCGATATATCGATAACTATCGATATATCGATAACTATCGATATATCGATAACTATCGATATATCGATAACTATCGATATATCGATAACTATCGATATATCGATAACTATCGACAACTATCGATATATCGATACCTATCGATAACTATCGATATATTGATAACTATCGATATATCGATAGTTATCGATAACTGCCGATATATCGATAACTATCGATATATCGATAGTTATCGATAACTATCGGTATATCGATAACCATCGATATATCGATATTACTCGATATATGGATAGTTATCGATATATCGATAGGTTATACTTGCTGATAGTACGTGGTGAAACTCTTTAAATATACCTACGCAAATTTTATTCATTTTTCGCTGGCTTAGGAAGAGTCCATGGTATCTAAATTTTAGTTAGGTACCTCCTTGTCCAAAGGAGCTGAAGTGATAATTACTAGTGGAAAAAGAGGTAAGATACAGGGTGAAAAGAACATCCCTTTTTCTATATAAAAAAATATATATCTATAAACTTAGGGAAGGTATTAAAAAATCCTTAAAATTGTTTTTCGCAAATTGCCCACTGAATGTCCCAAAGGCGCAGAAAATAGATAAGTTTAACCACCCTGTATTTAAAAGTCTTAGAACACATGAAAATCAGCATGGCCTTGAAGGCATAGCGAAAAAAATTTCAAGAAAATGTTAAAAGTCGCATTCGATTACCTTTATGCAGTTCGAACAGCCAGCAGTTTAGTTTTTGTCAGAGCCTATAAGTGAAATAAAATTATGGTATTAAATAATTTGCTTAAGTTACACAAATCGCTTTCCCATGTGTAATGAAGAAAAATGCTTTCGACATAGTGTAAAACGAAACAGGTAATTGTGCCTATTAAAAAAATCTTCGCAAAGCTCTGCATGATACTATTCTCTTGATAAGAATTCTTCTAACGTAGGTAGTAAAACTTCAAAGCAACAAAAACCATCAGATGATAAAAATCAGGACAAAGCGGGTTCATTAGGTGTATTAAATTTTAGAATGTGATTTCTTACATAACTGTGGGAAAAAGATATATAAATCCGGGCCTTCAGCTTTGTTTTCAAGATACAGAAGTAATTTGAGCTGCCTATCTGAAAGAATTGCCCAGCTTTTGCATCACTGTTGAATTAGTTTTACTCAAAACTGTGCATTCTAAACCAGTACATTAAAAAAAATGGTAATTTTTTTACCCACAACTTCCTTTACTCAAAAACAGAAGTACGCTTACTTATTACTAGTTTTAAATGTGTTTCCGATTTTGAGTTAATGCCTTATTATTAGTTTTTCAAAGGATGTTTTTAATGAACTTACAGTATATTTTTAATTAACTGCCTTAGAATTATTGTACGTTAATTTCGGAACACCTAGTGCATTATCAGTAATTAATTTTTTAATTATTATAATATACTGCTAAAGCACTTCTCGTAAACCTCCAGAAAGCAGAAATTTGGTAAATATCGGCTCCAGCGAACACTTACGATTACGAACTACCTTTTAAATGTATATTAATGTATCTATAAGTATTATTATATATAATTTATAGTTATCGATAAATCGATAGTTATCGATATATCGATAGTTATCGATATATCGATAGTTATCGATAGTTATCGATATATCGATAGTTATCGATATATCGATAGTTATCGATATATCGATAGTTATCGATAGTTATCGATATATCGATAGTTATCGATATATCGATAGTTATCGATATATCGATAGTTATCGATATATCGATAGTTATCGATATATCGATAGTTATCGATATATCGATAGTTATCGATATATCGATAGTTATCGATAAATCGATAAGTATCGGCATATCGATAACTAAAACTTATCGATAGGTACCTTGCCGATGGTTATCGATAGGTAAAACCCATTATCGCCCATCCCTAGTCCCGGACATAGAGAAAATATATAATAGAGAAATAATGTCATTTGCGAATGTGGCAAAGGGTGTAGCAGGATAAGCATGACGAGTTGGCCCCCAAATGGCAACCTATATCGAAACTTATGTTATATCATCGGCTTGATGTACGAACACGATTTATATATGTTTCGCCACCGGACTCCGCTTTGACCTTGAGATATGGACAAAAATGACCGCACGCATGACTATCGTTCAAAGAGGCATATCTTGAAAACTAACGAAGCTAGAGAGGTAAATCCAACGCGAGGCCTCAGGTAACCTTACAGAGTATATACTATATTTTTTTTTTAACGAATAATTACACATATATATGTTTAAAAAAATAAAGAAAAAAATTATTAATTTTTTTTTCGTGTTCCCTCTGACTTACAATCACTAAAATAATATATGTTGTAATCCTTTATATGCACTAGTACCCATAAAAAGTGCGTTAGATAAAACGTGGTGCAACACTTCGAAAAAAAAAGAAAATAATGTAAGGATACAAACTTGACATAGGACACATACAGGGTGTTTTCTAATTGAATGTCAATATTTAAGGGGGCGATTTTTGGGTCCGTTTTAAAAAGAAAACTTCATATGAACGTATGTCCTAAAGGTCTTAACTGTTGCGATACAGGGTGGAAAGTTTGAAAGAATAAATAGTTTTTTATTAATATCTGTAATACTACTTTAGATAGTTTAATTAAATTTGGCATACATGTACTATGTATCAAGAGGCATTATTTAGTGTACCACAATTTTTTGTATTTCCACCAGTGGCGTTCGTACGGAATTTCACATGCCTATTGTGGCAGACATTGATGGTACGCCCCTGCTTTCTCGTAAAATTAAAAGTATTCCTGAAATCCCCAATCATTTCCAAGCAAATTTGAACTTTTGAAGTTTTTCAATCCGATGCACGGTTTTCGCTTAAAAAAATAAAAACCTTTTCTCTGCATGATCATAACATCATAACAATATGGTTAATATGACAATATCACCATGCAGAGAAATAGATTTTCTTTTTTAGATCAAATTTGCTTAGAAATGAATAAGGATCTCAAAAATTAACTTCCTTATTCATTTCTAAGCAAAGATCTAAAAAATAAAATCTGTTTCTCTGCATGGTGATATTGTCATAGTAACGATATTGTTATGATCATGCAGAGAATAGGTTTTTATTTTTTTAAGCGAAATCGTTCATCGGATTGAAAAAATTGGAAAGTTCAAATTTGCTTAGAAAAGATTGGGGATTTCAGGAATACTTTTAATTTTACGAGAAATCAGTGGCGTACCATCAATGTCTGCCAAAATAGGCAGGTGAAATTCCGTACGAACGCCACTGATGGAAATAAAAAAAATTGTGATACACTAAATAATGCCTCTTGATACATAGTACATGTATGCCAAATTCAATTACAATATCTAAAGTAGTATTACAGATATTAATAAAAAACTATTTATTCTTGAAAATTTTACCACCCTGTATCTCAACAGTTAAGACCTTTAGGACATACGTTCATATGAAGTTTTCTTTTTAAAACGGACCCAAAAATCGCCCCCTTAAATATTGGCATTCAATTAGAAAACACCCTGTATGTGTCCTATGTCAAGTTTGTATCCTTATATTATTTTATTTTTTTTCGAAGTGTTGCACCACTTTTTTTCTAACGCACTTTTTATGGGTACTAGTGCAAATAAAGGATTACAACATATATTATTTTAGTGATTGTAAGTCAGAGGGAACACGAAAAAAAAATTAATAAATTTTTTCTTTATTTTTTAAACATATGTGTAATTATTCGTTAAATCTAAAAAAAATATAGTATATACTCTGTAAGGTTACCTGAGGCCTCGCGTTGGATTTACCTCTCTAGCTTAGTTAGTTTTCAAGATATGCCTCTTTGACCGATAGTCATGCGTGCGGTCATATTTGTCCATATCTCAAGGTCAAAGCGGAGTCCGGCGGCGAAACATATATAAATCGTGTTCGTACATCAAGCCGATGATATAACATAAGTTTCGATATAGGTTGCCATTTGGGGGCCAACTCGTCATGCTTGTCCTGCTACACCCTTTACCAAGCTGAATCCGTAAACACAGACGGTCTTCTGCGGGCTTGCGCCAAAGAAAATAAAAGGGTTTGATTGGGTTTTGGGTGTTTTAATTATATTTTGTGAGATTTTGTTTTACTTTTAAATTTGATCTTAAATAAAACAATTTGTAAAGGGTGGCTGAAATTTTTTGGTGCTACCCCACCCCCCCCCCCCCCCAGAAAAAAAATTATCCACGCCCTTGTTTCTCCTAACACATTTTTTTCTCTCAAAATTTAAAACCTGTCGACAAAATGATGTAAAATTTGTTTAGAAAAAAAAGAAAGCAAATACCTAGACGTGTTCATTTTTTTCTTGGGTGGGCCGGACCAAAAATTTAACTTTTTTTCGCAAATTACAAAATGTTTTTTTTCTTTACCACAACATTCCCAGTGGGCTCACTATTAAAATCCCTAAATTTGATACGGGTCCTGTAAGTATGAACAGAGATACACATCAACTTTGAAATTTCACCAACCGCCACTGATAATTACAATATCAAAAGTTTGAAATGGATTATAGGATTGTGGCTTGTATTTTATAAACGGTGGTTTTGGCTCCGTGGACTAGAAGTATGGTATTTGTTTTTGATGTAATGTATGGAGTCAACAGAGTATGGAGGAACCCCAGGCTGAATGGAATGGGAGAATCCTGTTTTTTTCCTAAAATTGGTATAGAATTGCTAGAAGAGAAAACCGTTCAACGCAAATTGAAGAACTTATAATATGTACCTGCCGAGATTTGACCCAAAATTTTTCGTAAAACAAAAGTTAGCATGGGGTGAAAGAATAATTACAATGCAAATCCCATATCCCGAGTTAAATATTGAATTAAATTTTATATATATTTCGTACTCGTATTTGTTTAAGGTGTTAAAGAAATATAAAATTTCCTATGTTCCGTAGTGATTACACTACGTACAGTGCCCCCGTATGGGGTACCACACTCTTATAAACGGGGCGGATGGGGAAGGGTATACCGGCCCGGGAAACCATTAGCGCCGACCGGGCTCGATTTTGAAAAACTGTAACTCTGTAAAAGAGGTATAGGTACCATAGAGAAAATCAGAGGCGCAGCCAGGGGGGGGGCCCGGGGGCCCGCCCCCCCCCCCCCCCCCCCCGAGATTCTGTACATCACACAAATTTTGGAAACATGCAATCGATTAGTTGTCCAAAAAATCGTAGAGAATCTTAACGCCGCCAAGGCGTTCGTTACATTAGCAGATGAAACAGCTGATGTATCAAATAAAGAACAGTTAACATTATGTGACAGATATATCAACAGGAACGATAAAATATGTGAACAATTTGTACAGTTTATCGAAATAACTTCCGCTACTGGTGATTCTACAGCAGAGAATATTCTGGGAACTTTAGATAAACTGGGAATCAACTGTAAGTTAAGTACCTATGTTGGCAGGGATATGACGGAGCAGCTGCTATGTCCGGGAATACTAAGGGTGTTCAAAAACTAATTTCTGAAAAATTCCCTGCAGCTACATATGTACACTGCGCTTCACATAATTTAAACCTTTGCTTGTCTTCAGCGTCTAATGTAACAGAAATACGGAACTGCTTAGGGATATTTGAAAAAACTTACTGTTTTTTTAACACTCCCAAAAGAGAGAACGTATTACACCAAAAAATTAACTTATTACGTGCGGAAACAAAAAAGCATGGCTTAAAAAAATTATGCCACACTCGATGGGTAGCAAGACATGATGCAGTTTTAGTCTTTGAAGAACTCTATAAACCACATTTTTTTCTCCTAAAATTTAAGAATTGTCGACAAAATGATGTAAAATTTGTTTAGAAAAAATGATAAATAAAATATCTAAGCGTGTTAATTTTTTAACCTGGTGGGTCAATTCAAAAAATCAACTTTTTTTCGCAAATTGCAATAGTTATTTGTTTTACTAGGCATAAAAGCACAAGATTTAATGCCGCGGCTGGTGTTTCATAGCCGAGCGTAGCGAGGCTATGAAACCAGCCAAGGCATTAAATCTGCTTTTCTGCCGTGTGAAACATATAATTTTTTCTTCAAATTTGTTCCAATTCCACGCAAAATCGACTTTTCCATATTTAAATTGCGTTTCATTATCAATATCCAAATAACTAAATTATTTTATCAAAGGTAACCGGGCCCTGCGTTACTATGTTTACCGCTGATGATGTTTGTTGAATATGTTTGTTTACTGTTTACTTTGTCATTGTCAATTTTGAAAAGTTGTCATGTTAGAAATGGATTTACTGCAAAGTGAGGATGAATTGATTGCCTAGCAACGAACTTTTTCTGCCTAGGTAGTAAAATTGGACTTTTTCTGCCTAGGCATTAAAAGTACAACTTCTAAGCCTGCCAAGTGTCATTAAAAGGCCGCTTTTAATGTCATTTGGAGAAAAAATATTTTTTTCTTTACCAAAACATTCCTAGTAGGCTCACTATTAAAAAACCTGAATTTGGTATGGGTCCCATAAGTAGCAACAGAGATATGCAACTTTGAAATTTCACGGGCCGCGCCTGGTGTTCACTTCAACACCGGAGTGCATTTAAGATAAAAGTTAGAAAATTTATTTGGTTATAGTTAATCTTAATAACTCAAAACTTAAAAGTATTTTTGCAAATAGAAATAGCAACTTCAGCATTTATAACAGCTGTATTCCATGTGTTTCCTTCAGTGATTACAACTGGGTCCGGTTCTGATCGCCGAGTTGCGTCATTGAGTTCAACAACCACTTTTGCTAGACGTCCCGAGTGCGCATGCCTCGAGAGGACCGTCGTTTAAAAATCTGACTGGCGCCCAATGCGTACAAACGCACTTTTTCGCCCATAAATTGGACGGATTCAGCTGCAGCCGAACTCTATAACAAAAAAAGCGATAACGATTTTGATCGCTTTCTAATTTTATATAGAGATGGCAATCCTCTCCTTATAAGATAGAGAGAGACGGCAATCCGCTCTTTATACCTATCTCTATCGCTATCGCTTTTTTCAAAACTTACAGAGTTCGGCTGCTGCTGGTGTCGCGAATACGTTGTGATGGTCTAAATATATTTTGTCTATGGTCCCGGACCACTGTGGAAATAAACTTGAACCGCTCTGTGAAATATACTTTTTCTATAAATTATATTTCAGGTTTTAAAAACTTCAAATGACTATCTACTACCACATTTTTCTCTTAAAATTTAAAAATTTTCCACAGACACCACTGTATTTATTTACTGTAGAGCGTTACGGTTTTCGCCCACCCTGTTGACCATCAGTGGTACTCTGTATGAAAAATAGCGAAAGCGATCGGCTCTCTTTGCAAATTCTTACTATGTATCACCATTCGGTATGTTTCGAAGAGACCCCGGTCGCTATCGCTATTTTTCTTACAGAGTGCCACTGCTGATTACCGCAATACTGTAAAAGATTATTCGTAATTCGACGTGTCGCTCTTCCGTTCAATCGCGTCTATATGAACAACGAATCGCAATTCCTCTTATTCGCGCTTTATGAATACCAGAGGTGCATGTCCGGGTTGTTATAGTTTTCTATAATCTACACAAAGAGATCGTGTTGTTTTTGTCGCCCGGTCATTCGACAGCGAATGTTAAACAGAGCGAAAAAATACCGCTTTGTCTCTACAAATAGAATTCTACGACCTCGCGGAGTCCCACCTCAGGGTCATAGCAGTTCTGCCTAGTCGTACATTCGCTGTTTTATAAACGTAAATGGAGTACAGAGTATCCAAGGCAGGTGGAACACACTCCGAATTTGAAAATAGAACGTCCCCCCCCCTTTATTTCCGTGAAGTGTAAACATGATACACAGTGTAAAGAACCCTTTATTTTTCTGTGGTGTTTTTTTTTCGCCGTGTCTAGAGTCCCGTCAAGCGGTAATTTATTGCGCTCCCGTTAGGTAGGTGACGTCAGAATAATGATGTGCGTAGCAGGTACGCATTGGAGACCCGTTAACTTCTGACAAATAACATTTAATAAAAAACATATTATTACTATAATAATTTTAAGCTGATGGTTATTTTGAAACTAAAAATTAGATGCAGTTTTGACGTTTTTACATATAAAACCTAATTATAACTTTCAAGCCTAATTATATAACTTTTTTGGTATATTCCTCCCGTGCTTTTGAACAAATAAAAAACCAAACTACTTTTATTATTTTGTTTATTGCAAAGTTTATTAAGATTTTCGCCAAAAGATATATTTTAACACAGTTAAAAGTTGCATATTTTATTTATTTTACTCTCTAAATATATAAGCAAAATTAAGAACTGGTAAAACAGTTTTCACAAAAATAAGTTTTATAGCGCAATGTACTGTTGTTTATTTTTGCACATTGACAATGTAGCCATCTCAAGCACCCATCACAAAATATGGATTGATCAGTAATGTTTATTAGTTTATTAAAGACGAGCAAATATTGCACAACAGCTGTTGTGTTAGTTTCTTTAGGAGCAGAAGAGAATACTATAGTGGCTCACAATGATATAGAAAATGAAAATAATCACCCATCTTTGGAAATAGAAAATAATAACAAGCGCGATGAGCTAAATTGTATTGATGAAAATTATGGAGAAGACTTAGAAGCTGAAACTCTAGATAATAACATATATACAGAAGAAAATTTAGCAGATGGAACTGAAAACAGAATAACTTTTGAAAGTGACCATTTAGATGACATACAGAGAAAAAGAAATGAATTAATAATAGGACATAGGACTATACCAAATATATTTATTAACCAATCCTGTATTTAAAGTTTATATATATATATATATATATATATATATATATATATATATATATATATATATATATATATATATACATATATATATACACCTACCTATATATATAATTATGCTTGGGTAAAAGAAATATCCAAATGCTTACTTATTTATGTATTTTAGGGAATGTTTTACTGAGGAAACATATGCCCAAATAATTCAAGAACTAGAAAAGAAGAAAGAATTAAATCAATGGCTCTACAATATTTGCTCGGTTTTAATAAACTAATAAACATTACTGATCAATCCATATTTTGTGATGGGTGCTTGAGATGGCTACATTGTCAGGTCAGTGTGCAAAAATAAACAACAGTACATTGCGCACTAAAACTTATTTTTGTGAAAACTGTTAACAGTTCTTAATTTTGCTTATGTATTTACAGAGTAAAATAAATAAAATATGCAACTTTCAACTGTGTTAAAATATATCTTTTGGCGAAAATCTTAATAAACTTTGCAATAAACAAAATAATAAAAGTAGTTTGGTTTTTTATTTCTTCAAAAGCACTGGAGGAATATACCAACAAAGTTATATAATTAGGCTTGAAAGTTAAAATTAGGCTTTATATGTAAAAACGTCATAACTGCATCTAATTTTTAGTTTCAAAATAACCATCAGCTTAAAATTATTATAGTAATAATATGTTTTTTATTAAATGTTATTTGTCAGAAATTAACGGGTCTCCAATGCGTACCTGCTACGCACGTCATTATTCTGACGTCACCTACCTAACGGGATCGCAATAAATTACCGCTTGACGGGACTCTAGACACGGCGTTTTTTTTTTTTAGTAAAGTTAAAGTTAGGTTAGGTCTTCTATGGGTTAGGAAAAGTAGATCAAAGGTCGCTTTTAAAGAATATTTTGGAAATATATTTTTAAACTTGGTACCTGCACTTTATTAGCAGTTTGTTCTGTGTAATATTATACTCAATTATCATAAAAGTAACGTGTTAAAAATATTTAGTACTTAGAGGCACTTCTAGATTTTTATCATACCAATGTCTGTGTTAAAGTGTTATTCCAGACTTTTTCCACAAATTCAGATGATTCGACGCTTTTCCACTGAAAGACCTTGGCAAGAAGTTTCCATACCCGTACCTTGGGGTCAGATAAGGGGTAAATGGTGGGGTCCAACTGATATTCGACCAGTTTTAACTCTGCATGGTTGGCAGGTAAGATTATAATTTTATTTAGTGTAGGTTTATGCAGACCACTTTAAATTTAATTTAACATTACTTTTAATTTAGTAGGAGTAGGACACATGAAGGCATAAGAGTGTGTATCCACAACTTTAATTTAATTTTAACTTTGATAATTATTTAGATTAACGTAAACAGCGACTTTTTTCATTAAATTTTGCACAGACCCTAATTTTGGGTCGTAGAACACGAATCCGAAGTCAGTTTTTGGCGGTCTCGAAAAATTTTTTTTTAAACTTTTAGGTTAGCTTTTTCAATGAATTCCTTTAAATTTGTTGGGTGAGCAAAAAGGTGGTCAGGTTTGCTCAGTTTTGATTGATATAGATACATATATATCTATATCAATCAAAACTGAGCAAACCTGACCACCTTTTTGCTCAGGTTGGGTGAGCACAAAAAATAATTTGTTTTTACGAGACCGCCAAAAACTGACTTCCGATTCGTGTTCTACGACCCAAAATTAGGGTCTGTGCAAAATTTCATGAAAAAATTCGCTGTTTACGTTAATCTAAATAATTACCTTAACTTTCAATGAAAATTTCTTAAAGCAAAATTAAATTTAAATTTAAAGTGGTCTGCATAAACCTACCTTTAATTCTTTAGTGTAATAGGTAAGTATTTGTTTTTCATATCATGTTCAACATTGTTGTTATTCATGGGTTCGTTCATGGGTGTATATTAATGTGTAATTAATATTAGTACTGGTTTTTTAAAAAATTTACCTGGATGTAAGTTCTAGTTATAAGACTGATGAAAAGAAACTGTGTGATCGGCTGGTGGGTACCTGGTAGGTAGGTATTTTGGCCTTATTTTTCTGTTCAATTACAACTACTACTATACTTAGTTTTCTGGGTGTTGTAAGTGTAAAGTAAAAGATTTTGTAATGTTGTAGAAAATGCTTTAAGATATAAGCTTTGTTTTGGTTCAAATTTAGAATTGTTCTAGAACGGTTCGTGACTGCATTATCGAATTTTTCATGATTTATTTTAACCAGAACTGATGCGAAAATTAAATAAGTTTATTTTTTAAAATTTTGATCAGTTGTATTCTAACTAAATAATTAGGGTTTATTTCCAAGTTGATTTGAATCAAAATTAAGTGGCAAAAATTCAAACACACAGTTATGAACTGTTCTAGAACAGTTCCAAATTGGAACCAAAACAAAGCTATAGTAAGTAATTTATTGGCAGTTAATATCAATTGTCATATTGTCAATATAATATAAAATTAATAACCCCATAAACCTGTATGAAATATTTGTTGACCTTGAATGATCTGCAGGTTCCGAGTTCCTGCTAATATCAGACATAATACAATGCCTAGGTAGTATTCAAGTTTTAAAAAATATACCTCTTAATATGTACTTATGAACTTCCCATATTTATGTATATATGTAGTTGAGGTGCAGACATTCAACAAACAATAATTGTTTTGGTAATTCATGACAGACTAGTCAAAGTGAATGAACTACATGCTCTTTGAATGCCTAAAGGTTATTGTATGTGTTTTCTATGAGATTTAAATCATATTGGTAAATTTTGTCAGTTGGATATTCCAACATTCTGTATAATCCAGAGTTGATAAACAGGTAATTATACGGATTAATGGAAACACTGAATTTTTTGATGAAATTTTGCACATACTTACTCTAATTTTGGCTCGTAGAACACGAATCTGAAATCAGTTTTTGGCGGTCTCGTGTGGTTTTTCCAAAAATAAAAAAATTTAAACTTTTAGGTTAGCTTTTTCTATGGATTTATTTAAATTTCGACACTTTCACTTATACATATCTGTAAACTTATAATTTTTATCTTTTTTCGTAGCAAAAAACACCACATATAGGCAAAAATAGAAAGAAAATTACTTTTTTCTTTCAAAAATTCCATTTTAACTCGCTTTTAGAGGTGTGTAGTTCACAATCGAACTAGTTCAAAAGATCGATTCATCAATCTGAACTAAAAGATTCTCTCACCGTCATCGTCACCGAAAAGATCGATTCAAACTGAACTAAACTTAACGGCTGATGCTTATTCCGATCGAGGACGGTGGCTTGTGGAGTACAGTGAAGTAAACCAAATCACCGTATACAGACATTGCCTGTATACGGTGACCAAATTTACCTACCGCTGACCGAAAGATCGAGATTTTCGGTCCACGAACGAACGATAAACCTCGGTCTCCGTAGTTTCGATCTGTGGAGTTCGTCTCAATCGTGCCCGGAGTCCGTACCGTCGGGGCCTGAACTTATATTATTATTATTCACAAATCATAAATACTTATTTAAAGGGCGTATTTGTTTTAATTTATTTTAACAATAATGTTATTTCCTTCTTTTTTTTTGATCAATGAAATAGTTTGCAAAAATGTCCCATTTTTTTAAAATATGGAATTATTTTAACGTTAATGTACTAATAATTTTACATTGCACAACACATAAATAGAAGACAAAAAATTAAAATTGAAGTCTGGCGTTAAGGGCATCATATACAAATATCAAGGAGCCATACATATATACCCAGGATCTGAACTAGAGGGGAGCAACTCATTATTTTCGAGGAAGGGGCGGGATGCGAATTCGGTTTGCGAAGATCATAGACTATTTTTTCTTCTAGGGGGGGGGGGGGGTCAACTGCCCGTGGGGTGCGAATTCGGTTTACAAAGAATATAGACTATTTCTTCATCTAGGGGGGCAGCTGCCCTTCGCTGGATACGCTCTTGGCATATATTATTATTCTGTATTCATGTTTTTAATAAAATAATAATACTTCTTTAGGGCTGGTATAAAACAGTATGGTTGAATAACAGTTTATTAATCATTTATTGATATTCTCAGTATAAACATTTTCATAAGTCTTTACCAAATTATTATTTTAATAAAAAGTGTTTAATTTAAATACCATTAAAACGCCTGCTATATTACTGCCATGGCAAGAGAATGCCTGAAAGTGGAATTTTGGTATATTTAAAAAATATATTTTCGATGCCTGCCCGCCTCATATTTAAATTTCAACTGATTTTCTTTAAAATATACGACTCACAGTTTACTAAATAAATTAGTGAACTAAATGAACTAATCTTTTGTACTATTCACTTTACTGAGCGAAATTGAAAGATCGACATCAGCAAAGTGAACTAAAGTTCCCACCTCTACTCGCTATTAGCCGCCATTATTTCTCCACCTGTCAACACTATTTTTGTGTCCGGTGTTGCCAAGTCTACTTATTTAACCTGAAAAAGTTGGCAAGGTAAGAATAAGAAATAAAATCCAACCCAGATCGGCTCTAAAAGGTGTATTGGAAATGGGTTAGCACTTCATTCCCATAGAATGAGAGAGTGGCAATAAAACAGCAAACCTGATCAATGAGAACGAGGTTGACCATTACAGTTAGTCGCTCGTAATAAAGTGACTGATATAAATTTTCCACAGAAAAATTTAAAAAAATTCTATGGGATTAAAGTGCGAACCCGTGGCTCTGTTACTATTTAGCGCTGGACTATTTAGCGCAGGACGTTTGGGCGCGGGACTTTGAGCGCAGGAGTATTAAGCGCTGGAACATACAGTCGCGTGATTAATTATTCGTCTACCTCTAAAAATTTTAGAAATATTTGTTATAAATAAATTAAAGGAATAGAAGTCAATTAAAATGGCCATTGTCTTAAACTACAGCATTTTTACATTCCAATAAATGTAAAAAGGATAAACTTCACACTACTTTAAAAAGTGTAGAAATGAAAAAATATTTGTGTATTACTTATACTGCGAGCGAAATTATTCGTCCATCGACTTGAAGGCCAAAAAAATGGATAAAAAAGATGTAAAAATAACTGTAATTTTAAAATCCTAAACCTCAGTCACTTCCAAACCGAATTCATAAGGATGCATTTCTTTAAACGTAAGACATTTAAAAAAGGATTGTAAATTGTTCGAGGTGCCGACGCGACATCCGTTAGAGTTGATAATAAAAGTAAAGTTAGAAGAAATGTCACAATATTAAATAGCAAAAATTGTGGGACGGAGCAGGTCGAAAGTTCAATATATTCTAAAAAACATAAGACACAACAAATAATAAAACACTTACCTGGCAGAGGAAGAAAATCCAAAATTTCTGTTAGAGAAAAAAGCAAATTTGAAGAAAAGTTCGACAAAATCCCCGCATTACTGCAGTAGATCTTGCTAAAAGTTTGGAAAACGATTACAAAAAGAAAATACACGTAACAACAATTAGAAAATTTCTGCGGACAAATGGCTACAACGCTCGAGTTGGCAGAAAGAAACCTTGGATCAATAAAAAAAAATCGAGACAAATGGTTAGAATTTGCAGAAAGCCATAACAACAAGGATATGGAGTTTTGGAAAAAATTCATATTTACAGACGAGACTAAAATTTTCCAGACAACTCAATTTTAGTCTCGTCTGTGAATATGCCTTTTTCCAAAACTCCATATCGTTGTTTTTATGGCTTTGTGAAAATTCTAACCGTTTGTCTCGATTTTTTTATTGATCCAAGGTTTATTTCTGCCAACTCGAGCGTTGTAGCCATTTGACCGCAGAAATTTTCTAATTGTTGTTACGTGTATTTTCTTTTTGTAATCGTTTTCCATACTTTTAGCAAGGTCTACTGCAGTATTGCGGGGATTTTGTCGAACTTTTCTTAAAATTTCTATTTTTTCTCTAACAGAAATTTTGGATTTTCTTCCTCTGCCAGGTAAGTTTTTTGTTATTTGTTGTGTCTTATGGTTTTTTATAATATATTGAACTGTCGACCTGCTCCGTCCCACAATTTTTGCTGTTTTATATTGTGACTTTCCTTCTAACTTTAATTTTATTGTCAACTCTCTAACTGATGTATGTCGGCACCTCGAACAATTTACTACCCACTTTTAGATGGTTTACGTTTAAAGAAATGCACACTTATGAATTCGGTTTGGAAGTGACTGAGGTTTAGGATATTAAAAATACATGTATTTTTATATCCTTTTTTATCCATTTTTTTGGCCTTCAAGTCGATGGACGAATAATTTCGCTCGCAGTTTAAGTAATACACAAATATTTTTTTATTTCTACACTTTTTAAAGCAGTGTGAATTTTATCGTTTTTACATTTATTGGAATGTAAAAATGCTGTAGTTTAAGCCCATAGCCATTTAAACTGATTTCTGTTCCTTTAATTTATTTATAACAAGCATTTCTAAAATTTTTAGAGGTAGACGAATATTTAATCTCGCGACTGTATAAGCGCAAGACTATTTAGCTCTGGGACAATAAAGCGCAGGATCATTTAGCACTGGCACCGTTAAGCGCTGAGACAATATAGCGAAGGACTATTTAGCGCTGGCACAAGGAACAGTTAAGCGCTGAGACATAAAATTTCAGTTGTATGCGGTGTTGTCAAAATTTTATACCAGCACGAATCGCGCAGTCGCAGTAAGAAACTCAACAAAGATAAATTTTTTTAAAAAGATAGATAGGTACTGATAAAACTGGACAAACATGTACGAGAACGTATTTCACACCTACATGGCCACAAGAAGAAATTATATTATTTCTAACAACAGCTTTTGCCAAAATTTCACAAAAAAGAATTAAAACACCAAGAAAATAATAAATGGGGCTATACAGTTCCGCGCAGATTTGTCCTAACGCTTAATAGTCCTGTGCTGAAGTGTCCTTGCCCTCAAAATTTCCGCACTATATAGTCCTGAGCTAATAAGTCCTGCGCTGAAATGTCCCAGCGTTTAATATTTTTGCGCTTAAATGTCCCAGCGCTCAAAGTCCCGCGCCAAAACGTCCTGCGCCAAATAGTCCAGCGCTAAATAGTAACAGAGCCCTAACCCTTTGCCAATATACCTTTTAGAGTCGATCTAAAAAGTTGTGGGAAAAGCTATTTGTAAATTTGGCATTTGGTCTTTCCATCAGAAATTTGGAGTGTTATTTTCTCGGCTATTTTTATTTAGTTTTTAATATTCTCTGTTTTTTTTTAATGAGTTTTTATATGAATTTGCCTAAATATGGTTCAGAATTATAGTGTGTTATGCGTTGTATAGATGTGTTTAAGTGAAACTGTCGAAATTTGAAGAAATCCATAAAAAAAACTAACCTAAAAGTTAATTTTTTTTTTTTGAAAAACCATATGAGACCGCCAAAAACTGATTTTGGATTCGTGTTCTACGACCCCAAATTAGGGTCAGTGCAAAATTTCATAAAAAAATTCGGTGTTTCCATTAATCTAAATATTTACCAAAAATCTGTCAATGTTGTGTTTTTAGGTTCATGAAAATTTTTTTATTAATTAAAAGTAAGTAATTTCAAATATTAATATTACTGCACAGAATTTTTTGGCAACTATTCTTACTAACTCTTTATGTTGTGTTTCATTGAAATTGAAATTTTAAACAATCGAATGTTAGTGTGGCGTGGTGCATTTTTTACGATGGCGGCCGCAGGCAGAATTTTGAGAATAATTTCTAAATATGTATAGTATTGTACAGGTAAGTTGTTTTCATGTTGTGCAAATAAGCAAAAAGGAGATTTAGCTATGTATATCAGTAAATTGGTTATAAAAAGCCAAGAAAAGTTTCTAAAGTCATTAGGCTCGCTCATTCTTATTTCCTACAGCAAATGTAAAATGATGTTTGCCTCTCTCACGCAACCAACGTTTAGCCCATGCCTTTCGTAGATTTTTTTTCTTAAAAGATTGTGGCAGTACACCGCAACTGCCACGACCACAGGTTTGAGTAGCGGCATCTATTGATGTTTCACGGTCATCTCAACGTGTGTGGAGACATTGATACTTGATACAAATCTCAGAAACTTGTATCGCGACATACCGATGCCGATCTTATCGTCTGTGGGGGCCTTAAGCAGCTTTTAAACGCTGATACCCAGATACGCAGATGTTGGATCTGGCAACCCTAGTGACAGTGCCTAAAATACTGGAAATAGTGGCGATTTGAGTTCGTTTGTTGTGCAGACTTGTCAAAATAAGAAAAAAGAATTGGGCAAACGAATAGTCAAAATAGTTTTCACAACAACTTGCAGTTTTAGCTCTATAAGGAAGTTCAAAAAGCCGCTGAAATGTTAAGGCCAGGTTAATCTAGGTTTCAGTTATCATCAACTTTCTTAAATAATTTAAAATATTTGAAGAAGAAAGATCAAAGTGTTTCGAAAAATTAGCTGGACGTTCCATTTGTACATCCCTGAATGGTTGATCAAACATACAGAATGAACACAATATTTTGTGTAGTTTTAACAGCAGCAGATGGAAACAGTGTCTTTCTAGAAACTATAGATATATCCAGTCACCTAAACACAACTAATTGGTTTTTGATTGGCTTTTGACTGAATAAATAAATGCAAAAAAATACATTAGTAATAAAGTTTTGTTACAGATAATGCTGCCAACATGATCAATATGGAAAAATTGCTGCGTCATTAGATTAACCCATTATGTAATAATAGCGTGTACTCAGAGCAGAACAGTCTCACAATTCAAATCAAATCATAACACGGAGTAGTCGTGGAAGCCTAAATTGAAACTGATGGACCCCCAGTCTATTAATCTCGTGACAAAGTCAATCACGTTGGCTGTAATCGTCTGGATGTGTTACCTTATTTTCCTACGTTGTGTTTATTGCAGGTTCTTTTGAAGTTTGGTACAACGGTAAATTTTATATCAGATTTTGATAGCTTTTACTTATATTTTCCCCTTTTTAATCTGTCGCATTGGCGAGATAATAAATCAAAGAATTAAACCTGTTTTTATCATTTATTTATTTTTACACCAGTTAGTTATCAATTTCACATTCAAAATAACAATAAAATATTTTATAACAGTTAACAATTGAATATATTAACATAGGCCCTTGTCTGTCTTCCGTAATTTGTACCCTTTTTCCTTTTTGTCGCCTGTTTAAGTCTGCGACACTACAGGTGATTTTCTTGACTACACTTCACCAGTGATTTTCTTGGCTGCGCCTTTTCCATTCATAGCTCACACATCTAATGTCTGCGACACTGATGGTGATCCTCGTGAAGTGTTTATTTATCTATTTCTTTACCTAAACCCTTATACCTGTTACTGTGCGTCTGTAGCGAACCTCTGCATGTACTTTATCACTTCGTCCCATTTTCTTTATATCCCATTTTCTTAAATAACCCGGACAGTCTGCGTTTTATTATTGGTATCGCCCCTTCTGACGTGTACGTACAATTTTTATTTACTCTTTAAATACCTTTAAACACTCAGTATCACCCCAAATTACGTACACCCTTGGCATAATGCTACTACGTAGGGTGGAAAGCCCTTCAGCGGAACCCCACTGTCGGACAATCCGTGAGGAGCCGAAAACCTGAGCAGTGGAACTCCACTGTTAAATTAATTTCGAGGGGCGGCTAACTTCCAAAAGAGGTGTACACAGATTTTAAATCAGTATTGATTTAATCTGATTTAACACGATTTAATTGCTGTAACGCGCTGCCCAGCACTGTAGGTGATGCCAAATTGTGATGATGATTTAACGAATGTTAGGTGATTTTTGTGATTTATTGATGATTTATTGTGATTTTACATGATTTAAAGTGATTTAACTTGATTTCAAATGATCTAAAGCCACTTAAATTGATGTAAGTGATTTAAAAAAATCAAAACATCTAATGATTTAAGAAAGATTTAGAATGATTTAATGTGATTTAACAATATTATGTACACAGATTTAAGGGAGTGAGCCGCCCCTCGATTAATTTACTGTAATTAGCCGATTACAATCAGCATTCAATACCCAAACAAAATATCGGACACCTCGACGTATAACATATAAAAGTGCAACTAAAGTTAGGAGTCCACCTGCTCTGCGCAGGTGTCACTTTTCTTCTCGAGCAGGTGTTCTCATGTTCTCGGTTAGGCACCGAAAACTTCGACAGAGCACCATCGTCGGTTATAACCCTTTCTTAAGAAACCCCATCGCACCGTTTTATATATACCTATTATCTGTTAACGTTCTACAGGTAGCATCATATCAACACCTACAGACCTACACCCATCCTTTATTTTATTATAGCCAAGTTTGATAATACGTCAGTCAAACGCGATAATGCAAATGTACTCCAACCCAACCCTTTTTAATATTATTTCTCTTTACTAATGCAGATTACATTTAATTTCTTAAAATACCTCTTTTATATCTACCCTGTCGGTTTACTGACCTTTGTCTTTTTCTTTGTTATGCCAAATAAACCCCGGAAGACAAACTCACCATCACTATTGAATAATAAGTGCTCCTGCCCTTGTCCTGTACTACTGGCCCTAATTTCGAAAGTAAAAGTTTATTGACACCATTATCTGGCCCCGTTAGAAATTAGGTCTCTTTTCCAGTCATAATTTATGTGAAATAATGTTTGATAATCTTATTTCTTACTGTCATTTTAAGTTCCCACCTGTTAGATAACAGTCGGTGTTTGTACACAGTCTGCTTAAATCGGCGTACGAGGTACTCCACTAAATAAAAAGAAATCCAATCTTTATAGAATTATTAATAAGGTAAAACTATATTTTAAAGCAGTTTCATGGACTTAATTTCGTTACCAAAGATACCTAAACCCACCAGTTAGATAAGCGTTGGCGTTTGTACACCGTCTGCTTAAATCGGCGTACTCGTTACTCCACTAAATAAAAAGAAATCCATCTTTATTACTTGCTTAATAATACAAAACAAATTGACGTAACTGTACTTTGGACAAGGAGCAAAGGACTTACTGGCAGTTTTTCAACACAGAGAGAAATCACTAACGGGACAAACCCATCGGCAGTGTCACGACTTAACTTTGAAAAGAGGAAAATTTGAATGTCAATCTGAATCTGAATACGAATCTGAATTTGAATCTAAGTGCGAATGTCCTTCTGCGGTCGCGTCAAACGCGTATACGCGCTTCCCCTCGGCGGGGGGTGTAGCGTGGCTTGGTGATGCAACAGCTTCGATGGGCCATCTGTTTTTACGTAATCTAAAGAATTTGACCTGGAAGAACCTTTTTATGTATGCATATTATTAAAATTTTATATTTTAGCATATTCATTTTTCTTTAGAGACCTCGCGAAAATTTTAACTGATATAACGACCTGGGTGCGGTCGGTTTCAAAACTGATCGATTCTGTTTCTTTTTGGGAACATTATAAACATCATTGAAATGAAAGATCTTCATGCAATAGCTACTTCGCAATTCAGTATAATGTAAATATAATTTGTTTGTTTTTCTCTATCTCCTGAAAATTTGAATTTTTTTAGTTGTGACAGTAGTCTTCTAGGAGTGTGATATTGTTGTTCGACGCACCGGAGTTTGGTTTCTAAAGATTTAGAAGTTACAAAAGTAAAAGAACGCAGTTCAAATTGTAAAATACTTCAGAAATACCCATTTGCCAAATACTTGATACAAGAGGTGGCAAAAAATTGGGATTACCTCAAGATGTTTAATGGAATACATTTTCTGATTTCCATGAGATTTATGGCAGTAAGTGGCCTAAATTGTTGCAAATATGTGAAGAGGATGAAAATGAACTTGATCTAGTGATTTTTTAAAAAGTATCGCTTGTTTATAAAAAGGATTGCTAAAGATTTTTTACAACTACTTACTGAAACCAATTTCTATGACACTTGACCGAATTCCACAGAAAGGTGCATGTTTATCTCAGGCCACTGAAGCATGGAAAAAGGTAATGACTTTTTTTGACAGTCTGAAAGAGGAGAATAGTTTACATCAATATCAACTGTTCAAAAAAAGATATGATCAAGCTTTAGCCCCTTTCCACTTTTTAGCATGTAGCGATACTGAATCCCACAATAAATAAAAAAGAATACCCACTATCCAGTGAGGAAAAGAAAGAGCTGTTTTAGATATTTTTGCCTATTATTTTTTAGGCACAGGATGATTACCATTGGTAATTATATTGGAAGCCAAGTCGAACCCTTTCCAAAAAACTTGTTTTCGACGAAGTAATAAAAAATGTAACAGCAGTCCATTGGAAGAGATCCCAAAATTATTCCGAAGTTAAGCAAGTGTTACCTATAGTGATTCCTGTTCTATGTGCCTCTGCTTTTGCTTTAAATTTAGATTCAGATGTAGTGAGGATGTTTTCTTCTCAAGAAACTTGTTCATTCAGATATCAGAACTAGACTAGGCAATGTTTTATGTTTTCCTTTTAGGTTTCATTCATTTTGCTCTTTTGTGTTAAAAGGATTTCAACGTCCTTTTATTTTTGCAAATAAATGTTAATCAAAACTACACTTCATATTTTTAAATCATCTCAACCCTGGTATGTGTTCGAACCAGTAAATATTTAATCCTTTTGGGTTTCTCTTGAGTCACCATATGTGTTGGACTGGTTAGACCACAGAGAATCCTGTACAATCGTTTATGCAGTTTTATGTAATATATATCCCATCAGTATTGCCTTGGGAGGGCTATGGACGTAGAAAAATTTCTATATAACCTATAATATTAGGTATATTGACCTCATCTGCTAATACCTCAGAGATTGATTTTTTGTGGACGCCCTGTATTAAGCCAGTTTTTAAATTTATCAACAGGTCCATTGAGTTCAGTCAGAACATATCCTAGCATCTAAAAAATAAAGAGTCCACTGGGAAAAAAAGTAAAATATGATTTCCATACTGATTCATCAAATACAGTACATATTTTAATATATTGCAGACGATAAAACTGTTACTACTATCCATTTCTAAAGTTCTGACCCCTCAGTTTGGAAGCTTGTAAAGTAAAAAGTACAATTTTAAAAAATATAATTTTCACATATTTCGGTAAAGTTACTTGTCTCTATTACACATGTAAAACTTTGTAACCGTAGATGCCTTGGTGCTTTTGTAATGGGAAGGTAATTATAAAATTGTCACCATTTTTTCCCTATTTCATCAATTACTCAATTTTAAAAATTTATTGTGCCTTACTGGTACTCTCAGGCCTAACTAATTTTTTACAGGCGATAAAGTGAACCTTACTTTATTCCCAAAAAATATTATTTTTATTTTTTTGTCTTAGGTTTGGTAGTAATATTGAAAAAATGATTGTGGTTATGTAATTACTACCAGTAATCTTACAGCAAAAATTTTTGTTTTTTTGTATTACATATAAAGAGATGTAACTTTACGTTTAACGAAAATTTTGTTTTGGCAGTTGTCATAAACCTAAAAACAAACAATTAATTTGTGTAAAGGATAGCAGCATTGAGCTTGCGGGATGGAGCGGGGCGTCGAAGGTGCAATAGTATGGGTGGTAAGGTAATAATCATTAAAGTAATGCAATATAGTGAAGGCTTTTTTTTTGTGCTCTATATGATAAATTAGGTAACTGGTAAAATTAAGAAAAAATAAGTATATGCATTGGTAAATATTTACATTTATTTGTATTTAACGATGTTCGATTGCTTTATTAAGATCTATAAAATAGGCAAAACGTGTGTAGTAGAACAATAGTAGTTTAAAAATATTACTTCAAAGTGAGTAACGTAAATAGGCCAATTAGCTTTATTTATTTATAATTCACCTAAAAGAAAAACAATATTTTTTATGTTCCCTTAGTTTTTTGTTCCATTAAAATTGGTTTATTAATTAGTTTTTTATAGGAAAACCCAAGTTCTTTAATCCATCGGTACAAAGTCATTTCTGAAAATTCTGGTAAATAATCGACATCTTCTTTCAATTTCTGGTACTCTTCTTTTATAGAAGGAAACCGGCGCTCCAGGAAAAATTTAATATTGTTCGCCTTATGACGCCCTGCAAAATCTCATCACATTCCAGTCGGGGCCTTCCACTTCTCCCTTTTGATGGTATAATAATACCGGAACTTTTTTCTTCCGCAGTAACACGTTTAACGGTGCTTTCACTAATACCCAGGCAATCCGCTGTTCTTTTAACCACTTGCTCAACCAAAATATTTTCCAAACCGTTGTCTTTCTCTTGTTGAAAGTACGCTCCGACTTTTAATATAATATTTTTCAGTTGTTCGTTGCACTGACGAGACATTTTAACTTATTAGACGGTAGTTTGGTACCGTATTTTTGGTTCAGATTACATCAGGTATTTATATAAATTCGAACAAGATAATCTTAAAAATCGTGTGAAAACAATAATAATTTCAAATTAATATCTACCACTAAAACCAAAATTTAAATCAACAATAAGTAGATATAAACAACCACAATCAACTAAATAATATTATTTCACAAATATTTTCAAGACATCACAAATAGATTAAATTCTAAACAAATAACAATACATGGACCTACGGACTACATATCGATAAGCCTGACCTTCACGACGAGGCCTCCGTACTGTGTTTATGTCGGTAAAGGCGTTTAATATTTTGCATCTCTTTCTTATGTCGCTTTTAATATTTATTACAATTTTTACAAGAACTAAAGGTGCTTTTTTTAATTTTGTGTAATAAAATACATTTGTATAATAATAAATACGTCTACGAGTGTAAAGATTTTTTTAAGGTTTTAAATTGTCCACAGTACAGCTGATACAAAAACATCATTAAAAAATAAAAAAATACAATTTTAGACACATACTACCAATCTCTTGCGAAAGTATTGATATTTTTCTATCTACCTTCAAAATTGCATTTAAATAGGGACAAAATTAACCAATATATAGACATGAGAAAATCGTTTATCAGTATTAACGCAGTAGAATCGTTGTTTTTTTCTACTTGATTATGAATAAGTTGAATATCGTTTACACTACAATAATACATTTTTTGGAAGAAACTCTTGGATAACGTCCTAACAAGCTGTAATTTTTTCAGTTTATTCTGCCCCGTGGTTTTTTTGTTATTGACCCTCAGACTGAGGGGTCAAAACTTTAGAAATGGATAGTAGGCAATTGTTTGCTTGTCTGGGGCGTATTTTTAGGCCTAAACATTCTAGTAACCCGTATGTGTAAAGGAAAAAACTAATAAAGCATAGGATTAGTCTCTCCATCTTCTTAATAAATATTAGGATCGGATATATTCAACAAAATTTATTGATATACAGGGATGAAACGGACTTCCCACTGGCCGCAATACGGGAAGCCGGACTTCCGGCCACATTTGTGGTTGGTGGACCCAAACGAAAATCTGGCCGGAACACATATATAAATACTGTGTTGTTCCTGAGTGTTACACTAGTACTGTCAGGACTTAATAAAATATTGATTAGCCTCCCAGAAGACAATGAGTGAACTATCTTCTGAAAATAAATTAAATATTTCAGTTGCTCTTGATTCTTATAGTAGCGCCACTAAGGTAATGTCAACATCTGTTTTCAAGTCACGTCTGCCTCAAGTTCCCTTAGTGAGGTAGAGAATATCTGGAACACATTTTAATATGTTTATTTTTTGTCATTGGTCAAAAAAATTAATTCTTAACTCAGTTTAAAGCGTTTGGCGACACGTAAACAAACCCTGTCCACAAAAAAAGAGACCCAGCATCTTTATGTTATTGTATTGTAATTCATTTGTAAATAATTTGATCTGTCCCTACTGCATTCAGCAAACGTTACAGGTGTCAGGACTGTCAGGAGATTTGATACCAAATTGTTTTTGTGCGTTAATGCGCTAGGTATTAGATTCGATAACTGACGTTAGTACTCAGAAAAACGTCCGGGGTTTAAGCTCCAATATCGGGATTTTTAAAGCTTTTTGTCCTGGTTTAATATTGAATTTATAAGTTGCGACCCTATACAAGGGTAGAATACAAAAAATTGTTTGTTTCAGGATAACTGTGGCAGCTTTGATAGACTAATACCGCTGCTAAACAAAAACGTGGGATTTCTGGCAATTGACTTTCCTGGTCATGGGCTCTCATCACGACTTCCAGTCGGTATTTATTATCACTTTACAACATACCTCTTACTTGTAAAGTATATAATGAACTATTTTGAATGGTCTAAAGTTTCCTTGATGGGACATTCTTTGGGTGGTATTACTTCTTATGTATATACCATGTTATATCCAGAAACGGTTGATTTTGTAGCTTGTATAGATGGTGCTAAACCAATGATAACAAATAGAGGTATTCCATATATGTCCAAATCAATTGACAAATTTTTAAGAAATAATAAGTTTGCAATGGGTAATACAGAACCTCCTAGCTATACGTTGGAAGAAATTAAGCAAAAAGTTCATTCGCCAAATAAAGGATCAGTGTCTCTCGAATTTTCACATCACATTATGGAAAGAAATATTGCTCCCTCAAAAATCCATCCTGGTAAATACTATTTTACTAGAGATCCACGACTAAAGTCTGGTGAACTACTTAATTTTTCCCAAACAGATTTGGTAGAAAATGCTCAGAATATGACGTCCCCCATTTTCATTGCTAAAGCTAAGGGTGGTTCTTATTATGAAGTTAAAGAAAACTTTTATGAAGTATTAGATGTTTTAAGACGATCCAGTGCTGACTGTGATTTTCACTATGTAGAAGGAACTCACCATGCCCATCTAAATCATCCAGAAGAACTTGCTGATTTATTGAAAAGCTTCATTCAAAAACATAACACTGAAGATAGAAGTGTAGGCGGCTTGAAAGAGGAATGTATTGTAACTAATCAACATGATTCTCAAATCAAACTATCTAGTCAGCTGTAGTCTAACAAAAGAATTGTAACTTTTAGTGACAGGCCAGACGCCAAGTTTTTTGTGATGGAAAAAATTTCGGGAAGAAATTTCATTTTATAAAATGGTTCTTTAGGATTATACTATAAAGGCCGTAAGTTTTCCCCCTCAAACGAGATTGGCGTCGCCCCTTTCTGGGAGATTAAGGGGCCAAAAATCAGTTTTCATTGTTTTCTCTGTTTTCTGTTAACTTTATGTCAAAAATTGTTATACGCAAAATTAAAGATAATAATTAAAATCTCTACAAAAAGGGTGTAATAATACGCATTATTTTCAGATTATTATTTTACGAAATAATGATAATTATTCAAATAGTAACAAAATTGGGTGATCGCTGTAGTGTATATTGTGAAATTTGATTAAAAATCTAATCAAAAAGAACCAATATTTAAAAGTATGCAATATATTTCCTTTTATATAATATATGGGCGTTCAGGTATTACGTAAGTATGATTCCGTTGATTTCAGCACACCCCAACTTTATAAGGAAAAATAAGAAAATTGTGGACTCCCTCGTCCCCCAAATGATAAGACGTAAGAATGATTTTTAAATTTTTTTATTAGACGTCAAAATTAAAACCAAATTAAATTATTTTTAAGATTAAAGAACTACTCTTAAGTTGAATAACTAAGAATCATTCATCTTTAGACCGACCTTTTTTGTAACAATTTTCTCAAGCTCTGCACTAGAGCTCATCATTGAGCTTGTTTTGTGTAGTTGCAACCGATACATCAGGATGAGATTTTTTTAATGCTTCAAAAAGCTTTTGGTACAACACTTGACGATTTATATTTCGTGACATTTTTTCCACATAAAAAAACTAATAGAATTAAAAAATACCTAAAACTACTACACTTTGCTTTTACGTTTCGTAAATGAATTGATGAATAACCTTTTAAAACTTATTAAAACGATCTTTCATGCAAGCTAGAATAACAAATTAATCGAAAGAAAATCTTATTACAGATAATATTCATTTGTTTCAATTCGGTTTAAGTCTGAGAATCGTATATCTGGGGTTCCCCGAATTGGGTATCTCTCGATATAAGTAGACCGCTATATTTAGGCGAGCGGGACTCACCCCTAAAATGACCGACCAGTGACCACGGTCGTCCTAGTCGCTAAAAACAGTTTTACTTTATGTTTTCGAGGTCGCTGAACACGAATCCAAAGTTGTTTTTTTGATTAAAATGGGGGAACATGGAAAAAAATGGCAATTTATTGCTAAATGAGGAAAATAAAATTTTCATACTTTTTGATATTCAACTCGCTATATCTCAGACAATTATTCATATTTCTTTTTTAAATTTTAACCACTTATTCTTTAAGGTATTACCTAGAAAACAAGCTCCATCCGAAGTTCTCAAAGCAATTATTGGCTGAGTGGCGAATTTTCAAAGTTGTGCTATCAGGTTTTATGAGTCCTCACATACGAGTACTATCGCAAAAGTTGAGTGACGAAGTTTCGAATTTCGAGTAAATAGCTATATAGTATTAAAATATAGTATACCTAGAAGGAAGTTTTTTGTAAAATGTAAGCGCTTTATATTCAATAGAAAAAAATATATACGATTTCAAATCTGAGAGCTGAGTATGTACGGGCGCGCGCGTTTGGCGCGCAGTGATTATCGCGGCAGGCGTATACAGGGGTTTGAATGATTTTACCTAGCTCGATTGCTTACTATATAAATTTTTTTAGATCTTTTTATTTGTGTTAACGAAAAAACATTTTTTATAAATATTCGAAATAAACAAGGTAAGTACAACTCCTAATTAAATGAAAATCTCTGAAAGAAATTTGAAAATTATTCGTTTATTTTATCTACATTGACACATCAATCACTACAGCTACGAACATCACAGCATCTTAAGTTAGATACTATACAAGGGCAAATCGCAGTTGCACAAGCATTTTTACCATTATATAGGAACAAAAATATTTTTGTAGTGTTTCTATGGCAGTGGGTCCATCATAATAATCGAATTGCAATTTGTCGTCTTCTACCAACCATCCAAAGTTTGACACATCTTCAGAAGCAATTATAGATTTTGTCGCTTGCCTCCATTCGTTGATTTGCCAAAGAGCTCTTAAAATATGCTTTAGCATAGCTGGTTTTGACGAAGGAAGGTTTGAGATGTTTAGATTTTTTTCGATGGTTAAATTATTGCGTAAGGAATTGATGTCAGTGCGAATAGCTTTTGATTTTTTGGGGGATCATACAAATACGATACGAATAAGCTAACGATTTCTTGGACAATATCTATAGATAAATCATTTATTTTAGCTAAATTAAGCAATTCTTCATTTGACACTTTTTTTAGAGTGGCATAAACAGTCTTTTTACCAATATAAAATAATGATGAATTTGTATCACAGCCGGTCAAAGCATGTGCAGCTAAGAAAGATGGACATAAATGATTTCCTAGTTTTTGGGCTAAAATATGTATAGGTATATATCTTCTCAGATCAGTGCGGACCGAAATTTTTTCTGTAAAAAACCACAGCTGAGGACTATTTTCAAAATGTTGAAAGTTTGCAATAGTTATAATATAAGTACATTCAATTAGCACTACACAATGATAAACATAAATCATGTAGCTAACTGTACTTACCTTGTTGATTAAAACATTTGGAATATTTATAAACAACGCGTTTTCACTAACACAAATAAAAATATCTAAAAAAAAGCGATATAGTAAGCAATCGAGCTAGGTAAAATCATTCAAACGCCTGTATACGCCTGCCGCGATAATCACTGCGCGCCAAACGCACGCGCCAGTACTCAGCTCTCAGCTTTGAAATCGTATATCTTTTTTTTTATTGAATACAAAGAGCTCAAATTTTACAAAAAACTTCCCTATATACTATATTTTAATACTATATATTTATTTACTCGAAATTCGAAACTTCGTCACTCAACTTTCGCGATAGTATGTGAGGACTCATAAAACCTGATAGCACAACTTTGAAAATTTGCCACACAGCCAATAATTATTGCTTTGAGACCTTCGGATGGGACTTGTTTTCTAGGTAATATCTTAAAGAATAAGTGGTTAAAATTTAAAAAAGAAATATGAATAATTGTTTGAGATATAGCGAGTTGAATATTAAAAAGTATGAAAATTTTATTTTCCTCATTTAGCAATAAATTGCCATTTTTTTCCATGTTCCCCCATTTTAATCAAAAAAACAACTTAGGATTCGTGTTCAGCGACCTCGAAAACATAAAGTAAAACTGATTTTAGCGACTCGGACGCCGTGGTCACATACTGCTATTTCTAAGCTACTTTTTGGGGGTGTCCCGCTCGCCTAATTGTACTGATGTAGAGATGCTGGGAATTCCCGGAACGCGTGTTTATTGCTTATAAAAAATATGTAAACAAATTTTTGTATGGAAGAAAAAAAGTAATTTTATAAATTTTAAATAATGGATATTATTTAAAATTATCTCCTTCTGTCAGCAAAAGTAAGAAAAAATGTAACCCCCCCCCCCCCCCCCCAAGCCTGCGTACATACTTGAACGCCTCCTAATCCAGTTAATCAGGGGCTGCTGGTACATAGGGGCTGCAGAACCACCAAAATTTTCACGGCACTTGACTAATTTTTTCATACTTTGCATTAATAATTAAAGATTTGTTTATCTTCTGACAGCCCACGAAGGCCGAAGTTTAAGTAGCATGTACCGTGGGTGTACTGGGGAAGTCCGACTCACACGTCCAGAGCTGGAATCCGTAGGGGTTTCCCCAGCCCTTTAAGAGGATGTATGGGGTGGTACCACCTCGACCGAGGAAGAATTCCTCTACCACCTTCCTTGTTTAGTGCGACGAGACGGCTTTCCCAATCGGTCACCCAACCAAGTACTAACCGTGCCGAGCGTCGTTTAACTCCAGTGATCGGAGGAATATAGCCCAACCAGCGAAGCTAAACGTCGCTTGGATTCCTTAAAATAAAAATACCTAATTAAAATTAAAACACCAAATTTTCGGCCGAAAATGGTATAATAGGCCAGCGCTCGTCAACACACTGCCCTGCCGAGGCGCAACGTACAGTTGACCAAGTAAGTTAATATAATTTTCTCGCGACGTTGCTCGAGTGCTGAGCTGAACTGCTTTGGTTCGTGTACAGCACTTTTCAACCTAATGAATATAGGGCAGAAATCGGCTTCACTTATGGGATAAAATTTAATACGGGAAATTCTGCTAGTCATTTAGCTGCATTCGTGACAGTCCTTACTGGTAAATTCGCGCGTGTTTTATAGGTATCATCAGAAAAGAAAATTATTTGCAGGTATCGTTGTTGTTATTAATAATAATAATAATAATAAAGATGTTTATTTATGCCAATAAAAACAATTTAAAATATAAATATAAAATTGATAAAAGTAAAAAAGAAAACCAAAAAATGACAGTAGTATACTTGTTGGCATAAATAGGTAGGGTTTTGGTTTATAAGAAATCATTCTTCCAATTCTACCCGTACTAAATAATTTTTATATTATTTTTAAAAGTTATATAGCTTAAACCCCTTAGACTAGAAGGAATATTATTAAAAATTACAGAAGATGTATATTTAAACGAAGACTTATATTTTTCAGTATGATGTTTAGGTATTTCTATTGCTTTCTGATTTCTAGTATTAACATTATGAATATTATCCCTGAATTCAATTTTTTCAAATACATATTTAGGTTTCTGAGTTAAAATTATTTTATATATAAAACAGGATAAGTGGATTTCGCGTCATTTTTCTAATTTAATTATATTATGTTTATTAAAGGTAGGTGAAACGTGATCATATTATTGTTAGCTGTCGGTTGTTAGTTTTGTAGACTGGCGACTTTGAAATAATGGATGTTGTGTATAATTTAGTGAACGTTAAAAGATTTTTTAAATACACTTATGAGGAAAAACTTGAGCTAATAAATAGAGGTAGGCCATTACCAGATAATAATATTGAGACATCCGGTGTTAGCAGAGGAAAACCTTACACGCGTCACTTTAAGAGAGATATTTATTTGTGAAATGATTGGATTTGTAGATGCAACAAGAAATGCCCTTTTTTGCTTTCCATGTGTACTTTTCAAAGGCGGTAAAACAAAATTACACGCCATTTATTTCGGTAATTTAATTTTATTGCAGAACACCTATAATATTTTGCCACGAGCCGCCACTGCAGTTAATATCAAGATGAACCTCGCGCACCCATGCTTCCGCGTGATAACCCAACTTTCAAAATTACTCTTTTATATTCTAGCCGAACAATAATAACAGTAATAATAACAATAATTATTTTCCTAAATTTTTAAGGTAAATTAGTGGTTGTTGCGATATTTTTTATCATAATAAAAACAATAATAAGTATTATCGAAACCCTCGGTGCACGAGTTACAACGCCCTTAACCGGATTTATTTTATTATCACTAAATACAACAAAACAGTTTTCAAGTAAAATAGAAAATAATTGCCATTAAGGTGAAAACATCAGAGTAGGGGTCACCCAACTTTGTTCAGCTATACTTATAGATGGCCATTTTCCGAAAAGTGTCTATAGAACCTTTTTGCTAGATAATTTAATTATCTATAATTTACCATATAAAAATATTTTTGACATGAAGTGCAAAAGATCTGGAAAAATTACCAAAAACTGATTTTTGATACCTCTACCCCCCGTACGTCGGACTCGTTCGCGGGAAAAAACAGAAATTTGTTTGTAATATTCCAAAGAACAATTACATGAAATGGAAAAATCCATTCCTTTAGCTAACTTTGCGCCTGGCGTATAACAGAAGAGAGAAAGAGCAAAATTATTTATTTGTGCATTAAACAATACTTTTAAAAGTAATTTGTAAAAATCAGTTATAACAACATTACTGAGTTCTCGTAATCATAGTCGTAACAAATTCATAAAAACTACATCTAATTTGATAAGGTTTTTCCTTATCACCTTATTGCACTATACAAAACAAGGTCGCCCATTATAATTAGGCAAGTCTTAAAACACACATGTTAGGGAAAAAATTGAATTAATATTAACAGAATCTATGTAAATGTTAGGTTTGGGTCTATTTGATATTACAAATGGTGATGATAAATATTTATTTCAATCAGTATTGTAAAAACAGTTAATTAATGAATGCTAGAAAAATATAACATTTTCGTTTTTTGTCTTGATGTACTGATAAAAGTCGTTTCTGTCTTGGCGTAATGGTGCTAATTATCTTATCATTATTAAGAATTTTATTGGCCAAGTTGGCAAAATGTCAATTTTTATACGCGAGAAATTTTAGCAAACAAATCTATTTTAGAAAAAGTTAATTGTGATTTTAGTTTACCATCGAATGGTTTAGATCCTATTGTAAATTATGTTGTTATACAGGGTGTTTCATAATTGAATGCTGATCCTTAAGGGTGATAATCCTTGGATGATTTTAAGAAAAATTCTTTATATGAACATGGGTCCGCAACAGCTTTATTTCTGAGATACAGGGTGTTGAAATTTAAGAAAAAAATCTGTTTTTCTTCAATATCTCTAAAACCGCTTTGTATTTTTGTTTTAAATTTTGGTAGGTGCAAAGTACGCTTAAAAATACATTTTCTTCAGGATAAAGGTTTTTTTAATTTTCATCAGTGGCGTCCCTGTTAACACGCCCTGCAATATTTTTAATCAAAAAAATGATACGCCACTGTTTTTTTTAAATAAATGTTATTTTTATAATTGCCTTCTATCTTCTCATAAAAATGGTCTCTTGACTTTTTTATCCGGCGTACGGTTTTCGAAATAAAGTTCATTCATTTGCTTGTCCCTATGTGATTTTATCTAGTAGTCTCAATTTCACAATTTGTGGTAACCTAAGCATCTAGGCTAGATTTTTATATTTTATAGTAACTATTATTTAGTTCTAGTAATTAAAGCCGTTAAAGAGTGGGATTATTTTGTAGGCTAGAAACATCTAGTATGCTAACAACACATTTCGTTGTTTTATAAACGCAAACAGTTAATTTAATTTTGGTATATTTTGTCCAAAATGGTTAAGTTTTTACAAATAAAAACTGTATTTTTATGCGTGCTTATTATTAGAAGTAAATAATAGTTAGTTACTATAAAATATAAAAATCTAGCCTAGATGCTTTGGTTACCACAAATTGCGAAATTGAGACTACAAGAAAAAAATCACATAGGGACAAGCAAATGAATGAACTTTATTTCGAAAACCGTACGCCGGATAAAAAAAAGTCAAGAGACCATTTTTATGAGAAGATAGAAGGCAATTATAAAAATATCATTTATTTAAAAAAAAACAGTGGCGTATCATTTTTTTGATTAAAAATATTGCAGGGCATGTTAACAGGGACGCCACTGATGAAAATTAAAAAAACCTTTATCCTGAAGAAAATGTATTTTTAAGCGTACTTTGCACCTACCAAAATTTAAAACAAAAATACAAAGCGGTTTTAGAGATATTGAAGAAAAACTGATTTTTTTCTTAAATTTCAACACCCTGTATCTCAGAAATAAAGCTGTTGCGGACCTATGTTCATATAAAGAATTTTTCTTAAAATCATCCAAGGATTATAACCCTTAATGATCAGCATTCAATTATGAAACACCCTGTATTTAAAGGTCCAAAGAGCAACAAATTGAGATATTGAATTTAAACTTTGTATCTAGCACTGATCGCACTTTGTACCTGCCTGTTATCTTGACATCAATTTCTTATTACAGTAATAATTGAAAATGAACCTCTTTAAAATTATAACTGGCTGACATAATTTTATTAAAAAGTGGAAAAAGTATTTCGCAGTGTCATGTCCTTTACTTGTATCAGTCACATTTTTGTCAAAGCATACATATGTAAAATTATTCCGTATTAATATCATAAAGGAATTAGAGAGATGTGGTCCATTTTTTCTTGTTATGGTACCACCTATTTTTTAATTATGTAGTTATGCAAGTTATGCTTTAATCATATCACTGACCATTTTAAGATACTGCTGGACACCAGCCACTGGTGAAATACTCAATCAATCAAACAATAATTTCTTAAATATTTTCTGAGAAGGTTTAACTAATTTTATCAACTAAGTTGAGACTTTCCTGTAACTTAGTTAGATCTTTAGTCCTAAACATGTTTAAAATAACTACGGGAAAAAATTTAATTGGTATTAAAAGAATAAAAATTATTTTACAACAAAGTATTGTAGATTTAAAGGGTCAGTTGTTTTAGCAATATTTTTAAAGTTTATATCTAGTATGACATGTTTTATTTTAAAATGCCTTATTTTTCGTAGTATTTCAATTATTTTTATGAAAACACTAAAGTCACACTTTAATGTTCAGTATACACACATTATATTACTAATGCCGACAATTGTAAGTTAGAGCACAGTGGATGGGGTAATTTTAGGTAGCATTTAAAAATACCATATTAGCAAATTACAGAATAAAATACCAAGTCCTGTGAGTTCTGATCGGTATTGCTAAGCGGCGTTCGGCAATTCGATGGTTTTGCCCGGAATTTTTGACAGGCCCGTGCTAGTCAGTCGTGCAATAAGTCCTGTGTGTGTTAAAAATTCCGAGCAAAACAAGGAGAAAAACAGTGAATTCCGAACACCGGTTTTTGAGTCAAAGCATCGTTTTTTGCAGAGGTAGATTTATAAATGAGCCGTACCTGAACCGATTGATAAATGACGACGAGTGACATTTCAATAGATATCGATATAAAGCAGCGATCTACTTTATTGTTGAAATAAAATACTATTGTAAGAATGCTTTCTGCCTTCGGCAAGTAGTCATTTTGGTAATAAAAAAGTGCAAAATAAAGTATTTAAAAGTATATGTATAATATGCTAATTTTAGTTAAGTATACTACAAAAGGTCTGTTGCACATTGTGCAACGCTAGCGTAATTTTTACTGGCTAATTTTAGTTTCCCGTCAATACCAAAGATAAATAAAAGCTAAATCCGTCGACACTTGCATTCAGATTCACTAAAAAGGTTTAAGATTTAGTACTGGTTTAAATTAAGTATTTCCAGTTGATCAGTTAGGTTTTGACAGGTTTTTGTCCTGTCATTGGGAATAAGTTTTCATTAAAAACTTATGAGGGATTTTGATATTTCACCGATTTGCTTGATTTCCAAGTGATTTTAATCTTGCTAAAGTGAATTTAATTCTATTATTATGGAAAATATGTACTAAAAATGACCTTTTTCATAAATTTGCTAAAAAACTTAGATACAACGTCATAGTATAAAATTGAGTTGTCTTATTCTTACACTTGTCAGTTTAAAACTTTTGGTTATCAAATTTGCCGATCTTGCGTTGGAGAATCTGGCCGTTAATTTTTAAAATTCTTCACATTTTTGGGCATAATTTTTTACTATATCAAAGACAAATAGTTTGCGTCTTTATTTTTACTACTAGGGATTTTAGCAAAAGTTCTAAAACCGTACACTACGAAATGATTATGGAAGAGATCGATAAATCTACCGATATATCGTTACATCTGCCAGCCCTGCGTGGACAGTATTACAGTTTATTGTATCCACTGCCTCAAGAGCCATCTAATGATCTAAAATGCCAACATTAATACTTGCGCCCTCAGTGTTAAAACTCCTCACTGTTGTTTCTATATCTGGTTGTGCGTAAAACTACTTCATATGCTCTCTCTCCGCAGAAGACAGCCTCAGTTTATTGAACTTCTTGATCTAACCACATTCATACACCTACAGCGTACTACTAAAAAAAAGTTTAACCATCCCCCGTGGATGTATAACGCAACGGTTGCGCTACCCGAAATACGGGGTAAATGACGCGAGTTGGTATTTTGTTCTGTAGACTTTGGTATGTAGAATACAGAATAAACTTATTGATATTCATAAATATAAAGATAATTTAACCTGGAAAAATTGATCTGTACGATTATGATTTGCTTTTAGGGACATGATTAGAAAAATTGTATAGAAATTTGGTCCACATAAATATTAGATACTACTTTTCTAAGTTCGTAATATTCATGTTATTGGTATTTCATTATTTTTTGGATTGAAACATAGAGTTTAAATGCTGTTTGAAATCATATTTTTGTTATTAACTTTAAACATCTTATATCCGAAATATTAATTTTTTTAGAAACTTAAATTTGTGTATTATTCATAGGCGCAACTAGGGGAGGTGGTTTAAACCATCTCAATCGGCTTATTAGTCCCCCAAACAATATAGAGACGTACCTATATATAGATCTGGACCATAATAAAGTGTGGGGTCTAAGCCCCCCCCCCCCCCCCAAACTTCATACTAGTTGCGTATATAGTATTATTATTAGAACGCTCTACGTGACTGTGGCTGTTTCCTGATATGATGGTAATTTGTAATTGCGTTTGGCCGCTTTTTGTTTCTGTTAAGTTATAAATATTAGAAATTTTATGTATTTATTTGCAATAAAAATATTTTATTAATTAGTCATTTTCTGTTTTCTTCAAGTATTTTAAAGTTACCCTATATGTAGCTTTAAGTTCACAGTACACGGAATTTATAGCAAAGAAAGTTTGCCGTTCCCGCGCAAAACTGTTAGCTTAGGAGTACAGGCATCGGGGGGCGCTGACCGTGAAATTCGCCTATCGCTACCTACAATGAAATTGTACTTTTCCATGTTAATATTTTCAACATTAATCATTAAAATGGCACCGCAAGTGTCAAAAGGGGTGATATATAAATTTTTGGCGAAGAGGAAGAACCGAAGAATCGCCATTTTGTTTGCTGTTTGATTTGCGCTACGCATCGTTGTTGTTTTCCATCGAGTTTAATAGTGAGTGTTAGAAAGGAGATTGAAAATAGCAAACTCTTTAACTTTTAAAAATCAAGGATTTAAATTAACAAGGGTAAAAATAATAAAACTAAGTTTTGTACTATGATTTTTTTAAAGTATTTCTCGCAAGTTTATGAAGAAAAGAGCAATAATAATTTAAGTAGTATGTATTTTCCACACTCATCTAATTAAATTTATTGTACTGCTCATTTGGTCTTAGCTTTCTACATTGATCTTGTAGGTTATTCAATTTAATGTGTACGTAATTCATTAAAATATTATGTTACTAAATGATTTATGGATTTTTTGTAAATTTTTACCTTTTGACCAATCATATGGCATTATTCTGCTGTATATCATCTAGGTTGTATGTGCAAGATTTACATTGCAATTAGCCATACTTCGTCCATCGGAACCATCCTAATTTATAAACTTACGTGCATAGAAATTGACCAATTTTGAAATCGAATGCATTTTCTTAGAATCCTGTCATATTTTAAATAAAAAAGGACATCTCGATTGATCTAGACCTGCTGTAATGGGAATTCAATAGTCTTTCATACAATAAATGTACTTTTTGTAATTAAACTGGTGAATGGTTGCTAAAAAAATGCATTCAATTTCAGAAGTATGATGTGGGTTGCTTAGGTGTTTTCTTTCTATGCACGTAAGATTATATATTAATACGTACAGTGTGTCCACGGATGGACTTGACAAGAGGAAAAAAAATCTTTGATATTAATTTTACCACCAAAAGTCATTTTTTATAAGAAATTCTGCTTGTCGAAAAAATAAGTATACTATATAAAAATCTTAGATCAGTACATGGTGTTAATAAATTAAGAAAAATTAAAATGCTTTACGAAAGAAGTACCATTATTTAGTATTTTCAACAAGATGTTCATAAAGCAAAGTTGTTTATAATCCAAAATAAAGCGTTAATGCAAATTTTGTAATCAAAATTCTAACTTTTAAATTTAGAATAATAATAGTGGTTTTTGCGACTAATTGCAGCATTTGACAAAAAATTAAAATAGTCGATTTAGTTAACGTCAGTGTTACATCAGAGTCGTCTTTACGTCTAGTATTTTGATTTTGTGACGGTATTTTCCAAAATTTCCAAAAGAAAAGCGTATTTATTTAATACGGCGGGGTGGGACGTATTATATATAGGTATACATATAATTTAAAAATTAGAATTTTGATTTGAAAATTTGCATTTAGGCTTTGTTTTGGATTACAAACACCTTTTTTACGAACATTTTATTTAAAATAATAAATAATGGTACTTCTCTCCTAAAGCATTTTCATTTTTCTTAATTTAATAACACACGGTACAATTGATCTCAGATTTTTATATGGTAACCTTATTTTTTCGACAATCAGAATTTTTTTATAAAGAATTACTTTTGGTCGTAAAATTAATAATAAAGGTTTTTTCCTCTTGTCAACTCCATCCGTGGACACATATTTCAATAAAAAGCGCCGTTTACTCTGTTGGTAACGCAGGATTTCAAAAATGTGTTCCCAATAATAACGATTTCTTTGTTTTTAAAGTTTGATTCGATCGATAATTAAAGCAAGCTTGGACGCACAGACCAAGGATGACTCAACAACAGTTTAGAAACAGGTGTTGTATTCAGTTTCTAGTCTATACATATACTTTGTTAGCTTATGCTTAAGTTCTACCAACACGCGTTGAACGCGGCCAATTAGGCCAATCATTAGAGCAAAAAAAAAGTCATATATTGCAAAAAAGACTAGTAGAAAACCTCCTATGCCATCATTTAAAAGATAGTCCGTAGATGTATTCTGATGTGTTTTCGACTAGCAACTCTCATTAATTAATTTGTTATTAACAATTTAGTGCAAAAAAACGGTTTTTTTTTTGTTTTTTTGCTTATAAAACGAAAACTATTCGAAGAATTTCAATTCCGTAAATGGAAAAGTTGTAGAGAATTAAATTACAAAGAAAATGAGAGGTGGAGCGATCCGGTCGGTTGATTAGAACCGAAGAAAATCCGGAAAAAGCGGAAAATTCAGCTTTATTTTCAAAAATTCATAACTTTTCCATTTATGAAGATTAAGAGCTGAAATTTGGCACAGAAGTAGATAATTATATCAACTTTAAGTGTGCGCAAGGCAGGTGCTGTCGGACTATTAGTTTTTGCGGAAGTACAATTTCAATTTTGTTATGAATTTTTTTGCCGAGAGCCTGCTTGCGTTAAAAATGGTCCTATTTTAATTCTAATACCGGTTTTCAAAACTAGAAGTAAAATACTATAAATCGTATATCCCAAGTTTCCATTAAAATACAGCGAAATGGATGAAACATGCACTTGAACATCGGTGTAAATGGCCTTGGGCGCGCGAGCGAGCGAGTGGTGGGGGAAGGAGGGGAAGCGTACATATTATACAGACATTTCAGTAATCATATTTCGAACAAAATTCTTAATTTAGAAATAAAATTTACCATAAATGATATTACAAAATTAGAAAAAGAATTAACCAAAACATCCTCTAATATCACAAATATATTACCTGTACACATTTATAATGAATTTTTTATTAGACAGACAAGGAAATATACTCAATTATTTAATGATGTCAAAAGAAAAAATATTAATAAAATAAATAACCTAAAACTTGAGTATGAAAATTCTATAAAAACTCAGGATAACTGGCTTAAAAACCTCACAAATATTGAAATACCAAATGATATTAAAAAATTTCTTTCACTTGGTTTCAAATTTAGCATTGAACCTCAAATAAAAGAAATTTCTATACCAAAATTTTTGTCAGATATTGAAAGTTTAATTTTCTCTTTTGACATTAATAAGAAAAATGTATTTAGATCAAAAATAACTAATATGATTACAAATCATTTTTATAAACCATCTTACCAACAAAATTTTTTAAATAAACTTTTTTACAAATCAAAATATTTTTTCAAAACACATCCAAACCTTATTCTTACAAAATCAGATAAAGGTAATGTAACTGTTATTATGGAACGAAACGTTTACGAAAATTTAGCAATAAATATTCTTAATGAACCAAATTCATATACTAAAATAGCAAGAAACCCAACAACTTCATTTGAAAGTCAGTGTAATAAATTAATTTCTGAGTTGAAAATATTAAATATGATTGATGCAACACAAGAAAAGAAACTTAAAACATACAATTCCATTTCACCTAAATTCTACGGCCTTCCAAAAATACATAAACCAACGTTATCACTAAGACCAATAATTTCTTCTATTGATGCACCAAATAGTAAATTAACTGCATTCATTTGTGATATTTTAACTAAATCTTATAATTTTTCAAATGAATTCTATATTAAAGATTCTTTTGAGTTTTCTAGTTTCATTAATAGTAAAACAATTCCTGAAAACCACATTTTAGTAAGTCTAGACGCCATTTCTTTATTTAGTAATATCCCTCTAAATTTAGTTAATAATAGTATAATAAAAAGATGGGATACATTACAAAATAATTGTAAAATAACACAAGAAAAATTCTTAGAAATAATTAAATTTATTTTCAACACAAATTTTTTAAAATATAATAACAATTATTATAAACAAATTTTAGGCACACCAATGGGAAGTAGTATTTCTCCAATAATTGCACAATATGTCTTAGATGACCTCATTGAATATTGTTTACCTAACCTGTCATTTCAAGTACCCTTTATTAAAAAATTTGTCGATGACATCATTTGTAGTATTCCATTTAACAAAGACCAAGAACTTTTGAACACTTTTAATAGTTACAATAATTCTATTCAGTTTACGCTTGAAATAGAAAATAACTCATTCATTCCTTTTTTAGATACTAAAATAATAAAAAATAATAACACTCTAATAACTGATTGGTATATCAAACCAACAAATTCTGAAAGATATATAAACTTTCACTCATATCATAGTTATAGACAAAAAATAAATCTTGTTCTTACATTAAAAAATAGAATAGAAAAATTAGTTCATCCAACTCTAAAAGAAAAAAATTTAAAAAAACTCAAAAAAATATTATTACTAAACTCATATCCAAATGCATTACTTAATAAAATAATTTTTAACACTAGAAACCATACCAATCTAGAAACTAATGAAAACAATCAACTTGAAAACCAATCAAATAGAACCTTTTTTGCTTCAATTCCTTATATAAAAAATCTATCCGAAAAAATTGCTAACTTATTTAAAAATGAAAATATAAAAATTTCTTTTAAAATCATTAAAACTATTGGTAATTTAAATACTAAACTTAAAGATAAAGATTCAGTAGAATCGAAAACAAATCTAGTTTATGAACTTCCATGCGTAAATTGTAATAAAACTTATATTGGACAAACTAGCCAAACATTAAAAAATAGAATGGCAGGTCACAAAAGTGATATAAGGTTGTCTAAAGATAGAACTGCAATGTCAAAACATTGTATAGAAACAGGACATCATCCAAATTATAATAATTTAAAAATTTTACATATCGAACCTAACATACAAAAAAGACTTTTTCTAGAAATGGCTGAAATATATAAACATGGAAATTCCATCAATCTTAAAACTGACATTAACGATTTAAGCATAATTTATTCATACCTTTTATCATTAGAACACTAATTTAACTATATATTTTTAAAAAAAAATTTTAAATACCTGATTTATACCTTTACACCTTCAAAGAAATACCAAAAATTATTTACGTCAAATTGATAATTTTTATAAGAAAAGTCAGAAGTGTCAACATTTTACAATTTTCTATTAAGGATTCATACCATTTTATTAAATTTTTATTTTATACAAACTTTTATATGATATCTACTGATAACAATAATTTTTTAATAAGGAAAATATAACTCACCGCATTGGTAAAATATCAACATTATAAAAATATGTTTATAGTTCCTAATAATTTATAATTTTAGCCCTGACGAAGTAACCAAATAGTTACGAAAGCTTGGTATATGTAAAAGAGTAGCTAATATACTATTTTATTGACCGATATCCCGTTATTTTGCAAGTTTTATTATAACGGTCGTTATCCTACTGATATAATTTATATATATATATATATATATATATATATATATATATATATATATATATATATATATATATATATATATATATATATATATATGTCTCGTCTCTTCTAATCCTTAGACCACTCCGAAATCCGGAATAATAGCTTTATCTTGAATTATTCGTGGAATCTGAATAGAGAATCAGAGTCCTCGTATTCGGTAACCCCAAAATCAAAAAAGAATCTTCCAAAAAGCTGCAGTAGTCGCTGAGAAAAGCCAGTATGTCTATACATGTACGCTTCCCCTCCTTCCCCCACCACTCGCTCTCTCGCGCGCCCAAGGCCATTTACACCGATGTTCAAGTGCATGTTTCATCCATTTCGCTGTATTTTAATGAAAACTTGGGATATACGCTTTATAGTATTTTACTTCTAGGTTTGAAAACCGGTATTAGAATTAAAATAGGGCCATTTTTAACGCAAGCAGGCTCCCGGCAAAAAAATGCATATCAAAATTGAAATTACACTTGCGCAAAAACTAATGGCCCGACAGCACCTGCCTTGCGCACACTTAAAGTTGATATAATTATCTACTTCTGTGCCAAATTTCAGCTCTTAATCTTCATAAATGGAAAAGTTATGAATTTTTCAAAATTAAGCTCAATTTTCCGATTTTTCCGGATTTTCTTTGTTTCTAATCAACCGATCGGATCGCTCCACCTCTTGTTTTCTTCGTAATTTAATTCTCTACAACTTTTCCATTTACGGAATTGAAATTCTTCGAGTGGTTATCGTTTTATAACCAAAAAAACAAAAAAAAAACGTTTTTTTTGCACTAAAATGTTAATAACGAATTAACTAATGAGAGTTGCAAGTCGAAAACACATCAGAATATATCTACGGAGTGTCTTTCAAATGATGGCACAGGTGGCTTTCTACTAGTGTTTTTTTCACACAAAAAGCTCTAATGATTGGCCTAAATATAGAGACGTGTAGACTGATAAGCTGGAGTTGCAGATGTGTAAGGGCAGTGTTGAGTATTAATGGACCAAAAAGCTGGCCTCCCTTGAGACATTTTGGGGGTTTAGTGGTTTATGGCTTAGGCATTTGTTTGTCCACCATGGATATATGTATATGAACTATATAGATATATAATGGTGAACAAACAAATTCCTAAACCATAAACTAATAAACCCACCCAAATGTTTCAAGGGAGACCCGCTTTCGGCCCCATTTCGGCCTAGTCGAGAATTGTCTATATTCTTTATAGTCTCTGGTATTAGCAACAGAGCAAGAAACAACCTCCTTGTTATTAAGAATTACACACCATATGAATTCAGAAAAGGGTGGGTTGGTTGAAGTATTTCCATTTCCTAACTTATGTGTGGTACAGATTAACTAGATCTTAGAGCCATATCTGCAGGTCAAAACCAATCCTATCCAAAAATTAATCTAACAACCGAGGCACAAGCGTTTTTAAATATCACAAAATATGTCTTACATAAGGAGGGTCTTCCATAAAAGTATATATACATATATTGCCCTGGGCATTTTGGCAATATTGCTTTGTCCCAATTAAGAATATAGATATTATTTCTTTGGGTAAATCATTGCGTATATACACGGTGTCCAAGATAAGGAGGGCCATTATGGGGATCTCGCTTATGGTTAGAAATATAAAATTGGTTAGATGGGAAAAAAGGTGCGGAATTAAAGAACTAATAAAATGATGTTCCTAAATTTCTTAGATGAGTTTTCATTTTAGAGTTATTTTGAAAAAACTAAATTTTTAATTAAATTTTTTTCTGGCATTAATATGAAAGGTAGGGCAAAACTAGCAAAACTTCTTTATATCAACTTTTAATGAACTTAAAGATTTCGTTATCAATTTTTTATTCGACGTTTCGCCTTTGGGCAGCGATCATCAAATACATTTTTTTAAATACGGTCCTGTGTTTTGGATGTCAAATTTTAGAAGCCCTTGTTATTCTGAATTTAACAGTGTACTACACATTATGGTTAAATTACGTTTTGAGTCTTTTTTTGACCATTGTTAAGAAATTTCTGTGATACGGGCCTGTCTCCTGGAACATTTCATACATTGTTCCAGATTTTGTAATTTAATGAAGAAAATATTGAAGCATACTCAATATTTTTAATTTCTTATTTTAATTATGACTTGTAAATAAGAAAAATAATCAATTAATTACTGTTGAAAAGCATTTGTTTTCCAAATGATTAGTAAGGATTAAAAAGAATTTTATGAATGTGTTAGGTAATACTAGTGATAAGTAACTACCACCCATTGATGTCCTTTGTTCATTTATTGGTCGTGTATTGTTAATAGTAATTGGTTATTACATTAATTTTTAATTCTAATAATTATAAAATGCATTTCAATACTTTAATGGAATTAAAAAATATGTGAACCTAAAATTTGTCAATAATGGTCAAAAGAGGCTCAAAACCTAATTAAACCAATGTGTGGTATGCACTGGTTTTGTAATATTTTTAACAGTAATCGATTATTTTTCTTATTTACAATCCATAATTAAAATAAAAAATTAAAAAGATTGAGTATGCTTCATTATTTTCTTCATTAAATTACAAAATCTGGAACAATTTACGAAATGTTCTGGGTTCTAGGAGACAGGTCCGTATCACAGAAATTTCTTAATAGTGATCAAAAAAAATACTCAAAACTTAATTTACCCAAAATGTGTAATACACTGTCAAATTCAGAATAAGAAGGGTTTCTAAAATTTGATATCTTATAATCAGGCCCGTATTTAAAAAAATGAAATTGATGATCGCTTGCCTGATGAAGGCTAAACGTCGAATAAAAAAATTGATAGCGTAATCTTTAAGCTCATTAAAAGTTGCTATAAAGAGGTTTTATTAGTTTTGCCCTACCTTTTATATTAACACCAGAAAAAAATTAAATTAAAAATTCAAAAATTTAGTTTTTTGAAATAACTCGAAAATCAAAAATCATCTAAAAAATTTCGAAACATTATTTTATTAGTTCTTTAATTACGCAACTTTTTTCCCATTTAACCAATTTTGTATTTTTAACTATAAACGAGATCCCCATACCGGCCCTTCTTATCTTGGACACAGTGTATGTGTATATACAGTGTATCTGCTTAAGTTCGCAGCATATGGAAAACTCTTTTATGATTAATTTTACGAAAAAAAGTTATTCTTCATAAAAAGTTCTGCATGGTCCAAAACCTAAATTGCAATCATCAGATGTCGAAATTTCCCAGTCATATACGAGGTCTGTCAGAAAATATGCATTTTACCCTACAGTAAAATACTTTTTATTATACTTCTTTGAAAACACCTTATTTTCATCTGTTTTAGTAATAATGTAAGATGGGCTTTTTCGGGCTAGCGCACGGAAAGAGCGCACGGAAAAAATTTTCCTGGTCTCCAGTTCTTTCAGTGTGCTGAATGAAGATACCGACTATTTTTTGGCTTTAAAATAGAAATATAGGTATAGGAAAATAAACTAAACTCAAGAAAGTCTATATGCTATCTGATATTTAATATGTACCTATTTTGTATTTTATTTCGTAAATATTTGAATATTTAGATGAATTTCTGAAATATTTTTTGACGTTTTGTCAATCTTATCTGACATAGACAAATTTAAATCACCTTTTAAATGATTTGAAAGTTACCATGAAAACGCATCATACCTGCCAAAGACCATATTGTCAGCGTTGTTAATTTTCTGTCAATTAAATTCATTCTAATAAAATGTTCTCTCAACCTGAAAAAGTGGCATCTTTCATTATTAATAGTTAATTTTTAATTACTCTAGTAGTTTTTTTTTTAAATTCCGATAACAGTTGTGAAAATAAAAATATTCCAAGTTTATTTTGTATGTATGTATTTTTTTATGTTATATTTTGTTTTATGTTATCGTTTTCAAAGAAGTATAATAAAAAATATCGTTCATTACACGTCCAGAAATGGATTTTCCGTGCTTGCTTGACTTCCCGTGTTCGGCTGCGCCTCACACGAGAATTTGTCAAGCGCGCACAGAAAAATCCTTTTTTCCGGACTGGTAATGAAATATACTATTTATTTTTGACACTATCGAAAACTTTTATGAAGAAAATTTATTTAGAATTGTAAACTAATTTCTAATAAACAGTTATCTCTTTATTCATTAAAAATTTGATAACCTTTACGTTTCTTAACCTCTGTGTTTCAGTATTTTGATGATGCATTAAAATAATTGATACATAACAAAATAATTTATTTTACAATTATCAACTTGAATACAGTACTAATATTGTAATAATTGCGTAATAAGTAATAAGTTAACTAGATTGCGTAGACCGCCTAATCGCCCCCCGAGGGGGCTCTATAAGGTCGGTAATATCATCATTGTAATGCCCTGAAAATTTCGTGTTTCTAGGCCAAGTATTAAGGAAGATATCACACTCCTTCGGACTGATGATGGAGAATAGACCGCCCTTCGTGACCCCATCGCTACATACATACAAACACCTACACGTAGAAACTATTTTTGCCAACAAAAATACTTTTCGGACACCCTGTATACATACATACAAACATAAACACATATTAATACAAATATGTACAATCCTGGACGGTCTTGCATGTAAACCCCAAGTTCTGCTTTTTAGTGAACACTGGCTGGAGCAGAGTGAGGCCCCGGTGATGAGGCTTGAGGGATACAATCTTGTTTCTCTCTATGCAAGAAAAGATATGAAGCATGGAGGTGTGTGTATTTACTGTGCTGAAAATAGTGAGTTTAAGGAAGAACCAACCATCAGGGATATGAGTATAGAGGGAGATGTTGAGCTGACTGCTGTTGTTGGGGAGACGTGCAGAGTTGTGATACTGTGTCTGTACCGTAGAGGAACCGGAAACTGTGACGTGTTTCTGGAAAGACTCGAACAAGTGCTAGAGTTCTTATACAATGGCTACTCAAAATGCAAAATAATCTTGGCCGGTGATTTCAACCTCAATTTTTTTGATGATAAAAATATTCACATTAAACAACTAACAGACCTATGTAATGCATATAACTTGAATCAATGTATTTTTAAAGCCACACGTGAAACTGCTAATTCAGCTACCTTAATTGATAACATATTTTGCAATCTTGAACACTCATCTAGCTATGTATTGAACTCGGCACTTTCTGACCACCATGCCCAAATAATTAATATTAAAGGTATATGTAATGTAAAAAAGACGGAATACGAATTTAGGAGAGTTTTTTCACAGGGTAAGATTCTGTACTTTAAACAAGAACTTGAAATGATTGATTGGACTCAAGTATATAATGTTGAAACGGCTGATGGAGCCTACTCTGTATTTTTGAACTTAATTTTGAATTATTTCAATAAGATTTTTGTTGTCAAAAAGTGTTCTCGGTCTGCGGACAGTGGGCACTGGATCACAACAGGTATCAAGGTATCCTGTAAACATAAACGTGTGCTCTATTACAAAAAGATTCAGGGAGAAATTTCTAATCGGTCGTTTAACAAATACTGTAAAATTTTAAAGCAAGTTATTAAAAACGCAAAAAAAATGTGCAACAAACAATTTTTAGACGCTGCAGAAAATAGGGTTAGAGCCACTTGGCAACTGGTTAAAAAGATAACTGGCAATAATAGCAAAAAAACTGTCTTTGAGAGTTTCTCAAAAAAGTATGATAGTCCATTTAAAATTGTGAACAACTTAAATAAATACTTTATAAATGCTTGTCCAAGGCTGGACTCTGCTAAGGATAATGCTTCAAAATCTGAAAGCTCTTTGCAGTCTATATATCTGAAACCGACTGATGACGGTGAAATCTGTAAACTTATAATGAGTTTAAAGAACAAGAAGTCTGTTGGTGATGATAATATACCAGTGAAGATTCTTAAGGAGGCTGCCATAACAATATCTAAGCCATTATCCTATATCATAAACTTGTGTCTTAAAACTGGAGTGTACCCTGACCGGTTAAAAAATGCATATGTTAAGGCAATATACAAAAAGGGTGAAGATGACGATGAAAAGAATTACAGGCCAATATCGCTTCTCTCTAACATAGGGAAGATTTTTGAAAAAGTTATATGCAATAGACTGACTGATTTTTTTGAGAGATTTTCACTGATAGATGACAATCAGAATGGTTTTAGGAGGGGGAGGTCTACCATAAGAGCAATCTATCAGGCAATTTCAAACGTATTAGATTCATTAAATAACAAAAAAATAACATTAGCGATGTGCATGGACCTGTCAAAAGCGTTTGACAGCGTCAATCACAACATTTTATGCTCAAAACTAGAAAATTATGGCATTCGAGGAAATGCGATTGATTTAATTCGGTCTTATTTAGAAAACAGAACACAACAAGTAGTAGAAAACGATGCTTATGGTAGACCTTTGATCTCAGATAAGAGAATTGTTGACAGGGGCGTCCCACAAGGATCTATTTTGGGTCCTTTGCTGTATATAATGTATACAAATGAATTGCCAGATATTACAGGTCAGTATACAATTCTTTACGCAGATGATACTACCCTCATATTTAGTGAGGAGGACCCTGAGTCCGTGCTAATTAGTGTTGAGAGAGCTTGTGGTGCTCTTGACAGGTACTTTTCAGACCATGATCTTCTCTTAAACATACCAAAGACTCAGTGTATTGTTTTCGGTAACCGAACAGACCATGCCTTTGCATTTACTTACAGGAACAGTCGAGTCCAAAATTCCGATCAAGTATCATTTCTTGGTGTAACGATAGACAAGAGATTGGACTGGAGAGCGCATGTCAGGGGTATCGCAATTAGTATATCTAAATATTGCTATGCCCTAAGAATTATTACTGAAAGTGTCGGTATAGACGCCGCGTTATCGGCCTATCATGCATTTATTGCATCAAAGATTAGGTATGGCATTATTTTCTGGGGAAATTCTACAGAAATGGTCAGAATCTTAAAATTGCAAAAAAGATGTATTAGATGGATTTTCGGAATGAAACAACGAGAAAGTTGTAAAAATATATTTATCGGCAAAAAAATTTTAACCTTGGTCAGTATGTATATATTGGATTCCTTTATGTTTGTGCACGGTAATAGAGATATGTTTGAAGATTCCGACCATTGTTATCCAACTAGAAATAAGACCAACTTACAGATAGAAAAATGTAATTTTAGCTATATTCAAAAAATGCCCCCAGTGCTATAATAAAGATTTACAATAGTTTTCCTGAAAGTGTTAGAAGCCTGTCCAAAAGTAAAGTTAAGAGTGTCATTAAAAACTACTTAGGAGGAAAAGCATATTATGATATGAGTGACTTTTATAGTGATACTGATAGATCTTGTATGTCTTAGTAAATGGCGGCACTGTGTCGTCCCTGCTTATTTGTGGATTACCACTGCGTCAAATGCCGCTACTATGTTTATGAAGTAGGTGTCTGTTTTATACATTATTGTTTTTCTTCTTCAGATGTTTTTCTGCTTTGTTAGTGCGAATGTATTGCTATGAGTGTGGTACCTATGTTATATATTCTTGTAACTACTTAGATGTAATATCACTAATGTACTATGTAAAAAAAAAAAAAAAAAAATTTCTCTTTGACATTGTTCAATGCCTTTATTTGGTTTTATGAATAAATAAACAATTATCTATCTATCTATCTATCTATATTTGATTTGCTTGAAATTCGACCTAATAAAGTTTATCTAAGTACTAATAGGAGTATTTGCCCATTCCAAGAATTTTTGGACACCCTGTATACATTCAATCTAACACTCACACGGTTAAATAGGAATATAGACGATTTTCTTGAAATCCGCCTTAATTACGTTTATTTTGGTCGTATTAAAATGAGTTGCAAATACTAAGACTTTTCGGACACCCTGTATACACACGTACAAGCATAAACACATAGTAATACAAATATAGACGATTTTCTTGAAATCCGCCTTAATTAAGCTTATTTAGGTCCTAATAAAAGGAGTTGCACCCTGTATACACACGCACAATCATAAACACATAGTAATACAAATATAGACGATTTTCTTGAAATCCGCCTTAATTAAGTTTATTTTGATCCTAATAAAAGGAGTTGCAAATAATAAGACTTTTCGGACACCCTGTATACACACGCACAAGCATAAACACATAGTAATACAAATATAGACAATTTTCTTGAAATCCGCCTTAATTAAGTTTATTTTGATCCTAATAAAAGGAGTTGCAAATAATAAGACTTTTCGGACACCCTGTATACACACGTACAAGCATAAACACATATTAATACAAATATATTCGATTTACTTGTAATTCGACCTAATAATGCTAAGTACTAATTGGAGTATTTGCCCATTCCAAACTAAGACTTTTCCAACACCCTGTATACAAACATATAAATCCGTACACATAGAAATGCAAATATATACCTACGATTTGCTTTAAATCCGACCATCGAGTTACTATTTGTACGAAAGGCAAAGGTATTTGCCCATTCAAAGACTTTTCGGACACCCTGTATACATACATAAAAGCACAACACAACACGACACATGGTAATTTAAATATTTTCGATTTTCTTGAAAACCGACCCTATTAATTTTATCTTCGTACTTATGACAAAGTTATTTGCGCATATAAAGACTTTTCGGACACCCTGTAGGCATATACAGAATCACCCACATGCCGAAAGGTATAAAATGTACTTTCGAATCGTTCAGGTTACTTTAAAAGGGAGTCAATTCATTTCCCTAAAATTAAATTTGGCAAAGATATTTCCCCATACAAAGACTTTTTCGACATTCTGTTGTGTGTACCAACATATAAACAACCACACAAAGGAATGAAAAATTTACGATTTCCTTGAAATAAGACTCATTTAAGTTTTTCTTCGCTCTAATGACAAAGATATTTGCGCATACAAAGACTTTTCGGACACCCTGTAGACATATATACAATCATGCACATGTCGGAAGGTATAAAATGTATTTTAGAATCGTTCTGGTTACTTTAAAACGATCCGAATCAAGTCATTTCCCTAAAATTAAATTAAAATTATTCAATAATAATTAATATATTGCCCCAAAAGTATACACGCTCATGGTTAGAAAATAAAATGCATATTTTGGGATTTTTTCGATGCCACTGAGCTTCATATTAGAATCTTCAATGATGCTTTGTAGCGTCATAGGAAAATCGATTAAAATGGTATTTAATCGGTATAATATGAAATGAAATGTCTTTCTACCGAAAGTATAAGGTCCCTAAATGCATTGCCCGGTAAATTCGAGGCCGAAGTTGGTCCGGACTCCTTCCAATCTCGCATCAAAATGCTGACATTTTAGCCAAATTGTGACATTTCATACATTATAATTAAATGAATAAATTTCCCCGTATAGAAATTGATTTTGACATGCATTTGCGTGGTCTGAGAAAAATTAAAAAAATTCGTATTTAATGCTTAAATCGTCCAATGAAACGTATTTTAACTAAAAATATAAAGTCCGTTTTACCTTTGCCATGTATATTTCAAGCCGAAATCGGTTCAGGAAGCTTCCAATATCGCTACGAAAACTGTTATTTTCATGACATTTTGACAGGTCATATTTTAATTTCGATGTAAAGAGGGTCCGTTCAATTGTTTTGTCAAGGCACGGCTTTTATATATGCACTTTTTAAAATTTTTCCAGCAGCGATGCAAAAAAAGGTATTTATTTATAACTTTAACGAAAAAATATGGAGTTTTAATTAGTTAGGAGTGTTCTTAGATGATCAGGGAAGAAAATAAACCAAAAAAGAATCGTTAAATAAGAGAAATAATATATAATAATGCCTTTTAAATATGAATTTTGATGGAAAAAAACAGAAAAAATGAGTTTTTACCCCCTAAATCAGGCCCTGGATCACCCATTCGGGATTCATTTTAAAGCCTGATTATATCCCCAACGGATAGCGTTGAAAAAGTTAGAAGAAATTAGATAGGAAAAGATACAGAGTGATTCAAATGTAGAGATGTCATGAAAAAAAATCGTAAAAAATCGAAATTTAATTATCGATTTCTCCTTTCCTATTAGAAATAAAAGAACTAAAAAATACGTTTCTAACGTATTTCGGCGAGCTCTTTCCGATAGGGCACATGGAATTTCGATTTGGATCCATTTTGACCCCCCAAAAAATTCAAAACCGTCAAAAATTTGCATGAAAATTCGTAATTTCCACTTTTTCCCAAATTTTTCCAATTTCCAGTCGTTTTAGGTATAGGTAAATGTATTGCAAAAAGAAAGTATTTGAGATTCTTTAGTTTTAAGTTCAAATACGTTTTTCTGTCCGATGTTCCGGTTTCGACTTATTCGGTGCCAAATTGGGGTCTACAAAGGGCATTTTTCGACATAAAAAAATTCAAAAAAATTACTTCCCATTTTCCGAATACCGCCAGTTTCAATAGGGTTCGGAACACCCCGGTCCTCCACAACCTCCGAAAATTTAAATCGATTTAATTCACTTTTGCGACCTGTAATCGATCCCATAGGAAATCGCTGAAATTTCGACTTTAACGTTTTATATCTCCGAAACGGAACACCCGGTATAACTGAATTTTTTACCGAAGCTAGCCGCACTATCCCTCTATTAACCCAGAAAATTTGGTTGCCCTCATTCTAACAGTTTTCGAGAAAAAAAATTGAAAAGGTGAAAATGTCGAAACGGACAACATACGGCCATACATACATACATACACACATTTTTCTGACCAAGGGCTCGGTATATAGACCGAGCCTGAAAGGCGGTCTATAACTAGATTGCATAGACCGCCTAATCGCCCCCCGAGGGGGCTCTATAAGGTCGGTAATATCATCATTGTAATGCCCTGAAAATTTCGTGTTTCTAGGCCAAGTATTAAGGAAGATATCACACTCCTTCGGACTGATGATGGAGAATAGACCGCCCTTCGTGACCCCATCGCTACATACATACAAACACCTACACGTAGAAACTATTTTTGCCAACAAAAATACTTTTCGGACACCCTGTATACATACATACAAACATAAACACATATTAATACAAATATATTTGATTTGCTTGAAATTCGACCTAATAAAGTTTATCTAAGTACTAATAGGAGTATTTGCCCATTCCAAGAATTTTTGGACACCCTGTATACATTCAATCTAACACTCACACGGTTAAATAGGAATATAGACGATTTTCTTGAAATCCGCCTTAATTACGTTTATTTTGGTCGTATTAAAATGAGTTGCAAATACTAAGACTTTTCGGACACCCTGTATACACACGTACAAGCATAAACACATAGTAATACAACTATAGACGATTTTCTTGAAATCCGCCTTAATTAAGTTTATTTAGGTCCTAATAAAAGGAGTTGCACCCTGTATACACACGTACAATCATAAACACATAGTAATACAAATATAGACGATTTTCTTGAAATTCGCCTTAATTAAGTTTATTTTGGTCCTAATAAAAGGAGTTGCAAATAATAAGACTTTTCGGACACCCTGTATACACACGCACAAGCATAAACACATAGTAATACAAATATAGACAATTTTCTTGAAATCCGCCTTAATTAAGTTTATTTTGGTCCTAATAAAAGGAGTTGCAAATAATAAGACTTTTCGGACACCCTGTATACACACGTACAAGCATAAACACATATTAATACAAATATATTCGATTTACTTGAAATTCGACCTAATAATGCTAAGTACTAATAGGAGTATTTGCCCATTCCAAGAATTTTTGGACACCCTGTATACATTCAATCTAACACTCACACGTTTAAATAGGAATATAGGCGATTTTCTTGAAATCCGCCTTAATTACGTTTATTTTGGTCGTATTAAAATGAGTTGCAAATACTAAGACTTTTCGGACACCCTGTATACACACGTACAAGCATAAACACATAGTAATACAAATATAGACGATTTTCTTGAAATCCGCCTTAATTAAGTTTATTTAGGTCCTAATAAAAGGAGTTGCACCCTGTATACAAACGTAAAATCATAAACACATAGTAATACAAATATAGACGATTTTCTTGAAATCCGCCTTAATTAAGTTTATTTTGGTCCTAATAAAAGGAGTTGCAAATAATAAGACTTTTCGGACACCCTGTATACACACGCACAAGCATAAACACATAGTAATACAAATATAGACAATTTTCTTGAAATCCGCCTTAATTAAGTTTATTTTGGTCCTAATAAAAGGAGTTGCAAATAATAAGACTTTTCGGACACCCTGTATACACACGTACAAGCATAAACACATATTAATACAAATATATTCGATTTACTTGAAATTCGACCTAATAATGCTAAGTACTAATAGGAGTATTTGCCCATTCCAAACTAAGACTTTTCCAACACCCTGTATACAAACATATAAATCCGTACACATAGAAATGCAAATATATACCTACGATTTGCTTTAAATCCGACCATCGAGTTACTATTTGTATGAAAGGCAAAGGTATTTGCCCATTCAAAGACTTTTCGGACACCCTGTATACATACATAAAAACACAACACAACACGACACATGGTAATTTAAATATTTTCGATTTTCTTGTAAACCGACCCAATTAATTTTATCTTCGTACTTATGACAAAGTTATTTGCGCATATAAAGACTTTTCGGACACCCTGTAGGCATATACAGAATCACCCACATGCCGAAAGGTATAAAATGTACTTTCGAATCGTTCAGGTTACTTTAAAAGGGAGTCAATTCATTTCCCTAAAATTAAATTTGGCAAAGATATTTCCCCATACAAAGACTTTTTGGACATTCTGTTGTGTACCAACATATAAACAACCACACAAAGGAATGAAAAATTTACGATTTCCTTGAAATAAGACTCATTTAAGTTTTTCTTCGCTCTAATGACAAAGATATTTGCGCATACAAAGACTTTTCGGACACCCTGTAGACATATATACAATCATGCACATGCCGGAAGGTATAAAATGTATTTTAGAATCGTTCTGGTTACTTTAAAACGATCCGAATCAAGTCATTTCCCTAAAATTAAATTAAAATTATTCAATAATAATTAATATATTGCCCCAAAAGTATACACGCTCATGGATAGAAAATAAAATGCATATTTTGGGATTTTTTCGATGCCACTGAGCTTCATATTAGAATCTTCAATGATGCTTTGTAGCGTCATAGGAAAATCGATTAAAATGGTATTTAATCGGTATAATATGAAATGAAATGTCTTTCTACCGAAAGTATAAGGTCCCTAAATGCATTGCCCGGTAAATTCGAGGCCGAAGTTGGTCCGGACTCCTTCCAATCTCGCATCAAAATGCTGACATTTTAGCCAAATTGTGACATTTCATACATTATAATTAAATGAATAAATTTCCCCGTATAGAAATTGATTTTGACATGCATTTGCATGGTCTGAGAAAAATTTAAAAAATTCGTATTTAATGCTTAAATCGTCCAATGAAACGTATTTTAACTAAAAATATAAAGTCCATTTTACCTTTGCCATGTATATTTCAAGCCGAGATCGGTCCAGGAAGCTTCCAATATCGCTACAAAAACTGTTATTTTCATGACATTTTGACAGGTCATATTTTAATTTCGATGTAAAGAGGGTCCGTTCAATTGTTTTGTCAAGGCACGGCTTTTATATATGCACTTTTTAAAATTTTTCCTGCACCGATGCAAAAAAAGGTATTTATTTATAACTTTAACGAAAAAATATGGAATTTTAATTATTTAGGAGTGTTCTTAGATGATTAGGGAAGAAAATAAACCAAAAAAGAATCGTTAAATAAGAGAAATAATATATAATAATGCCTTTTAAAGATGAATTTTGGTTGAAAAAAACAGAAAAATTGAGTTTTTACCCCCTAAATTCGGTCCTGAATCACCCATTCGGGATTCATTTTAAAGCCTGATTATATCCCCAAGGAATAGCGTTGAAAAAGTTGAAAGAAATTAGATAGGAAAAGATACAGAGTGATTCAAATGTAGAGATGTCATGAAAAAAAATCGTAAATAATCTAAATTTAATTATCGCTTGCTCCTTTCCTATTAGGAATGAAGGAACCAAAAAATATGCAAATCACGTATTTCGGCGACCTCTTTCCGATAAGGCACATGGGATTTCGATTTGAATCCATTTTGACCCCCAAAAAAATTAAAAACTGTCATAAAATTGCACGAAAAATCGTAATTTCCACTTTTTCTCAAATTTTTCCAATTTGCAGTCGTTTTAGGTATAGGTAAATGTATTGCAAAAAGAAAGTGTTTGAGATTCTTTAGTTTTAAGTTCAAATACATTTTTCTGTCCGATGTTCCAGTTTCGACTTATTCAGTGCCAAAGTGGGGTCTACAAACAGCATTTTTCGACATAAAAAAATTCAAAAAAATTGCTTCCCATTTTCCGAATACCGCCAGTTTCAATAGAGTTCTGAAGCTCCCGGTCCTCCACAACCTCCAAAAATTTAAATTGATTTAATTCACTTTTGCGACCTGTAATCGATTGCAACGAAAATCGCTGAAATTTCGACTTTGACGTTTAATAGCTCCGAAACGGAACACCCTGTATAACTGAATTTTTTACCGAAGCTAGCCGCACTATCCCTCTATTAACCCAGAAAATTTGGTTGCCGCCACTCTAACCATTTTCGAGAAAAAAAATTGAAAAAGTGAAAATGTCGAAACGGACAACATACGCACGCACGCACGCACGCACATACGCACACACATTTTCTGACCAAGGGCTCGGTATATAGACCGAGCCTGAAAGGCGGTCTATAACTAGATTGCATAGACCGCCTAATCGCCCCCCGAGGGGGCTCTATAAGGTCGGTAATATCATCATTGTAATGCCCTGAAAATTTCGTGTTTCTAGGCCAAGTATTAAGGAAGATATCACACTCCTTCGGACTGATGATGGAGAATAGACCGCCCTTCGTGACCCCATCGCTACATACATACAAACACCTACACGTAGAAACTATTTTTGCCAACAAAAATACTTTTCGGACACCCTGTATACATACATACAAACATAAACACATATTAATACAAATATATTTGATTTGCTTGAAATTCGACCTAATAAAGTTTATCTAAGTACTAATAGGAGTATTTGCCCATTCCAAGAATTTTTGGACACCCTGTATACATTCAATCTAACACTCACACGGTTAAATAGGAATATAGACGATTTTCTTGAAATCCGCCTTAATTACGTTTATTTTGGTCGTATTAAAATGAGTTGCAAATACTAAGACTTTTCGGACACCCTGTATACACACGTACAAGCATAAACACATAGTAATACAAATATAGACGATTTTCTTGAAATCCGCCTTAATTAAGTTTATTTAGGTCCTAATAAAAGGAGTTGCACCCTGTATACACACGTACAATCATAAACACATAGTAATACAAATATAGACGATTTTCTTGAAATTCGCCTTAATTAAGTTTATTTTGGTCCTAATAAAAGGAGTTGCAAATAATAAGACTTTTCGGACACCCTGTATACACACGCACAAGCATAAACACATAGTAATACAAATATAGACAATTTTCTTGAAATCCGCCTTAATTAAGTTTATTTTGGTCCTAATAAAAGGAGTTGCAAATAATAAGACTTTTCGGACACCCTGTATACACACGTACAAGCATAAACACATATTAATACAAATATATTCGATTTACTTGAAATTCGACCTAATAATGCTAAGTACTAATAGGAGTATTTGCCCATTCCAAGAATTTTTGGACACCCTGTATACATTCAATCTAACACTCACACGTTTAAATAGGAATATAGGCGATTTTCTTGAAATCCGCCTTAATTACGTTTATTTTGGTCGTATTAAAATGAGTTGCAAATACTAAGACTTTTCGGACACCCTGTATACACACGTACAAGCATAAACACATAGTAATACAAATATAGACGATTTTCTTGAAATCCGCCTTAATTAAGTTTATTTAGGTCCTAATAAAAGGAGTTGCACCCTGTATACAAACGTAAAATCATAAACACATAGTAATACAAATATAGACGATTTTCTTGAAATCCGCCTTAATTAAGTTTATTTTGGTCCTAATAAAAGGAGTTGCAAATAATAAGACTTTTCGGACACCCTGTATACACACGCACAAGCATAAACACATAGTAATACAAATATAGACAATTTTCTTGAAATCCGCCTTAATTAAGTTTATTTTGGTCCTAATAAAAGGAGTTGCAAATAATAAGACTTTTCGGACACCCTGTATACACACGTACAAGCATAAACACATATTAATACAAATATATTCGATTTACTTGAAATTCGACCTAATAATGCTAAGTACTAATAGGAGTATTTGCCCATTCCAAACTAAGACTTTTCCAACACCCTGTATACAAACATATAAATCCGTACACATAGAAATGCAAATATATACCTACGATTTGCTTTAAATCCGACCATCGAGTTACTATTTGTATGAAAGGCAAAGGTATTTGCCCATTCAAAGACTTTTCGGACACCCTGTATACATACATAAAAACACAACACAACACGACACATGGTAATTTAAATATTTTCGATTTTCTTGTAAACCGACCCAATTAATTTTATCTTCGTACTTATGACAAAGTTATTTGCGCATATAAAGACTTTTCGGACACCCTGTAGGCATATACAGAATCACCCACATGCCGAAAGGTATAAAATGTACTTTCGAATCGTTCAGGTTACTTTAAAAGGGAGTCAATTCATTTCCCTAAAATTAAATTTGGCAAAGATATTTCCCCATACAAAGACTTTTTGGACATTCTGTTGTGTACCAACATATAAACAACCACACAAAGGAATGAAAAATTTACGATTTCCTTGAAATAAGACTCATTTAAGTTTTTCTTCGCTCTAATGACAAAGATATTTGCGCATACAAAGACTTTTCGGACACCCTGTAGACATATATACAATCATGCACATGCCGGAAGGTATAAAATGTATTTTAGAATCGTTCTGGTTACTTTAAAACGATCCGAATCAAGTCATTTCCCTAAAATTAAATTAAAATTATTCAATAATAATTAATATATTGCCCCAAAAGTATACACGCTCATGGATAGAAAATAAAATGCATATTTTGGGATTTTTTCGATGCCACTGAGCTTCATATTAGAATCTTCAATGATGCTTTGTAGCGTCATAGGAAAATCGATTAAAATGGTATTTAATCGGTATAATATGAAATGAAATGTCTTTCTACCGAAAGTATAAGGTCCCTAAATGCATTGCCCGGTAAATTCGAGGCCGAAGTTGGTCCGGACTCCTTCCAATCTCGCATCAAAATGCTGACATTTTAGCCAAATTGTGACATTTCATACATTATAATTAAATGAATAAATTTCCCCGTATAGAAATTGATTTTGACATGCATTTGCATGGTCTGAGAAAAATTTAAAAAATTCGTATTTAATGCTTAAATCGTCCAATGAAACGTATTTTAACTAAAAATATAAAGTCCATTTTACCTTTGCCATGTATATTTCAAGCCGAGATCGGTCCAGGAAGCTTCCAATATCGCTACAAAAACTGTTATTTTCATGACATTTTGACAGGTCATATTTTAATTTCGATGTAAAGAGGGTCCGTTCAATTGTTTTGTCAAGGCACGGCTTTTATATATGCACTTTTTAAAATTTTTCCTGCACCGATGCAAAAAAAGGTATTTATTTATAACTTTAACGAAAAAATATGGAATTTTAATTATTTAGGAGTGTTCTTAGATGATTAGGGAAGAAAATAAACCAAAAAAGAATCGTTAAATAAGAGAAATAATATATAATAATGCCTTTTAAAGATGAATTTTGGTTGAAAAAAACAGAAAAATTGAGTTTTTACCCCCTAAATTCGGTCCTGAATCACCCATTCGGGATTCATTTTAAAGCCTGATTATATCCCCAAGGAATAGCGTTGAAAAAGTTGAAAGAAATTAGATAGGAAAAGATACAGAGTGATTCAAATGTAGAGATGTCATGAAAAAAAATCGTAAATAATCTAAATTTAATTATCGCTTGCTCCTTTCCTATTAGGAATGAAGGAACCAAAAAATATGCAAATCACGTATTTCGGCGACCTCTTTCCGATAAGGCACATGGGATTTCGATTTGAATCCATTTTGACCCCCAAAAAAATTAAAAACTGTCATAAAATTGCACGAAAAATCGTAATTTCCACTTTTTCTCAAATTTTTCCAATTTGCAGTCGTTTTAGGTATAGGTAAATGTATTGCAAAAAGAAAGTGTTTGAGATTCTTTAGTTTTAAGTTCAAATACATTTTTCTGTCCGATGTTCCAGTTTCGACTTATTCAGTGCCAAAGTGGGGTCTACAAACAGCATTTTTCGACATAAAAAAATTCAAAAAAATTGCTTCCCATTTTCCGAATACCGCCAGTTTCAATAGAGTTCTGAAGCTCCCGGTCCTCCACAACCTCCAAAAATTTAAATTGATTTAATTCACTTTTGCGACCTGTAATCGATTGCAACGAAAATCGCTGAAATTTCGACTTTGACGTTTAATAGCTCCGAAACGGAACACCCTGTATAACTGAATTTTTTACCGAAGCTAGCCGCACTATCCCTCTATTAACCCAGAAAATTTGGTTGCCGCCACTCTAACCATTTTCGAGAAAAAAAATTGAAAAAGTGAAAATGTCGAAACGGACAACATACGCACGCACGCACGCACGCACATACGCACACACATTTTCTGACCAAGGGCTCGGTATATAGACCGAGCCTGAAAGGCGGTCTATAACTAGATTGCATAGACCGCCTAATCGCCCCCCGAGGGGGCTCTATAAGGTCGGTAATATCATCATTGTAATGCCCTGAAAATTTCGTGTTTCTAGGCCAAGTATTAAGGAAGATATCACACTCCTTCGGACTGATGATGGAGAATAGACCGCCCTTCGTGACCCCATCGCTACATACATACAAACACCTACACGTAGAAACTATTTTTGCCAACAAAAATACTTTTCGGACACCCTGTATACATACATACAAACATAAACACATATTAATACAAATATATTTGATTTGCTTGAAATTCGACCTAATAAAGTTTATCTAAGTACTAATAGGAGTATTTGCCCATTCCAAGAATTTTTGGACACCCTGTATACATTCAATCTAACACTCACACGGTTAAATAGGAATATAGACGATTTTCTTGAAATCCGCCTTAATTACGTTTATTTTGGTCGTATTAAAATGAGTTGCAAATACTAAGACTTTTCGGACACCCTGTATACACACGTACAAGCATAAACACATAGTAATACAAATATAGACGATTTTCTTGAAATCCGCCTTAATTAAGTTTATTTAGGTCCTAATAAAAGGAGTTGCACCCTGTATACACACGTACAATCATAAACACATAGTAATACAAATATAGACGATTTTCTTGAAATTCGCCTTAATTAAGTTTATTTTGGTCCTAATAAAAGGAGTTGCAAATAATAAGACTTTTCGGACACCCTGTATACACACGCACAAGCATAAACACATAGTAATACAAATATAGACAATTTTCTTGAAATCCGCCTTAATTAAGTTTATTTTGGTCCTAATAAAAGGAGTTGCAAATAATAAGACTTTTCGGACACCCTGTATACACACGTACAAGCATAAACACATATTAATACAAATATATTCGATTTACTTGAAATTCGACCTAATAATGCTAAGTACTAATAGGAGTATTTGCCCATTCCAAGAATTTTTGGACACCCTGTATACATTCAATCTAACACTCACACGTTTAAATAGGAATATAGGCGATTTTCTTGAAATCCGCCTTAATTACGTTTATTTTGGTCGTATTAAAATGAGTTGCAAATACTAAGACTTTTCGGACACCCTGTATACACACGTACAAGCATAAACACATAGTAATACAAATATAGACGATTTTCTTGAAATCCGCCTTAATTAAGTTTATTTAGGTCCTAATAAAAGGAGTTGCACCCTGTATACAAACGTAAAATCATAAACACATAGTAATACAAATATAGACGATTTTCTTGAAATCCGCCTTAATTAAGTTTATTTTGGTCCTAATAAAAGGAGTTGCAAATAATAAGACTTTTCGGACACCCTGTATACACACGCACAAGCATAAACACATAGTAATACAAATATAGACAATTTTCTTGAAATCCGCCTTAATTAAGTTTATTTTGGTCCTAATAAAAGGAGTTGCAAATAATAAGACTTTTCGGACACCCTGTATACACACGTACAAGCATAAACACATATTAATACAAATATATTCGATTTACTTGAAATTCGACCTAATAATGCTAAGTACTAATAGGAGTATTTGCCCATTCCAAACTAAGACTTTTCCAACACCCTGTATACAAACATATAAATCCGTACACATAGAAATGCAAATATATACCTACGATTTGCTTTAAATCCGACCATCGAGTTACTATTTGTATGAAAGGCAAAGGTATTTGCCCATTCAAAGACTTTTCGGACACCCTGTATACATACATAAAAACACAACACAACACGACACATGGTAATTTAAATATTTTCGATTTTCTTGTAAACCGACCCAATTAATTTTATCTTCGTACTTATGACAAAGTTATTTGCGCATATAAAGACTTTTCGGACACCCTGTAGGCATATACAGAATCACCCACATGCCGAAAGGTATAAAATGTACTTTCGAATCGTTCAGGTTACTTTAAAAGGGAGTCAATTCATTTCCCTAAAATTAAATTTGGCAAAGATATTTCCCCATACAAAGACTTTTTGGACATTCTGTTGTGTACCAACATATAAACAACCACACAAAGGAATGAAAAATTTACGATTTCCTTGAAATAAGACTCATTTAAGTTTTTCTTCGCTCTAATGACAAAGATATTTGCGCATACAAAGACTTTTCGGACACCCTGTAGACATATATACAATCATGCACATGCCGGAAGGTATAAAATGTATTTTAGAATCGTTCTGGTTACTTTAAAACGATCCGAATCAAGTCATTTCCCTAAAATTAAATTAAAATTATTCAATAATAATTAATATATTGCCCCAAAAGTATACACGCTCATGGATAGAAAATAAAATGCATATTTTGGGATTTTTTCGATGCCACTGAGCTTCATATTAGAATCTTCAATGATGCTTTGTAGCGTCATAGGAAAATCGATTAAAATGGTATTTAATCGGTATAATATGAAATGAAATGTCTTTCTACCGAAAGTATAAGGTCCCTAAATGCATTGCCCGGTAAATTCGAGGCCGAAGTTGGTCCGGACTCCTTCCAATCTCGCATCAAAATGCTGACATTTTAGCCAAATTGTGACATTTCATACATTATAATTAAATGAATAAATTTCCCCGTATAGAAATTGATTTTGACATGCATTTGCATGGTCTGAGAAAAATTTAAAAAATTCGTATTTAATGCTTAAATCGTCCAATGAAACGTATTTTAACTAAAAATATAAAGTCCATTTTACCTTTGCCATGTATATTTCAAGCCGAGATCGGTCCAGGAAGCTTCCAATATCGCTACAAAAACTGTTATTTTCATGACATTTTGACAGGTCATATTTTAATTTCGATGTAAAGAGGGTCCGTTCAATTGTTTTGTCAAGGCACGGCTTTTATATATGCACTTTTTAAAATTTTTCCTGCACCGATGCAAAAAAAGGTATTTATTTATAACTTTAACGAAAAAATATGGAATTTTAATTATTTAGGAGTGTTCTTAGATGATTAGGGAAGAAAATAAACCAAAAAAGAATCGTTAAATAAGAGAAATAATATATAATAATGCCTTTTAAAGATGAATTTTGGTTGAAAAAAACAGAAAAATTGAGTTTTTACCCCCTAAATTCGGTCCTGAATCACCCATTCGGGATTCATTTTAAAGCCTGATTATATCCCCAAGGAATAGCGTTGAAAAAGTTGAAAGAAATTAGATAGGAAAAGATACAGAGTGATTCAAATGTAGAGATGTCATGAAAAAAAATCGTAAATAATCTAAATTTAATTATCGCTTGCTCCTTTCCTATTAGGAATGAAGGAACCAAAAAATATGCAAATCACGTATTTCGGCGACCTCTTTCCGATAAGGCACATGGGATTTCGATTTGAATCCATTTTGACCCCCAAAAAAATTAAAAACTGTCATAAAATTGCACGAAAAATCGTAATTTCCACTTTTTCTCAAATTTTTCCAATTTGCAGTCGTTTTAGGTATAGGTAAATGTATTGCAAAAAGAAAGTGTTTGAGATTCTTTAGTTTTAAGTTCAAATACATTTTTCTGTCCGATGTTCCAGTTTCGACTTATTCAGTGCCAAAGTGGGGTCTACAAACAGCATTTTTCGACATAAAAAAATTCAAAAAAATTGCTTCCCATTTTCCGAATACCGCCAGTTTCAATAGAGTTCTGAAGCTCCCGGTCCTCCACAACCTCCAAAAATTTAAATTGATTTAATTCACTTTTGCGACCTGTAATCGATTGCAACGAAAATCGCTGAAATTTCGACTTTGACGTTTAATAGCTCCGAAACGGAACACCCTGTATAACTGAATTTTTTACCGAAGCTAGCCGCACTATCCCTCTATTAACCCAGAAAATTTGGTTGCCGCCACTCTAACCATTTTCGAGAAAAAAAATTGAAAAAGTGAAAATGTCGAAACGGACAACATACGCACGCACGCACGCACGCACATACGCACACACATTTTCTGACCAAGGGCTCGGTATATAGACCGAGCCTGAAAGGCGGTCTATAACTAGATTGCATAGACCGCCTAATCGCCCCCCGAGGGGGCTCTATAAGGTCGGTAATATCATCATTGTAATGCCCTGAAAATTTCGTGTTTCTAGGCCAAGTATTAAGGAAGATATCACACTCCTTCGGACTGATGATGGAGAATAGACCGCCCTTCGTGACCCCATCGCTACATACATACAAACACCTACACGTAGAAACTATTTTTGCCAACAAAAATACTTTTCGGACACCCTGTATACATACATACAAACATAAACACATATTAATACAAATATATTTGATTTGCTTGAAATTCGACCTAATAAAGTTTATCTAAGTACTAATAGGAGTATTTGCCCATTCCAAGAATTTTTGGACACCCTGTATACATTCAATCTAACACTCACACGGTTAAATAGGAATATAGACGATTTTCTTGAAATCCGCCTTAATTACGTTTATTTTGGTCGTATTAAAATGAGTTGCAAATACTAAGACTTTTCGGACACCCTGTATACACACGTACAAGCATAAACACATAGTAATACAAATATAGACGATTTTCTTGAAATCCGCCTTAATTAAGTTTATTTAGGTCCTAATAAAAGGAGTTGCACCCTGTATACACACGTACAATCATAAACACATAGTAATACAAATATAGACGATTTTCTTGAAATTCGCCTTAATTAAGTTTATTTTGGTCCTAATAAAAGGAGTTGCAAATAATAAGACTTTTCGGACACCCTGTATACACACGCACAAGCATAAACACATAGTAATACAAATATAGACAATTTTCTTGAAATCCGCCTTAATTAAGTTTATTTTGGTCCTAATAAAAGGAGTTGCAAATAATAAGACTTTTCGGACACCCTGTATACACACGTACAAGCATAAACACATATTAATACAAATATATTCGATTTACTTGAAATTCGACCTAATAATGCTAAGTACTAATAGGAGTATTTGCCCATTCCAAGAATTTTTGGACACCCTGTATACATTCAATCTAACACTCACACGTTTAAATAGGAATATAGGCGATTTTCTTGAAATCCGCCTTAATTACGTTTATTTTGGTCGTATTAAAATGAGTTGCAAATACTAAGACTTTTCGGACACCCTGTATACACACGTACAAGCATAAACACATAGTAATACAAATATAGACGATTTTCTTGAAATCCGCCTTAATTAAGTTTATTTAGGTCCTAATAAAAGGAGTTGCACCCTGTATACAAACGTAAAATCATAAACACATAGTAATACAAATATAGACGATTTTCTTGAAATCCGCCTTAATTAAGTTTATTTTGGTCCTAATAAAAGGAGTTGCAAATAATAAGACTTTTCGGACACCCTGTATACACACGCACAAGCATAAACACATAGTAATACAAATATAGACAATTTTCTTGAAATCCGCCTTAATTAAGTTTATTTTGGTCCTAATAAAAGGAGTTGCAAATAATAAGACTTTTCGGACACCCTGTATACACACGTACAAGCATAAACACATATTAATACAAATATATTCGATTTACTTGAAATTCGACCTAATAATGCTAAGTACTAATAGGAGTATTTGCCCATTCCAAACTAAGACTTTTCCAACACCCTGTATACAAACATATAAATCCGTACACATAGAAATGCAAATATATACCTACGATTTGCTTTAAATCCGACCATCGAGTTACTATTTGTATGAAAGGCAAAGGTATTTGCCCATTCAAAGACTTTTCGGACACCCTGTATACATACATAAAAACACAACACAACACGACACATGGTAATTTAAATATTTTCGATTTTCTTGTAAACCGACCCAATTAATTTTATCTTCGTACTTATGACAAAGTTATTTGCGCATATAAAGACTTTTCGGACACCCTGTAGGCATATACAGAATCACCCACATGCCGAAAGGTATAAAATGTACTTTCGAATCGTTCAGGTTACTTTAAAAGGGAGTCAATTCATTTCCCTAAAATTAAATTTGGCAAAGATATTTCCCCATACAAAGACTTTTTGGACATTCTGTTGTGTACCAACATATAAACAACCACACAAAGGAATGAAAAATTTACGATTTCCTTGAAATAAGACTCATTTAAGTTTTTCTTCGCTCTAATGACAAAGATATTTGCGCATACAAAGACTTTTCGGACACCCTGTAGACATATATACAATCATGCACATGCCGGAAGGTATAAAATGTATTTTAGAATCGTTCTGGTTACTTTAAAACGATCCGAATCAAGTCATTTCCCTAAAATTAAATTAAAATTATTCAATAATAATTAATATATTGCCCCAAAAGTATACACGCTCATGGATAGAAAATAAAATGCATATTTTGGGATTTTTTCGATGCCACTGAGCTTCATATTAGAATCTTCAATGATGCTTTGTAGCGTCATAGGAAAATCGATTAAAATGGTATTTAATCGGTATAATATGAAATGAAATGTCTTTCTACCGAAAGTATAAGGTCCCTAAATGCATTGCCCGGTAAATTCGAGGCCGAAGTTGGTCCGGACTCCTTCCAATCTCGCATCAAAATGCTGACATTTTAGCCAAATTGTGACATTTCATACATTATAATTAAATGAATAAATTTCCCCGTATAGAAATTGATTTTGACATGCATTTGCATGGTCTGAGAAAAATTTAAAAAATTCGTATTTAATGCTTAAATCGTCCAATGAAACGTATTTTAACTAAAAATATAAAGTCCATTTTACCTTTGCCATGTATATTTCAAGCCGAGATCGGTCCAGGAAGCTTCCAATATCGCTACAAAAACTGTTATTTTCATGACATTTTGACAGGTCATATTTTAATTTCGATGTAAAGAGGGTCCGTTCAATTGTTTTGTCAAGGCACGGCTTTTATATATGCACTTTTTAAAATTTTTCCTGCACCGATGCAAAAAAAGGTATTTATTTATAACTTTAACGAAAAAATATGGAATTTTAATTATTTAGGAGTGTTCTTAGATGATTAGGGAAGAAAATAAACCAAAAAAGAATCGTTAAATAAGAGAAATAATATATAATAATGCCTTTTAAAGATGAATTTTGGTTGAAAAAAACAGAAAAATTGAGTTTTTACCCCCTAAATTCGGTCCTGAATCACCCATTCGGGATTCATTTTAAAGCCTGATTATATCCCCAAGGAATAGCGTTGAAAAAGTTGAAAGAAATTAGATAGGAAAAGATACAGAGTGATTCAAATGTAGAGATGTCATGAAAAAAAATCGTAAATAATCTAAATTTAATTATCGCTTGCTCCTTTCCTATTAGGAATGAAGGAACCAAAAAATATGCAAATCACGTATTTCGGCGACCTCTTTCCGATAAGGCACATGGGATTTCGATTTGAATCCATTTTGACCCCCAAAAAAATTAAAAACTGTCATAAAATTGCACGAAAAATCGTAATTTCCACTTTTTCTCAAATTTTTCCAATTTGCAGTCGTTTTAGGTATAGGTAAATGTATTGCAAAAAGAAAGTGTTTGAGATTCTTTAGTTTTAAGTTCAAATACATTTTTCTGTCCGATGTTCCAGTTTCGACTTATTCAGTGCCAAAGTGGGGTCTACAAACAGCATTTTTCGACATAAAAAAATTCAAAAAAATTGCTTCCCATTTTCCGAATACCGCCAGTTTCAATAGAGTTCTGAAGCTCCCGGTCCTCCACAACCTCCAAAAATTTAAATTGATTTAATTCACTTTTGCGACCTGTAATCGATTGCAACGAAAATCGCTGAAATTTCGACTTTGACGTTTAATAGCTCCGAAACGGAACACCCTGTATAACTGAATTTTTTACCGAAGCTAGCCGCACTATCCCTCTATTAACCCAGAAAATTTGGTTGCCGCCACTCTAACCATTTTCGAGAAAAAAAATTGAAAAAGTGAAAATGTCGAAACGGACAACATACGCACGCACGCACGCACGCACATACGCACACACATTTTCTGACCAAGGGCTCGGTATATAGACCGAGCCTGAAAGGCGGTCTATAACTAGTACGGGTAGACCGCCTAATCGCCCCCCGAGGGGGCTCTATAAGGTCGGTAATATCATCATTGTCATGCCCTGAAAATTTCGTGTTTCTAGGCCAAGTATTAAGGAAGATATCACACTCCTTCGGACTGATGATGGAGAATAGACCGCCCTTCGTGACCCCATCGCTACATACATACAAACACCTACACGTAGAAACTATTTTTGCCAACAAAAATACTTTTCGGACACCCTGCATACATACATACAAACATAAACACATATTAATACAAATATATTTGATTTGCTTGAAATTCGACCTAATAAAGTTTATCTAAGTACTAATAGGAGTATTTGCCCATTCCAAGAATTTTTGGACACCCTGTATACATTCAATCTAACACTCACACGTTTAAATAGGAATATAGACGATTTTCTTGAAATCCGCCTTAATTACGTTTATTTTGGTCGTATTAAAATGAGTTGCAAATACTAAGACTTTTCGGACACCCTGTATACACACGTACAAGCATAAACACATAGTAATACAAATATAGACGATTTTCTTGAAATCCGCCTTAATTAAGTTTATTTAGGTCCTAATAAAAGGAGTTGCACCCTGTATACACACGTACAATCATAAACACATAGTAATACAAATATAGACGATTTTCTTGAAATCCGCCTTAATTAAGTTTATTTTGGTCCTAATAAAAGGAGTTGCAAATAATAAGACTTTTCGGACACCCTGTATACACACGCACAAGCATAAACACATAGTAATACAAATATAGACAATTTTCTTGAAATCCGCCTTAATTAAGTTTATTTTGGTCCTAATAAAAGGAGTTGCAAATAATAAGACTTTTCGGACACCCTGTATACACACGTACAAGCATAAACACATATTAATACAAATATATTCGATAAGTACTAATAGGAGTATTTGCCCATTCCAAGAATTTTTGGACACCCTGTATACATTCAATCTAACACTCACACGTTTAAATAGGAATATAGACGATTTTCTTGAAATCCGCCTTAATTACGTTTATTTTGGTCGTATTAAAATGAGTTGCAAATACTAAGACTTTTCGGACACCCTGTATACACACGTACAAGCATAAACACATAGTAATACAAATATAGACGATTTTATTGAAATCCGCCTTAATTAAGTTTATTTAGGTCCTAATAAAAGGAGTTGCAAATAATAAGACTTTTCGGACACCCTGTATACACACGTACAAGCATAAACACATATTAATACAAATATATTCGATTTACTTGAAATTCGCCTAATAATGTTTATCTAAGTACTAATAGGAGTATTTGCCCATTCCAAACTAAGACTTTTCCAACACCCTGTATACAAACATATAAATCCGTACACATAGAAATGCAAATATATACCTACGATTTGCTTTAAATCCGACCATCGAGTTACTATTTGTACGAAAGGCAAAGGTATTTGCCCATTCAAAGACTTTTCGGACACCCTGTATACATACATAAAAACACAACACAACACGACACATGGTAATTTAAATATTTTCGATTTTCTTGAAAACCGACCCTATTAATTTTATCTTCGTACTTATGACAAAGTTATTTGCGCATATAAAGACTTTTCGGACACCCTGTAGGCATATACAGAATCACCCACATGCCGAAAGGTATAAAATGTACTTTCGAATCGTTCAGGTTACTTTAAAAGGGAGTCAATTCATTTCCCTAAAATTAAATTTGGCAAAGATATTTCCCCATACAAAGACTTTTTGGACATTCTGTTGTGTACCAACATATAAACAACCACACAAAGGAATGAAAAATTTACGATTTCCTTGAAATAAGACTCATTTAAGTTTTTCTTCGCTCTAATGACAAAGATATTTGCGCATACAAAGACTTTTCGGACACCCTGTAGACATATATACAATCATGCACATGCCGGAAGGTATAAAATGTATTTTAGAATCGTTCTGGTTACTTTAAAACGATCCGAATCAAGTCATTTCCCTAAAATTAAATTAAAATTATTCAATAATAATTAATATATTGCCCCAAAAGTATACACGCTCATGGATAGAAAATAAAATGCATATTTTGGGATTTTTTCGATGCCACTGAGCTTCATATTAGAATCTTCAATGATGCTTTGTAGCGTCATAGGAAAATCGATTAAAATGGTATTTAATCGGTATAATATGAAATGAAATGTCTTTCTACCGAAAGTATAAGGTCCCTAAATGCATTGCCCGGTAAATTCGAGGCCGAAGTTGGTCCGGACTCCTTCCAATCTCGCATCAAAATGCTGACATTTTAGCCAAATTGTGACATTTCATACATTATAATTAAATGAATAAATTTCCCCGTATAGAAATTGATTTTGACATGCATTTGCGTGGTCTGAGAAAAATTTAAAAAATTCGTATTTAATGCTTAAATCGTCCAATGAAATGTACCGCTATTAAAAATATAAAGTCCATTTTACCTTTGCCATGTATATTTCAAGCCGAAATCGGTCCAGGAAGCTTCCAATATCGCTACAAAAACTGTTATTTTCATGACATTTTGACAGGTCATATTTTAATTTCGATGTAAAGAGGGTCCGTTCAATTGTTTTGTCAAGGCACGGCTTTTATATATGCACTTTTTAAAATTTTTCCTGCAGCGATGCAAAAAAAGGTATTTATTTATAACTTTAACGAAAAAATATGGAGTTTTAATTAGTTAGGAGTGTTCTTAGATGATCAGGGAAGAAAATAAACCAAAAAAGAATCGTTAAATAAGAGAAATAATATATAATAATGCCTTTTAAATATGAATTTTGATGGAAAAAAACAGAAAAAATGAGTTTTTACCCCCTAAATCAGGCCCTGGATCACCCATTCGGGATTCATTTTAAAGCCTGATTATATCCCCAACGGATAGCGTTGAAAAAGTTAGAAGAAATTAGATAGGAAAAGATACAGAGTGATTCAAATGTAGAGATGTCATGAAAAAAAATCGTAAAAAATCGAAATTTAATTATCGATTTCTCCTTTCCTATTAGAAATAAAAGAACTAAAAAATACGTTTCTAACGTATTTCGGCGAGCTCTTTCCGATAGGGCACATGGAATGTCGATTTGGATCCATTTTGACCCCCCAAAAAATTCAAAACCGTCAAAAATTTGCATGAAAATTCGTAATTTCCACTTTTTCCCAACTTTTTCCAATTTCCAGTCGTTTTAGGTATAGGTAAATGTATCGCAAAAAGAAAGTATTTGAGATTCTTTAGTTTTAAGTTCAAATACGTTTTTCTGTCCGATGTTCCGGTTTCGACTTATTCGGTGCCAAATTGGGGTCTACAAAGGGCATTTTTCGACATAAAAAAATTCAAAAAAATTACTTCCCATTTTAGGAATACCGCCAGTTTCAATAGGGTTCTGAAGCTCCCTGACCTCCACAACCTCCGAAAATTTAAATCGATTTAATTAAGTTTTGCGACCTGTAATCGATCCCATAGGAAATCGCTGAAATTTCGACTTTAACGTTTTATATCTCCGAAACGGAACACCCGGTATAACTGAATTTTTTACCGAAGCTAGCCGCACTATCCCTCTATTAACCCAGAAAATTTGGTTGCCCTCATTCTAACCGTTTTCGAGAAAAAAAATTGAAAAGGTGAAAATGTCGAAACGGACAACATACGGCCATACATACATACATACACACATTTTTCTGACCAAGGGCTCGGTATATAGACCGAGCCTGAAAGGCGGTCTATAACTAGATTGCATAGACCGCCTAATCGCCCCCCGAGGGGGCTCTATAAGGTCGGTAATATCATCATTGTAATGCCCTGAAAATTTCGTGTTTCTAGGCCAAGTATTAAGGAAGATATCACACTCCTTCGGACTGATGATGGAGAATAGACCGCCCTTCGTGACCCCATCGCTACATACATACAAACACCTACACGTAGAAACTATTTTTGCCAACAAAAATACTTTTCGGACACCCTGTATACATACATACAAACATAAACACATATTAATACAAATATATTTGATTTGCTTGAAATTCGACCTAATAAAGTTTATCTAAGTACTAATAGGAGTATTTGCCCATTCCAAGAATTTTTGGACACCCTGTATACATTCAATCTAACACTCACACGGTTAAATAGGAATATAGACGATTTTCTTGAAATCCGCCTTAATTACGTTTATTTTGGTCGTATTAAAATGAGTTGCAAATACTAAGACTTTTCGGACACCCTGTATACACACGTACAAGCATAAACACATAGTAATACAAATATAGACGATTTTCTTGAAATCCGCCTTAATTAAGTTTATTTAGGTCCTAATAAAAGGAGTTGCACCCTGTATACACACGTACAATCATAAACACATAGTAATACAAATATAGACGATTTTCTTGAAATTCGCCTTAATTAAGTTTATTTTGGTCCTAATAAAAGGAGTTGCAAATAATAAGACTTTTCGGACACCCTGTATACACACGCACAAGCATAAACACATAGTAATACAAATATAGACAATTTTCTTGAAATCCGCCTTAATTAAGTTTATTTTGGTCCTAATAAAAGGAGTTGCAAATAATAAGACTTTTCGGACACCCTGTATACACACGTACAAGCATAAACACATATTAATACAAATATATTCGATTTACTTGAAATTCGACCTAATAATGCTAAGTACTAATAGGAGTATTTGCCCATTCCAAGAATTTTTGGACACCCTGTATACATTCAATCTAACACTCACACGTTTAAATAGGAATATAGGCGATTTTCTTGAAATCCGCCTTAATTACGTTTATTTTGGTCGTATTAAAATGAGTTGCAAATACTAAGACTTTTCGGACACCCTGTATACACACGTACAAGCATAAACACATAGTAATACAAATATAGACGATTTTCTTGAAATCCGCCTTAATTAAGTTTATTTAGGTCCTAATAAAAGGAGTTGCACCCTGTATACAAACGTAAAATCATAAACACATAGTAATACAAATATAGACGATTTTCTTGAAATCCGCCTTAATTAAGTTTATTTTGGTCCTAATAAAAGGAGTTGCAAATAATAAGACTTTTCGGACACCCTGTATACACACGCACAAGCATAAACACATAGTAATACAAATATAGACAATTTTCTTGAAATCCGCCTTAATTAAGTTTATTTTGGTCCTAATAAAAGGAGTTGCAAATAATAAGACTTTTCGGACACCCTGTATACACACGTACAAGCATAAACACATATTAATACAAATATATTCGATTTACTTGAAATTCGACCTAATAATGCTAAGTACTAATAGGAGTATTTGCCCATTCCAAACTAAGACTTTTCCAACACCCTGTATACAAACATATAAATCCGTACACATAGAAATGCAAATATATACCTACGATTTGCTTTAAATCCGACCATCGAGTTACTATTTGTATGAAAGGCAAAGGTATTTGCCCATTCAAAGACTTTTCGGACACCCTGTATACATACATAAAAACACAACACAACACGACACATGGTAATTTAAATATTTTCGATTTTCTTGTAAACCGACCCAATTAATTTTATCTTCGTACTTATGACAAAGTTATTTGCGCATATAAAGACTTTTCGGACACCCTGTAGGCATATACAGAATCACCCACATGCCGAAAGGTATAAAATGTACTTTCGAATCGTTCAGGTTACTTTAAAAGGGAGTCAATTCATTTCCCTAAAATTAAATTTGGCAAAGATATTTCCCCATACAAAGACTTTTTGGACATTCTGTTGTGTACCAACATATAAACAACCACACAAAGGAATGAAAAATTTACGATTTCCTTGAAATAAGACTCATTTAAGTTTTTCTTCGCTCTAATGACAAAGATATTTGCGCATACAAAGACTTTTCGGACACCCTGTAGACATATATACAATCATGCACATGCCGGAAGGTATAAAATGTATTTTAGAATCGTTCTGGTTACTTTAAAACGATCCGAATCAAGTCATTTCCCTAAAATTAAATTAAAATTATTCAATAATAATTAATATATTGCCCCAAAAGTATACACGCTCATGGATAGAAAATAAAATGCATATTTTGGGATTTTTTCGATGCCACTGAGCTTCATATTAGAATCTTCAATGATGCTTTGTAGCGTCATAGGAAAATCGATTAAAATGGTATTTAATCGGTATAATATGAAATGAAATGTCTTTCTACCGAAAGTATAAGGTCCCTAAATGCATTGCCCGGTAAATTCGAGGCCGAAGTTGGTCCGGACTCCTTCCAATCTCGCATCAAAATGCTGACATTTTAGCCAAATTGTGACATTTCATACATTATAATTAAATGAATAAATTTCCCCGTATAGAAATTGATTTTGACATGCATTTGCATGGTCTGAGAAAAATTTAAAAAATTCGTATTTAATGCTTAAATCGTCCAATGAAACGTATTTTAACTAAAAATATAAAGTCCATTTTACCTTTGCCATGTATATTTCAAGCCGAGATCGGTCCAGGAAGCTTCCAATATCGCTACAAAAACTGTTATTTTCATGACATTTTGACAGGTCATATTTTAATTTCGATGTAAAGAGGGTCCGTTCAATTGTTTTGTCAAGGCACGGCTTTTATATATGCACTTTTTAAAATTTTTCCTGCACCGATGCAAAAAAAGGTATTTATTTATAACTTTAACGAAAAAATATGGAATTTTAATTATTTAGGAGTGTTCTTAGATGATTAGGGAAGAAAATAAACCAAAAAAGAATCGTTAAATAAGAGAAATAATATATAATAATGCCTTTTAAAGATGAATTTTGGTTGAAAAAAACAGAAAAATTGAGTTTTTACCCCCTAAATTCGGTCCTGAATCACCCATTCGGGATTCATTTTAAAGCCTGATTATATCCCCAAGGAATAGCGTTGAAAAAGTTGAAAGAAATTAGATAGGAAAAGATACAGAGTGATTCAAATGTAGAGATGTCATGAAAAAAAATCGTAAATAATCTAAATTTAATTATCGCTTGCTCCTTTCCTATTAGGAATGAAGGAACCAAAAAATATGCAAATCACGTATTTCGGCGACCTCTTTCCGATAAGGCACATGGGATTTCGATTTGAATCCATTTTGACCCCCAAAAAAATTAAAAACTGTCATAAAATTGCACGAAAAATCGTAATTTCCACTTTTTCTCAAATTTTTCCAATTTGCAGTCGTTTTAGGTATAGGTAAATGTATTGCAAAAAGAAAGTGTTTGAGATTCTTTAGTTTTAAGTTCAAATACATTTTTCTGTCCGATGTTCCAGTTTCGACTTATTCAGTGCCAAAGTGGGGTCTACAAACAGCATTTTTCGACATAAAAAAATTCAAAAAAATTGCTTCCCATTTTCCGAATACCGCCAGTTTCAATAGAGTTCTGAAGCTCCCGGTCCTCCACAACCTCCAAAAATTTAAATTGATTTAATTCACTTTTGCGACCTGTAATCGATTGCAACGAAAATCGCTGAAATTTCGACTTTGACGTTTAATAGCTCCGAAACGGAACACCCTGTATAACTGAATTTTTTACCGAAGCTAGCCGCACTATCCCTCTATTAACCCAGAAAATTTGGTTGCCGCCACTCTAACCATTTTCGAGAAAAAAAATTGAAAAAGTGAAAATGTCGAAACGGACAACATACGCACGCACGCACGCACGCACATACGCACACACATTTTCTGACCAAGGGCTCGGTATATAGACCGAGCCTGAAAGGCGGTCTATAACTAGTACGGATAGACCGCCTAATCGCCCCCCGAGGGGGCTCTATAAGGTCGGTAATATCATCATTGTCATGCCCTGAAAATTTCGTGTTTCTAGGCCAAGTATTAAGGAAGATATCACACTCCTTCGGACTGATGATGGAGAATAGACCGCCCTTCGTGACCCCATCGCTACATACATACAAACACCTACACTTAGAAACTATTTTTGCCAACAAATATACTTTTCGGATACATATTAATACAAATATATTTGATTTGCTTGAAATTCGACCTAATAAAGTTTATCTAAGTACTAATAGGAGTATTTGCCCATTCCAAGAATTTTTGGACACCCTGTATACATTCAATCTAACACTCACACGTTTAAATAGGAATATAGACGATTTTCTTGAAATCCGCCTTAATTACGTTTATTTTGGTCGTATTAAAATGAGTTGCAAATACTAAGACTTTTCGGACACCCTGTATACACACGTACAAGCATAAACACATAGTAATACAAATATAGACGATTTTCTTGAAATCCGCCTTAATTAAGTTTATTTAGGTCCTAATAAAAGGAGTTGCACCCTGTATACACACGTACAATCATAAACACATAGTAATACAAATATAGACGATTTTCTTGAAATCCGCCTTAATTAAGTTTATTTTGGTCCTAATAAAAGGAGTTGCAAATAATAAGACTTTTCGGACACCCTGTATACACACGCACAAGCATAAACACATAGTAATACAAATATAGACAATTTTCTTGAAATCCGCCTTAATTAAGTTTATTTTGGTCCTAATAAAAGGAGTTGCAAATAATAAGACTTTTCGGACACCCTGTATACACACGTACAAGCATAAACACATATTAATACAAATATATTCGATTTACTTGAAATTCGACCTAATAATGCTAAGTACTAATAGGAGTATTTGCCCATTCCAAGAATTTTTGGACACCCTGCATACATTCAATCTAACACTCACACGTTTAAATAGGAATATAGACGATTTTCTTGAAATCCGCCTTAATTACGTTTATTTTGGTCGTATTAAAATGAGTTGCAAATACTAAGACTTTTCGGACACCCTGTATACACACGTACAAGCATAAACACATAGTAATACAAATATAGACGATTTTCTTGAAATCCGCCTTAATTACGTTTATTTTGGTCGTATTAAAATGAGTTGCAAATACTAAGACTTTTCGGACACCCTGTATACACACGTACAAGCATAAACACATAGTAATACAAATATAGACGATTTTCTTGAAATCCGCCTTAATTAAGTTTATTTAGGTCCTAATAAAAGGAGTTGCACCCTGTATACACACGTACAATCATAAACACATAGTAATACAAATATAGACGATTTTCTTGAAATCCGCCTTAATTAAGTTTATTTTGGTCCTAATAAAAGGAGTTGCAAATAATAAGACTTTTCGGACACCCTGTATACACACGCACAAGCATAAACACATAGTAATACAAATATAGACAATTTTCTTGAAATCCGCCTTAATTAAGTTTATTTTGGTCCTAATAAAAGGAGTTGCAAATAATAAGACTTTTCGGACACCCTGTATACACACGTACAAGCATAAACACATATTAATACAAATATATTCGATTTACTTGAAAATCGACCTAATAATGCTAAGTACTAATAGGAGTATTTGCCCCCCAACCAAACTAAGACTTTTCCAACACCCTGTATACAAACATATAAATCCGTACACATAGAAATGCAAATATATACCTACGATTTGCTTTAAATCCGACCATCGAGTTACTATTTGTACGAAAGGCAAAGGTATTTGCCCATTCAAAGACTTTTCGGACACCCTGTATACATACATAAAAACACAACACAACACGACACATGGTAATTTAAATATTTTCGATTTTCTTGAAAACCGACCCTATTAATTTTATCTTCGTACTTATGACAAAGTTATTTGCGCATATAAAGACTTTTCGGACACCCTGTAGGCATATACAGAATCACCCACATGCCGAAAGGTATAAAATGTACTTTCGAATCGTTCAGGTTACTTTAAAAGGGAGTCAATTCATTTCCCTAAAATTAAATTTGGCAAAGATATTTCCCCATACAAAGACTTTTTGGACATTCTGTTGTGTACCAACATATAAACAACCACACAAAGGAATGAAAAATTTACGATTTCCTTGAAATAAGACTCATTTAAGTTTTTCTTTGCTCTAATGACAAAGATATTTGCGCATACAAAGACTTTTCGCACACCCTGTAGACATATATACAATCATGCACATGCCGGAAGGTATAAAATGTATTTTAGAATCGTTCTGGTTACTTTAAAACGATCCGAATCAAGTCATTTCCCTAAAATTAAATTAAAATTATTCAATAATAATTAATAATATTGCCCCAAAAGTATACACGCTCATGGATAGAAAATAAAATGCATATTTTGGGATTTTTTCGATGCCACTGAGCTTCATATTAGAATCTTCAATGATGCTTTGTAGCGTCATAGGAAAATCGATTAAAATGGTATTTAATCGGTATAATATGAAATGAAATGTCTTTCTACCGAAAGTATAAGGTCCCTAAATGCATTGCCCGGTAAATTCGAGGCCGAAGTTGGTCTGGACTCCTTCCAATCTCGCATCAAAATGCTGACATTTTAGCCAAATTGTGACATTTCATACATTATAATTAAATGAATAAATTTCCCCGTATAGAAATTGATTTTGACATGCATTTGCGTGGTCTGAGAAAAATTAAAAAAATTCGTATTTAATGCTTAAATCGTCCAATGAAACGTATTTTAACTAAAAATATAAAGTCCGTTTTACCTTTGCCATGTATATTTCAAGCCGAAATCGGTTCAGGAAGCTTCCAATATCGCTACGAAAACTGTTATTTTCATGACATTTTGACAGGTCATATTTTAATTTCGATGTAAAGAGGGTCCGTTCAATTGTTTTGTCAAGGCACGGCTTTTATATATGCACTTTTTAAAATTTTTCCTGCAGCGATGCAAAAAAAGGTATTTATTTATAACTTTAACGAAAAAATATGGAGTTTTAATTAGTTAGGAGTGTTCTTAGATGATCAGGGAAGAAAATAAACCAAAAAAGAATCGTTAAATAAGAGAAATAATATATAATAATGCCTTTTAAATATGAATTTTGATGGAAAAAAACAGAAAAAATGAGTTTTTACCCCCTAAATCAGGCCCTGGATCACCCATTCGGGATTCATTTTAAAGCCTGATTATATCCCCAACGGATAGCGTTGAAAAAGTTAGAAGAAATTAGATAGGAAAAGATACAGAGTGATTCAAATGTAGAGATGTCATGAAAAAAAATCGTAAAAAATCGAAATTTAATTATCGATTTCTCCTTTCCTATTAGAAATAAAAGAACTAAAAAATACGTTTCTAACGTACTTCGGCGAGCTCTTTCCGATAGGGCATATGGAATTTCGATTTGGATCCATTTTGACCCCCCAAAAAATTCAAAACCGTCAAAAATTTGCATGAAAAATCGTAATTTCCACTTTTTCCCAAATTTTTCCAATTTCCAGTCGTTTTAGGTATAGGTAAATGTATTGCAAAAAGAAAGTATTTGAGATTCTTTAGTTTTAAGTTCAAATACGTTTTTCTGTCCGATGTTCCGGTTTCGACTTATTCGGTGCCAAATTGGGGTCTACAAAGGGCATTTTTCGACATAAAAAAATTCAAAAAAATTACTTCCCATTTTCCGAATACCGCCAGTTTCAATAGGGTTCGGAACACCCCGGTCCTCCACAACCTCCAAAAATTTAAATCGATTTAATTCACTTTTGCGACCTGTAATCGATGTCAACGGAAATCGCTGAAATTTCGACTTTGACGTTTACTAACTCCGAAACGGAACACCCGGTATATCTGAATTTTTTACCGAAGCTAGTCGCACTATCCCTCTATTAACCCAGAAAATTTGGTTGCTGCCCCTCTAACCATTTTCGAGAAAAAAAATTGAAAATGTGAAAATGTCGAAACGGACGACAACATACATACACACACACATTTTTCTGACCAAGGGCTCGGTATATAGACCGAGCCTGAAAGGCGGTCTATAACTAGTACGGGTAGACCGCCTAATCGCCCCCCGAGGGGGCTCTATAAGGTCGGTAATATCATCATTGTCATGCCCTGAAAATTTCGTGTTTCTATGCCATGTATTTAGGAAGATATCACACTCCTTCGGACTGATGATGGAGAATAGACCGCCCTTCGTGACCCCATCGCTACATACATACAAACACCTACACGTAGAAACTATTTTTGCCAACAAAAATACTTTTCGGACACCCTGTATACATATATACAAACATAAACACATATTAATACAAATATATTTGATTTGCTTGAAATTCGACCTAATAAAGTTTATCTAAGTACTAATAGGAGTATTTGCCCATTCCAAGAATTTTTGGACACCCTGTATACATTCAATCTAACACTCACACGTTTAAATAGGAATATAGACGATTTTCTTGAAATCCGCCTTAATTACGTTTATTTTGGTCGTATTAAAATGAGTTGCAAATACTAAGACTTTTCGGACACCCTGTATACACACGTACAAGCATAAACACATAGTAATACAAATATAGACGATTTTCTTGAAATCCGCCTTAATTAAGTTTATTTAGGTCCTAATAAAAGGAGTTGCAAATAATAAGACTTTTCGGACACCCTGTATACACACGCACAAGCATAAACACATAGTAATACAAATATAGACAATTTTCTTGAAATCCGCCTTAATTAAGTTTATTTTGGTCCTAATAAAAGGAGTTGCAAATAATAAGACTTTTCGGACACCCTGTATACACACGCACAAGCATAAACACATAGTAATATAAATATAGACAATTTTCTTGAAATCCGCCTTAATTAAGTTTATTTTGGTCCTAATAAAAGGAGTTGCAAATAATAAGACTTTTCGGACACCCTGTATACACACGTACAAGCATAAACACATATTAATACAAATATATTCGATTTACTTGAAATTCGACCTAATAATGCTAAGTACTAATAGGAGTATTTGCCCATTCCAAGAATTTTTGGACACCCTGTATACATTCAATCTAACACTCACACGTTTAAATAGACGATTTTCTTGAAATCCGCCTTAATTACGTTTATTTTGGTCGTATTAAAATGAGTTGCAAATACTAAGACTTTTCGGACACCCTGTATACACACGTACAATCATAAACACATAGTAATAAAAATATAGACGATTTTCTTGAAATCCGCCTTAATTAAGTTTATTTTGGTCCTAATAAAAGGAGTTGCAAATAATAAGACTTTTCGGACACCCTGTATACACACGCACAAGCATAAACACATAGTAATACAAATATAGACAATTTTCTTGAAATCCGCCTTAATTAAGTTTATTTTGGTCCTAATAAAAGGAGTTGCAAATAATAAGACTTTTCGGACACCCTGTATACACACGTACAAGCATAAACACATATTAATACAAATATATTCGATTTACTTGAAATTCGACCTAATAATGCTAAGTACTAATAGGAGTATTTGCCCATTCCAAACTAAGACTTTTCCAACACCCTGTATACAAACATATAAATCCGTACACATAGAAATGCAAATATATACCTACGATTTGCTTTAAATCCGACCATCGAGTTACTATTTGTACGAAAGGCAAAGGTATTTGCCCATTCAAAGACTTTTCGGACACCCTGTATACATACATAAAAACACAACACAACACGACACATGGTAATTTAAATATTTTCGATTTTCTTGAAAACCGACCCTATTAATTTTATCTTCGTACTTATGACAAAGTTATTTGCGCATATAAAGGGTTTTCGGACACCCTGTAGGCATATACAGAATCACCCACATGCCGAAAGGTATAAAATGTACTTTCGAATCGTTCAGGTTACTTTAAAAGGGAGTCAATTCATTTCCCTAAAATTAAATTTGGCAAAGATATTTCCCCATACAAAGACTTTTTGGACATTCTGTTGTGTGTACCAACATATAAACAACCACACAAAGGAATGAAAAATTTACGATTTCCTTGAAATAAGACTCATTTAAGTTTTTCTTCGCTCTAATGACAAAGATATTTGCGCATACAAAGACTTTTCGGACACCCTGTAGACATATATACAATCATGCACATGCCGGAAGGTATAAAATGTATTTTAGAATCGTTCTGGTTACTTTAAAACGATCCGAATCAAGTCATTTCCCTAAAATTAAATTAAAATTATTCAATAATAATTAATATATTGCCCCAAAAGTATACACGCTCATGGTTAGAAAATAAAATGCATATTTTGGGATTTTTTCGATGCCACTGAGCTTCATATTAGAATCTTCAATGATGCTTTGTAGCGTCATAGGAAAATCGATTAAAATGGTATTTAATCGGTATAATATGAAATGAAATGTCTTTCTACCGAAAGTATAAGGTCCCTAAATGCATTGCCCGGTAAATTCGAGGCCGAAGTTGGTCCGGACTCCTTCCAATCACGCATCAAAATGCTGACATTTTAGCCAAATTGTGACATTTCATACATTATAATTAAATGAATAAATTTCCCCGTATAGAAATTGATTTTTAAATGCCTTTGCAGGACCTCAGCAAAATTAATGAAATTGGTATTTAATGCTCAAATCGTCCAATGAAATGTACCGCTATTAAAAATATAAAGACCATTTTACCTTTGCCATGTATATTTCAAGCCGAAATCGGTTCAGGAAGCTTCCAATATCGCTACGAAAACTGTTATTTTCATGACATTTTGACAGGTCATATTTTAATTTCGATGTAAAGAGGGTCCGTTCAATTGTTTTGTCAAGGCACGGCTTTTATATATGCACTTTTTAAAATTTTTCCTGCAGCGATGCAAAAAAAGGTATTTATTTATAACTTTAACGAAAAAATATGGAGTTTTAATTGGTTAGGAGTGTTCTTAGATGATCAGGGAAGAAAATAAACCAAAAAAGAATCGTTAAATAAGAGAAATAATATATAATAATGCCTTTTAAAGATGACTTTTGGTTGAAAAAAACCGAAAAAATGAGTTTTTACCCCCTAAATGCGGCGCTGGATCACCCATTCGGGATTTGTTTTAAAGCCTGATTATATCCCCAACGGATAGAGTTGAAAAAGTTAGAAGAAATTAGATAGGAAAAGATACAGAGTGATTCAAATGTAGAGATGTCATGAAAAAAAATCGTAAAAAATCGAAATTTAATTATCAATTGCTCCTTTCCTATTAGAAATAAAAGAACTAAAAAATACGTTTCCAACGTATTTCGGCGAGCTCTTTCCGATAGGGCACATGGAATTTCGATTTGGATCCATTTTGACCCCCCAAAAAATTCAAAACCGTCAAAAATTTGCATGAAAAATCGTAATTTCCACTTTTTCCCAAATTTTTCCAATTTCCAGTCGTTTTAGGTATAGGTAAATGTATTGCAAAAAGAAAGTATTTGAGATTCTTTAGTTTTAAGTTCAAATACGTTTTTCTGTCCGATGTTCCGGTTTCGACTTATTCGGTGCCAAAGTGGGGTCTACAAACAGCATTTTTCGACATAAAAAAATTCAAAAAAATTGCTTCCCATTTTCCGAATACCGCCAGTTTCAATAGGGTTCTGAAGCTCCCGGTCCTCCACAACCTCCAAAAATTTAAATTGATTTAATTCACTTTTGCGACCTGTAATCGATTGCAACGAAAATCGCTGAAATTTCGACTTTGACGTTTAATAGCTCCGAAACGGAACACCCTGTATAACTGAATTTTTTACCGAAGCTAGCCGCACTATCCCTCTATTAACCCAGAAAATTTGGTTGCCGCCACTCTAACCATTTTCGAGAAAAAAAATTGAAAAAGTGAAAATGTCGAAACGGACAACATACGCACGCACGCACGCACGCACATACGCACACACATTTTCTGACCAAGGGCTCGGTATATAGACCGAGCCTGAAAGGCGGTCTATAACTAGTACGGGTAGACCGCCTAATCGCCCCCCGAGGGGGCTCTATAAGGTCGGTAATATAAAACATTGTCATGCCCTGAAAATGTCGTGTTGCTAGGCCATGTATTAAGGAAGATATCACACTCCTTCGGACTGATGATGGAGAATAGACCGCCCTTCGTAACCCCATCGCTACATACATACAAACACCTACACGTAGAAACTATTTTTGCCAACAAAAATACTTTTCGGACACCCTGTATACATACATTGAAACATAAACACATATTAATACAAATATATTCGATTTGCTTGAAATTCGACCTAATAAACTTTATCTAAGTACTAATAGGAGTATTTGCCCATTCCAAGACTTTTTAGACACCCTGTATACATTCAATCTAACACTCACACGTTTAAATAGGAATATAGACGATTTTCTTGAAATCCGCCTTAATTACGTTTATTGTGGTCGTATTAAAAGGAGTTGCAAATGCTAAGACTTTTCGGACACCCTGTATACACACGTACAAGCATAAACACATAGTAATACAAATATAGACGATTTTCTTGAAATCCGCCTTAATTAAGTTTATTTAGGTCCTAATAAAAGGAGTTGCAAATAATAAGACTTTTCGGACACCCTGTATACACACGTACAATCATAAACACATAGTAATACAAATATAGACGATTTTCTTGAAATCCGCCTTAATTAAGTTTATTTTGGTCCTAATAAAAGGAGTTGCAAATAAGAAGACTTTTCGGACACCCTGTATACACACGTACAAGCATAAACACATAGTAATACAAATATAGACAATTTTCTTGAAATCCGCCTTAATTAAGTTTATTTTGGTCGTAATAAAAGGAGTTGCAAATAATAAGACTTTTCGGACACCCTGTATACACACGTACAAGCATAAACACATATTAATACAAATATATTCGATTTACTTGAAATTCGCCTAATAATGTTTATCTAAGTACTAATAGGAGTATTTGCCCATTCCAAACTAAGACTTTTCCAACACCCTGTATACAAACATATAAATCCGTACACATAGAAATGCAAATATATACCTACGATTTGCTTTAAATCCGACCATCGAGTTACTATTTGTACGAAAGGCAAAGGTATTAGCCCATTCAAAGACTTTTCGGACACCCTGTATACATACATAAAAACACAACACAACACGACACATGGTAATTTAAATATTTTCGATTTTCTTGAAAACCGACCCTATTAATTTTATCTTCGTACTTATGACAAAGTTATTTGCGCATATAAAGACTTTTCGGACACCCTGTAGGCATATACAGAATCACCCACATGCCGAAAGGTATAAAATGTACTTTCGAATCGTTCAGGTTACTTTAAAAGGGAGTCAATTCATTTCCCTAAAATTAAATTTGGCAAAGATATTTCCCCATACAAAGACTTTTTGGACATTCTGTTGTGTACCAACATATAAACAACCACACAAAGGAATGAAAAATTTACGATTTCCTTGAAATAAGACTCATTTAAGTTTTTCTTCGCTCTAATGACAAAGATATTTGCGCATACAAAGACTTTTCGGACACCCTGTAGACATATATACAATCATGCACATGCCGGAAGGTATAAAATGTATTTTAGAATCGTTCTGGTTACTTTAAAACGATCCGAATCAAGTCATTTCCCTAAAATTAAATTAAAATTATTCAATGATAATTAATATATTGCCCCAAAAGTATACACGCTCATGGATAGAAAATAAAATGCATATTTTGGGATTTTTTCGATGCCACTGAGCTTCATATTAGAATCTTCAATGATGCTTTGTAGCGTCATAGGAAAATCGATTAAAATGGTATTTAATCGGTATAATATGAAATGAAATGTCTTTCTACCGAAAGTATAAGGTCCCTAAATGCATTGCCCGGTAAATTCGAGGCCGAAGTTGGTCCGGACTCCTTCCAATCTCGCATCAAAATGCTGACATTTTAGCCAAATTGTGACATTTCATACATTATAATTAAATGAATAAATTTCCCCGTATAGAAATTGATTTTTAAATGCCTTTGCAGGACCTCAGCAAAATTAATGAAATTGGTATTTAATGCTCAAATCGTCCAATGAAATGTACCGCTATTAAAAATATAAAGTCCATTTTACCTTTGCCATGTATATTTCAAGCCGAAATCGGTCCAGGAAGCTTCCAATATCGCTACAAAAACTGTTATTTTCATGACATTTTGACAGGTCATATTTTTTTAATTTCGATGTAAAGAGGGTCCGTTCAATTGTTTTGTCAAGGCACGGCTTTTATATATGCACTTTTTAAAATTTTTCCTGCAGCGATGCAAAAAAAGGTATTTATTTATAACTTTAACGAAAAAATATGGAGTTTTAATTAGTTAGGAGTGTTCTTAGATGATCAGGGAAGAAAATAAACCAAAAAAGAATCGTTAAATAAGAGAAATAATATATAATAATGCCTTTTAAATATGAATTTTGATGGAAACAAACAGAAAAAATGAGTTTTTACCCCCTAAATCAGGCCCTGGATCACCCATTCGGGATTCATTTTAAAGCCTGATTATATCCCCAACGGATAGCGTTGAAAAAGTTAGAAGAAATTAGATAGGAAAAGATACAGAGTGATTCAAATGTAGAGATGTCATGAAAAAAAAATCGTAAAAAATCGAAATTTAATTATCGATTTCTCCTTTCCTATTAGAAATAAAAGAACTAAAAAATACGTTTCTAATGTATTTCGGCGAGCTCTTTCCGATAGGGCACATGGAATTTCGATTTGGATCCATTTTGACCCCCCAAAAAATTCAAAACCGTCAAAAATTTGCATGAAAATTCGTAATTTCCACTTTTTCCCAAATTTTTCCAATTTCCAGTCGTTTTAGGTATAGGTAAATGTATTGCAAAAAGAAAGTATTTGAGATTCTTTAGTTTTAAGTTCAAATACGTTTTTCTGTCCGATGTTCCGGTTTCGACTTATTCGGTGCCAAATTGGGGTCTACAAAGGGCATTTTCCGACATAAAAAAATTCAAAAAAATTACTTCCCATTTTCCGAATACCGCCAGTTTCAATAGGGTTCGGAACACCCCGGTCCTCCACAACCTCCAAAAATTTAAATCGATTTAATTCACTTTTGCGACCTGTAATCGATGTCAACGGAAATCGCTGAAATTTCGACTTTGGCGTTTAATACCTCCGAAACGGAACACCCTGTATAACTGAATTTTTTACCGAAGCTAGCCGCACTATCCCTCTATTAACCCAGAAAATGTGGTTGCCGCCTCTATAACCGTTTTCGAGAAAAAAAATTGAAAAGGTGAAAATGTCGAAACGGACGACAACATACGGCCATACACACACACATTTTTCTGACCAAGGGCTCGGTATATAGACCGAGCCTGAAAGGCGGTCTATAACTAGATTGCATAGACCGCCTAATCGCCCCCCGAGGGGGCTCTATAAGGTCGGTAATATCATCATTGTAATGCCCTGAAAATTTCGTGTTTCTAGGCCAAGTATTAAGGAAGATATCACACTCCTTCGGACTGATGATGGAGAATAGACCGCCCTTCGTGACCCCATCGCTACATACATACAAACACCTACACGTAGAAACTATTTTTGCCAACAAAAATACTTTTCGGACACCCTGTATACATACATACAAACATAAACACATATTAATACAAATATATTTGATTTGCTTGAAATTCGACCTAATAAAGTTTATCTAAGTACTAATAGGAGTATTTGCCCATTCCAAGAATTTTTGGACACCCTGTATACATTCAATCTAACACTCACACGGTTAAATAGGAATATAGACGATTTTCTTGAAATCCGCCTTAATTACGTTTATTTTGGTCGTATTAAAATGAGTTGCAAATACTAAGACTTTTCGGACACCCTGTATACACACGTACAAGCATAAACACATAGTAATACAAATATAGACGATTTTCTTGAAATCCGCCTTAATTAAGTTTATTTAGGTCCTAATAAAAGGAGTTGCACCCTGTATACACACGTACAATCATAAACACATAGTAATACAAATATAGACGATTTTCTTGAAATTCGCCTTAATTAAGTTTATTTTGGTCCTAATAAAAGGAGTTGCAAATAATAAGACTTTTCGGACACCCTGTATACACACGCACAAGCATAAACACATAGTAATACAAATATAGACAATTTTCTTGAAATCCGCCTTAATTAAGTTTATTTTGGTCCTAATAAAAGGAGTTGCAAATAATAAGACTTTTCGGACACCCTGTATACACACGTACAAGCATAAACACATATTAATACAAATATATTCGATTTACTTGAAATTCGACCTAATAATGCTAAGTACTAATAGGAGTATTTGCCCATTCCAAGAATTTTTGGACACCCTGTATACATTCAATCTAACACTCACACGTTTAAATAGGAATATAGGCGATTTTCTTGAAATCCGCCTTAATTACGTTTATTTTGGTCGTATTAAAATGAGTTGCAAATACTAAGACTTTTCGGACACCCTGTATACACACGTACAAGCATAAACACATAGTAATACAAATATAGACGATTTTCTTGAAATCCGCCTTAATTAAGTTTATTTAGGTCCTAATAAAAGGAGTTGCACCCTGTATACAAACGTAAAATCATAAACACATAGTAATACAAATATAGACGATTTTCTTGAAATCCGCCTTAATTAAGTTTATTTTGGTCCTAATAAAAGGAGTTGCAAATAATAAGACTTTTCGGACACCCTGTATACACACGCACAAGCATAAACACATAGTAATACAAATATAGACAATTTTCTTGAAATCCGCCTTAATTAAGTTTATTTTGGTCCTAATAAAAGGAGTTGCAAATAATAAGACTTTTCGGACACCCTGTATACACACGTACAAGCATAAACACATATTAATACAAATATATTCGATTTACTTGAAATTCGACCTAATAATGCTAAGTACTAATAGGAGTATTTGCCCATTCCAAACTAAGACTTTTCCAACACCCTGTATACAAACATATAAATCCGTACACATAGAAATGCAAATATATACCTACGATTTGCTTTAAATCCGACCATCGAGTTACTATTTGTATGAAAGGCAAAGGTATTTGCCCATTCAAAGACTTTTCGGACACCCTGTATACATACATAAAAACACAACACAACACGACACATGGTAATTTAAATATTTTCGATTTTCTTGTAAACCGACCCAATTAATTTTATCTTCGTACTTATGACAAAGTTATTTGCGCATATAAAGACTTTTCGGACACCCTGTAGGCATATACAGAATCACCCACATGCCGAAAGGTATAAAATGTACTTTCGAATCGTTCAGGTTACTTTAAAAGGGAGTCAATTCATTTCCCTAAAATTAAATTTGGCAAAGATATTTCCCCATACAAAGACTTTTTGGACATTCTGTTGTGTACCAACATATAAACAACCACACAAAGGAATGAAAAATTTACGATTTCCTTGAAATAAGACTCATTTAAGTTTTTCTTCGCTCTAATGACAAAGATATTTGCGCATACAAAGACTTTTCGGACACCCTGTAGACATATATACAATCATGCACATGCCGGAAGGTATAAAATGTATTTTAGAATCGTTCTGGTTACTTTAAAACGATCCGAATCAAGTCATTTCCCTAAAATTAAATTAAAATTATTCAATAATAATTAATATATTGCCCCAAAAGTATACACGCTCATGGATAGAAAATAAAATGCATATTTTGGGATTTTTTCGATGCCACTGAGCTTCATATTAGAATCTTCAATGATGCTTTGTAGCGTCATAGGAAAATCGATTAAAATGGTATTTAATCGGTATAATATGAAATGAAATGTCTTTCTACCGAAAGTATAAGGTCCCTAAATGCATTGCCCGGTAAATTCGAGGCCGAAGTTGGTCCGGACTCCTTCCAATCTCGCATCAAAATGCTGACATTTTAGCCAAATTGTGACATTTCATACATTATAATTAAATGAATAAATTTCCCCGTATAGAAATTGATTTTGACATGCATTTGCATGGTCTGAGAAAAATTTAAAAAATTCGTATTTAATGCTTAAATCGTCCAATGAAACGTATTTTAACTAAAAATATAAAGTCCATTTTACCTTTGCCATGTATATTTCAAGCCGAGATCGGTCCAGGAAGCTTCCAATATCGCTACAAAAACTGTTATTTTCATGACATTTTGACAGGTCATATTTTAATTTCGATGTAAAGAGGGTCCGTTCAATTGTTTTGTCAAGGCACGGCTTTTATATATGCACTTTTTAAAATTTTTCCTGCACCGATGCAAAAAAAGGTATTTATTTATAACTTTAACGAAAAAATATGGAATTTTAATTATTTAGGAGTGTTCTTAGATGATTAGGGAAGAAAATAAACCAAAAAAGAATCGTTAAATAAGAGAAATAATATATAATAATGCCTTTTAAAGATGAATTTTGGTTGAAAAAAACAGAAAAATTGAGTTTTTACCCCCTAAATTCGGTCCTGAATCACCCATTCGGGATTCATTTTAAAGCCTGATTATATCCCCAAGGAATAGCGTTGAAAAAGTTGAAAGAAATTAGATAGGAAAAGATACAGAGTGATTCAAATGTAGAGATGTCATGAAAAAAAATCGTAAATAATCTAAATTTAATTATCGCTTGCTCCTTTCCTATTAGGAATGAAGGAACCAAAAAATATGCAAATCACGTATTTCGGCGACCTCTTTCCGATAAGGCACATGGGATTTCGATTTGAATCCATTTTGACCCCCAAAAAAATTAAAAACTGTCATAAAATTGCACGAAAAATCGTAATTTCCACTTTTTCTCAAATTTTTCCAATTTGCAGTCGTTTTAGGTATAGGTAAATGTATTGCAAAAAGAAAGTGTTTGAGATTCTTTAGTTTTAAGTTCAAATACATTTTTCTGTCCGATGTTCCAGTTTCGACTTATTCAGTGCCAAAGTGGGGTCTACAAACAGCATTTTTCGACATAAAAAAATTCAAAAAAATTGCTTCCCATTTTCCGAATACCGCCAGTTTCAATAGAGTTCTGAAGCTCCCGGTCCTCCACAACCTCCAAAAATTTAAATTGATTTAATTCACTTTTGCGACCTGTAATCGATTGCAACGAAAATCGCTGAAATTTCGACTTTGACGTTTAATAGCTCCGAAACGGAACACCCTGTATAACTGAATTTTTTACCGAAGCTAGCCGCACTATCCCTCTATTAACCCAGAAAATTTGGTTGCCGCCACTCTAACCATTTTCGAGAAAAAAAATTGAAAAAGTGAAAATGTCGAAACGGACAACATACGCACGCACGCACGCACGCACATACGCACACACATTTTCTGACCAAGGGCTCGGTATATAGACCGAGCCTGAAAGGCGGTCTATAACTAGATTGCATAGACCGCCTAATCGCCCCCCGAGGGGGCTCTATAAGGTCGGTAATATCATCATTGTAATGCCCTGAAAATTTCGTGTTTCTAGGCCAAGTATTAAGGAAGATATCACACTCCTTCGGACTGATGATGGAGAATAGACCGCCCTTCGTGACCCCATCGCTACATACATACAAACACCTACACGTAGAAACTATTTTTGCCAACAAAAATACTTTTCGGACACCCTGTATACATACATACAAACATAAACACATATTAATACAAATATATTTGATTTGCTTGAAATTCGACCTAATAAAGTTTATCTAAGTACTAATAGGAGTATTTGCCCATTCCAAGAATTTTTGGACACCCTGTATACATTCAATCTAACACTCACACGGTTAAATAGGAATATAGACGATTTTCTTGAAATCCGCCTTAATTACGTTTATTTTGGTCGTATTAAAATGAGTTGCAAATACTAAGACTTTTCGGACACCCTGTATACACACGTACAAGCATAAACACATAGTAATACAAATATAGACGATTTTCTTGAAATCCGCCTTAATTAAGTTTATTTAGGTCCTAATAAAAGGAGTTGCACCCTGTATACACACGTACAATCATAAACACATAGTAATACAAATATAGACGATTTTCTTGAAATTCGCCTTAATTAAGTTTATTTTGGTCCTAATAAAAGGAGTTGCAAATAATAAGACTTTTCGGACACCCTGTATACACACGCACAAGCATAAACACATAGTAATACAAATATAGACAATTTTCTTGAAATCCGCCTTAATTAAGTTTATTTTGGTCCTAATAAAAGGAGTTGCAAATAATAAGACTTTTCGGACACCCTGTATACACACGTACAAGCATAAACACATATTAATACAAATATATTCGATTTACTTGAAATTCGACCTAATAATGCTAAGTACTAATAGGAGTATTTGCCCATTCCAAGAATTTTTGGACACCCTGTATACATTCAATCTAACACTCACACGTTTAAATAGGAATATAGGCGATTTTCTTGAAATCCGCCTTAATTACGTTTATTTTGGTCGTATTAAAATGAGTTGCAAATACTAAGACTTTTCGGACACCCTGTATACACACGTACAAGCATAAACACATAGTAATACAAATATAGACGATTTTCTTGAAATCCGCCTTAATTAAGTTTATTTAGGTCCTAATAAAAGGAGTTGCACCCTGTATACAAACGTAAAATCATAAACACATAGTAATACAAATATAGACGATTTTCTTGAAATCCGCCTTAATTAAGTTTATTTTGGTCCTAATAAAAGGAGTTGCAAATAATAAGACTTTTCGGACACCCTGTATACACACGCACAAGCATAAACACATAGTAATACAAATATAGACAATTTTCTTGAAATCCGCCTTAATTAAGTTTATTTTGGTCCTAATAAAAGGAGTTGCAAATAATAAGACTTTTCGGACACCCTGTATACACACGTACAAGCATAAACACATATTAATACAAATATATTCGATTTACTTGAAATTCGACCTAATAATGCTAAGTACTAATAGGAGTATTTGCCCATTCCAAACTAAGACTTTTCCAACACCCTGTATACAAACATATAAATCCGTACACATAGAAATGCAAATATATACCTACGATTTGCTTTAAATCCGACCATCGAGTTACTATTTGTATGAAAGGCAAAGGTATTTGCCCATTCAAAGACTTTTCGGACACCCTGTATACATACATAAAAACACAACACAACACGACACATGGTAATTTAAATATTTTCGATTTTCTTGTAAACCGACCCAATTAATTTTATCTTCGTACTTATGACAAAGTTATTTGCGCATATAAAGACTTTTCGGACACCCTGTAGGCATATACAGAATCACCCACATGCCGAAAGGTATAAAATGTACTTTCGAATCGTTCAGGTTACTTTAAAAGGGAGTCAATTCATTTCCCTAAAATTAAATTTGGCAAAGATATTTCCCCATACAAAGACTTTTTGGACATTCTGTTGTGTACCAACATATAAACAACCACACAAAGGAATGAAAAATTTACGATTTCCTTGAAATAAGACTCATTTAAGTTTTTCTTCGCTCTAATGACAAAGATATTTGCGCATACAAAGACTTTTCGGACACCCTGTAGACATATATACAATCATGCACATGCCGGAAGGTATAAAATGTATTTTAGAATCGTTCTGGTTACTTTAAAACGATCCGAATCAAGTCATTTCCCTAAAATTAAATTAAAATTATTCAATAATAATTAATATATTGCCCCAAAAGTATACACGCTCATGGATAGAAAATAAAATGCATATTTTGGGATTTTTTCGATGCCACTGAGCTTCATATTAGAATCTTCAATGATGCTTTGTAGCGTCATAGGAAAATCGATTAAAATGGTATTTAATCGGTATAATATGAAATGAAATGTCTTTCTACCGAAAGTATAAGGTCCCTAAATGCATTGCCCGGTAAATTCGAGGCCGAAGTTGGTCCGGACTCCTTCCAATCTCGCATCAAAATGCTGACATTTTAGCCAAATTGTGACATTTCATACATTATAATTAAATGAATAAATTTCCCCGTATAGAAATTGATTTTGACATGCATTTGCATGGTCTGAGAAAAATTTAAAAAATTCGTATTTAATGCTTAAATCGTCCAATGAAACGTATTTTAACTAAAAATATAAAGTCCATTTTACCTTTGCCATGTATATTTCAAGCCGAGATCGGTCCAGGAAGCTTCCAATATCGCTACAAAAACTGTTATTTTCATGACATTTTGACAGGTCATATTTTAATTTCGATGTAAAGAGGGTCCGTTCAATTGTTTTGTCAAGGCACGGCTTTTATATATGCACTTTTTAAAATTTTTCCTGCACCGATGCAAAAAAAGGTATTTATTTATAACTTTAACGAAAAAATATGGAATTTTAATTATTTAGGAGTGTTCTTAGATGATTAGGGAAGAAAATAAACCAAAAAAGAATCGTTAAATAAGAGAAATAATATATAATAATGCCTTTTAAAGATGAATTTTGGTTGAAAAAAACAGAAAAATTGAGTTTTTACCCCCTAAATTCGGTCCTGAATCACCCATTCGGGATTCATTTTAAAGCCTGATTATATCCCCAAGGAATAGCGTTGAAAAAGTTGAAAGAAATTAGATAGGAAAAGATACAGAGTGATTCAAATGTAGAGATGTCATGAAAAAAAATCGTAAATAATCTAAATTTAATTATCGCTTGCTCCTTTCCTATTAGGAATGAAGGAACCAAAAAATATGCAAATCACGTATTTCGGCGACCTCTTTCCGATAAGGCACATGGGATTTCGATTTGAATCCATTTTGACCCCCAAAAAAATTAAAAACTGTCATAAAATTGCACGAAAAATCGTAATTTCCACTTTTTCTCAAATTTTTCCAATTTGCAGTCGTTTTAGGTATAGGTAAATGTATTGCAAAAAGAAAGTGTTTGAGATTCTTTAGTTTTAAGTTCAAATACATTTTTCTGTCCGATGTTCCAGTTTCGACTTATTCAGTGCCAAAGTGGGGTCTACAAACAGCATTTTTCGACATAAAAAAATTCAAAAAAATTGCTTCCCATTTTCCGAATACCGCCAGTTTCAATAGAGTTCTGAAGCTCCCGGTCCTCCACAACCTCCAAAAATTTAAATTGATTTAATTCACTTTTGCGACCTGTAATCGATTGCAACGAAAATCGCTGAAATTTCGACTTTGACGTTTAATAGCTCCGAAACGGAACACCCTGTATAACTGAATTTTTTACCGAAGCTAGCCGCACTATCCCTCTATTAACCCAGAAAATTTGGTTGCCGCCACTCTAACCATTTTCGAGAAAAAAAATTGAAAAAGTGAAAATGTCGAAACGGACAACATACGCACGCACGCACGCACGCACATACGCACACACATTTTCTGACCAAGGGCTCGGTATATAGACCGAGCCTGAAAGGCGGTCTATAATAATATTTGACGTTTAATGGCAGATATGTAAATATCATGGCAACCTAATTAGAAATGCATATATATCAATGTGTTTACGGTTGTAGGGTAGAGAATGGGAAATGTTCAAAATCGTAACAATTTTTATTTTTATCATTTTTAATGAATAAAGAGGTAACTGTTTATTAGAAATCAGTTTGCAATTCTAAATAAATTTTTTTCATAAAAGTTTTCGATATTGTCAAAAATAAAAGCATTTTACTGTAGGGTAAAATTCATATTTTCTGACAGACCTCGTATATGACTGGGAAATTTCGACATCTGATGATTGCAATTTAGGTTTTGGACCATGCAGAACTTTTTATGAAGAATTACTTTTTTTCGTAAAATTAATAATAAAAAAGTTTCCCATATGCTGCGAACTTAAGCAGACACACTGTATATATATATATATATATATATATATATATATATATATATATATATATATATATATATATATATATATATATATATAATTTACAAAAATGATTGAAATGTTGCTGTACCAAGTGGTCATAATGTGCATCGCAGTTAGCACGGTTGTTTAACTTTTCACATCGCATAGGAACATTTCCGTTCCCGCACCGATAATGCTGCGTTGGTGTGTGGAATACTTTATAGAAGGACTATTAAGATTTGTTGCAGGACCTCGTTTACCCTGCCCTCAAATCAGTGGTGGTTTGTCACACAGAATTTCGCTGTGTTAGTCAAATACCTGTCGAGTATAGCTCTGTTTCGGGTTAGGCTACTCTGTCATCCGCCAGGGATTGTCGTATATATCGTATATTAATTCTAATAAGAAATTAATCCCAAGACGAAGAAAGGATACAAAAAAATTGTTTGTTTCAGGATAACAGTGGCAGTTTTGATAGACTAATACCGCTGCTAAACAAAAACGTGGGATTTCTGGCTATTGACTTGCCTGGCCACGGGCTCTCATCACGGCTTCCAGTTGGTGTTTACTATCATTTTACAAACTACCTTTTGGTTGTCAAATCTATAGTTAACTATTTTCAATGGCCTAAAGTTTCATTGTTAGGACATTCAATGGGTGGTCTTACGTCATTTACGTATACCATGTTATACCCCCAAAGCGTCGATTTCGTAGCTTGTATAGATGGCTCTAAACCATGGGTACAGAAAAGGACCGTTTCCTATATGTCCAAATCAGTTGACCGATTTTTAAGAAGTAACAAGTTTGCAATGGATACTTCAGAGCCTCCTAGTTATACTTTGGAAGAAATTAAGCAGAAAATTCATGCACCAAATAAAGGTTCGGTGTCATTAGAATTTGCACATTACATTATAGAAAGAAATGTTGCTCCTTCAAAAATTCATCCTGGTAAATACTACTTTACTAGAGACCCACGCCTTAAATCGGGAGAACTACTTATGTTTTCTCAAACAGATTTAGTAGAAAGTTCTCAGAACATAACTTGTCCCATTTTTATTGCTAAAGCTAAAGCCTCTTCTTATTACGAAAATAAAGAAAACCTTTATGAGGTAATAGAAGTTCTAAAGCGATCCAGTGCTGATTGTGATTTTCACTATATAGAAGGAACCCATCACGCACATTTAAATAATCCGCATAATGGACTTGGTGATTTATTGAAAAGCTTTATTCAGAGACATAATACTGAAGACAGAAGTATAGGCGGTTTAAAAGAAGAAAATATTGTTACCGAACAACATGATTTCCGAATCGTTTCTAGTTAGTACACATACTCGCACAATATAATAATTATTATAAATTGTTAGTTAAGACATTTAGTAATGGAGAAGAGATTGATCAGTTCGATATGTGATATTATATTCCATCTTTAAGGGTATTTTTTATTTTTAACCCACATAGAGCACTTAATTTTTTTTTATTTGTTCACCAAAAGTTTTTTTTTATAAATTTTGTGCTGGCCTTAATAGTTAAAAGTATCTTAAGGGTTCTGTTTATAAGTACCATAGTACCAAATTATTTTCATTAAATTTAAGGTATAATTATAATATATTATAGTTTTTTTAGGATAATGTTGATTTATATTATTCTTCGTATATTAACCTTTAAAATCAAGAACAGTTTCTGTCTAGAGAAACTGTATGTTTTTTAATTCAATTATTGATGTAATGAAACTTATTACTTTTTCTCTGGTCACTGATTTTACATCTCATTTGGCATAACTGCATCTGCCGTACTACACGACATTTTCACAACGGACCTTGCATTTAAAAATGTGTTTCATTTCATATTGAATTTTATTATCCACTAAACAGTAAACATTTTCCTTAACCTGTACTGAAAAACGTTTTTATTTATAATATAATGAAATATTGTATGTTTGTTCTTTTTATGTACATACTTACTAATAAAACACTTATTTCTGTTTATTGATGGCGAACTTACTGGTTAGTGTACATTTTGTGCGATAATTCTTGATTTCCATTACAGGTCAATATTGATGGTTCGTAATATTTCCTGGAAGGTATCAAAATGTTGAAGAATAGTCTGGTAATAGTATATTTCATTACCAGTCCGGAAAAAAGGATTTTTCTGTGCGCGCTTGACAAATTCTCGTGTGAGGCGCAGCCGAACACGGGAAGTCAAGCAAGCACGGAAAATCCATTTCTGGACGTGTAATGAACGATATTTTTTATTATACTTCTTTGAAAACGATAACATAAAACAAAATATAACATAAAAAAATACATACATACAAAATAAACTTGGAATATTTTTATTTTCACAACTGTTATCGGAATTTAAAAAAAAAACTACTAGAGTAATTAAAAATTAACTATTAATAATGAAAGATGCCACTTTTTCAGGTTGAGAGAACATTTTATTAGAATGAATTTAATTGACAGAAAATTAACAACGCTGACAATATGGTCTTTGGCAGGTATGATGCGTTTTCATGGTAACTTTCAAATCATTTAAAAGGTGATTTAAATTTGTCTATGTCAGATAAGATTGACAAAACGTCAAAAAATATTTCAGAAATTCATCTAAATATTCAAATATTTACGAAATAAAATACAAAATAGGTACATATTAAATATCAGATAGCATATAGACTTTCTTGAGTTTAGTTTATTTTCCTATACCTATATTTCTATTTTAAAGCCAAAAAATAGTCGGTATCTTCATTCAGCACACTGAAAGAACTGGAGACCAGGAAAATTTTTTCCGTGCGCTCTTTCCGTGCGCTAGCCCGAAAAAGCCCATCTTACATTATTACTAAAACAGATGAAAATAAGGTGTTTTCAAAGAAGTATAATAAAAAGTATTTTTCAGGATATTTGCCTATGATTTATTAACTGCAATAAAACTACCTGGTCCGCTGTGTAGACAAGTGCGTAAGCACTACTGCAAACTTGTTGTACAGGATAGGGCCTTGGTAAAGTGCGATTATTTATTATAGGGGAAGGGTGTACAAAATGACATAGTGGGGTATAATGACATGATGCCTGTTTACAAACGAATCGTCGTTCGGAAGTGCTCGGAGACAAATATGTTATTGTACTCTGTGTCTTTAACGCGCCAGTTTACACTTAGTACGGCTTCATCAGTTTGGGAGTGCGCACGATAGATTTATCTATAATTAACCTGAAAAAGTATTTGTCTCGAAGTTTTAAAATATATTATAACTTTTTAACGTCACAAAGTGGTAAGTTAAAGTTTGTATGATAAGTTACAGGATTATTACTCTTAGGATTGCATGTTTCAGATTTATTAATTTATTTGTTGTTTTGCCGAAAGTTGTGTTTATTTATATTATGTTCATGTGGGGCAAAATGACATAGGTGTGAGAGGGCAAATTGACACAGTATGTCATTTTGCCCGACCATAAAGTAAATGTAAAATATTCGTTTTTTTTTACAGACAATGCCGCGAAAATATACAAGAAAGTCAAATAGGCAGTCGTGGAATGCTTCTTCTATGCTAAAGGCTATAGAAGCCGTTTATAATGGTGAAATGGGGGTGGTTAAGGGCATCGAAAGTTTATAACATACCTCAAGCAACCTTAAGAAGACATGCGTTACAGAAGAATAAAATGTTAAAAAAAGGTGAAAAGCGACTGGGCAGATTTCAACCTACATTTCCTCCAGAAGTAGAGCGGCAACTGGTTGAACATTTGAAACTCCTAGAGTCAAGGTTCTTTGGACTAACAAGAAAGGACGTATTTTAGAATTAGCCTATAAGTTAGCTGTACAAAATGGGTTTGAACATCATTTTAATGACCAGAAAAAGGCCGCTGGAAAGGATTGGCTAAGAGAATTTCGAAGGAGAAATCCCGATTTAACACAGCGTAAACCTGAAGCCACATCTGTAGCGAGGGCGCAGGCATTTAACAAACCCCAAGTAGCTCAGTTTTTTGACATGACAAAAGGAAAATATTGATCCCATGAAGATATATAATGCAGATGAATCTGCATTGCCTACCGTGCAGCGCCCGCAGAAAGTATTTGCGACAGCAGGTCGGAAGCAAGTAGGTGCCCTTACCAGCGCAGAAAGAGGTGCTCATGTAACAGTTGTTTGCGCCATGTGCACTAATGGGAACTATATTCCACCGGTCCTAATTTTCCCTCGAAAGAATATGAAGGTAGAATTAACCGACCACACTCCTGCAGGCACTTTATGCATAGCCCAAGAGTCAGGTTGGATGACTGGTCCAGTTTTTTTACAGTGGCTGCAACATTTTCAACAATATGCCAAGGCGTCTTCAACTGAAAAGGTTTTACTACTTAATTGTGGATGGACATTCGAACCATAAATATCTGGACGCTCTTGTGTATGCCAAAGAAAATGGCATTGTGCTTTTCTGTTTGCCACCGCATTGTACCCATCGAATGCAACCACTCGATGTTGCATTTTTTGGGCCTTTGAAAACTTATTGCGACCAAGAAATCACTAAATGGCTAAAAGCTCATCCTGGTCGGGTTGTGACCCAATTTCAAATAGGTGGTCTGCTAAAAGAAGCGTATGGAAAGGCAGCTACTGTTCAGAACGCCACTCATGAATTTGCCAAAACAGGTATCTACCCAATGAATCCATTCGTCAGAAACAACAAACATTCTAATTATAATAGTGCCCATCAAAACGCAAACATTGCGACTGATAATAATGCTCAATCTGCACCTAGCTTCAAAAATCATTCCACCATAGAACCTCTGCTCGCAGTTCCTACAACCGATGCTGTAACCTTAGTGGCTTCTGAGAATAACTTGCGAAGTCCAACAAGCGACAAGTCGCTTTTGGTTACTCCAGCTGATTTAAGTCCTGTCCCAGTAGGACCATTTGTTTCAGGTCAGGGAAAAAGAAAGCCAAGGAAACGTCAAGGCACTTCGATTCTAAACTCTACTCCGAATTTGGAAGAGATAAAAGAAAAGAGTAAACCAAAAGTGAAAGTTCCAGAAAAAAAAGGACGATAACCAGAAAAGTCCTTGCAGAACCCGAGTCAGACACGGAAAAAGAACCTTTTTCTTCTGACGAAGAAGACGATTATCTTTGTATTTATTGCACAGAATTGTATAAAAAATCCAAACAAGGTGAGCTGTGGCTATGTTGTTGTTCGTGCCAAAAGTGGGCACATGCTGATTGTGCCGGGTTAGACAAAAAAACAAAAATGTTTGTTTGTGAACTTTGTACCGAGTAAAACTATATTAAACAGCAGTGTGTCATTTTACCCACCAGGTTGGGTAAAATGAACTTTTTTTGTTCGTTTTTATTTCTTTGACAAAAATTACGTATTTAATTTTTTTTAGTTGAAGTGTCATCTGAAATGTTACAAAAGGATTAGTTTATGTTTTGTTTTAAGTTTTGTTGAAAAAAATGCTATTTTCAATTATATTTTTCTAGTTTTATAAAATGTATGTCATTTTGTACACCCTTCCCCTATTATTATTTTTTATATTATAAAATTGATTTAAAAGGGGATGTTTAATATGGGTAATAATATACACATATTCAGTTTAATTTTTACCTCGTAATTCTAGGCTTGAAGCGAGGGTGTGTTAACAATATTTTCATAAATAAAGACTGACTTATTTGCCTCAACTTTAGAAAACATGAAACAGATACTTACCGATAACAGGTCTGTCAACAAGTAAAGTAAATTTTATTTATGTCTACCTGCCACAGAGGAAGTTTTAGATATTTTTATTTTTAAAATTCAAATTATTGCAATGCTGATTATTGACTAATACTGAAAATTCCAGGGTATACACAATGGAGCCGACCAGGTAGTTTTATTGGAGTTAATAAGTTATAGCATATAGCCAAATATCTTGAAAAATACTTTACTAAATCGTTTTGTAATAACTCAGTTAATTAAAGAAGAATATCGCTTTTGTCAGATTTGCTATAAAGATAATGTATCTACCACATTTATTGTAGAGTTAGAAAGATTTTGAAAGACTGATTCTTGTCTGTTTCTATTGCTTTCTTTTATTTTTGAATAGTGACGCTAAAAATGAAACAAAATCAGTACTTCAATTGCTTTACATTTTTTACCCCTTAAGAATAGTGATCAGGTAACATCTCTGTAATTTTGATTCTTTTATCATTGTTGCTACTGGTTTTTCTGCTATAAAAAAAACAACGGCTTTCCGCTATTGACACTTAAACAATATTTTTAACTCGTCGGAGCAATCAAAATTTTATTTTCTACATATACGGGGTGTCCGAAAAGTCTTAGTATGGGCAAATATCTTTGCTATTAGCAAAGATAGAGACACCAATCTTATTGGTTAATAAATCTACTTTTTTAACCCCCTTGAGGGGTGACGCTAGGGAGTTGAGATCAAGAATTTTAAATGAAACCCTATGCCGTGTGGTTCCTCATTTTAAGGGTATTCAAAAAAGAAGCATTTGACCGCAAATTCGTTTAAAAAAATTAAAAATTTTAGTACCTCTATTTCTCTTATTACTTTAAAAGTTATTTAAAATGACCAGCATGAACTTCTTGGCAGTAATTAGGTCGATTTTGAAACTCACTTCTCACATCTTCGAGAATAGCAGTTGTTACTTCTAGGCAGAGTTGCAAAATTGACTTTATTACTTCCAAGATCATGGTGGTCATTTTGAATAACTATTAAAGTAATACGAGAAATAAAGGTACTTAAATTTCTTTTTCAGGATTTTAAATTTTTATAGGCTTGCCATTTAAAAACGAATTAATATACGAACCTCGGGTTTGAGGTAAAATACTTCTTTTTGAAGACCTTTAAAATGAGGTACAACACGGCATAGGGTTGCATTTAAAAATTTTGACCTCAACTCCCTAGCGTCACCCCTTAAGGGGGTTGAAAAAGTTAAATTACATAAAAAAAGTAGATTTATTAACCAATAAGATCAAATTTGGTGTCTATCTTTACTAATAGCAAAGATATTTGTCCATATTAAGACTTTTCGGACACGTTCTGTCTTTTTCATATGGCTATCGCGAGAAGACGTTCGTATTTTATAGCAAATAACTAGGCAGCAACAATATTTAAAAAAAAAATAGTAGAGATGTTACCTAAGCAACACGACATGTGGGTATTAAAACAGTTTATATGCTATTACAATAGTTGTAAATAAGAACCTTGCAAAAAGAAATGCTAAGGTAACACTAAAAAGTGGAGATAAGTTTGTTATAAACCATGTATAAGCGTCACATTATACAACTCTTTTAACTGTCATTACAGGATAACACATTTAAGATGAAGCTTGGCAATTTGTATGTAAATACATAATATGCCGCTCCAATAAACTTGACCATTTTGCATCATTTACCTTTATCCTTACCTTTATGACGTCGCCACTTTTTGCCTGCACATATATTTTTTAGGTAATTATTGATATTTCCATATTATGTTATATTTAAGCAAACTTCATTAAATATTTTTTTGCAAGAAAAATTTGCAAGTTCGATATTACACTAACAGTTAAAGATATCAGTGAGCCTGATTTTCAAAATTCTTAACGGATTGAAGGATTGAAGAACAACATTTTAGGAAATCACAGTTGCCAAGAAGTGTTTCATCTTTACCTACCCAAACTTAATGTTCAGTCCGATCATAATCGGATACATCATAGAATTAATTATATTACCACACAGATATCAACATAATTCTACAATAAGTCTTGTAAAAGAAACGTTTTCATGTAACCAGGACGTTTATAAATATTTTGTAGATGGGCCCCAATTTGATAATACAGAAGATGTTTTTGTTTCAGGATAACTGTGGCAGTTTTGATAGAATAATACCACTGTTAAACAAAAATGTCGGATTTCTGGCAGTTGACTTTCCAGGCCATGGACTTTCGTCGCGGCTTCCATCTGGTATTTATTATCACTTTGGAACCTACCTGTTATCGGTTAAATATATAGTAAACTATTTTCAATGGTCCAAAGTTTCCTTACTGGGACATTCAATGGGCGGTATAACTTCTTATGTGTATAGCATGTTGTATCCTCAAAGCGTGGATTTTGTAGCTTGTATAGATCTGGCTAAACCCTTAGTACCACAAAGACGAATTGCATATATGTCCAGATCCATTGACAAATTTATAAGCTATAATGAACTAGCTTTGAATCCTACAGAACCCCCTAGTTACACCTTTGAAGAAATTAAACAGAGAGTTCATTGGCCAAATAGAAAATCAATATCTCTAGATGTGGCACACCATGTTATGGAAAGAAATATTGCTCCTTCAAAAAATTATCCTGGTAAATATTATTTTACCAGAGATCCACGAATAAAATGTGGAGAACTACTTATGTTTTCCCAAATAGATTTAGTAGAAAATGCTAAAAATATAACTTGCCCCATTTTTATTGCTAAAGCTAAGAGTGCTTCTTATTACGAAAATAAGGGAAACTTCTATCAGGCAATGGACGTTATAAGACGATCCAGTATAGGCTTTGAATATCACTACATAGAAGGGACTCACCATGCCCATCTAAATAACCCGCAGGATGAACTGGCTGACTTATTGAAAAACTTTATACAAAAACATGATACTGAAGATAGAAGTATAGGCGGTTTAAGGGAAGAATGTGTTGTCACTGAACAACAAGATTATTTCATAAATATTTCCACCTAGTAGCAGTCCAAAAAATAATTTGAGGCGTTAGGAACTATAGTGGCCCACAGAATCTAATTTGTTGGTTAAGCCCTTTTATTTTGTAATATTATGACTAAATTTTTTTAGACAAGATTCCGGTCTACGTTTTAGCTCATTGCAGCCTTAAATTAAGAATCCCATTAAAACGGTAAGAACTCGCAGTATTAATATTATACCAACGATATATGTACACCCCCATAAATTAAATTTTAAATCTCAATTTTCTCTATTGTTTTATTTTGGGGTTGGGCCACTTTAGTTCTTTTTCTCTCTCTTTTAGGTTTCCAGCCTGAGCCACTTTCAACGCCCCAATTGTAGCCTGGACTGCCTGGATGATGTTAGTTAAAAGGGAACCAACCGGCATCTTTTAGGGACTAAATAATACAATATCATACAACCCATTAGAAAATTTTTTGCTCTGTTGAGCAATTCTAAAGATGCTGTTAAAGACGTAGAATAAATATAAATACTTTGGGTCATATTTAAGTAGCTTTACACAAGTATAAGTCATTTACACAATTTTACGTTTGGGCTTGGCTCCTTTTCAGTAAACCTCAGTCACTTGGTATAGTTAAAACATGTAGCAATGTATGGTCGAAATAATTTAGTGGTATGATATACCCTTTGTTAAGGATTTTTTGAATGCATAAAAAAAATATTATATCTCCAAAGACCAAAGTTAAGCGCCCATAGTACAAATTAATGATGACAATATAGTGATACACCTAAAATATTCAACTTAAATAGAATATGGACCAATGCAGAAATCATGCAGGCATTTATACATTTCTTACATAGGAATAAGCAGAACAAATTTACACGATCTCCAGGATTTAGTGCCAAATTCTTGCAGTTTTCCAGTGATTTACTTTAAAAATTAACTTCAGAACTGTGTCGAAAGGCATCTATGAACTGGAAAATGCAAAAAATAATTTCTAAGCTACTGCAGTGACAATGGCTCAAGAGAAAAAAAACTATTTTTGATTATGGTCCGGGTGCCCTCCTACTATCGCGGTTTCTGAGTTCTTACCCTTCATCAGGCTGGCTTACACCCAGGGTGGCCGAAGAAGAGATCATATTTTAACCAGAATCAAAATCAATTCCTTATATATGTCGTAGGCACAATGCAAATTTAGGCTATTTATAAACTTCCTAGGCATTATAGAAAAAGCCGGCCAAACGCGAGCATAAAATGCATTTGTCGTTATGACTGAAACAAATTCAGGCAAATTGATAAATGTCGGCAAAACAAGAACAGAAGAATATATATATCATGTTGTGACTGATTATTTTTAGGCATTTTACAATTTGCCAAAAACGGTCCCGTCAAAACGTGAAAAAAAAATGGAAAATACTATTAAGTATTGAGAATAATATTTTCTGCCACCTAAGTTCAGTTTTGTCACTAATCTGCAATGCCCTAATTATACGGACTTAGAAAGGTTTTTTATGCGAACGGTGGAGCGGAGGGCACCCTAAGGTCGGAACAGGGTTAGCACCTGGTTAGGGGCCCTGACCAGTCTCTTTCCTCGCAAGCGAAGAGGGATCGGTGCGCCAGGGTGTTGGTTGGGGTCCTCTTCGGCTGTGTTGATGTGCACGTCTTCGCGTGCAAAAGTCGACTAGTTTAATATTCACGTCTTGACGGCACCGTTTTTGGCAAATTGTAAAATGCCTAAAAATACTCAGTCACAACGTGATATATATTCTTCTGTTCTTGTTTTGCCGACATTTATCAATTTTCCTGAATTTGTTTCAGTCATAACGAACAATGCATTTTATGCTCGCGTTTTGCCGGCTTTTTCTATAATGCCTAGGAAGTTTATAAATAGCCTAAATTTGCATTCTGCCTACGACATATATATAGATGAATTATGAATAGTTAAGATGTAAGTGTATGTGTGCTTCAAAATTGCATTCGGCTACAACACAACATACATATGTCGCATTTCATCGACTCATTTGATTCTGGTTAAAACGTGGTTTGGCCACCCGGGGTATGCCTGATGAAGGGTAAGGGTTTAGAAATCGCGAAAGTATGGGGATATCTAGATCAGATTAAAAATAGTTATTTGACGGTCTTATATTGCACCAGCTTAAAAATTATTCTTTGGATTTTCCAATGTATTAACTATTGTATTAACTTGTCCGCCCAAGATATCTGGAACCGGCAGAAGAATTTAAAGAATGCAAGGAGAGGCTTAAACAACGTTGCCACTTTGTGTGTAAACCAGTTTTAAAAACTGTTTAATTTTTCGTTAATAAGATTTAAACTTTTCTTACCGCATCATAAAATGAGTTCTATAATACCTGTCGTTAAGAATTAGATAAATCTTCTGTTTTCAACAATTAATTTCCGGGGTGTTATTTCCCCACAAAATATTTAGCAAGAAATTACCAACATTGCACTATTTCCGTGTCTTCTTCGCCTCGTCGACTGAACGGTGACTTGGCCCGCGTCGGTAACACGCTTATTGAATAGAAAAATAATAGATAGAACTTATTTGGCTGATTGCGAAGTCGGTCTCCGTCTTTGTAAATGATTTATTGCCTCTCCGGGTCGGGATGTCTGTGAGTTGCCTCATAGCCGTCTCATCATCGGTCAAGAGTCGTGGTGTTTAAAAATGGAAAATTTGAAGGGAAAAGTTTTGCACAGTCAGGCGCGTGAGATAATTGCAAACGTAATTAGGGTTTGCGATGAAGAGGCAGGGAATAATATGATAAAAATTCCAATAAAAAATAAAACAGAAAGGGCTATGTTGTACACAGGAGTAGGAAGATCATCTATAACAAGAATTAGAAAAGAAGATGCTCTTAGACAACAACATAATCCCGCAAACTTATTATCTTCTCCAAGAAAAAAACGGGAACGAACAAAAACGACTCCGATTCTGAGTAAAATGGACTAAACAAGACTTCATAATCATTATAGGTAATATAAACAGAACACATTTTTGAACCAAGTTTTCTTTTATTTTTTTAGTTACATTTTAAATCCTTCAAAGAAGGTATTGTGTAACAATTTATTTGAATAATTGCCACAGATTTATAAATATTTAAGTTTTTAAACAGGTTAGTTTGAATTTGTATGACTAAATTAATAGAACGCCGAAGCTGAACCCCCAAAAACGTTTTTTTGCCATCTATTATATTATGGAAACAAAGCATTGGCGAACGCTTACTAATCAGGTTTTTAACCTATTTTATAAAAGAATTATTCCCTACATTCTTTAACGGAGTTTCCTACAAGTCTTTTATATACTAAACGAACCTGATTGTCAATATATTTTAATTATTTTTTATAAGGACGGATAAGTTGACACTACGCCACTGAGTAGTGCTATTTTAACATAGTTTTTATGCATTTTTATGACTTCCTTTCCCTTTCGTCCCAGTTACAGGGAACTTGGGCGGACAATATATATCAATTTTTTTTATTATATCTGTTAACTATTTCTAGGTCAAGAAACTAGGGGAAAATTAGGTCATAACAGGGTTTAGTTTGTATTTAAGTGTAAAACTCACAGTTCTAAGGTAAAAGTTCTGGCTTAGTTTAGATTGATATTTTTAGTGAAGTAAATTTGGCAGTTTATATAGAATGTCTAGTTATACTGTACAGTTCCTAAGTGAAGTATAACTTACTTAAAGAGATTCAACGGCTAAATTCTATTGGAATTTCAGTTCCTATATTTTGTTTTTGAATCATGATATTTCCATTTAGGTATAAGTATTTTTTACCAGAACCGTTCCTGGGGATACTCTCCACCCTGGTGCAAAATTAAAATGACCACTGAAGTCAGTCCTTAACATCAGCCGCCCCTCGTCTTTAGCCGCTCCAATGCAGGGGCACCACCAGCACCCTGTCCAGGAACGGCTCTGTTCTGGTACCTACCGACATGTAGTAGATCTGCACCTCCAAGCACCTTCAAGCAACGTGCGATTTGAAAATGTTTTTAATAAGAATTATTACGAATATACGTAAGAAAGAAAAGTTTAAAAAAAAAATTTAATTATGAAAATGTTACCCATTTATTTCTAATTCTGTATCGTGCACAAAAAAAATGTATATTATTTGTGTGGTTCCATTGTCTTCTTTTTTGATTAAATCGTGTTATAATAAAAATATGTTACAAATTAGTACACATCTAGATGCAAACTTGAGGGAAGAGAACTTAATTAATCATAAGTAAACACCATTGCCAAATATTAGAAAATACCAAAAAATTTGGAAAATGCCACTAAGTTCTACCATGTTCCAAAATATAAAAATACTAACAGGCAGATTCTCCAACGCTAGTCCGGTCTAATTTGACAACCAAAAGTTTTAAACTGACAAGTGTAGGAATAAGATAACTAAGTTTTATACTGTGAATTTATTTCTAAGCTTTTTCGTAAATTTATATATAAAAGGGAAATTTTGTACGTACTTTCGACAATAATAGAACTAAATTCATTGCAGAAACTGGTTCCAAGACGAAAATCATTTGGAAACTAAGCAAATCGCTGAAATATCAGAAAAATTAATAAGTTTTTAATGACGACTTATTAACAATGACAGGACAAAAACCTGTCAAAACATAACTGATCAACTATAAGATCTTAATTTAAACCAGTACTAAATCTTAACCTTCTTAGTGAAACTGAACGTTTATGTTTTAAAAAGTTTCAAAAGTTTTGTTACGTACAGTGTAGTTCTAGAAAATTCAACATTTTTTACCAAAAACAACGACACAACTCCGTTTAGCTGACGTCAGGATAATACATTTGAAACAATTCCTGACAAACATGTAAATACGCTGCATTCTGCTTTATTTGCCAGTGATACCACGATTCTGTGCCAATACGTGAAACCTTATTTATAATTAATGACTTATTACCAATTCAGCTATATACTACCACATAACTATAACACTACACACTAAGGCGAAATATTTTCTATACTAATTATGGAGATCAGCATAAAAAGATGATTTTCGTGCACGATTTCTAAGGTGCATTTACACATGCATGGATTTAGTGGCGCCAGTGGTCGCGCCAGTTCTATTTGCACGCCAGTAAAGGTTTACACTTTGTTGAGAAATCAAAAATAAGTGGCACGCCAGTTTCATTTTAAATTTGATTGTCAGTTCTGCTGACCACTTTTTTTAGCAATAATAAACTATATAAACTACAATCAACAACTGGCGAGCGGACGCCGACGTGCAAGCACTTGTTTACACTTGCAAGCTTTGATTTTCCATACGACTTTGTCACCACTGGCGCCAGTGATTTCAGAAGGATGCAGACTTTTTTGTTCTATGCATGCAAAAATAAATTTTTATGCAAGTCGATGTTTACACTTGCTAATTTTATTTACTGGCGCGCCAGTTTTTATTGGCGCCACTAAATCCATGCATGTGTAAATGCACCATACCCTAATGACCGAAATGAGAAATAAAAAAGTACCCAAGAGTACTGGATGCTCAAGCATTACGAAATAAGTGCATTTCGTCAAATCAAATCAAAAATCTCATTAATCAGAAAATTGCATAGTTTTACAAACCTCTCAATTAAATGATGCGGCGTCATGTGAACAGTACATACTGACAGATTTAAAAATTTAAAATAATAAGACAGAAAACATTTAAAACAAACAGTTTAAAACTCTGTTTAAAAAGTATAATTTAAAAAATCAGTCACCGAGTAAGGCTCTATTTCTAAAATCAGTTTAAGTAAGGATTTCTTAAAATCAATAAAATTAGTCATAGCCTTACCTAAGAATTTCAGGCGGCTTATTAAAAGAAATTTACACTCGCATATGCAGGTCCCCTCTATGTACTAGACAATCTGTGCAGTGGCAAGTTTAAACCCAGATGTCTGGTGCTAAAATGGTGATTTGTCTCTAAATGAGAAAATTGGTTTCTGTGTTTGAAGAAAAATATTAAGACACTCGCATATGTAAAACCTTGAAATTGTGAGGATATTGAGGTTCCTGAACTTACCTCTGCATGATTCTATATATTTTATAGACTTTAAAATCCGCATTGCCCTCTTTTGTGTACTGAACACCCTGTGTGCATCAATTCCCCCCCCCCCCCCCCCCAGAATATGACCCAAACCCAACCCAACCTTAAAATAGAATGAATGTTTGCAAAATAAATAATACGATGTGGGTTAAGATCCAAGTATTTTGCCATTATTCTTAAGGAATAGCAGTCTGAGTTGACCTTACAAACACTTGAGACTTGAGCTACCCAGTCAAGATTTTAGTTTATATGCATATATACCCAGAAACTTCATGCTCTGGGCCAGGGTAACACTCTCAGCAGCGAGCTGAACCTCATCAGGAGTGTCCTTGTTACGCAGCTTTGTTCTGAAGCACAAGTAATTTGTTTTATCATTATTTAGGATCAGTCTGTTTTTAGAGAACCAATCTTGTGCTATTCTTAGCTGATCACTCGAAATGGAGGAGTTCAGAAAGAGGAGCCAATAGTTAAAAATGTTTGTATCATCAGTAAACGAGACAAGATAGGAGTTTTTGACAAGAACCTATGATGCTAAATTGTTTAGGTACATAAAAAATAAACAACAGAGGCCCAACACACTGCCCTGGGGAACCCCCAATTGCAGCTTTCCCTCCCCTAGAGGTATCGCTCCCCATCTGTCTCAACAACAACTTTTTGCCTATGATTGGTTAGGTTGGAGTTAATCCATTGTAGTGCTGGTCCTCGCACACGAGCTTATCCAAAAGAATGGAGTGGTCCAAGCTATCAAATGCTTTGGTCAAATCTAAAAATATACCCATAGACAAATCTCGATCTTCAAATCCCTTCAATATTCTATCGATGAAATCATACACAGCTGTCTCAACACGCTTACCTTTAAGGTAGCCATGCTGTGCACTGCTAAATAGTTTTTCACTATAAAAAAAATGATAGAAGCCTTGAGGCTATGGCAATTTCAAAGATTTTTGAGAAAGTGGGAATCAGGCTGATTGGACGGTAATTTTCCTGTAAGGTAGCATCACCTCTTTTGTGTAAAGGTTTCATCAAGGCCAGATTTAGGTCATCAGGGACCTAGTGTCCTCTAGAGTACCTAAAAATTTTATAGAATGTTTGGATCCTCTTCAAAAAGTGTGGGAAAGCAAGCATTTGCATATACTTAACTAGGGTATTTATGAAAAAAGATGTATATGGACCTTACTTTGGTAATACAGAAGATGTTTTTGTTTCAGGATAACAGTGGCAGTTTTGATAGACTAATACCGCTGCTAAACAAAAATGTAGGATTTCTGGCAATTGACTTACCCGGCCATGGGCTCTCATCCCGACTTCCAGCTGGTATTTTCTACAATTTTACTAACAATGTTTTAGCTATTAAATCTATAGCAAACTATTTTCAGTGGCCCAAAATCTCATTAATGGGACATTCTATGGGTGGTATTACTTGTTATGTATATACCATGTTGTACCCTGAAAGCATTGATTTTCTGGCCTGTATAGATGGTGTTAAACCATTTGTGGCAAAAAGACAATTTACATATATGGCCAAATCCCTTGACAGCTTTTTAGGTTGTAACGAGTTCGCAATGAACCCCGCAGAGCCCCCTAGTTATACCTTGGAAGAGATGAAACAGAAAATTCACGAGCCAAATAAAAAATCAATATCATTGCAGTTTGCTGATCACCTTATGAATAGAAGCATTGCTCCTTCAAAAATTTATCCTGGTAAATACTATTTTACTAGAGATCCACGGCTAAAATGTGGAAACATACCGATGTTTTCCCAAACAGATTTAGTAGAAAATGCTCAAAACGTAACATGTCCTATTTTCATGGTCAAAAATAAGGGTTTTGGATATTATGAACCTAAAGAAAACTTCTATGAGGTGTTAGATATTTTAAAACGATCTAGTTCTGACTGTGAATATCACTATATAGAGGGAACTCATCATGCACATTTAAACAACCCACAACATGAACTTGTTGATTTATTGACCAGCTTTATTCAAAGACATAGTACTAAAGATAGAAGTATAGGTGGTATAAAAAGTGAATGCATTGTAACCGAACAACAGGATTCTGGAATCAATATATAAAGTTCACAGTTGTCTAAACGAAAAACTTGTTAACTAAAGCATGTAATGGCAAAAGAAAGAATGAGTAACAATAACTTTAGCGGTACAAAATCGTATTTATTGTTCTGAAGGTGGTGCTTGTAGGTTAGGCAAAAAGTTATAGAAATTGTATCTAATTTTACACAAGTCAATACTCCACTTATACTATTTAAATAGCTGCGAATGTTGTCTGTGTATACCGATGTTTTTGTTAAGGTCACAGTAAATGTCTCAATCATAGAATGTTTAACTGTCTGGTGTCTGTACAGGGTTTTTCACATATTTTGACACTCACCTACAGCCTTAACTATCGGAAACAAAAGAAAACTTTAAATACGAAAGTTGTAGATTTTTTTGTCTGTTTTTTTTTTGGGGAATATCAAATTTTAAAATATCTTAAAGATAAGTAGAGAAATTATCTCAACTTACGTTTTTTTAAATGTAACACCCTGTGTATTACTTGTCAGTAAATAAGATTTTTTTTATTTCAAAAATATATAATTTGTTGCTATCCAAATTGGCCGTTTCTGAAATATTTAAGTTTAAAATTTTAAAAATTTGCCGATTAAAAAGATCTGGATTGCCATGACTAAACAAATGCCTTACATGTAAATGTGATGTTTGGGTATTAATTAAAAGTCAGTTCAAAGTTCTAAAAAAGGTTTCTGAAGAAAAAAAAGTACGCAGTAGGTAAGTAAGTTTTATTATTTGAATAACAACAATATTGCGTATTTTTTTCTTCAGAAACCTATCGTAGAACTTCGAAATGACTTTTAATAAAAACTAAAATATCACATTTGCATGTGACTCATTTGTTTAGTCATGGCTATCAAGATCTTTTTAACCGACCATTTTCTAAATCTATAACTTAAATATTTCAGAAATGACTAATTTGAATGTCAACAAATTATATATTTTGGAAGTCAGGAAAAAAAGATCTTATTCACTGATAAGTAGTTTAAAAAAATCTAAGTTGAGTTAATTTCTCTACCTATCTTTAAGATATTTTAAAATTTGATATTCCCGAAAGATAATAGACGAAAAAGTCTACAACTTTTGTATTTAATGTTTTCTTCTGTTTCCTATAGTTAGGCTGTAGGTGGGAGTCAAAATATAATGAAAAACCCTATGCGTTAATATGAAGGTTTTGTATATTTTGTTGAAATAAGTGCATTGTTAGTAAATTTAACAGAATTTATATTTAATAAAGCCCTATCGTTCCGTCCGATTTTTAAGGACTAGATATATCTGCTGTTTTTTAAGTAGGTTTTTTTTCAGTAAGACAGGGTTCCCAGCGTCAGGTAAAACAGGACAAACAGGGGATTCAAAAACCGTCAGGGAAAATGGCAACTTCCGTTAATTTTATTTTTAAAACTATTCTTTTTTTACAAAAAATTAGTAGGTACGGTATTCTGCGGTACTGCCTCGTATATGTCTTATAACATCTCGAGGTAACTCGTTAACCATCCATATAGTTTTGCATTCTCAGAGAAAGACAGCTTGTTACGCTATAAATATATTAAATAAAAAAGAAAGAAAAAGTGCATCGTGCAGTGGAGATTTGGTCCCGTCCTTTTAACCAATCGAATTGTTATTATCAGAACGACGAAGAAAGTATTAAAAGTGTGATAAAGATGCAGAATAGATCCACTATCTTTCCGATCGTTTTCGCATTCCGTTTTTTTTTTCAGCTAAAATTGCGTCAGATTGCGATTCTGGCGCATATTTTGTTAATTTACCCTATGTTTTATGTTTATTCTAGTGATGTCCAGTAAATAATCGTGTTTTTCGAAAAGTTAACATTCGTATCGTAGGGGAGAGTCCTACAGTATCGTCACCCTAAGGATTATTTAGGATAAGACAAAATTATCAGTAGTTACCTTTAAAACAACCTATGAAATATAAAAAAGGCCCTCTCTGCTATAAATACTACAAATAAAACATCGATTAATTTAGAAACTATTGGTTTTATGCATAAAATTCCAATACATATGAGAAGCACCGATGAAAAAAATGGCCGCCAGTATCGGCCAGTACACATATGGCACATCATATAATGCAATAATCACAAATGTATTGCTGTGAAAATTCTGAAATGTTGGCACAAGCTTCGTGGACCCATGCCTTACAGTTGCCGCATTAAATCCAGTCCTCATCGTATGACTCATGACATAAAGGACATGTTGTTTTTTGTTCAGGTTCACTTGTCTTTTGCGTTTCACGTTCTTTTTCCTTCTTGCTCCTTTTGTTTCTTTTAACGATATTTTTAATAATTTTTTATTTTTTTTTGTCTTTTGCGTTTCACGTTCATTTTCCTTCTTGCTCCTTTTGTTTCTTTTAACGATATTTTTAATAATTTTTTTAAATAATTTTTTAATTCTTTATTTTAATTTTTTAATAATTTCTAATAACGATATTTTTTCCACTTAGTAAACTTTTACCGCGTTTTACCGATTCAATCCTTTCTTTTTGTATCTTTTTTTGTTCAAGCATATTTTTGTATGGTGAATCAGTCATAATTTCACTTTTTTCTGCTTTACGGCGTCGCGTCGTGCAGTAACTCTCCGTTTTGAAGCGTCAGGAATCGGTGATAATTCTGCAATTATTACTTTAAACCTATCAACTGATTGCTGTGCTGTGTGCTCCACGTCAGAATTTCTTTCAGGAGAAACGGAAAGTTGAGGTTCTGTCTGAGAAGTTGTGGCCGATACTGCCGGAAAATATTGTGGCCGATACTGAAGGAACCGAAAAAAAATTATATCTGAACACAAACAAAAAAATACAAATAATGTTTGAATGATAACTTATTTTTTATGTAGCTATATTAAGAAAGAATACATACCAATATCAACTGCTTCCTGAAATTGATAATATTCATATAAAAACGTATTTTTATTTTATTGGGGGGCCGTAGACGTGAACCGCTCAACATAAATCTTCGCACTGGCCATAAACGCGCAGCGACAGGCTGACGCTGCGCGAGCCAGGTACTTATGTGAACGTAGTGCAAAACAAGTAATAGGCATATGAGCACCATCTATTATCGGTGGCTCGTAAGAGCAACTGGCCGATACTGCATGCTGGCCGGTACTGTGGGACTCTCCCCTATACATTCCTTTTAAAATTTTGGTGCGATGTTATGTCGAGATCGCAGAGAAAAACAGTTTTTAAATGTGATTGGGTCGATCCACATTTAAATCCTCCACACTGGGTCAAATATTTGAAGCCAGTACAGAGTAACAAATATCAGGCTTACTGCAGTTTATGCTTTAAAGTAATAGAGCTTAGCAATATAGGGTAGAGGACAATTGCTAGCCATTTTAAAAGTACATCTATTTAAAAAAATACGTGCAGTAAATACCAACAATACCGTTTCGGCTATGCTGTCTAACTCCAAGCAATCAGAATATATCTCGGAGAGAAACCACTGCTACAGATTTTGATGGTGAGTGTAAGTACCGTAGTTTCCGAGGCTGTTTCTAAAAGCTCTCGATCTGTTCCATCAAATTCGAGCTTTTTATCAAATTTTATGTTAGAGAAAACGTTGTTGATTCAGAAATAAGATGGTGCTTCAATAATACACTACAATACAATCACAAATCTGTTAATTCAGTGGACAAAGATGTAGCCGTAATAAAAGGTATATGTTCCTTGACAGTATTATTGCCAAGAAAATGTCACTCTTCTTCAAAAGCTGCATACTCTATTTCTGATGGGCTCGCACCATATTTTAAAAACTGTCTTGAAAAAGCTGCAGTAAAGTGTGTCAATTACCTACGTTGTCTGTTTTGATGAAGCACTAAATAAGATAAGCCAAAATTGTCAAATGAATATTTTAATGAAGTATTTTAATGAAGAAAGTTAGTGGGATAAAAAATTAACAAGTGGAACTGGAGTATTATATGTTATTAAAAATATGATTATTATGTAAGTATAAACGTGTACACACCTATGTTACAACACATTGTATATATAGTTTTCGTTAATAAATCTACGTCTGCGCAATGTATGTATTGTGTATATAAATACTTTGTAAACATGTAAAATATTTGTAGTTTTTCATGTTAAAACGTTAGGGTATTTACGTTTAGCTTTTTAGAATATGATTTATTGGACTTCATACAAAAATATATATAATAAACAGTGTCTTAATAAAATTTTGTTGTCGTGTCAGGGAATTTCTGTAGAAGTGTCAGGGAAAATAGAGAAATGTTAGGGAGTTTCCTTTTAGCAAATCGCTGGGAACCCTGTAAGAGAAATGAAATTAATGGTCATTCGCACCGTGGCGTAGTCTGTTAGCAACTCTCAAGTCTATCTGCTTCACAGACTACGGTGCGAACAGCCTAGTTTAATAGCAAAGTTCTATTTATTTCTGAGTAGCAAGCTACATACTCATCTGCCGCTAAAAAGGAATAATAAAGGCGATTTTCTATTTAATGATTTTTTAAAAAATATCATTGGCAAACGGACATAATATGGCCTGTAATTCAAAAATAAATAGGACTTTGCTACTGAATAAACCTTGAAGTACCAACTTTTTACACGGTATTTTTATTGAAAAATGCCAAATAACACCATCATCAGTGTAAAACACCACAAACCTTAAGAAGACCGACCATTATTTTCTGCACCATCAACAAATAGAAAAATATTTGAGAAGGGACATCTTAAAACAGATTACAATAAATATTTTTCTGCGACTGTTTCCAATCAGTGAGGACTATGTAATACAATTCCTGTTCAGTTAGCAATATATTTATATTTTATTCAATTGACTTTTATACTGGTTTCAACCTGTTGTTATATTGTCTTATATATTGTACAAATAAAAATTTGTTATATATTTGTTTTCTATAGATCTCACAACTTTTCTAGTGCAATGCCCTTATGTAAATATAATTACAATACCTATCAAAAGTTTGAAATGGGTTATAGGATTGTGGCTTGTATTTTATAAACGGTGGTTTTGGCTCCGTGGACTAGAAGTATGGTATTTGTTTTTGATGTAATGTATGGAGTCAACAAAGTATGGAGCAACCCCAGGCTGAATGGAATGGGAGAATCCTGTTTTTTTCCTAAAATTGGTATGGAATTGCTAGAAGAAAAAACCGTTCAACGCAAATTGAAGAACCTATAATATGTACCTGCCGAGATTTGACCCAAAATTTTTCGTAAAACAAAAGTTAGCATGGGGTGAAGGAATAATTACAATGCAAATCCCATATCCCGAGTTAAATATTAAATTCAATTTTATATATATTTCGTACTCGTATTTGTTTAAGGTGTTAAAGAAATATAAAATTTCCTATGTTCCGTAGTGATTACACTACGTACAGTGCCCCCGTATGGGGTATCACACTCTTATAAACGGGGCGGATGGGGAAGGGTATACCGGCCCGGGAAACCATTAGCGCCGACCGGGCTCGATTTTGAAAAACTGTAACTTTGTAAAAGATGTATAGGTACCCGCAAAAATATTTTTTAAAATCTGGATAAACAAATAGAAATATCAGTATTTTTGTTTAAAGCTTTTAATATAAATCCTAAAAGTACAACTAGACAGACCACAGTAATTATCACGGAAACCTCGGAAGCATTCGGCACCTCCGGGGAGCTTCGGCGAGAGGCGGGAATTTTGATTTTGAAATGTTTGGCGTCAAAAATCCGAAAAAACTCCAAATTATTTTTTAAACTTTGACACCCTGTATCTTTCTTAATATCAATTTTCGGACTATGAAAATTGTGCTAAATCGTAATATTTTGAAGTAAAAAATTCACTGCTTCTCTATGTCCCATTACTTAAGGACCACCCTGTATATATATACATATATAATATATATATATATATATATATATATATATATATATATATATATATATATATATATATATATATATATATATATATATATATATATATATATATATATATATATATATATATATATTATATATTATATATATATATATATATATATATATATATATATATATATATATATATATATATATATATATATATATATATATATATATATATATATATATAGTCGTGAATTTCATAACACCTTGCAAAAAAGGCCAACAATTTACTTCTAGAAAGCGTTTGTAAAAAAAAAATTAATTAAGGTTCGTAGTTTCATCCTCCCATAGTTGGAAATGCTTTTCTCCACTTCCTCCACCCCATCCCAATATAGTGCTTTCGGTACACCCGTGCTCACCGATTACTTTTTTTTTCATCTAAATTCTGGATAGGTTTATTATTACAGGTGGTAGCGTTATATTAATGTAATTACAATCCAATAAATTTACTGATTTCGTGATCACCAAGAATGATGATGATGATCGAGTGATTACCGATGACCAACCTAACAACCTTTTCCTAGTATAGGTATTGCTTATGCATGTAAAACTACAATGTATTTCAAAAACGACGCAAATGACAAAGAGTGTAATAAATAATGATTCACTATAAAGATGACTAAGAATATGTAAATTCTACTACGCGTATAATTACGAGTATGCTCATGTTGACAAGTAGAGGAATGCAAATATTAAATAGGTAAACGTTTTCGTTTTAAACTGTTAAGTAACATTTCAGTGGAACCCCAGGATATGCTATCTCATCTATCAAGATTACAGCCCTCTGCGCTGTGACAGTTTAAAGAATAACATAAATATTCTGTAAACTTTGGCTGTGATCAGCATGCATAATATGTATGATTAACACGCGACGTGGGTCCTCGACACATTGCCAGATTATGGTGAAGTGAGTTAAATGCAAGTCAAGTACGTGACCACCGCTCCACCGCTAGAGGACCATAAAAATTCTGAACCACCCCGACCACCCGGTCCCCCTGACGACCAAAATAATATGGGGGGAGGGGGTAGACGCAAAACGTCTTCCCATATTTAATTTCCTTTTTTTCTTCTTTTTATCATATGCGTAACACTCGACTATTACTATTAAGAAAAATAACATATTACAATTTCAGACAAGTATTTTATTGCGTTTAATTTGATTCTTATACATTAGACGTACATATTACAAACATTTTATAACGCTCTCACAATCTTCCCCAGGTACTAAGTACACAGTTGTAGAATTTACCAAATCTTGGACTTTAACAAAGCTTCAAAAAAATAAATAAAAAGCATAACCTTAAAACCGATCAGCTGATTTAATAACCTCAAAAGCCTCGTAGTTTACGAGAGGATAGCCCGCCCAGAGACCTCCGATGTTGCCAAACTTATTCAATGAGGTTTTCGCGGGAAATTTTAAAATAGCGATGTACATGTTATTGTAAGCTGTGTACACAGTATGCAAATTTAATATTTTTTTCCTGTGGAATTAAGCAACCGTGAAAAACAATTCGCGCCAACAATTGCCAATAATCATAAGCTAACATAACCTACAAATTTTAAAATCGAGGTTAATTTGGCAACATTGGAGGTCTCTGGGCGGGCTATCCTCTCGTGATCAGTTTCTGGCCGATGTTGACTGATCCTAGCTAGGACTAGGGATGCACAAAATTCGGAATACATCGAATTTCGATCCATCGATGTAGCAAAAACATCGACCTTAATTCATCGATGTTGAAAAAACATCGACTGAAAAGCATCGATGTATGATGTCGATGTATCGAATTTGTTAATTAATTTTTCTATTGCAAATACAACATGTCATGTCGCTGTTTTTGTGTTATATTCGGTGTTTAAATAATCCATCTTTATTAACAAAATATGTTTTTTTAGTTGTAATAACCTGTGTGTTTAATGTTTGTTTTATTTTGTTTTTCTTTAAAAATGGCTAATTATTTATTATAGTGTTTTGTGTTATGTTTTGTATTTAAATAAATTATTTTATTCCGAGAAATGTTTTTAGTTATAATAAAGATATTTTTCTACAATTACAATAGAAAGAAGGCTTTTTCGCTGAGATGATCGATATTTTGCGCTTTAGAGCAAGAAATTTTAATTTTGCGCTTTAGAGCAAACATTTTCAATTGGCAATAACAATAACAACAACCAAGTAAAAAGCCAAGAACTGCTGTCACCTGCCCCCGAATCACGCCCCATAGAATTCTATTCTATGTGTCAAAGTCACATGACTACTCAAGCAAAACAAACGATCCATCACATGGCCACTGTCATTAGTGTCAAAATCGCATAGAATTATATGCATCGTGATCCGCACCAGATGTGTTTGACGTTAGATAGCATAACTTCAAATATTTAAAGATTTCTAAAAATACCGGGTGTCAACGAGATCACTTTCCGGCTGCCATTTCTGTAGTATTTAATCGAAAAAGATGAAACTTGGCAGGAGTCATAGGCTAATAAAAAGTCACTTTTCTAGGTACTTGTCAAATTTCGACGAATTCCGGTTTAGCCGGAAGTGACACCAACTTTAGATTTTCAAATGAGACACCCTGTATATTTCTTGATTATTGGAATCTAGAGATCATTTTACGTACAACTGTATTATTTTTATTACTTTTTGTGTCAATTTACCATTTTTAAAACAATTTTTTTGTTTTAATCTAGAGTGCCATGACCCACCTTAAATCTAATAGACGTGCACATCTGCACAAAAATACCTACACAATTTTATCACCTTTCATTTGTCTTACCAGAGCGTTCAAAGTTGACTAAATCCCTTTTTTGATAATAACTTTAAAAAATTAAATACAACTATAACACTTTCATAGTTTAATTAGATGTAGTTTTTTATTACGAATCCAACGGTGTATCACAACATCAAAATTCTCTTGGATTTTCTAAAGAAAACTGCATTTTATTGCCATAGCCATTTGTTATGGTTTGATCAAACATGTAACTGCACGACGATCAAATATTATATCCAGTTAGCCATGGCAAACAATTAAATTATTATAGCTGTTTAAAAAATAACGGAATGAAGCCTCAAAATATTGTTAAATTTGCCATGGAAAACAATTGAATTCAGGATAAATGATAGAATTTTACAAATTTGTAAACAATTATTTTTTCTGGTTTGTGGCGAATTGTTTACAGCCACCCATTATTATTATTCAGTTTTATCATGACTAACTGGATATAATATTTGATCGTCGTGCAGTTGCATGTTTGATCAAACCATATAAAATGGCTATTGCAATGAAATGTAGTTTTCTTTACAAAATCCAAGAGAATTTCGATGTTGTGATGCACCATTGGATTCGTAATAAAAACCGACATCTAATTATACTATGAAAGTATTATAGTTGTATTTAATTTTTTAAAGTTATTATCAAAAAAGTGATTTAATCAACTTTGAACGCTTTGGTAAGACAAATGAAAGGTGATAAAATTGTGTAGGTATTTTTGTGCAGATGTACACGTCTATTAGAACGATTTAAGGTGGGTCATGGCACTCTAGATTAAAACAAAAAATTTGTTTTAAAAATGGTAAATTGACACAAAAAGCAATAAAAATAATACAGTTGTACGTAAAATGATCTCTAGATTCCAAAAATCAAGAAATATACAGGGTGTCTCATTTGAAAATCTAAAGTTGGTGTCACTTCCGGCTAAACCGGAAGTCGTCGAAATTTGACAAGTACCTAGAAAGGTGACTTTTTATTAGCCTATGACTCCTGCCAAGTTTCATCTTGTTCGATTAAATACTACAGAAATGGCAGCCGGAAAGTGATCTCGTTGACACCCGGTATATAAACTTTTTAAAACTAAAAATCTAATTTGACTAGTTAATTAATTTTCAAAAACTGTTCATCGATGTATTTTCAAAAATATCGATATTTCGATATATCGATATAGCCTACCATCGATGTCATAAAACATCGAGTCAGCAATCCATCGATGTAAAAACATCGATATTTTGGTCCGATGTATCGATGTTTTCGATGTATCGAAAAACATCGTGCATCCCTAGCTAGCACTCAGGGGGCATAGGACCTAATTTTCCGAATTCCTTGCAGTCGGGTTAATCCGATTACAGTTTCCGTAAAGGCTTAAGATCTGATGATTGTTAATAGAAATCTCAGTAAATTGGCAACTTAAAAGGAAGCCAGTTGCAAATCAGCTGATTTTTAATGGTGAAGAAGGGCTCATTAGGCGACAAAATTGACAAAGATGAAGAATACCTAACACGATAATGAAAACAAAGACGAAACGAAAACATTCCCGTTATATGCAAAGAAAATAAAAGGGTATGGTTATTTATACGTAAATAATACGTATGGGATTATGGGATATGTACCTAGTAGTACCCAATCAAACCCTTTTTGTTTTCTTTGCTAGTAGGTAGTTTAGCAATTCGGCTAAATAGGACGCCACGTTCTTAATTTGAGTCCCCAATAAACCTTTATTTTTTCTGTGGTTGCAAATAGAGAAAGAGAATAGGGCAGCGTTTCCCAAACACCCAATCAAACCCTTTTATTTTCTTTGTCCCAAACTGGGTCGCAAGCTGATTTTTGATGGGTCGCAGTGTTTAAAAATATGTTTTTAAATCATTCTAATCTAAAGTCTGTCTTTTTTACTCTTGTGTTTTTTGTTCGAAAATTCACGTAAGTCGCAAGAAATTATCATTTTCCAAGATGGGTGGTCAAGCAAAAAATTTGGGAAACGCTGCAATAGAGGATATCCGATAGACTTTTTCAGGTGTCCCTAAATAATCAGTCTTCGTAAAGGCTTCAGGTAAAATTTTTGAAAAAAAAGTCATATACAAACCCACAATACAAACCTAGATTCTATTTAGATAGTTACCTCCAGTAAGTCAAAACTCTGTCTATTCGGTACCTCTGAAAATATTTTCTTTGCATGAGGCCTCTCCTATCACCCTAATTTTAGAAACATCTTTGTTTACTTTCCTCCGCCAGTACTTAAAAACCGACAAACAAGAAAAGTCTCCTAGAAAGATTAATAAAATTAGAACGCGGCTGATAAAAGATTGCATAGACCGCCTAATCGCCCCCCGAGGGGGCTCTATAAGGTCGGTAATATCATCATTGTAATGCCCTGAAAATTTCGTGTTTCTAGGCCAAGTATTAAGGAAGATATCACACTCCTTCGGACTGATGATGGAGAATAGACCGCCCTTCGTGACCCCATCGCTACATACATACAAACACCTACACGTAGAAACTATTTTTGCCAACAAAAATACTTTTCGGACACCCTGTATACATACATACAAACATAAACACATATTAATACAAATATATTTGATTTGCTTGAAATTCGACCTAATAAAGTTTATCTAAGTACTAATAGGAGTATTTGCCCATTCCAAGAATTTTTGGACACCCTGTATACATTCAATCTAACACTCACACGGTTAAATAGGAATATAGACGATTTTCTTGAAATCCGCCTTAATTACGTTTATTTTGGTCGTATTAAAATGAGTTGCAAATACTAAGACTTTTCGGACACCCTGTATACACACGTACAAGCATAAACACATAGTAATACAAATATAGACGATTTTCTTGAAATCCGCCTTAATTAAGTTTATTTAGGTCCTAATAAAAGGAGTTGCACCCTGTATACACACGTACAATCATAAACACATAGTAATACAAATATAGACGATTTTCTTGAAATTCGCCTTAATTAAGTTTATTTTGGTCCTAATAAAAGGAGTTGCAAATAATAAGACTTTTCGGACACCCTGTATACACACGCACAAGCATAAACACATAGTAATACAAATATAGACAATTTTCTTGAAATCCGCCTTAATTAAGTTTATTTTGGTCCTAATAAAAGGAGTTGCAAATAATAAGACTTTTCGGACACCCTGTATACACACGTACAAGCATAAACACATATTAATACAAATATATTCGATTTACTTGAAATTCGACCTAATAATGCTAAGTACTAATAGGAGTATTTGCCCATTCCAAGAATTTTTGGACACCCTGTATACATTCAATCTAACACTCACACGTTTAAATAGGAATATAGGCGATTTTCTTGAAATCCGCCTTAATTACGTTTATTTTGGTCGTATTAAAATGAGTTGCAAATACTAAGACTTTTCGGACACCCTGTATACACACGTACAAGCATAAACACATAGTAATACAAATATAGACGATTTTCTTGAAATCCGCCTTAATTAAGTTTATTTAGGTCCTAATAAAAGGAGTTGCACCCTGTATACAAACGTAAAATCATAAACACATAGTAATACAAATATAGACGATTTTCTTGAAATCCGCCTTAATTAAGTTTATTTTGGTCCTAATAAAAGGAGTTGCAAATAATAAGACTTTTCGGACACCCTGTATACACACGCACAAGCATAAACACATAGTAATACAAATATAGACAATTTTCTTGAAATCCGCCTTAATTAAGTTTATTTTGGTCCTAATAAAAGGAGTTGCAAATAATAAGACTTTTCGGACACCCTGTATACACACGTACAAGCATAAACACATATTAATACAAATATATTCGATTTACTTGAAATTCGACCTAATAATGCTAAGTACTAATAGGAGTATTTGCCCATTCCAAACTAAGACTTTTCCAACACCCTGTATACAAACATATAAATCCGTACACATAGAAATGCAAATATATACCTACGATTTGCTTTAAATCCGACCATCGAGTTACTATTTGTATGAAAGGCAAAGGTATTTGCCCATTCAAAGACTTTTCGGACACCCTGTATACATACATAAAAACACAACACAACACGACACATGGTAATTTAAATATTTTCGATTTTCTTGTAAACCGACCCAATTAATTTTATCTTCGTACTTATGACAAAGTTATTTGCGCATATAAAGACTTTTCGGACACCCTGTAGGCATATACAGAATCACCCACATGCCGAAAGGTATAAAATGTACTTTCGAATCGTTCAGGTTACTTTAAAAGGGAGTCAATTCATTTCCCTAAAATTAAATTTGGCAAAGATATTTCCCCATACAAAGACTTTTTGGACATTCTGTTGTGTACCAACATATAAACAACCACACAAAGGAATGAAAAATTTACGATTTCCTTGAAATAAGACTCATTTAAGTTTTTCTTCGCTCTAATGACAAAGATATTTGCGCATACAAAGACTTTTCGGACACCCTGTAGACATATATACAATCATGCACATGCCGGAAGGTATAAAATGTATTTTAGAATCGTTCTGGTTACTTTAAAACGATCCGAATCAAGTCATTTCCCTAAAATTAAATTAAAATTATTCAATAATAATTAATATATTGCCCCAAAAGTATACACGCTCATGGATAGAAAATAAAATGCATATTTTGGGATTTTTTCGATGCCACTGAGCTTCATATTAGAATCTTCAATGATGCTTTGTAGCGTCATAGGAAAATCGATTAAAATGGTATTTAATCGGTATAATATGAAATGAAATGTCTTTCTACCGAAAGTATAAGGTCCCTAAATGCATTGCCCGGTAAATTCGAGGCCGAAGTTGGTCCGGACTCCTTCCAATCTCGCATCAAAATGCTGACATTTTAGCCAAATTGTGACATTTCATACATTATAATTAAATGAATAAATTTCCCCGTATAGAAATTGATTTTGACATGCATTTGCATGGTCTGAGAAAAATTTAAAAAATTCGTATTTAATGCTTAAATCGTCCAATGAAACGTATTTTAACTAAAAATATAAAGTCCATTTTACCTTTGCCATGTATATTTCAAGCCGAGATCGGTCCAGGAAGCTTCCAATATCGCTACAAAAACTGTTATTTTCATGACATTTTGACAGGTCATATTTTAATTTCGATGTAAAGAGGGTCCGTTCAATTGTTTTGTCAAGGCACGGCTTTTATATATGCACTTTTTAAAATTTTTCCTGCACCGATGCAAAAAAAGGTATTTATTTATAACTTTAACGAAAAAATATGGAATTTTAATTATTTAGGAGTGTTCTTAGATGATTAGGGAAGAAAATAAACCAAAAAAGAATCGTTAAATAAGAGAAATAATATATAATAATGCCTTTTAAAGATGAATTTTGGTTGAAAAAAACAGAAAAATTGAGTTTTTACCCCCTAAATTCGGTCCTGAATCACCCATTCGGGATTCATTTTAAAGCCTGATTATATCCCCAAGGAATAGCGTTGAAAAAGTTGAAAGAAATTAGATAGGAAAAGATACAGAGTGATTCAAATGTAGAGATGTCATGAAAAAAAATCGTAAATAATCTAAATTTAATTATCGCTTGCTCCTTTCCTATTAGGAATGAAGGAACCAAAAAATATGCAAATCACGTATTTCGGCGACCTCTTTCCGATAAGGCACATGGGATTTCGATTTGAATCCATTTTGACCCCCAAAAAAATTAAAAACTGTCATAAAATTGCACGAAAAATCGTAATTTCCACTTTTTCTCAAATTTTTCCAATTTGCAGTCGTTTTAGGTATAGGTAAATGTATTGCAAAAAGAAAGTGTTTGAGATTCTTTAGTTTTAAGTTCAAATACATTTTTCTGTCCGATGTTCCAGTTTCGACTTATTCAGTGCCAAAGTGGGGTCTACAAACAGCATTTTTCGACATAAAAAAATTCAAAAAAATTGCTTCCCATTTTCCGAATACCGCCAGTTTCAATAGAGTTCTGAAGCTCCCGGTCCTCCACAACCTCCAAAAATTTAAATTGATTTAATTCACTTTTGCGACCTGTAATCGATTGCAACGAAAATCGCTGAAATTTCGACTTTGACGTTTAATAGCTCCGAAACGGAACACCCTGTATAACTGAATTTTTTACCGAAGCTAGCCGCACTATCCCTCTATTAACCCAGAAAATTTGGTTGCCGCCACTCTAACCATTTTCGAGAAAAAAAATTGAAAAAGTGAAAATGTCGAAACGGACAACATACGCACGCACGCACGCACGCACATACGCACACACATTTTCTGACCAAGGGCTCGGTATATAGACCGAGCCTGAAAGGCGGTCTATAACTAGATTGCATAGACCGCCTAATCGCCCCCCGAGGGGGCTCTATAAGGTCGGTAATATCATCATTGTAATGCCCTGAAAATTTCGTGTTTCTAGGCCAAGTATTAAGGAAGATATCACACTCCTTCGGACTGATGATGGAGAATAGACCGCCCTTCGTGACCCCATCGCTACATACATACAAACACCTACACGTAGAAACTATTTTTGCCAACAAAAATACTTTTCGGACACCCTGTATACATACATACAAACATAAACACATATTAATACAAATATATTTGATTTGCTTGAAATTCGACCTAATAAAGTTTATCTAAGTACTAATAGGAGTATTTGCCCATTCCAAGAATTTTTGGACACCCTGTATACATTCAATCTAACACTCACACGGTTAAATAGGAATATAGACGATTTTCTTGAAATCCGCCTTAATTACGTTTATTTTGGTCGTATTAAAATGAGTTGCAAATACTAAGACTTTTCGGACACCCTGTATACACACGTACAAGCATAAACACATAGTAATACAAATATAGACGATTTTCTTGAAATCCGCCTTAATTAAGTTTATTTAGGTCCTAATAAAAGGAGTTGCACCCTGTATACACACGTACAATCATAAACACATAGTAATACAAATATAGACGATTTTCTTGAAATTCGCCTTAATTAAGTTTATTTTGGTCCTAATAAAAGGAGTTGCAAATAATAAGACTTTTCGGACACCCTGTATACACACGCACAAGCATAAACACATAGTAATACAAATATAGACAATTTTCTTGAAATCCGCCTTAATTAAGTTTATTTTGGTCCTAATAAAAGGAGTTGCAAATAATAAGACTTTTCGGACACCCTGTATACACACGTACAAGCATAAACACATATTAATACAAATATATTCGATTTACTTGAAATTCGACCTAATAATGCTAAGTACTAATAGGAGTATTTGCCCATTCCAAGAATTTTTGGACACCCTGTATACATTCAATCTAACACTCACACGTTTAAATAGGAATATAGGCGATTTTCTTGAAATCCGCCTTAATTACGTTTATTTTGGTCGTATTAAAATGAGTTGCAAATACTAAGACTTTTCGGACACCCTGTATACACACGTACAAGCATAAACACATAGTAATACAAATATAGACGATTTTCTTGAAATCCGCCTTAATTAAGTTTATTTAGGTCCTAATAAAAGGAGTTGCACCCTGTATACAAACGTAAAATCATAAACACATAGTAATACAAATATAGACGATTTTCTTGAAATCCGCCTTAATTAAGTTTATTTTGGTCCTAATAAAAGGAGTTGCAAATAATAAGACTTTTCGGACACCCTGTATACACACGCACAAGCATAAACACATAGTAATACAAATATAGACAATTTTCTTGAAATCCGCCTTAATTAAGTTTATTTTGGTCCTAATAAAAGGAGTTGCAAATAATAAGACTTTTCGGACACCCTGTATACACACGTACAAGCATAAACACATATTAATACAAATATATTCGATTTACTTGAAATTCGACCTAATAATGCTAAGTACTAATAGGAGTATTTGCCCATTCCAAACTAAGACTTTTCCAACACCCTGTATACAAACATATAAATCCGTACACATAGAAATGCAAATATATACCTACGATTTGCTTTAAATCCGACCATCGAGTTACTATTTGTATGAAAGGCAAAGGTATTTGCCCATTCAAAGACTTTTCGGACACCCTGTATACATACATAAAAACACAACACAACACGACACATGGTAATTTAAATATTTTCGATTTTCTTGTAAACCGACCCAATTAATTTTATCTTCGTACTTATGACAAAGTTATTTGCGCATATAAAGACTTTTCGGACACCCTGTAGGCATATACAGAATCACCCACATGCCGAAAGGTATAAAATGTACTTTCGAATCGTTCAGGTTACTTTAAAAGGGAGTCAATTCATTTCCCTAAAATTAAATTTGGCAAAGATATTTCCCCATACAAAGACTTTTTGGACATTCTGTTGTGTACCAACATATAAACAACCACACAAAGGAATGAAAAATTTACGATTTCCTTGAAATAAGACTCATTTAAGTTTTTCTTCGCTCTAATGACAAAGATATTTGCGCATACAAAGACTTTTCGGACACCCTGTAGACATATATACAATCATGCACATGCCGGAAGGTATAAAATGTATTTTAGAATCGTTCTGGTTACTTTAAAACGATCCGAATCAAGTCATTTCCCTAAAATTAAATTAAAATTATTCAATAATAATTAATATATTGCCCCAAAAGTATACACGCTCATGGATAGAAAATAAAATGCATATTTTGGGATTTTTTCGATGCCACTGAGCTTCATATTAGAATCTTCAATGATGCTTTGTAGCGTCATAGGAAAATCGATTAAAATGGTATTTAATCGGTATAATATGAAATGAAATGTCTTTCTACCGAAAGTATAAGGTCCCTAAATGCATTGCCCGGTAAATTCGAGGCCGAAGTTGGTCCGGACTCCTTCCAATCTCGCATCAAAATGCTGACATTTTAGCCAAATTGTGACATTTCATACATTATAATTAAATGAATAAATTTCCCCGTATAGAAATTGATTTTGACATGCATTTGCATGGTCTGAGAAAAATTTAAAAAATTCGTATTTAATGCTTAAATCGTCCAATGAAACGTATTTTAACTAAAAATATAAAGTCCATTTTACCTTTGCCATGTATATTTCAAGCCGAGATCGGTCCAGGAAGCTTCCAATATCGCTACAAAAACTGTTATTTTCATGACATTTTGACAGGTCATATTTTAATTTCGATGTAAAGAGGGTCCGTTCAATTGTTTTGTCAAGGCACGGCTTTTATATATGCACTTTTTAAAATTTTTCCTGCACCGATGCAAAAAAAGGTATTTATTTATAACTTTAACGAAAAAATATGGAATTTTAATTATTTAGGAGTGTTCTTAGATGATTAGGGAAGAAAATAAACCAAAAAAGAATCGTTAAATAAGAGAAATAATATATAATAATGCCTTTTAAAGATGAATTTTGGTTGAAAAAAACAGAAAAATTGAGTTTTTACCCCCTAAATTCGGTCCTGAATCACCCATTCGGGATTCATTTTAAAGCCTGATTATATCCCCAAGGAATAGCGTTGAAAAAGTTGAAAGAAATTAGATAGGAAAAGATACAGAGTGATTCAAATGTAGAGATGTCATGAAAAAAAATCGTAAATAATCTAAATTTAATTATCGCTTGCTCCTTTCCTATTAGGAATGAAGGAACCAAAAAATATGCAAATCACGTATTTCGGCGACCTCTTTCCGATAAGGCACATGGGATTTCGATTTGAATCCATTTTGACCCCCAAAAAAATTAAAAACTGTCATAAAATTGCACGAAAAATCGTAATTTCCACTTTTTCTCAAATTTTTCCAATTTGCAGTCGTTTTAGGTATAGGTAAATGTATTGCAAAAAGAAAGTGTTTGAGATTCTTTAGTTTTAAGTTCAAATACATTTTTCTGTCCGATGTTCCAGTTTCGACTTATTCAGTGCCAAAGTGGGGTCTACAAACAGCATTTTTCGACATAAAAAAATTCAAAAAAATTGCTTCCCATTTTCCGAATACCGCCAGTTTCAATAGAGTTCTGAAGCTCCCGGTCCTCCACAACCTCCAAAAATTTAAATTGATTTAATTCACTTTTGCGACCTGTAATCGATTGCAACGAAAATCGCTGAAATTTCGACTTTGACGTTTAATAGCTCCGAAACGGAACACCCTGTATAACTGAATTTTTTACCGAAGCTAGCCGCACTATCCCTCTATTAACCCAGAAAATTTGGTTGCCGCCACTCTAACCATTTTCGAGAAAAAAAATTGAAAAAGTGAAAATGTCGAAACGGACAACATACGCACGCACGCACGCACGCACATACGCACACACATTTTCTGACCAAGGGCTCGGTATATAGACCGAGCCTGAAAGGCGGTCTATAACTAGGGTGCATAGACCGCCTAATCGCCCCCCGAGGGGGCTCTATAAGGTCGGTAATATCATCACTGTCATGCCCTGAAAATTTCGTGTTGCTAGGCCATATATTAAGGAAGATATCACACTCCTTCGGACTGATGATGGAGAATAGACCGCCCTTCGTAACCGTATCGCTACATACATAAAAACGCCTACACGTAGAAACTATGTTTGCCAACGAAAAACTTTTCGGACACCCTGTATACATACATACAAACATAAACACATATTAATACAAATATATTTGATTTGCTTGAAATTCGACCTAATAAAGTTTATCTAAGTACTAATAGGAGTATTTGCCCATTCCAAGAATTTTTGGACACCCTGTATACATTCAATCTAACACTCACACGTTTAAATAGGAATATAGACGATTTTCTTGAAATCCGCCTTAATTACGTTTATTTTGGTCGTATTAAAATGAGTTGCAAATACTAAGACTTTTCGGACACCCTGTATACACACGTACAAGCATAAACACATAGTAATACAAATATAGACGATTTTCTTGAAATCCGCCTTAATTAAGTTTATTTAGGTCCTAATAAAAGGAGTTGCAAATAATAAGACTTTTCGGACACCCTTTATACACACGCACAAGCATAAACACATAGTAATACAAATATAGACAATTTTCTTGAAATCCGCCTTAATTAAGTTTATTTTGGTCCTAATAAAAGGAGTTACAAATAATAAGACTTTTCGGACACCCTGTATACACACGCACAAGCATAAACACATAGTAATACAAATATAGACAATTTTCTTGAAATCCGCCTTAATTAAGTTTATTTTGGTCCTAATAAAAGGAGTTGCAAATAATAAGACTTTTCGGACACCCTGTATACACACGCACAAGCATAAACACATAGTAATACAAATATAGACAATTTTCTTGAAATCCGCCTTAATTGAGTTTATTTTGGTCCTAATAAAAGGAGTTGCAAATAATAAGACTTTTCGGACACCCTGTATACACACGTACAATCATAAACACATAGTAATACAAATATAGACGATTTTCTTGAAATCCGCCTTAATTAAGTTTATTCTGGTCCTAATAAAAGGAGTTGCAAATAATAAGACTTTTCGGACACCCTGTATACACACGCACAAGCATAAACACATAGTAATACAAATATAGACAATTTTCTTGAAATCCGCCTTAATTAAGTTTATTTTGGTCCTAATAAAAGGAGTTGCAAATAATAAGACTTTTCGGGCACCCTGTATACACACGTACAAGCATAAACACATATTAATACAAATATATTCGATTTACTTGAAAATCGACCTAATAATGCTAAGTACTAATAGGAGTATTTGCCCATTCCAAACTAAGACTTTTCCAACACCCTGTATACAAACATATAAATCCGTACACATAGAAATGCAAATATATACCTACGATTTGCTTTAAATCCGACCATCGAGTTACGATTTGTACGAAAGGCAAAGGTATTTGCCCATTCAAAGACTTTTCGGACACCCTGTATACATACATAAAAACACAACACAACACGACACATGGTAATTTAAATATTTTCGATTTTCTTGAAAACCGACCCTATTAATTTTATCTTCGTACTTATGACAAAGTTATTTGCGCATATAAAGACTTTTCGGACACCCTGTAGGCATATACAGAATCACCCACATGCCGAAAGGTATAAAATGTACTTTCGAATCGTTCAGGTTACTTTAAAAGGGAGTCAATTCATTTCCCTAAAATTAAATTTGACAAAGATATTTCCCCATACAAAGACTTTTTGGACATTCTGTTGTGTACCAACATATAAACAACCACACAAAGGAATGAAAAATTTACGATTTCCTTGAAATAAGACTCATTTAAGTTTTTCTTCGCTCTAATGACAAAGATATTTGCGCATACAAAGACTTTTCGGACACCCTGTAGACATATATACAATCATGCACATGCCGGAAGGTATAAAATGTATTTTAGAATCGTTCTGGTTACTTTAAAACGATCCGAATCAAGTCATTTCCCTAAAATTAAATTAAAATTATTCAATAATAATTAATATATTGCCCCAAAAGTATACACGCTCATGGATAGAAAATAAAATGCATATTTTGGGATTTTTTCGATGCCACTGAGCTTCATATTAGAATCTTCAATGATGCTTTGTAGCGTCATAGGAAAATCGATTAAAATGGTATTTAATCGGTATAATATGAAATGAAATGTCTTTCTACCGAAAGTATAAGGTCCCTAAATGCATTGCCCGGTAAATTCGAGGCCGAAGTTGGTCCGGACTCCTTCCAATCTCGCATCAAAATGCTGACATTTTAGCCAAATTGTGACATTTCATACATTATACATTATAATTAAATGAATAAATTTCCCCGTATAGAAATTGATTTTTAAATGCCTTTGCAGGACCTCAGCAAAATTAATGAAATTGGTATTTAATGCTCAAATCGTCCAATGAAATGTACCGCTATTAAAAATATAAAGTCCGTTTTACCTTTGCCATGTATATTTCAAGCCGAAATCGGTCCAGGAAGCTTCCAATATCGCTACAAAAACTGTTATTTTCATGACATTTTGACAGGTCATATTTTTTTAATTTCGATGTAAAGAGGGTCCGTTCAATTGTTTTGTCAAGGCACGGCTTTTATATATGCACTTTTTAAAATTTTTCCTGCAGCGATGCAAAAAAAGGTATTTATTTATAACTTTAACGAAAAAATATGGAGTTTTAATTAGTTAGGAGTGTTCTTAGATGATCAGGGAAGAAAATAAACCAAAAAAGAATCGTTAAATAAGAGAAATAATATATAATAATGCCTTTTAAATATGAATTTTGATGGAAAAAAACAGAAAAAATGAGTTTTTACCCCCTAAATCAGGCCCTGGATCACCCATTCGGGATTCATTTTAAAGCCTGATTATATCCCCAACGGATAGCGTTGAAAAAGTTAGAAGAAATTAGATAGGAAAAGATACAGAGTGATTCAAATGTAGAGATGTCATGAAAAAAAAATCGTAAAAAATCGAAATTTAATTATCGATTTCTCCTTTCCTATTAGAAATAAAAGAACTAAAAAATACGTTTCTAACGTATTTCGGCGAGCTCTTTCCGATAGGGCACATGGAATTTCGATTTGGATCCATTTTGACCCCCCAAAAAATTCAAAACCGTCAAAAATTTGCATGAAAATTCGTAATTTCCACTTTTTCCCAAATTTTTCCAATTTCCAGTCGTTTTAGGTATAGGTAAATGTATTGCAAAAAGAAAGTATTTGAGATTCTTTAGTTTTAAGTTCAAATACGTTTTTCTGTCCGATGTTCCGGTTTCGACTTATTCGGTGCCAAATTGGGGTCTACAAAGGGCATTTTTCGACATAAAAAAATTCAAAAAAATTACTTCCCATTTTCCGAATACCGCCAGTTTCAATAGGGTTCGGAACACCCCGGTCCTCCACAACCTCCAAAAATTTAAATCGATTTAATTCACTTTTGCGACCTGTAATCGATGTCAACGGAAATCGCTGAAATTTCGACTTTGGCGTTTAATACCACCGAAACGGAACACCCTGTATAACTGAATTTTTTACCGAAGCTAGCCGCACTATCCCTCTATTAACCCAGAAAATTTGGTTGCCGCCTCTATAACCGTTTTCGAGAAAAAAAATTGAAAAGGTGAAAATGTCGAAACGGACGACAACATACGGCCATACACACACACATTTTTCTGACCAAGGGCTCGGTATATAGACCGAGCCTGAAAGGCGGTCTATAACTAGATTGCATAGACCGCCTAATCGCCCCCCGAGGGGGCTCTATAAGGTCGGTAATATCATCATTGTAATGCCCTGAAAATTTCGTGTTTCTAGGCCAAGTATTAAGGAAGATATCACACTCCTTCGGACTGATGATGGAGAATAGACCGCCCTTCGTGACCCCATCGCTACATACATACAAACACCTACACGTAGAAACTATTTTTGCCAACAAAAATACTTTTCGGACACCCTGTATACATACATACAAACATAAACACATATTAATACAAATATATTTGATTTGCTTGAAATTCGACCTAATAAAGTTTATCTAAGTACTAATAGGAGTATTTGCCCATTCCAAGAATTTTTGGACACCCTGTATACATTCAATCTAACACTCACACGGTTAAATAGGAATATAGACGATTTTCTTGAAATCCGCCTTAATTACGTTTATTTTGGTCGTATTAAAATGAGTTGCAAATACTAAGACTTTTCGGACACCCTGTATACACACGTACAAGCATAAACACATAGTAATACAAATATAGACGATTTTCTTGAAATCCGCCTTAATTAAGTTTATTTAGGTCCTAATAAAAGGAGTTGCACCCTGTATACACACGTACAATCATAAACACATAGTAATACAAATATAGACGATTTTCTTGAAATTCGCCTTAATTAAGTTTATTTTGGTCCTAATAAAAGGAGTTGCAAATAATAAGACTTTTCGGACACCCTGTATACACACGCACAAGCATAAACACATAGTAATACAAATATAGACAATTTTCTTGAAATCCGCCTTAATTAAGTTTATTTTGGTCCTAATAAAAGGAGTTGCAAATAATAAGACTTTTCGGACACCCTGTATACACACGTACAAGCATAAACACATATTAATACAAATATATTCGATTTACTTGAAATTCGACCTAATAATGCTAAGTACTAATAGGAGTATTTGCCCATTCCAAGAATTTTTGGACACCCTGTATACATTCAATCTAACACTCACACGTTTAAATAGGAATATAGGCGATTTTCTTGAAATCCGCCTTAATTACGTTTATTTTGGTCGTATTAAAATGAGTTGCAAATACTAAGACTTTTCGGACACCCTGTATACACACGTACAAGCATAAACACATAGTAATACAAATATAGACGATTTTCTTGAAATCCGCCTTAATTAAGTTTATTTAGGTCCTAATAAAAGGAGTTGCACCCTGTATACAAACGTAAAATCATAAACACATAGTAATACAAATATAGACGATTTTCTTGAAATCCGCCTTAATTAAGTTTATTTTGGTCCTAATAAAAGGAGTTGCAAATAATAAGACTTTTCGGACACCCTGTATACACACGCACAAGCATAAACACATAGTAATACAAATATAGACAATTTTCTTGAAATCCGCCTTAATTAAGTTTATTTTGGTCCTAATAAAAGGAGTTGCAAATAATAAGACTTTTCGGACACCCTGTATACACACGTACAAGCATAAACACATATTAATACAAATATATTCGATTTACTTGAAATTCGACCTAATAATGCTAAGTACTAATAGGAGTATTTGCCCATTCCAAACTAAGACTTTTCCAACACCCTGTATACAAACATATAAATCCGTACACATAGAAATGCAAATATATACCTACGATTTGCTTTAAATCCGACCATCGAGTTACTATTTGTATGAAAGGCAAAGGTATTTGCCCATTCAAAGACTTTTCGGACACCCTGTATACATACATAAAAACACAACACAACACGACACATGGTAATTTAAATATTTTCGATTTTCTTGTAAACCGACCCAATTAATTTTATCTTCGTACTTATGACAAAGTTATTTGCGCATATAAAGACTTTTCGGACACCCTGTAGGCATATACAGAATCACCCACATGCCGAAAGGTATAAAATGTACTTTCGAATCGTTCAGGTTACTTTAAAAGGGAGTCAATTCATTTCCCTAAAATTAAATTTGGCAAAGATATTTCCCCATACAAAGACTTTTTGGACATTCTGTTGTGTACCAACATATAAACAACCACACAAAGGAATGAAAAATTTACGATTTCCTTGAAATAAGACTCATTTAAGTTTTTCTTCGCTCTAATGACAAAGATATTTGCGCATACAAAGACTTTTCGGACACCCTGTAGACATATATACAATCATGCACATGCCGGAAGGTATAAAATGTATTTTAGAATCGTTCTGGTTACTTTAAAACGATCCGAATCAAGTCATTTCCCTAAAATTAAATTAAAATTATTCAATAATAATTAATATATTGCCCCAAAAGTATACACGCTCATGGATAGAAAATAAAATGCATATTTTGGGATTTTTTCGATGCCACTGAGCTTCATATTAGAATCTTCAATGATGCTTTGTAGCGTCATAGGAAAATCGATTAAAATGGTATTTAATCGGTATAATATGAAATGAAATGTCTTTCTACCGAAAGTATAAGGTCCCTAAATGCATTGCCCGGTAAATTCGAGGCCGAAGTTGGTCCGGACTCCTTCCAATCTCGCATCAAAATGCTGACATTTTAGCCAAATTGTGACATTTCATACATTATAATTAAATGAATAAATTTCCCCGTATAGAAATTGATTTTGACATGCATTTGCATGGTCTGAGAAAAATTTAAAAAATTCGTATTTAATGCTTAAATCGTCCAATGAAACGTATTTTAACTAAAAATATAAAGTCCATTTTACCTTTGCCATGTATATTTCAAGCCGAGATCGGTCCAGGAAGCTTCCAATATCGCTACAAAAACTGTTATTTTCATGACATTTTGACAGGTCATATTTTAATTTCGATGTAAAGAGGGTCCGTTCAATTGTTTTGTCAAGGCACGGCTTTTATATATGCACTTTTTAAAATTTTTCCTGCACCGATGCAAAAAAAGGTATTTATTTATAACTTTAACGAAAAAATATGGAATTTTAATTATTTAGGAGTGTTCTTAGATGATTAGGGAAGAAAATAAACCAAAAAAGAATCGTTAAATAAGAGAAATAATATATAATAATGCCTTTTAAAGATGAATTTTGGTTGAAAAAAACAGAAAAATTGAGTTTTTACCCCCTAAATTCGGTCCTGAATCACCCATTCGGGATTCATTTTAAAGCCTGATTATATCCCCAAGGAATAGCGTTGAAAAAGTTGAAAGAAATTAGATAGGAAAAGATACAGAGTGATTCAAATGTAGAGATGTCATGAAAAAAAATCGTAAATAATCTAAATTTAATTATCGCTTGCTCCTTTCCTATTAGGAATGAAGGAACCAAAAAATATGCAAATCACGTATTTCGGCGACCTCTTTCCGATAAGGCACATGGGATTTCGATTTGAATCCATTTTGACCCCCAAAAAAATTAAAAACTGTCATAAAATTGCACGAAAAATCGTAATTTCCACTTTTTCTCAAATTTTTCCAATTTGCAGTCGTTTTAGGTATAGGTAAATGTATTGCAAAAAGAAAGTGTTTGAGATTCTTTAGTTTTAAGTTCAAATACATTTTTCTGTCCGATGTTCCAGTTTCGACTTATTCAGTGCCAAAGTGGGGTCTACAAACAGCATTTTTCGACATAAAAAAATTCAAAAAAATTGCTTCCCATTTTCCGAATACCGCCAGTTTCAATAGAGTTCTGAAGCTCCCGGTCCTCCACAACCTCCAAAAATTTAAATTGATTTAATTCACTTTTGCGACCTGTAATCGATTGCAACGAAAATCGCTGAAATTTCGACTTTGACGTTTAATAGCTCCGAAACGGAACACCCTGTATAACTGAATTTTTTACCGAAGCTAGCCGCACTATCCCTCTATTAACCCAGAAAATTTGGTTGCCGCCACTCTAACCATTTTCGAGAAAAAAAATTGAAAAAGTGAAAATGTCGAAACGGACAACATACGCACGCACGCACGCACGCACATACGCACACACATTTTCTGACCAAGGGCTCGGTATATAGACCGAGCCTGAAAGGCGGTCTATAACTAGATTGCATAGACCGCCTAATCGCCCCCCGAGGGGGCTCTATAAGGTCGGTAATATCATCATTGTAATGCCCTGAAAATTTCGTGTTTCTAGGCCAAGTATTAAGGAAGATATCACACTCCTTCGGACTGATGATGGAGAATAGACCGCCCTTCGTGACCCCATCGCTACATACATACAAACACCTACACGTAGAAACTATTTTTGCCAACAAAAATACTTTTCGGACACCCTGTATACATACATACAAACATAAACACATATTAATACAAATATATTTGATTTGCTTGAAATTCGACCTAATAAAGTTTATCTAAGTACTAATAGGAGTATTTGCCCATTCCAAGAATTTTTGGACACCCTGTATACATTCAATCTAACACTCACACGGTTAAATAGGAATATAGACGATTTTCTTGAAATCCGCCTTAATTACGTTTATTTTGGTCGTATTAAAATGAGTTGCAAATACTAAGACTTTTCGGACACCCTGTATACACACGTACAAGCATAAACACATAGTAATACAAATATAGACGATTTTCTTGAAATCCGCCTTAATTAAGTTTATTTAGGTCCTAATAAAAGGAGTTGCACCCTGTATACACACGTACAATCATAAACACATAGTAATACAAATATAGACGATTTTCTTGAAATTCGCCTTAATTAAGTTTATTTTGGTCCTAATAAAAGGAGTTGCAAATAATAAGACTTTTCGGACACCCTGTATACACACGCACAAGCATAAACACATAGTAATACAAATATAGACAATTTTCTTGAAATCCGCCTTAATTAAGTTTATTTTGGTCCTAATAAAAGGAGTTGCAAATAATAAGACTTTTCGGACACCCTGTATACACACGTACAAGCATAAACACATATTAATACAAATATATTCGATTTACTTGAAATTCGACCTAATAATGCTAAGTACTAATAGGAGTATTTGCCCATTCCAAGAATTTTTGGACACCCTGTATACATTCAATCTAACACTCACACGTTTAAATAGGAATATAGGCGATTTTCTTGAAATCCGCCTTAATTACGTTTATTTTGGTCGTATTAAAATGAGTTGCAAATACTAAGACTTTTCGGACACCCTGTATACACACGTACAAGCATAAACACATAGTAATACAAATATAGACGATTTTCTTGAAATCCGCCTTAATTAAGTTTATTTAGGTCCTAATAAAAGGAGTTGCACCCTGTATACAAACGTAAAATCATAAACACATAGTAATACAAATATAGACGATTTTCTTGAAATCCGCCTTAATTAAGTTTATTTTGGTCCTAATAAAAGGAGTTGCAAATAATAAGACTTTTCGGACACCCTGTATACACACGCACAAGCATAAACACATAGTAATACAAATATAGACAATTTTCTTGAAATCCGCCTTAATTAAGTTTATTTTGGTCCTAATAAAAGGAGTTGCAAATAATAAGACTTTTCGGACACCCTGTATACACACGTACAAGCATAAACACATATTAATACAAATATATTCGATTTACTTGAAATTCGACCTAATAATGCTAAGTACTAATAGGAGTATTTGCCCATTCCAAACTAAGACTTTTCCAACACCCTGTATACAAACATATAAATCCGTACACATAGAAATGCAAATATATACCTACGATTTGCTTTAAATCCGACCATCGAGTTACTATTTGTATGAAAGGCAAAGGTATTTGCCCATTCAAAGACTTTTCGGACACCCTGTATACATACATAAAAACACAACACAACACGACACATGGTAATTTAAATATTTTCGATTTTCTTGTAAACCGACCCAATTAATTTTATCTTCGTACTTATGACAAAGTTATTTGCGCATATAAAGACTTTTCGGACACCCTGTAGGCATATACAGAATCACCCACATGCCGAAAGGTATAAAATGTACTTTCGAATCGTTCAGGTTACTTTAAAAGGGAGTCAATTCATTTCCCTAAAATTAAATTTGGCAAAGATATTTCCCCATACAAAGACTTTTTGGACATTCTGTTGTGTACCAACATATAAACAACCACACAAAGGAATGAAAAATTTACGATTTCCTTGAAATAAGACTCATTTAAGTTTTTCTTCGCTCTAATGACAAAGATATTTGCGCATACAAAGACTTTTCGGACACCCTGTAGACATATATACAATCATGCACATGCCGGAAGGTATAAAATGTATTTTAGAATCGTTCTGGTTACTTTAAAACGATCCGAATCAAGTCATTTCCCTAAAATTAAATTAAAATTATTCAATAATAATTAATATATTGCCCCAAAAGTATACACGCTCATGGATAGAAAATAAAATGCATATTTTGGGATTTTTTCGATGCCACTGAGCTTCATATTAGAATCTTCAATGATGCTTTGTAGCGTCATAGGAAAATCGATTAAAATGGTATTTAATCGGTATAATATGAAATGAAATGTCTTTCTACCGAAAGTATAAGGTCCCTAAATGCATTGCCCGGTAAATTCGAGGCCGAAGTTGGTCCGGACTCCTTCCAATCTCGCATCAAAATGCTGACATTTTAGCCAAATTGTGACATTTCATACATTATAATTAAATGAATAAATTTCCCCGTATAGAAATTGATTTTGACATGCATTTGCATGGTCTGAGAAAAATTTAAAAAATTCGTATTTAATGCTTAAATCGTCCAATGAAACGTATTTTAACTAAAAATATAAAGTCCATTTTACCTTTGCCATGTATATTTCAAGCCGAGATCGGTCCAGGAAGCTTCCAATATCGCTACAAAAACTGTTATTTTCATGACATTTTGACAGGTCATATTTTAATTTCGATGTAAAGAGGGTCCGTTCAATTGTTTTGTCAAGGCACGGCTTTTATATATGCACTTTTTAAAATTTTTCCTGCACCGATGCAAAAAAAGGTATTTATTTATAACTTTAACGAAAAAATATGGAATTTTAATTATTTAGGAGTGTTCTTAGATGATTAGGGAAGAAAATAAACCAAAAAAGAATCGTTAAATAAGAGAAATAATATATAATAATGCCTTTTAAAGATGAATTTTGGTTGAAAAAAACAGAAAAATTGAGTTTTTACCCCCTAAATTCGGTCCTGAATCACCCATTCGGGATTCATTTTAAAGCCTGATTATATCCCCAAGGAATAGCGTTGAAAAAGTTGAAAGAAATTAGATAGGAAAAGATACAGAGTGATTCAAATGTAGAGATGTCATGAAAAAAAATCGTAAATAATCTAAATTTAATTATCGCTTGCTCCTTTCCTATTAGGAATGAAGGAACCAAAAAATATGCAAATCACGTATTTCGGCGACCTCTTTCCGATAAGGCACATGGGATTTCGATTTGAATCCATTTTGACCCCCAAAAAAATTAAAAACTGTCATAAAATTGCACGAAAAATCGTAATTTCCACTTTTTCTCAAATTTTTCCAATTTGCAGTCGTTTTAGGTATAGGTAAATGTATTGCAAAAAGAAAGTGTTTGAGATTCTTTAGTTTTAAGTTCAAATACATTTTTCTGTCCGATGTTCCAGTTTCGACTTATTCAGTGCCAAAGTGGGGTCTACAAACAGCATTTTTCGACATAAAAAAATTCAAAAAAATTGCTTCCCATTTTCCGAATACCGCCAGTTTCAATAGAGTTCTGAAGCTCCCGGTCCTCCACAACCTCCAAAAATTTAAATTGATTTAATTCACTTTTGCGACCTGTAATCGATTGCAACGAAAATCGCTGAAATTTCGACTTTGACGTTTAATAGCTCCGAAACGGAACACCCTGTATAACTGAATTTTTTACCGAAGCTAGCCGCACTATCCCTCTATTAACCCAGAAAATTTGGTTGCCGCCACTCTAACCATTTTCGAGAAAAAAAATTGAAAAAGTGAAAATGTCGAAACGGACAACATACGCACGCACGCACGCACGCACATACGCACACACATTTTCTGACCAAGGGCTCGGTATATAGACCGAGCCTGAAAGGCGGTCTATAATAAATGCGCAACAATTAAGTATTGTCAAGAGTACTGTTGAAAATTTAATGAGCTTAATTGCTATATTGTGTTGTCGGATAAGTAATGTTAAATAACTGTAAAGAATTTCAGTAAAGTTTAAAATGTTTTAAATTGCAAAATAAATCCGCTGAAAAAAGAACCCGTTCAAATGAAGGAAAGTTGTTCCGCCTGTTTAGCGCATGTGTGATACGAGCCTTGATCCTTCATCGGCCATGTTGATTTTGAGTGCGATAAAAACGTATATTGTGTAGACAGTTTGAAAGAAATACTATGGATAATTAAACATTTTTGGTTTTTAAAATGTACAGCTAATAGTCTTAACTTTTAGTGATGTGAAGTAATATCAAAAATTAGCTGGGGAATACGCAATTTCGCACTTAGGAATTCAGGTATGTGTCATACGTTGACAACCTACTTATTTACCTATTTTTGAATATTTATTTACATATCCACGGAGTGATAATAAAAGTTTAAATAGTTATATACAAGCAACTTGACTTGACTTTTTTAGTTTGGTTTTCGTTGCTTGAAAAGTACAATTTCTAACCCTAAAACAATATAAAATTTAGTAGAAACTCGAGTGTAGTCTTCAACCTTGAATGTAACCCTACATGGATATAGATTACAGTACATTGTTTTATGATAAAAGATTATTATTATTCTGCATACACACTGTTCAGTTATTTATATATTTTTATAACTCATTAGGTCTCTATATAGTACTTTGGTACCAGTCACAATTTTAAGAAGTCATGATTTCAGTAACAAACAAAATAAAAATAGAAATCTTAGTGGGGTAGGTATCTATGAACAGAAAACCACATTTAGGTACATATTATACATAACTAATTATTAAAATGGTACCTAGATCATTTTACGCAAATAGGCATAATAAACTCTTCAAGGATTAATAAGTATATTATTAAAAGTAATAAACCTTGTACCTATACTGTAATGTTGATTTGATTTTTGATTTTTTTATAATTGATTTTAAATTTACTAATTTAACACCAAATGCATAGGAAATTGTTGTCAGTAAAAAAGCAAATAAGCTTAGTGTTTTGGGTTTGGTTGGGTCAGTAAAGCCTGGTTTATGCAGACCACTTTAAATTTAATTTAACCCTAATTTTACTTTACATTTAATTTAGTGTGAGTTAAATACACATGAAGGCATAAGAGCGTTCATCCACAACTTTAATTTAATTTTACTTTAATTTTAAATTTCAATGAAAATTTCTTAAAGCAAAATTAAATTTAAATTTAAAGTGGTCTGCATAAACCAACCTTAAAAGAGCAAACTATTAGCTTAGTGTTTTGGGATGTTTTCAAAAAATAATTCTACCTATACCTATAAAATGCTCTGTGCCATGTGACATAAAGTTGACTCACTATTAACAAAATATTTAGTAGACTTTTTTGTGCAAAACAAAACCGAAACATACTTAATTAGAATTTAATATTACGTTTATATCTGTGTTGTGCATTTGTTAATATAAGCCACAACATAAATAGATTTTGAGCCGTATCTTGAATATGTAGATACATAATTATATTCTTTATTGAAGGTAACAAAGGACCATTTTAAGATGTTTTTCTGAAAGGTACATGTCCAAACCTTGTGCTCGAGACTGGAGACTATGTCACAGTTGCAAGATTTAGATGTTTATCCTTTTTTATCATCAGCTTGAATCATTGAAAAAGATTTTGACCACCTCTTCCTTTGTCATCCATTTTTATTTAAGTGACTTAGACCAACTTAAAGAGACAACTAAAATTAAAAAAAAAAATAGTTAAGGAGCTTGATTTTAAGTTACCTACCCACATAACAAAGATAAATAGAAAGGACAGTTAGATGGACAGACAATTAGGAAAATTATATTTAATTTAAAATGCAGCAATAAGGAACTTTCAAGATTAAATTAAAAACAGTAGGTACCTACTTAAATGAAACTTTTTTATTAAGTACTCCTTTTTTTATAGGTATAAAAGTTGAATTTTTCAAAAAAAGTGAGTACAGAATCCAGAAAGTGAGTGTGTTGCAAAGCCTTCATACCTCGCTTCATATTCAAGTGTGGTAAAACTAAGGGTTCCTGATTCATTTGATTCCATCAGAACTAATTTTTTTCCTTTCCCATGGTGATATTGCTGTATTCATAAATTTCAAACTTACTGTTTCTACATATAATTATGGGCTTATAAGAAGTAATCTAAGCATGGTAGTGGGCAATATTTCTAGGACAGGTTGTACTTGTCACAATATGACGAAAAGTTTATATGAATATGCCTGGAAAAATGCTTCCTAAGGAGTTTAGCCTCCTCAGGAAGCATTTTTCAAACCCCCCCAAAGGGGGAACCCAAAAAGGGGTTTTCTGTAATATCTCTGCAACCCTTTGATGTAGAGTCACGAAATTTGGTGACTTTGAAGCTTTTATGATCTTGCACATGTTTATTTTTCCAATTTTCTGAAATTTTTTCAGGGTGGGTGCTGGGTAAATTATTCCACATATTTTTTGTTGGGATAATTTTTGAATTTTTAATATTAAATTATAAAACGTGGTTTATTCTTACACAAAAAATGTATTCTTAGTCGATCTTTGTATATTAACCTGTTTTCGATTAAAATTATTTTGAAAAAATCACGTTCATAAAAAGTAAATTAATAAAAATAATCACAAAATTTATATTTGTCAGTAATAGGCCATGGATTAAAATTGATTTTTGTTTCGCTTGACATTTCTACATCAAATATTGTCTGCTGCTCTTATTGGCGACTCAAATTAAGGAGGCCAGCTGCAATCAGCTGATTTTTAATGGAGAAGAAGGACTCACTAGATGAGAAAATTAACAAAGATGCTAAATAACACCATAATGAAGACAAAGATGAAACGAAAATATTCCCGTTATAGTAGTTAGAAAATCGACTGAAGAGGACGCCAGGTTCTTAATTTGAGTCGCCAATTATTCTAAAATCAGACTCAATAAAGAAATGCAATATTTCTAGGACAGGTTGTACCTTGTCAAGATATAATGAAAAGTTTATATGAACATGCCTCAAAATTCTGCCTAAAATACTATTATTTATCAAATATAGTTTGGAGGAATAAAATCGGAAGAATAAAATTTTAAAAAAAGACAAAGAAAACTAGGTACTCGGTGAGAAGGTTCTCGAATAGACCTCCGTTTTCTCTGACACAAAGTCTAGCTCTATGTGAATGCTTTGAGACGATTTATATTTATTTCATTTCCAGCTTGAATAATTCATTGAAGTAGATTCTCACGGGTATCCACCTCAGTTGCCTAAACCATGTTGCACATAAGGTAAAAGGTCTAAAGCGCCACGCCGTAGAGGTGGCACTGTAGACCTTTTAGTGGAAAGGTAAAAGGTCTAAAGCGCCACGTCGTAGAGGTGGCGCTTTAGACCTTTTACCTTTCCACTGACGATATGGCCCCAAAAATAATAATCGAGTGGATTTAAGTCCGGCGATCGCACTGGCCAGGACACTGGTCCACCTCTACCTATCCACCTTTCAGGGTAATTCTCGTCCAACCAGTTACGAACAGGCCGTTGTGTTGGAAATAAATTATTTATTTCCGATTAGGTACTTTCGTAGATATCCGGAAGTTTTGCAAAATCATTTTTATTTTTCCTGAGTTTACAGGGATAGCCCATATATCTTTAGTTTCCGAGGTCCACAGATAGATTCAGTTGTAGCACCATATTCACAGCTCTTTGCATAGGTACCTAAATGTATTGATCATTGCTTCAGAATGTCGAAGATCAATTTGGAGATCTGTACAGAGAGTACTTAGGTACAGAAGATATTTTCATTATCGTTCGAAAAAAATACAATATAGGTCTGTCGGAGTACATGGAAAATGGTATTCTAGGATCTCCAAAAATCTTGCGAAATCCCAAAATTCCATAAAATATATAAAGATTTAAAATCTGTATACACATTTTAGAGAAGTTAACTACCCCTCGATTTATTATTAAAAATTCAATTATTATCAAAACAAAAAATATGGGGCATAATTTACTCAGTACCCACCGTTTATGTGAGGCCCCTGAAAAAATTTCAGAAAATTGGAAAAAGAAATAGGTACTTATGCTTAAGATCATACAAGCTTCAAACACAAAATTTTGCGAGTCCGCCTCAAACGGTTGCAGAGATATTACAGAAAACCCCTTTTTGGGTTCCCCCACTAATTTCGAGACATCCTGTATATATAGACTCACAAAGTTGCTATGTTTAGCGGATTTTTGCAATTTTGGCATTGGTTAATACATTCCATTATTTTTAAATTTAGGTAAATTGTTATCATTACAGGAATCGAATGTCCTTTTTCTGAATCATAATTTTAAGGTTCAAAATGATATTTACACACTTGTGTAACTAATGATAACTTAAGTAATTTATATTGTTGTAATAGCATCAGTAATAGGAAATAACTTTATTAAAATATACTTTTCAAATATTGTGTTAATTCCTGATAAAAGAAAAAAAAACAGGACCTAAGTACAATGAGACAGTTGATGCAAGTAGACCCCTTAAAATGCTTGATGACACTAAACTCACTGTTTCCCATCACATTTATTGCCTTTCCATTGGTGATCTCGATGAAAATATTTCCCTTTATTAATCATGTACAGTCACTCAAAGTGAAACTCACACTAATATTAATACATTCTGTTATACATTAAGAACACTATCTGTAAACAATTTTCTTCTTAATGGACACCCTTATTACATGTATGTACATACTACTGGATCCAATCCCGGGATTTCGGGATCCCGTAAAAAAATCAGCTTTTTTAAAATCCCAGGATTATAATTTGTGATCCCGGGATTATAGTTGCAAATGCTATTTCTAAAAATCGCATTCCATAATTCTAACAGCGCGCTCAGGTGCTTTGCGTTACTTGCACGATCCAAGTCAACAGGAAACTGAAGGCTTATTTCAGATTTTAAAAACAGATTCTGTTAAGCAAAGTCAATTGCTGGTACTGCTAGAACGCCTTTAAGACACTAAATCTTTGGTAGAGATATCGCCTGATAGCTCCGCTGACGAAGAAAGTATACCAATTGCTACTCTTGAAAAACAACTTAAAGCGAAAAGTGACGAAAGGCGAGTGCCATTATCGGAAAAACTAACTCAAGCCTTAAACAAAAACATATCACTTACACCAGTAATGCCAGTATTCAAAACTCAAAGTTTGGAAGTTAAGGTATCTCAAGAAACGAAAATATTTCCAAACGGAGGTCAACGTGTACCTAATCTACAGTTAGCATTATGACATTCTATGTAACATACCTCTCGCAAGTGTAGAAGCGGAAAGATGTTTCTCGGCAGCGGGTTTGATTTTAACCAAATTTCGTTCTAGGTTAGACGAAACATTGGATAATCTCATCTTTTTGCGTTATTTTCTTAAAGAAAAAAACTTATATTTAAAAAACAAACCTTTGTATATTATTATTCTTCTTTTTCTAAAAATACTTGGGTTGCTATTCTGTAGTTCTTATTTAAATCTTTGTTTAGAATACATTTTATTTTCTTTTAATATTTTATTAGTTTTAAAAATAGTTTGGCATTATTCTATGAAATAAAGACTAAAAAAATTCCCTGTTTATGTTTTAATCCTGGGAATAGAAAAATTCAATCCCGAAGTCCCGGGATCGCAATATTGACCGGGATTGGATCCCCTAGTGCCCTAGTACATAGCTATATTTTCGGACAGAAAGATGTGGCAAAAACCTAATAAAACCTTAAAGGAAAAAATTAACCGCAGCACGTTTGCCATAAACAATAGTTCATTGTGGAGGCATTTTTCTAAATTTAATCGAACGGTTAATTTAAAATTTTACAGAAAAATGTTCTAGTTTAAAATGTTAGGTACTGGACCTAATTTTAAACTAGGAACAACAAATTGATAATTTTGATACACATCTACACATACACATCCCAAATAATATTTAACTAGAGTACTGCTCCCACATCTGGGGAGCGACATAACCTTCAACATTTATATATCCTTGATTCTATACAAAAGAGAGCCATTTGACTCATCATTGATCCAGTTCTTACAAGAAAACTCCCTTCTCAACTAGCCGCTATAATTTCCCCCTTGACTACAGTGAGTAACAGAACAACAAGATGCGCGTTACTTATGCATCCCTTTACTGTCCAGCTACAAAAGCCTAGAATATCCCACTTCTGTCGCTCATTCATACCTAGGGTCTCCAGATTATGAAACAAATTGCCTGCAGATGTTTTCCCTTCCCGTCCCACCCTCCAATCCTTTAAATCCCGTGTCAGTAGGTTACATTTCCCTTGTCTTCAGACGACCAAGGTACGTTAGTACTTAGACGTGGGCTGTCTCAGATAAAAAAAAATGCTTCTGTTAGTAACAGGTTTTTTAATTGAGATCTAAATTCTTAAAAAAATTATTTGTCCAATTACCAATGGAAAATGATTAAATAACTTTTTACTGTTAAAAAATTAGAGTTTCTTGTTAAGGTCGATGTGGGAGAAATCAAATGTGTGTGATGAGTCGAATTTTTTGCATTGTCATAAATCTCTGTCAATTTTTTTATGCATAAGACACTCTGCCCCGCGAATAAAGATACTTAGAAGCGCAAGACGACTTTGCGCAATGAAAAGCGGTCTCCAACGTCCGCCTGCTATACAAGATTCGCAACGCCCTTTTTTGAATAATCTCTGACTGATTAACTGACGTATCAACGCACAGCCCACACCGCTGGATCTAGAAACTTGAAATTTTGCACAGAAGTTTCTTATATAACGCAGGCATGCACTAAAGAAGAATTTCAAAATTCAACCCCTAAAGGGGTGAAACAGGGGTTCAAACTTTGTTTGGAGGAAGTATTAGGTCAATTAGATTAACTCGAAACTTCATAGAAGTACTCTAAAAAAATAGTGTTTAAACACGTGTTTTACAGTTTTTAATAAATCAGCTCCCAAGGGGGTGAAATGGGGTTTCAAAGCTTGTAATGAAGTAAAATTGTTATACCGCGGAAGAAGTCGCGGGCGCAAGCTAGTTAACAATAAGCTTAAAAGCTCGTTAGTGCAGGTGTGCAGGAGCCCCAGAAGCTTATGCCATGCCATCTATAGCGTAAGTGCGATTTGATAAGAGCAAAATATATACGTCACACCATGCGGCAGAGTCCAGCTTCCGAGCCACAACCCTCAATGCAAATCGGCCCCTGGATAATTTTACACGCAACTCATCTATACGGTGCTCAAATTTAAGTCTCTTTTCAATGAATATTCCTAGAAATTTTTTAACCGCTACGCAATTCATTGGAGTGGAATGTAAGTAACCTGCACTGAGGAAACTGCTATGCTGTTTTCCATAATAGTATTATTTTTGACCACTTTCACATTAGTTATATTAAAGTTAATATTTTCTGAACAAAACATTATTGAAATAATCAAAATAAAAAATATTTCTTTAAATATAGGCTTATTATTGGAGTTGAAAAGTATTCCTACTGCTTTGAAAACTATATTACCATATTTTCAATGACCAAAATATTATTGGAAACCAAAGAATTTCTATTATTCCTTAGTCTATTGTTAGAGCCAAAAAAATTTAACTCTTTGATGCGAATGCTTAAATATAATTGGGCCAAAAATAGCTATTTGTAGGTGGTGTAATTCAAATTACAATATATTTTATTAAACGAACAAGAACTGCAGTTTAAATAGAAAATCTAAAAATTAAGTCAATAATCCTTACATCATGTTAATAAAATAAACACTCCAATAAAACATATAAGGTATTAGAGAAAGCATAAAAATATTAATTCAATGGGTTCTATTGTTGGCTGAAATGTTACTTCTATGGCTCGCGGAAACCCTTTGGAGGGGTTCGAATTGTGCTGTTGGTATTTGTTCGTTCAATAGTCGTTTAAACCCCCCAGCCTGTTTGTTTATTGCGTTAAAAGTACGCCAAAAATAATATATCTTTTGCAATTCTGGAGACTGCAGCAACTCATTTCAGTGTTTTATGTAAGTAAAACAAACCTAAAAAGCTTTTGCAATAATAGTAATAAGTATTTCGATTAAATAAGATATATATTCTTTTGAACAAACCTTTACTGAAACCAATGATATATTTTGTATTGACATTAGAATAGGATGTTACTGCATCAAATAATTGTTATATTTAAACGACCTATTAAAAACCAATGAAACCTTATATTTCAAGCAATCTTATAACCTATTGGTTAACAACATGGATTTATTAGGACCGGATACGGGATGATTTCACATTCTTTGAAGCCAGAACAAACCATTTAGGCCAAGCAATAGAGCGATTTGTCGTGACATTAATACTATTAGAAAACCGCCTGTGCTATCATCTAAAGGACGATCCGTGGATGATTCCTGTTATAAATCCAACTCTGAAATTTTTTCCATTAATTTGTTATAAACATTTTTAAGCAAAAAAACGCGATTTTTTTGATTTTTTGCTTATAAAATAAAAAGTAATGAAGCAATCTTAATGGTGTAAATAGACGATTTGTAGAGAATAAAAATACGAACAAAATGAGAGGTCGAACGTCCCGATAGGATAAGTAACAACGGATAAAATCCGGAAAAACCGGAAAATTAAGAGTTTTTTTTTTAATTCATAAATCGGCCATTTTTATACTTAGAGGGCTCAAACTTTGGGAAAAAGTAGTAATTTATAGCTACTTTATGTGTGCAAAACCCCGACGCTGTCCGACGATTAGTTTTGCCACAATCGTCATTTTAATTTTTCAACACACTATTTTGCAACAGGTCTGGATGCTCTATGCAGGCCCGCGCCTAGCACTTTTGGCGCCCTTGTGCAAATTTAAAATAACGCCCCAAATTCGTTCAACGTTCATATGAGTACAGCTACGGGTTAAGTTAGGTATTATTATCCACTATTGAACAATAATTTTAAAAAGTATATTCATAAATTTATTTTTATATTTTACAAGTACAAGCGATACAAGTATTTTCTCATTGAGATACATAACATAATTATAAAGTTATAGAAAACAGAAATATATTCTAACAGTACTACAACTCAAAATTTTTGTATTTTAGTTTCAAATGTAATATATGATACAAAAGCACAAGAAATAAAAAAAATATTTAAAACATAAAAAATACTCGTTTATATATCACAGGACGAAACTGATCGACAAATAAAAACAAAACAATATATTATTTTAATAATGCAACATGTCACCTTTTTAAGGTTAATATCGAGGTATTAGGTATTGTTATTAATATTTTAGCTAAGTGAATTGAGCTTTTCGTGCTTTAATTTTTGCAAATTGTTTAATTAAATCTTCGGTGTCTAATTCTTTTAGCTGGTCCGATTCTATTGAAATGATAGCAAGATTACTTAGTCGGTTTTGCCCCATGGTCGATCTTAAATAATTTTTTATTATTTTGAGTTTTGAAAAAGATCGTTCTGCGGTAGCAACCGAAACCGGCATTGTTAATAAAATACGAAGTATTATGCTCGTATTAGGAAAAGAATCCGCTAAGTTGTTAATTGTTATATGCAACAAATGAAATCGCGACCGATGCAGCGCTTAATATATAAAGTTTCGTACATTGCAAGCTCAGACAGGAAAAAAACGCTTGTCCGCTCGTTGGCTCGTTGTAAGCCAAAGTTCAAGCTCAAACATGAATAAAATCAGATTTGTTTGAGTTTACACAATTCATGTTATCATGCTACGTATTCGATCGAATAAATGCTATTATTGCGTACTCTCATTTGGAAAATATATTATTTTCGAGAAATTCGGTTCCCTCGTCTCAAAGAGTAAAAATAAAATAATAAACAAATAAAAAACAATGTAATAGCTAGCAATTCCTTACTGTTTTTTTTTTATCATTATAAATTTTGTTTTGACAATGTTGTTTGTTGCTTTATCTTTTTTTTACTTTTGAGTTTTAAGGCTTTTCGGCTCCTCGGCGCCGTCGTGCACCACACGACTTTGCCCTTATGTACGGCGCGGGCCTGGCTCTATGGATCGTCTGATTTTAATTATCGAAACGGATTTGAAAAGTACAAGTTTAATTGAACAATATGTATATCTTAATTTTTCCATAAAATGCTACGAAACCGGTTGAAAATGCACGTAAAGATGCGTGAAAATGGCCGAGCGCGCGGAAGATGTCGCGTAGCGGGAGAGCAGCGGAGCGAAGGGGAGCCAATATTCGCGCGCTGGGCCATTTTCACGCATCTTTACGTGCATTTTCAACCGGTTTCGTAGCATTTTATGGAAAAACGAAAATATACATTTTGTTCAATTAAGCTTGTACTTTTCAAATCCGTTTCAATAATTAAAATCGGACGATCCGTAGAGCATCCAGACCTGTTGCAAAATAGTGTGTTGAAAAATTAAAATGACGATTGTGGCAAAACTAATCGTCGGACAGCGTCGGGGTTTTGCACACATAAAGTAGCTATAAATTACTACTTTTTTCCAAAGTTTGAGCCCTCTAAGTATAACAATGGCCGATTTATGAATTTAAAAAAAAATCTCTTAATTTTCCGGTTTTCCGGATTTTCTCCGTTGTTGCTTATCCTATCGGGACGTGCGACCTCTCATTTTGTTCGTATTTCTATTCTCTACAAATCGTCTATTTACACCATTAAGATTGCTTCATTACTTTTCATTTTATAAGCAAAAAACTAAAAAAAATCGCGTTTTTTTGCTTAAAAATGTTTATAACAAATTAATGGAAAAAATTTCAGAGTTGGAAATATAACAGAAATCATCCACGGATCGTCTTTCAGATGATGGCACAGGCGGTTTTCTAATAGTATTAATGTCACGACAAATCGCTCTATTGCTTGGCCTAAATGGTTTGTTCTGGCTTCAAAGAATGTGAAATCATCCCGTATCCGGTCCTAATAAATCCATGTTGTTAACCAATAGGTTATAAGATTGCTTGAAATATAAGGTTTCATTGGTTTTTAATAGGTCGTTTAAATATAACAATTATTTGATGCAGTAACATCCTATTCTAATGTCAATACAAAATATATCATTGGTTTCAGTAAAGATTTGTTCAAAAGAATATATATCTTATTTAATCGAAATACTTATTACTATTATTGCAAAGCTTTTTAGGTTTGATTTACTTACATAAAACACTGAAATGAGTTGCTGCAGTCTCCAGAATTGCAAAAGATATATTATTTTTGGCGTACTTTTAACGCAATAAACAAACAGGCTGGAGGTTTAAACGACTATTGAACGAACAAATACTAACAGCACAATTCGAACCCCTCCAAAGGGTTTCCGCGAGCCATAGAAGTAACATTTCAGCCAACAATAGAACCCATTGAATTAATATTTTTATGCTTTCTCTAATACCTTATATGTTTTATTGGAGTGTTTATTTTATTAACATGATGTAAGGATTATTGACTTAATTTTTAGATTTTCTATTTAAACTGCAGTTCTTGTTCGTTTAATAAAATATATTGTAATTTGAATTACACCACCTACAAATAGCTATTTTTGGCCCAATTATATTTAAGCATTCGCATCAAAGAGTTAAATTTTTTTGGCTCTAACAATAGACTAAGGAATAATAGAAATTCTTTGGTTTCCAATAATATTTTGGTCATTGAAAATATGGTAATATAGTTTTCAAAGCAGTAGGAATACTTTTCAACTCCAATAATAAGCCTATATTTAAAGAAATATTTTTTATTTTGATTATTTCAATAATGTTTTGTTCAGAAAATATTAACTTTAATATAACTAATGTGAAAGTGGTCAAAAATAATACTATTATGGAAAACAGCATAGCAGTTTTCTCTGTGCAGGGTAGGGGAAGTTTACTTACATTCCACTCCAATGAATTGCGTATCGGTTAAAAAATGAATTAATGTCAAAAAGTCGCTAATATTTTGCTCTGTTGCTTGGTCTAATTCTAAACGACACTGTAAACACAATTTGTAAACATTATTTTACCTTGTATTTTTGTACAAAAAATACGTTAGAAGCATCACAAGATTTACTAAAAGTAATAAAAGCCCTAAAATATTTTATTTTTCTGCTAAATAATAATAAATTTAAGTTAAAAAGGTTTTATTATTTATAGGTTATGTTATTTCTAAAGGTGTTTATTTAAAGTCGCTCCGAGTCATTTATAAATCTATACGTCGCACTTTTTCTTTTCTAGTTCATTAGACAAAGACGTACGTGTAACCGAGTGTTCAGACCGAGGTTCAGCCGTTTTCCTAAACAACCATAATAGACAGCAACACTTCTGAGCTCCAACACTCCAATGCTATTTTATCTCTTTCTACCAAGGCCGTAGCCAGAAAACAATTTCGGAGGGGGTTTGGTTTGGTGGAACAGTAGACAAACATAGAATTGTTTTAATAAAAGAAATAAAATGGTGTTACTTATCATATATATATGTATATATATATATATATATATATATATATATATATATATATATATATATATATATATATATATATATATATATATATATATATATATATATATATATATATATATATATATATAATATTTATTAGAAAACCATTACAAAATTACAGAAATATTAACACCTTATTACAAAATTAAATTTAGTCTTCTAGCTTTCTTTGCAGCGAACAAATCAATTACCTCCTCGGTATCGATGTCAATTCTGCGGTGGATTGACATTAGTGCCAAACCGTTTAGTCTTTCCTGGCCTGTGGAGTTCCTTAAATAAGTTTTGAGGCGTTTCAGAGAAGAGAAAGTCCTCTCAGGGGTACATGTGGAAACAGGCAGTGTCGCCAAGATCTGATAAAATTTCCAACCGATTTTATAATTCCAATAGTATTTCGAATAGGCTGAACCTGACAAGAATGACCCAGAGCTAGATTCAATGAATGTGAGCTGCAATGAACGTATAAGGCTTCTGGATGTGACTCACGAATTACTGCCTGCACACCTTTAAAACTTCCTTTCATCGAAGAAGCTCCATCATATCCTTGTCCGATTAAATATTCGCAATTGACTCCCAAAGATTTTAAATTAGATAAAATTGCATTAGCTAAATACTTTCCTTTTGTATTCTCAACTGTTACAAAAGTTAAAAAATCTTCACGCAAGATAAACCCATTATCTTTTGGCTCGGCATATCTCACACAAATGGACATCTGCTCTTGTCGTGAAACATCAGTGGTTTCGTCAACAAGGATTGAAAAAAATTTCGCAGAATTTAATCCTTGCACAATTTTTTTCTGAACTATTTCACCACAAATTGCAATAAGTTCATTTTGTATGGTCGGGCTTAGGTAGGTAGCGTTCAACGTCATATTTTCCATGTGATTTATTAGATTTGAGTCTCCACATCTGCTTCTCATCCGTAAGATAGCACGAAAGTTTCCATCATTTGTTTCTGGCTCAGGATCATTGATGTTTATTGGACCTGAGTCGCACGTACCTCTAAGAGCTAATTCCTGACGTCCACATAGTTTAATTGTTTCAATAATCGGAATGAGCCGTTTCCGGTTTTCAGCTATTTGCGCTAAGTATCCGCTATCAATCTGACTTATTATATTTGGTTGAGATTTATTATACACCTTCATAAAATTATCAGCCAATAATACAGAAGATTTGTGGTACTTGGTTTCACTGTGGTGTTTGAAATCATGTACAGCATCTTTCCATTTAGTGAGCGGCTGAGTAACTAACATAGATTAGGGTTATGAGAGCCTTTACCAGCGCAATCTTTGGAAAATAATACACAGTATTTGCATAAAGCACCTTGTTGCCCTGTACTCGTGTAAACCAACCACGAGAAACATTCAAACCATTGCATTTGAAATTTTAGCTTTCTTTTATCGTCACTTACTGGAAACTTGAATGTATTTTCTGGCATCCAAGGAGATTTCAACAATCTGTACTTTAAATCATCATCAATTTTGTTCTTTGATCCCATATAATAACCAACATCTAAAACATGCGGAGAAACATCATCCACAGTCCCAGGAACGGCACCAGACGCAGAAGTTCCAGAACTACTTGTAGCAGTGTCACTGTCTAAAATCCTTGAACACTGATTTTCAGGAGAATCTTCACTACCAGTAGCAGGTTTAGATTTTTTAAATAAATATTTGTATAATGTATTTTCTTGCGTCCTTTTTGCCATTTCAAATGAACTGACCTGTAACAATTAAAAAAAGCAGCCATGTATTAGTTCCATATGTGCACATATATTTACTTCGATAAAGATTTAAAAGAAAATGAATACGAGTAGGTAGTCTACTAGGCATCATATCCTTTTAATTTTAATATAAATTACAAAAATCATAACATCACTTACTTACTTATTTACTTACTAATTCACAGCTATTATTTCACACACGGCAATATTACTTTGCTTATATCGTCTTGGTTGCATTGGGTCACTTTTCAAGTCAGAACTGCCCCTCCGTGCTATATATTTTGTGCCTCCGTGCTCGACGGCGCGCTTATATATTCCGCAGCGAAACATCGAGAATAACCCGTCTCATTCTATGCCTATTAAAGATTCCCGAAATGCAGTTCGAGCACGTCCCCGAAGTTTCGTTGGCGTAGTACGTAGTTTCGCCGCTCCCTACTAGATGTCGCTGCGCCGCTAACTACGTATCGTCGTGCGGTCGTGCGAGTACCAAGCGAGCATAAAGCACAGTCAATAATAAAAATAACAGTAGGTAGAGAATTATGTTCGTAGTGATTGACTATTATGTTATCTTATATATAACAACAGAGTTAGACGGGCGCAATGAATATAACTGCAGTCTCATTAATACTTACTAAAAAAATCTTTTTTTTTTAATATTTCGGAGGGGGATTAATCCCCCTTGATCCCCCCACTGGCTACGGCCTTGCTTTCTACTACCATTCTTGATTCAATTACGTAGTAATGCGTAGTCGCGTAGTCTTGTCTATGTTCGTAGTTCGTAAACTGCTCCCCCAAGAGAATAACAAAAACAAAAACAAACAACAAAATATAAGGCTTCACGTTCGATACGCTCACAGTATACGGACATCGAATCCTTATTATAATAAATCCATGGTTAATAATGATAAACTCATTGAAAGAAACCGAATTTGTATTGTGTAATAAGGAATAGAGTGTGTCATTGAGTGAATTGGTATTTAATTGAATATACGATAGTGTTTTTTCTTTGTGCATTTAATGGTCATAATATTAGTTTTTGTTACATTTAGGGTTAGATAATTAGCATTACACCATTCCCTTATTTTAACTAAATCACTAATAATATAATCTATAAGATGTTCATCTTTATTATTTCAGTGTCGTTATTCTAGTGTCGTGTGCAAACATTGTAAATGAGCCCAATATATTTAAGTTTGCAAGGTCGTTTACATGAAGTAAAAATTGAGAGAGGCCTCAGTAGGGCACCTTGAGGGATCCCGGATTTCAAACCACGAATATCAGACGCCACCTTCCTTACAACCAAGGTTTGAACACGCTCTGATAGGTACGATGCGAACCAGGACAGCGACACACCCCTGAATCCACCCATCCAGTTTGCGCAGCAATATTCAGTGATCAACCCAATCGAATGCTTTAGAAATATCACAAAATACTGCCGCAGCACCTTCGCCATCGTTCAGCTTCAGATACAAATTTTCTAAGAATAAGAATATGGAGTCGTTAGTATCTTTAGCCGATCGGAATTCAAAATGTGTGCCGCTGATTGACCCAGTCCGTTCCAAAAACTGCTCCAGACATATCTTAAATAATTTTTGCCATTATTTTCACTAGCGTGAGAATTAATAAAATGGGACTAACTGGACGGATTACCGGGATCACCATCCTTGAGCACAGGGATGACTTTGACCATTCTAAGACATTGCGGAAAGATTCCAGTCATAAAGGATTTCGTCAATAGTCTGTGCTATGCTATCCCACCCCGAGGTTGTTATATTTTTTATTATCTGAGAGTTTTTTTATTTTGATGATATTTGTTAGGAAGAAGAAAAACATATCACGCACAGAAATATGTTGTGGGAAGGTTAAATCATTCCTTTCAGAAGAAATATTACTTGCCAGCAAAAAAGCAACTGGGCAGTAAGAAGAATTCAGTTATTTGCATGATAAATCACGGTCGTTCTTTAGTCAATTTCGCCCCCTTAACTCTCCAACGTTTTTCCAACTTTCTTTTTGTTTATTTTTAGATTCTACGATACGAGTAGAAAAGTACGTAATTACTTTTTGCTCGCCCAATAGTTTATCGGTAAATCCTTTTGTAGGTATTAAAATATTTATTGGTATAATGCGAATAGCACTTACACATCCAGTGCAGACAACGCATGTATTTTAAGGAAATATTTAAAGTCTTTGTAAACTAGGGCTGATGACTCCTCTTTTTAATTTCTCTAAGGGTAAAGCTTTATTAAAGGTATGTACTAACAATTCATGAAATTTTTTGAGAGGATCCTCACAGGACTTTATATTGTTCCCATTTTTAGAAATACACAGTTGCTCTTTCTCCTGAATAGTCTTACGTGTTTTTTAATTTTTCTAGCCTAGGCTAGGGAAACACAAATATTACTTAAGACGGCCTCGTGAGCCGACGACCTGGGATTTAAAATAGTATAGAAGTAATCAATAGTAACCTCCGCAGTGGCTGTTAATCGGGTTGATCCCTTTATATTTATGCAGGTTGAGATTAAACGAAAATAAGTTTGAAATTAAACAAACATCCGTGATTGCAACCTCGCCTCGCCTCGGAGTCCTGATGTCATCAACAATCTAAAAGTTAGTCATTTAAAAGTTGTAGTGTGAAAACATGACGTTGAAAGCAAAACCCATCGAAGGTTCAGCCTGGAGTAAACTGTGTATTGATCACCACTTATTGTCCAATTATCAGCCATCACTTCAGGAAGAATGGTCAAAAATATCAGTGGACTATTGTGAAAAATTAGAGCAATTGATGCCCGGTCGGTTAAAAGATGGTACTAAAACAAGGGCTTTACTAAAAATACCAGTTATTATTTTATGGTTAACATCATCCAGTGGCGGTCGCAGCTTTTTTCAAAGGGGGGGGGCGGTTTAGTAGGTGTTGGGTTGGCCCAATCGTCGGGTTAGTGTGTTTTTTCAAAGGGGAGGGGGGGCGGTTTAGTAGGTGTTGGGTTGGCCCAATCGTCGGGTTAGTGTGTTACAAAAAAAAATTGCCTATGTATATTCAAAATTTCTGTTAAAAAAGCATGCATGCAATTTTATCTAGGCCACAATCAATTCTAGAGACGTGTACTGCCTGCACCTACGGTTTTAAATTTTTTGTTTTACCCGCATCGATCATTTATTATTTCTTCGTTAAAAATAGTGTCTTGGGTTAAGAGGGTAAGGGGGGGGGGGGCGATCGCCCCCACCGCCCCCCCCCCTGGGACCGCCACTGCATCATCGGTATTTTAATAGGTGTGCGAGTTTCATTTTTTTGCATTGAATCTATATCCAAACATTTTTTGTTTCTCACAATATCTGCGCAATGAATTTGAATTATGTTGTGATGTTTTAGTTACTAGGTATATTAGGTACCATTTATGAAACGTTTTTTCCTGCATTTATTAAAACGTTACTCGTTTTTTTAAATGTCTAGCTCTGTTAACACGATTTCATGTGGGAGCCACTCCGAATAACTACTATATTTATTAATTGCTCTTACAATAAGGACACAGACTAAAAGGAAGATACTATTGGAAATAAATCAAATCAAATCAAAATATGCTTTATTATCAAAAGACATACATCTTTATAGCACCTTACTTCAGCATCATATAAAGCAATCAAAGACTATTTTAAATATAACCATTTTCAGAGTCCTAAAAAATGCCAGGTCCACCCCCACCAGCTCCACCTCCACCTTCTTTTTCAATTCCACAAGGTGGAGGTAGTGGAGGAGGAGACCCTAGAGGCGCCCTCCTTAAGTCTATTCAACAGGGAAAGAAACTTAAGAAGACTGTCACGGTGGATAAAAGTGCACCTATGATACAAGGTATGAATAAATTAATACACATACAGTGTTTTATTAAGGTATGTGAACTTTTAAGCAAATTTGTCCTTATTGCTCAAGTAGGTAAACCCCTTTAGAAGCATTAAACAATGGCAAGAATAATCAAGTTTAGCACTTATTCAAAATTAAGGAGAAAAAATAGAAACAACAAAATTTACCTGTGTTTAATATTCTAGGAAATCCAAAAATATATAATATTTTGAGAATTGGAAGAAAAAAAATTGCATAACATGTTTCCTTAGGTTTATACTAAAATGTTCTCAAGTTTTTCCCCTCAAGAGAGGCCGACGTACGCCCTTTTCGGAGGGTTAAAGAATCCAAAAATCAGTTATCGCCTCTTTTCTGTTACGTTTATGTTAAAAATAGTTATGTACAGAATTAAAGGTTATTAAATTCTCTACAAAAAAGGACAAAGTTACCCACAATGAGTACAATTCAACATTATACTATAAATGTAATATAAAATGTACTCGTATATGTATATTTTTAAGAATGCAATATATTGCTTAAAATGTACATTAGTTTTGACCAATATGAACCTTGCGCACCGAGGGTTCCGTTTAATAACTTTCAAAATTGCTCTTTTTCTAGCAAAACAATAACAAAAGTTACAACAATGAAATGAAGTCTACTTGTCAGGGGTACATATAGAAATACGTAAAATTGAGAATAAGTTCTCTAAACCACCTGAAAATTCCTTATACTATAAGGATTTGAACAAATCATGGTAAAACAGCTATTCTCCGGGCTATATGCCCCGACGAGCGCTGGATTACATACCAAAATTTGCCGTATTTTGACTAACACTGTTAGACAACAAAATACTTGGTTTGACTGCAAGAAACTACCAGGAAGGAGGAAGCTTTTTTCTTTAGTTAGGATGTCGTACCTGCATACCGGTTTCGAACTCTTTAGTTCTCATCAGTACAGGATAAACGAACATACCTACTCTCCGAAAAAGCATACTCTTTAAGCTAGCCATGTCACACTGCATAAGCAGTATAAAACAGGCAGCGCCATCCATTAGCAGTTTCAAGCAGTTGAACTGCTTGAAACTGCTAATGGATGGCGCTGCCTGTTTTATACTGCTTATGCAGTGTGACATGGCTAGCTTAAAGAGTATGCTTTTTCGGAGGGTAGGTATGTTCGTTTATCCTGTACTGATGAGAACTAAAGAGTTCGAAACCGGTATGCAGGTACGACATCCTAACTAAAGAAAAAAGCTTCCTCCTTCCTGGTAGTTTCTTGCAGTCAAACCAAGTATTTTGTTGTCTAACAGTGTTAGTCAAAATACGGCAAATTTTGGTATGTAATCCAGCGCTCGTCGGGGCATATAGCCCGGAGAATAGCTGTTTTACCATGATTTGTTCAAATCCTTATAGTATAAGGAATTTTCAGGTGGTTTAGAGAACTTATTCTCAATTTTACGTATTTCTATATGTACCCCTGACAAGTAGACTTCATTTCATTGTTGTAATATTTTACCTCACGGTAAATTCTACTCCAACTGCTTGAAACTGCTAATGGATGGCGCTGCCTGTTTTATACTGCTTATGCAGTGTGACATGGCTAGCTTAAAGAGTATGCTTTTTCGGAGGGTAGGTATGTTCGTTTATCCTGTACTGATGAGAACTAAAGAGTTCGAAACCGGTATGCAGGTACGACATCCTAACTAAAGAAAAAAGCTTCCTCCTTCCAGGTAGTTTCTTGCAGTCAAACCAAGTATTTTGTTGTCTAACTAGTGTTGGGAATAATCGAATGAATTAAATAATCGAAATATTAGCTCTCGAATGATTTTAATAATCGAATGATCATTCGAAATATTCATTCGAATCAAAAAATATAGCAAATAAAACTGCACAAAAATCATCTCTTGAATTTTTTTTGCTTGGATTGGCCGTTTTCGATAAAAACAAAAAAATGCAAAGTTATACATAACATTATTTATTAGTATAATTTGTTAAAAATAACAAAAAAGTAAGAGATCCATGAAAACAAAAACAATTCTTTAAACAAATTTGGCAACTAGCATGACTCCCCTTTATGCATTAAAAATTGTCACCAAATTTCACCTTTATACTAATTTGCGTCCTCTAGTTATTTAGGAAAAACCTTTTACAAAAATTCAACACCCTGTGTATTAAAAACAAAGTCTTTTAGGACCTATGTTTTGTTTTAAAATTAAGTAAGGAATAATACCCTCAAGTTTGGCCACATACTTTACTAACGCCCTATATATATATATATATATATATATATATATATATATATATATATCATAAAAACATGCAATATCACTATGCGTTGTCGAGAGATGACATAATGCTCGATCGATATCGAAGGATCATTCGAAATAAACAATCATTCGAATGAAAAAATCATCCGAGACCCAGACAATATTAAAAACATGCAATGCGTTGTCGAGAGATGAAATAATGCTCGATCGATATCGAAGGATCATTCGAAATAAATAATCATTCGAATGAAAAACACATCCGAGACAATCGCATCGTAACGCAACGTCGAGTGCCGAGTCGGCGACGGCATCATTTCGTATTTCGTCTCGTCATTCGAAGCGGCGAAAGGCGATTATTATTATATTATAATCTCTCGGCCAAATCATTCGAATGATCGCGCTGACTTCTCGAGATATCTCGAGTGATTTGAATAATCGAATGATCGATTATTTTTCATTCGAGATATCCCATCGCTATGTCTAACAGTGTTAGTCAAAATACGGCAAATTTTGGTATGTAATCCAGCGCTCGTCGGGGCATATAGCCCGGAGAATAGCTGTTTTACCATGATTTGTTCAAATCCTTATAGTATAAGGAATTTTCAGGTGGTTTAGAGAACTTATTCTCAATTTTACGTATAACAAAAGTTATTATTTTCCTAAATTTTCAAAGTTAATTATTAGCGATTGCAGTATATTTTTAATATTGTTTTATCACAAGAATAATACAAGTATTTGCCATCGTAAGTATTACTGGTCGTCCACTGCATGCGTAGTCGTACGACTTAGTAGTCGTGAGAATATGGACGACTTAGATCTTACGAATGCGTACGACTGTATGTCGTTCATTAGAAGCGACTAATTTATCTTTTACTACATCATTTTGTACCTTGTCGTTGCATTTGTGCGCGGTGTTTTTAAAATGGATCTTGATATATATTTGTTTGGAAAGTCGTACTTATTGGGTTAGTGGAATATTATCAAAAAGAAATAGATTAGGGGAGTTTCATCATTTGTATAAAGACTCTCGCATATTCCACAATGGCTTTCGCCCTCTTACTATGCTAATTAGCTTTCCGCAATCCATCTCCTATATCGAGGGGCAAGATTTTTAACAACAATGACTAAAAGTCGTTCAAATTTGTCCGACAAATCCCGTTCAAACGGGACCAGTCGCCAGTCGGATGCAGTCGGTGGAAGTCGTACGACCTAAGTTGTATTCAATCGACGCCGTGTACGACTTGCCCATGTTGAGGGATTAGTCGGACGATTACGCACGATGTGTAGGTAGCCCGACTACGCATCCAGTGGACGACCAGCCCAAATCGAAACCTTCGGTGCGTGGGTGAGAAATACAGCAAATATTACTTTTTAAAATGTAAAGTAAAATTTAAAAAATATAAATATATGTAAGACATCAGATTGTAGGTTACCCAACTTTATTTTTAGAAATGCAAACCTGACGTAGGACCTTTTTGATAGGCAATTTAACTATCTTTAATTTTGCGGTTAACTATAAAAGAAGAAACTCACTAACTGACATATTAACGGACAGCCCATACCGCTACATCTAGAAGCTTGAAATTTTGCACAGAGTTTTGTTATTCAACGTAGACCTCAAGACATCTACTAAGGAAGGGTTTTTCACAATTCAGCTCCTAAGGGGGTGAAATAGCGGTTCAAAATTTGTATGGAGAAAAAGTATTAGATATTCCTATTAAGTCGAAACTTCATAGAAGTACTATATGTATATCAGATAGTGACAATATTCTATAACTTTGCAGTTTTGGTCAAACATTTTGACATAAAGACATTGCCGACGCAAATAGAATACAAAGAAAAGGAAATATAGGCAACTTAGTTTGTTCTGTTTTGACTTTGACACAAAAAAATAGTTATTTATGATACAAGTTTTTAAAGTGGCATTTTATTTTGTGAGAAGGGAAGTTGGGGACACGAGCGGAGCGAGTGTTCCATTACTTCGAACAAAATAATATCACTATTAACACATGTATCATACACTATTTTTTCTGCAGACGCTGTACCTATATTTAGTTAAAAAAATGTAATAAAACTGCCTAAGAAATAATATATTTCGAAAAAGAATGACAGTTTATTTAAAATATTATTGCCAAGCGACTGTCAATTTACTTTTAACATTAGTATTAAAAGTTATTCACTTTTAACACTAGTAAAAAAGGCACTTTTAACATTAGAATGCCACGTTCAAAAGCATCTACTTTTAATAGTCTTTGTAGAAAAATACTTTATTTTTCTTCTACAGGGTGTTTTTAAAGTGTTACAACGCGATATCTGAAAACGATTTAAAATATTTTCGAGAAATTTTGGTGAGTTAATAGGGAGATGGGGGACATACTTAAACATATTTTTGACATTTACCCCCTCTCTGTTTTAAGGGATAGGGGGTAAGTTTGGAATTTTAAATGGGATGATGTACTTTTGTTTATAAAATTCGAATCTACTTAAAAAAATTCGTATGTGTACATTTTTTTTATTTGCTTTTTCGGCTACGAAATTATGGTTTTAATTTTAATTTTTAATTGAATTTAAAAAATAAATAAATTTTACCAATAAATCAGGTTCATTTATTTCAGAATTATTATTCGTTTCCATGGAGATGCGGTACTTTGTCAGTTAATAATTTTGACGTTTTAACGATTATTTCTCAGTTTATTGCTCAACTGGCCTGCTAGGTCCCCGGATTCCCCCCTTGACTTTTTCTTGTGGAGTTTTAAAAAGGACTAAGTAATGGCAACTGCACTTACAACTTTAGTTGGTATGAAAGGCCGAATCCGCTTTGCCTGCTTATTAGTGACACCTGATATATTACAGCGGGTACGAAATTCATTTAGAAAAATAGTGAGAAAGTGTTTGGAAGTTGACGGGGGACATTTCGAACAACTTCTCAAGCACAGACGATAAATAAGTTGAAATTTTTTATTTTATAACCTAATAAATCGTAATTCCGTAACCGAAGGAGCAAATCAAAAAAAGTTTTGTACACATACATACCTACGTAGTTTTTTACATAGATTCGAATTTTATATACAAAAGTACATCATTCCATTTAAAATTCCAAAGTTACCGTCCCCTCCTCAAAATAGAGAGGGGGATGTCAAAAATGTGTTTAAATATGTCCCCCATCCCTATTAACTAGCTAAAATTTTATGAAAATATTAAACAGTTTTCGAGATATCGCCTTGTAACAGTTTAAAAAACTCACCCTGTGTAAAAAAATGTCGTAGTCAAAATATAGAAAATTAAGTTGGCAACATTACCTTCTCTTCCCATACATACAGGAATATCCAAATAAAAGTGAACAGGCCTTATAACTTTTTTTATTTCTAAAGATGAAAAAAATGTAGGTAAGTCAAAGTTAATGTCAACGTTGACAATAATACTTTAGTCACCGTGAATTTATAATTTTATGCAAAATGAGTTATCCTATTAAACAATAAATATTGATTTTTATTAGTTATTAATATCTGAAAGCAATAATCAGTGATTATAAACAATAACAAGTGAATTATAACATAAACAGATAAATGTAAACATTGGCGAATTCATATGAAAAGACATTTTCAACATGTCCGCCATTTAATTATTCGCACTTTTCATACATTCTTCCTGCCTCTGAAGTGTGTTTATAATACTTTTAGCATCATTTTTATTCAGATTTCTTACATCATTTCTCACCTTCCTTTGAATTTCTTCAATATTTTCATTACAATTGCTGTATACGACATTTTTCCAAGAAATGTATCTAAAGGTGTGAGATCTGGGCTATTTGCAGGCCAATGTTTTTATGCAAAATGTGTTATTCGATAATGAGAGATACAAAATGTTAAAATTATTTTTAAAAAAGAACAATAAGGTTAGAGCGGCTCAAAGACAATATGAAGAAAGGATTGAAGATGGACAAAGAACTCCATTAAACACCATAATAAAAACAAATAGAAGACTAGAAGAAAGGGGAATTCTGGGCAATGGAAAAGAAGAAGAGGAAGAAATGATCAAAGGTACCTAGCGATTGTATTATATTTTCAAAATTCAATTCCCGATTGTGTGCCGTAAGATCACAATTTATTTCATACTGTCGTTTGGACAGACGAGGCAACTTTCTCAACTGCGGGAATGTTTAATAGACGACATGTTCACATTTGGTCATAATGAAAATCCCTTTTACCGTCGAAGATATTGCTGTTCAGGGGCGTAATTCAATCAGCGTTTGGTGTGGGATATTACAAAATAAAATTCTAGTACCATTGTTTTATCGGGGAGCATTAACTGGCCAGCGCTATCTTAATTTTTTAAGAAATGAGGTCGAAGATATTCTCGATTAATTGCCACTTGAAGAACGTCAACGTATTACATGGCAACAAGACTGAGCGCCTCCCCATAATATAATTGAGTATCGCAATTTTTTAAACCATCATTATAACGAATGGATCGGTAGATATGAAACGTTGCATTGGCCTGCAAATAGCCCAGACCTCACACCTTTAGATACATTTCATTGGAGTCATTTGAAAAATGTCGTATACAGCAATCGTAATGAAAATATTGAAGAAATTCAAACGAAGGTGAGAGTGAGAAATGATGTAAGAAATCTGAATGAAAATGATGCTAAAAGTATTATAAACACACTTCAGAGGCAGGAAGAATGTATGAAAAGTGCGAAGAATTAAATGCGGACATGTTGAAAATTTCTTTTGATATTTATTCGCCAATGTTTACATTTATCTGTTTATGTTATGATTCATTTAGTATTGTTTATAATCACTGATTATTGCTTTCAGATATTAATAACTAATAAAAATCAACATTTATTGTTTAATAGAATAACTCATTTTGCATAAAATTAAAAATTATAAATTCACGGTTACTAAAGTATTATTGTACCTTGACATTAACTTTGACTTACCTACAAAGAAAATTTAAAAAGGTGGCAGGTATTTCGTTCGCAACCTGGATAGTTTTACGTTTAAAGTATATTTTTCATTTGAAATATTTCAGAAACTATTGAGAAACCGCATAAGGTATGTTATACAAAATATGTCTAGAACTTCTCCTAGAATCCAAAAATATGATAAAAAAGCATACCATCCCATTTAAAATAAGCGAGAAAATCGATGTTCTATACTATATTTTTTTTATTGGACGCTCAATAATTGTTTTCCTGATAAGATATATGAATGATTCATAAAAATCCCAAAAACTTTGAGATTTAACATTTTTTCCCATCGTTAAAAATAAAAAAGTTATAAGGCCTGTTCACTTTTATTTCGATATTCCTGTACAGTATACATTGGCAGCGTTCTATATATTTGACAATAATTGAAAGTTTATTCAATTATGTTCCTCTTTGTCACATTAGAAAATCTTCCCATTCTTTAAGGTCATAACATATTCAAAACATGGGACAGCTACATTGCGGTAGATCAGGTAATAAAATTAATTCCATCGCCAATAAAGAACATTACAACCATATGCCAGTCAAACAAGACTTGAGAATTTTTTTAATAGAAAAGAAGCAGACTACTTTACCTGGCGAGCTTTAACAAAAAGCTTACAAAGATGTTAAAGATAAGTCATGGATATAAACAATAGACGCAACTAATCGAAAATATCTGTTGGAGAAATTATGATGTCTTTGGCGCTAGACTCGGTTTTTACAGCGTAAATAATGACCATAAATATTTTAGCCACTAACGGTATTTCAAAGAACTTCTGCACCCTGTCAGACAACCGATTCTTTGACTGATGACATAATTTTGTCATTTTATATCATGTCAAAAGTCATTAAATATTCATGTGTTTCTCTTTTCTAGGAAAAACAAGCAATAATGCCAACAATAACAGTTTCACAACGGGAGGAAACACTGTACCCAACACTGCTGCATTATCCACTCCCAATGGATTGCCGTTAGGTGGACTTTTTGCTGGCGGAATGCCAAAACTTAAGCCCACAGGACGACTAGGTACTGAAATATTCATAACCAAGTTTAGTTCATTAAAAACGAAGTAGCAGAGCTGGATTTCTTTAAATTTATTATAAGTTACAACTAAGTACTTGATAATTAAAAAAGGTTTACATTTAATATTTGTATAATTTGAATAACCCAAGAAACTCAGATTTTCTGTGAACAGCAGCTGTGAAAAACGGTAGTAGTTGTGTAATAGGAGGTACAAGTTGTATATTAGACTTTATAGTGGATATTCTAATTTTTTTTAAACAAATTTGACCATATCTTTGTTATAGGTCTTACTAAATTTTAACATTTTAGGGTCATCAACTTTAAATTCTTCCAATAGCAATATTAACAATAACGAAACAGATAGTAGTCCAAGTCCAAAAATTACACCATCTAGGAATTTTAGTAGTATACAAGACCAATTAAAGAAACAATTGCACAATCCCAGTGATACAAGAACAAGAGGACCTCCACCTCCTGCACCTACAAGAAATGTAAGAACTTATTTTTATCTGTATATTTTTTCTCTCTGTCGATCTGTTGACCCTAAAACTGCTTCACAGAAACCGGATATACTCTGGGACAAATATATACAGGGTGAACACCTTAAGAGGCGTAACCAGCTCCCATGTCTACTATTTTATTTCTAACATTGTTACTGCTGTGTTATTTGCTATAAAAACATAAAAATTACGTATTTATGGAAGAAATCAAAATTTTATTTTTTGCTTTCTTTCGAACCACGCCACGCAATAATTCGAGATGTCTTTCTAATTTTTGAAAGGCAAAATTTTAAGGAAAAATAGAAAATATTCTCATATTTGAGTTTTTTCTGGAACATGGAAGATTCTGTTCAGCCAGAATATGAAAAGTACGATGCGATCTATTACGAGTAACGATGGTATTTAGGCAGTGGCGGCTCGTGGCCTAGAGCATAGGGGTGGCTACAGATAATTTTTAAAAAATCGCATTCAGTATTTTGCCAAAAATAAATATAAAATAAAACAGGGTTAATTGGTATTAGTATTTACACGAGCGGAAACAATTAAAGGGCCAAAAAAAATCTCAATATTGTGCGATTTTTCAAATGGCTGGATCTTTGGTAAGAGTGAATAAAAAATCAATTTGAAGCTTGAAGTGTCTAGTTTAAGGATCTTGCGATAAACAAATTTTCCAAGCAACAATTAGCGCAAAATCCTAATGAATATCATCGAAAGAAAATTTTTCGAAATTTTTTTCAAACGTATTTTGCGTGTACGGACGTGAAATTTTTTTTTCAACCTAACCACTATATGGATTAGATAGGTTGTTCATTTAGCTTCACTTTCTTTTTGTGTTGGCCTCGATACGACCATTCCTCGCTGAGTTATCAGACTTTGAATGCAAATGCGTCATTTTCTCTTCTCTCAGCAATATCTCAGGAACCAATGGTCCCGCAGAAAATGGAAAGGGGGTTTCGGAAACTTGGATCCATTCTCTACATTGCTCTTGCATGTTTTTTCAGAAAAAAATTTTTTTTCCATCCTTAACATGACTTTAAACAATTGGGAAAAACAGGACTTTTTCAGGTCTTTTAGAAAATCACGTGCCACATTGAGAATATTGGGAACATGACTAATGTTAAGTGTGCATCTTACAGGCCATTGTACCCCTAAAATCTCTACAGAGTTTCAACCTGATCCATCAAGCCGTTTTATTGTTTCATTCGATTGAATTTTTGAAAAAATTGAAGGATCGCGTTCTTTTGCCTTGAGAGCTCATAATCTGTAAAAAAATGGAAAACAAATTTCTCCTAATTTGTTTCCACATTTGTATTGCGGAAAGCGTTTGGAGTCATGAAAAGAAAGTTTTTTTTTCTAAAAACGTAAAAAAAAATTGTTTTGAAAAATTGGAAAAAAATTGTTTTTCGAAAAATCAGAAAACAAATTTCTCTGTTCGTGACTTCAAACGCTTCCCGCAATAAGTGTGTGAAAAACAATCAGGAACAAATTTGTTTCCCAGTTTGTTACAGATTATGAGCTTCCAAAGGCAAAAAACGTGATCGTTCAGTTTTTTCAAAAATTCGATCGAATGAAACACAAAAACGGCTTGATGGATCCAATTGAAATTTTGTAGGGCTTCTATGGGTACAATGGCCTGTAAAATGCACACCTCACATTATTCACTTTCCCAATATTCTCTATTGATTGCAGAGGGAGTATAACAATTTCCATAACATTGCCAAATTAGAGTGCGTACTTAAGTGAATGTGGAACACCATTCCGCAACCCGAAATAACCCGATGCATCAATATGGCCGAACGATTGAGGGCTGTTGGAGAGCAGGGGCGGCAAAACCCGTTATTGAACTGATTAAAACATACACACACATAAACACACACTCTTTAAAGAATGAGTTTGGAGTCATGACATAAGGTGGAAATGACGAACCACCGGGTCTCATTTCTCTTAAGGGAACACACACACACAAAGGAGCGTAAATCCGACCGTGCTACCTCCACCTGGTACGCTTTGGGTAACTCTAATGCCGGTGGTTTTGCAATATTTGTGAAGATCGCTTCAAAAAGAGAAATTTTTCAAAAAGAAATTTTTTTTCCATTTTTCAGAAACAATTTTTTTTTAATTTTTCAGATACTTCAATTTTTTCAAAAATTCAATCGAATGAAACAATAAAACGGCTTGATGGATCAAGTTGAAACTCTGTAGGGCTTTTAGGGGTACAATGGCCTGTAAGATGCACACTTAACATTAGTCATGTTCCCAATATTCTCAATGTGGCACGTGATTTTCTAAAAGACCTGAAAAAGTCCTGTTTTTCCCAATTGTTTAAAGTCATGTTAAGGATGAAAAAAATTTTTTTTTTGAAAAAACATGCCAGAGCATTGTAGTTAGAGAATGGATCCAAGTTTCCGAAACCCCCCTTCCATTTTCTGCGGGACCATTGGTTCCTGAGATATTGCTGAGAGAAGAGAAAATGACGCATTTGCCTTCAAAGTCTGATAACTCAGCGAGGAATGGTCGTATCGAGGCCAACACAAAAAGAAAGTGAAGCTAAATGAACAACCTATCCACTCCATATAGTGGTTAGGTTGAAAAAAAATTTTCACGTCCGTATACGCAAAATACGTTTGCAAAAAATTTCGAAAAATTTTCTTTCCATGATAGTCATTAGGATTTTGCGCTAATTGTTGCTTGGAAAATTTTTTTATCGGAAGATCCTTAAACTAGACACTTCAGGGGTTGGGTTTGGGTTTGTTGCCGTCTCGGCCGGTACCGACGAGGGCGCCCCGTTGGGTCTGCTCGGGTTGGGTTTGATTGGGTTTGATTAGGTTGGGTTTGGTCCTGTTTGGGAGGGGGTGTGAGGGGGTGTGACTCCCCGGGGTTGGGGTTTGCTCCGTTTCGGCCGGTACCGGGGAGGGAGGGTTGGGTTTGGGTTTGTTGCCGTCTCGGCCGGTACCGACGAGGGCGCGACCGTTTATGGCACACGTTACGCACATTTACATATTGCAGTGAGACACAGCATGAATCATTCTCCCTCTCCCTTTAAGTGTTGCTTCAATTGATTTTTAAATAAGTTAAGGTATCTTCCATCTTTAATATTTGTAGGTAATGAATTAAATCTAATTAAACCTTTATGGTACAGTGACTTTTCCGAGCTACTTTTGCTCTTTGTTGTTACGCGAAAGTTATTATTGTTTCTTGTTGGGTACGAGTGAATCGACTCATTCGTGATAAGTTTTTCAGTCAGATAATTGGGAGTGATCCCATTTTTAATCTTAAAGATAAGATCTAATGCTTGGAATTCGAGAAATTTTTCTATTGGGAGCCAATTTAGTCTTTCCAACATACTTCTTATAGGTGTATCCCTTCTTTCCCAAAGAATTATCCGCATCGCCCTGTTTTGTAATTTTTGAAGTCTGTTAATTTCATTTTTATTTGCCAGATATAATATAGACGAACTAAAAACTAGATGAGGCAAAACCAAAGTATTATAGACAGTAACTTTTGCCCACTGCGACAGAGATGTTGACACCCTAGATAAAAAATTTGTATTTTTTGTTATTTTGTCAATAATGAATATAATATGCTCTTTAAAATTAAGCTTGTTATCAACAATGAACCCAAGATATTTAATTTTCTTTACAACCTCAATATTATTATCGCCTATTTTCACACTCGGTTTACTTTGCTGAAATTCACCCTGATGTTTACTATTACCAATTAACATAAACTTGGTTTTTTTAGTATTTAGCTTAAGTGAATTTATACTGAACCATTTGTTAAGTTGATTCAGTTCTAAATTAACGGTGTTTATTAAGTGATTTAGATCTTTCGAATAGAAGTAAACTAACGTATCGTCCGCAAATAAATGTATTGAACACGTTTTAATTATTTTAGTTATGTCATTAATATATATCAAAAACATAAGCGGACCAAGAGTGCTTCCCTGTGGTACACCGTTATTACTTAACATTTCCCTTGATATACTATTATCAATTTTAGTTACCTGCTTTCTGTTTTCCAGATAATCAGTAAGCCAATTTAGTGCTTGATTAATTATACCATACTCCTGTAATTTTTCTATCAGTAACTGCCTATCTAACGTTTCAAACGCGCACTGTAGATCAAGAAATACTGCCCCTATAGCGTAGTTATCATCCATCAGATGTTTCCAATCATACAGTATGTTCTGGATTGCAGTTTCACAACTGTGACCTTTACGAAATCCTGACTGATTAGCAATTAAAATGTTATTTGCCGTTATGAATTCTACCAACTGACTATATACGACCCTTTCCAAAATTTTTTCAGCCGTGACTAGCATATTTATCGGTCTTAAATCATCAGCCCTGATCGAACCCCTGATTTTTTGGAGTGGAATAACCGTAGAGATTTTCAATAATGATGGCACCTTACCAATTTCTAAAGAAGTGTTTATTAGATTTAAAAGAGGTTTTTCAATATTATCATAAGTATTTTTTAAAAATTCTGATGTTATATCATCTGGACTTCCTTTATTCGGCAAAGAGAAAACAAAATCCCGTAATTCTTTAAAACTAATTAGGCGAAATGAATCTAAATTTTGCTTACTAAAGTTACTATCCACCATTGGCACAACTCCCAAATTACCCTTGTCGATATCCTTTATAATACTATTTATACTCTCAACAAAATATTCGTTTAAGTTTTCTACTATATCGTTAGAAGTAGTAATAACCCTGCCGATAATTTCTACCTTTTCCATATTTTTTTTTCCTTTTATCACGGACTAACTGGCCTAATGTTTGCCACATTTTTTTAGGATTATTTTTTGCCAAATCAATTTTAGCCTGATAAGTTCAGTCGAACAATGATTGTGCCGTGCCAAAACTTCGTGTTCCTTAATCTTTTGATGTAAATGTTTCAAATCTGTGTATCCTACGTTTGTCCATGTTTTATCCATCCCTTCTGAATAAAACAATAAGCATGAAAAGCAGAACAGTGCATTCAAAGTTTCACAACCGCATAGGTGTCCACTGGTTTTTTTATACACCTCTTTGGAGAAATGTCTTGTGAAACAACGATTTGATGTTGTATTCGATCGAGAAAGGTTCAAATCAGCAGTAGGTCTTCCAAGGGATTTGATCTGAATTTTTTCAGCCAACGAAAGCCTCGAAAAATCACTTTTTAAAATGTTTTGCACGCTATTTGCCATTTTCCACACAGTGAAACACCAAAAAATGTCGCGAAACGACTATAAACTCAAATCGTGAAATCGCCAACAACACCGCGGACAGTCTTGCTGCAAGCATCATTTTTTACTTCAACACCGTTTAAAAATAGCTACTCAACAAAAGTGAAGCGCCGGAAACTATAGCCAATAGCCGCCGTTCAAACGAGTCAAATCTGGTTGAAATGACACACCTGTGCCAACGCTGACCGCGGAATAAAGTAATTGACTGCTGGACTGGGCTTACCGGCCGAGCGCCTTTTCGCGTGCTAAAATCCTGTTTATGAAGTATCGAATTAACCCAAATAAAACCGACCGCCAACATCAACGAAGGTGAATTCTGTGGCTCAAACAATTGTAGCTTCAATGCTTGCAGCGATCTGCCGACGGGATCGAAAGAAACCCCAATTACCCAAACGGAACCCAATCGAAACCTCTGTATTGTTTTTGAAATAAATGTAAAATCCGTACAAATATTTAGAATATTTTATCTAACAATCGGTATGGATATGTTTAAAATAAATAAATCTTGTTTATTACAGTTTATTATTATTTTTGAGTTTTGTCGGGGGATGCTCGCGCCCCTGAGCCCCTATGTACCGGCCGCCCCTGTATTTAAGTCTAATTACAACAATAATTATAAAAGATGAATACGTCGTAAAGATTTTAAGAAAAAAACAAAAGAACAAGATAGAATTTTAGTTGCCAAAGCCAGATGATATCTGTGCATTTTCGAGAGAGTTCATTTTTTACGCACCTATAGAGACCGATAATGGTTCTGAGGAAGCTGCAGCTAAAGCAAATTAATGATATTTACACACTAATGAAAAAACAATGTCTTCACTTCGTTTCCACCATGGATCTATTATAATATGGATTCGATATCCGTATACTGTGAGCGTATCGAACGTGAAGCCTTATATAATATAAATATTTTGTTGTTTGTTATTCTCTTGAGAGAGCAGTTTACGAACTACGAACATAGACAAGACTACGAATTACTACGTAATTGAATCAAGAATGGTAGTAGAAAGAGATAAAATAGCATTGGAGTGTTGGAGCTCAGAAGTGTTGTTGTCTGCTGGGTGCTTAGGAAAAACGTCTGGGAACGCTCGGTTACACGTACGTCTTTGTCTAATGAACTAGAAAAGAAAAAGTGCGACGTATAGATTTATATAGGTTTATAAATGACTCAGAGCGACTTTAAATAATCGCCTTTAGAAATAACCTAACATAACATAACCTATAAATAATAAAACCTTTTTAACTTAAATTTATTACTATTTAGCAGAAAAATAAAATATTTTGGGGCTTTTATTACTTTTAGTAAATCTTGTGATGCTTCTAACGTATTTTTGTACAAAAATACAAGGTAAAATAAGATGTGGCCAATGTTTACAAATTGTGTTTACAGTGTCGTTTAGAATGGTTTGTTTTGGCTTCAAAGAATGTGAACTCATCCCGTATCCCGTCCTAATAAATCCATGGTTTCCACCGAGGTATCCACTTTTTATATGTTTTTCGATTTATCTATAATAATAATAATAAAGTTTATTTAAATCAATTACAAGTTAAATATGATTATTCTAATTAAATTAAATTATTATTAGTAAATATGTATATTCTAAATAAACTTGATAAAACCCCCGAAGACGTACTTGTTGGGGGCAAATCTTAGATTTAACTTCTCATTATTTAATTATATAAATTATTAAATTGAAAAAAAATAATACATTCAAATACATACATACAAATTTCTTTTTGAAGACGAGAGAGATACTTAGAGAAAAATAAATAAATAGTTTTTATATTATACAAAATATCAAAGTAATTCCAAACATTTCTGTAAATAGTTTGTTGTTAATATCCAAGCTTTTATTTCAGTTTTATATTTTTTTAATGATACAATTATTTTAATATTTACTGGTAAATAATCGTTTGAATAAAAACATAAATATTTATTATTCTTTTGTGCTATAAACTTATGTATTTTGGTTTAATGTTTAAGTAATATTTTGTTTGTGCTTTTTGTAAAAGATTAAATAAGTAAATGTGGGTTACATTTAAAATAAATAAAATCAGAAATGTGGTAGGTGTGTTATGTATAGGACACCACCTTCTTCAGAAATATATGATTTTTGTGCAGAATTTGAAGAGAATATTTGTAATTTAATGTCTGACTGTGATAGCTTTGTATGTACAGGTGATTTTAATATTAATGTTATGAATCTTGCATGCAAATATGTTGATCAATTTCTGTCTGTACTGTCTGCTTATGAGTTAAAACAGCCAATTAATGAACCTACAAGACATGGATGTTCAGATTCAAGTCTAATAGACCTTATTTTGTCTTCCAGTGAAAATTATATAGCCTACTCTTGTGTCGATCACAGCTTGCTGTTTCGGATCACTCACTTGTGAGATGTGAGCTTAAATTAAAAGTTAATAAGCCTAAGCCCCTCTATCATACCTATAGAGATTACTCCGGTTTTGACTAGGACTGGGCGATTATCGAAAAAGAGAATCGATTTTTGATTATTTGAAATAATCGATTATTTCCGATTAATCGAAATCAATCGATTAATCGAAATTAATCGATTAATTGAAAAATCGATTAATCGAAAAATTGATTAATCGATAAAATTTATATTAATCGATTAATCGAAATTAATCGAAAAATCGATTAATCTAGAAAATCGATTATTGAACTCGTCGAAATTATGTCATTACTAATGACATAATGAAAGCATCTCCAGCGCTTACCACTTGCCTATCTTGAACAAAATTGCGGCGGGCGATTTAAATTTTAGATCCGCAAAAATTAAAGGAGCGCGGATAGAAAAGCATTCAAATTATTTCGTTGAATACGTCTTTCATAGTCGAGTTATGATTATAAAAAAGAATCGATTAATCGAAAAATCGATTAATCGATAAAATCGATTAATCGATTTTAAATTTGTTTGTAATCGTTCAATCGATTAATAATCGATTATTTTGCCCACCCTAGTTTTGACAAGGAACTTTTTAACGCAGATCTTAGCAATATTCCATTTTATAGAATTTATCAACTGCGGGATATTAATGATAAAGTCCATTTATTTAATGAACTTATACTGGATCTTTTTAATGTGCATGCTCCAATGAGAATGCCTCGTATTACCAAGAAAAAGGCCCCTTGGATCACACAAAATCTAAATAGAAATAAAGCATTGTCAAAATATAAAAAGAATAAAACTTTTCAAGACTGGGAGTCCTATAGGGAGTTGCGGAAATTATTATTAATTAATTATCCATTTTCATAAAAGCTTTCAGTAGATGAACCAAGAAATCCGAAGCCATTAACTCTACACGAAAACAGTTCAAATGGTCTTCATCTGAGCCAAACTTCACTTCACGCAAATGTATCCAGTCTTCATACTAGTACGTCATTACATCGAAAGTCGAAAAGTAATGCAAACCTTAGCTTGTTAGACTGTACAGATAGTGTAAATAACCCAAGCAAACCTGTGATCAATCATGGCAAGCCCAATTTGGCGCCAAAGCCACCTGTATTAAATGGTAAGTGGTAGGGTACGGCATATTCTTTACTAAATTTTATTTTTATTTTATTGGTTTTTACAGATATTAATTCAAATTTGGTAGTGTCTAGTTTAAAAAATAAATTAATGTTGTTTCAGGGAAACCTACTCCCCCTTCAAAATTAATTATGAAACCAAATAAAACCATAAGTAGGGCGCAAAGTATGCGAACGCCCCGTTCACCATCACCTCAGAGTCCAACGCCTAATAATGATGCCGCTGTCAAGTTTGGAACTGTCAGGAACATGAGTTCTATTATAGGACAATCATTAGCAAATTCACAAGTAAGTTAACACAATTAACGATATATTTGACATACAGAGTACACTCTGCCTTACTGAAGACCGAATCAGCATTGACAAAAAATAAGGTATTTTATATGTTTTTTAAAATCAAAAACGCTCTATTTTTATTTCTTTGTTATTTTTTACCCGACTGCGATGGAGCCAAGAAGGAAGGTTAATGTTTTTGGCACCCTATGTATAGATAGATGTCAATCGATTCCTCTTAAATGCGCGAGTGTCATACAATACTTTTAATTGAACTACAAGCAAAATGGCGGCCATCAGAGCCATCTATATATTTAAACGCAAAGATCATATTTTGTCTCCCTTATATAGCTTGATGCAGGCGCGGTCCGTGAGTTTTTTACCGGTGGGTCAAAATTTTGTGTGCAACTAGTGATATCACTGTATGATTCAAACCATTAATCTGATATAATGTCGGTCAGTGGCGTGCAGACAATATAGACAACAAGACATTGCCAACCCTAGTAAAATTGTAAAATAGCGGAAAAAAATTATAAAATTTCCCAATTTAATTTCTACAGAAATGTATTATGCGTTTCCCTATCTACTTTTTCATTAAACCATTTTATCGTCTATACTCTGAACCATCAAGGAATGTTGCAATGTCCTCGATATCATAAATCATCCAATAATCGCATTTTACCCCACCGAAATCAGCATAATATTTCCCTTGTAGGAGAGCGCGATGAAGATGAATAAAATATTTATATGGACGCTATAGCGGCAGTTACATATAGCAGATTAAAGTACGATTTTAAAGGCACGGACGTAGCTGTAGTCCGTATGTTAAAACGAGATCGAGCGATTGGCAAATGTCGTAGCGCAGGTCGCCGTGCTCTGGGGTACTACTATGTTCACGTTTCCCGGCCATATCGCTTTTCAGTCGCGTGATTATCGAATACAGAACCAATTAACTGGTCACGGGAAAAATGTCCTTAGAGTCGAGAAAGTCGTCAGTCGCCGTGAACGTAGTAGCACCCCTAGGCTTTTACGGGACGCGACGGCTGGGCCGTGATTCCCTTTTACACGTTATATTAATGTTTTAAATTCATTTTTAAAGAAATACCGTCGTATTGAACTAATTTATAAAAAATAATTTGTTTAATTCGAAATCCAAAAAGACATCCCTTAAGTGAAAAGTTAAAAGACTAGACACAAATAAAATGGTTTAACCTTTACAAATGAGATTTTTTGATAAGTAGGTGAGCAATATAATTTGAATAATTTATTGTATCCTTTTTGCCTACCCTACTTCCAACGTCACTGCTCGCCACTCATATATGTACATATATACAGGGTGTTACAAAAAGATGTTAAGAAATTTTAAGGGCAGATTCTACATCTAAAAATATCAAAATTTCTTTATATAAACGTGGATTCTCAAACTCTTTTTCGAGATACAGGGTGTTTAATATTTTCTTTTTAAAACTTTTTTTTGAATTTCTCAAAAATGCGTTACAAGATTGACGTGAATTTTGGTACACGCCAGTATGTATTCAAAGGATAGTTTTACGTGGAAAAATGTATTTCCCTATATACTTACATTAGTGGCGTACGTTCTGGTAAGTCTATTTTTAGCGAAAATGGCACGAATTTTTTTTTAATTACTACTATTAAAACTAGAGTAAAACGATGACCCCATTTTTATTGCAACTGTCAATGGGCCTAACGTGGTGCCATCATCAACCGATTTTTTTTTAAATACGGCCCTGAATCTTTTACCGCATCTCTTTAAAGCTGATGCCATGAATAAAATTAGTACTTTATTAAAGAATTTGACAAATTTACATAAGACACAATGAGTAAGAGAGAGATGGATACAACGATTTTATATTGCTAACTCCCATTAACCGCTATTTTAATCAAGTGCATAGTAAACTTTTTCTTAGATCTCACAATATAGTGACCAAGTCATGTATGGCACGCTGTTGAAGACTGGTCTATTTTACGTTTAGAGGTTGGCTAACAGGCAGGACCGGACTTGTACTCACCGTTCAACTTAAATTATAAACACCAAGAAAATCTGATTAGATTTTCCTGGTTTTTAGAGACTTCTGAAATCTATAAAGTCTAATCTATGAAGTAAAATGTTTAAAACACATATTATACAAAGAACACCCACCATCACAAACACAAAACACCAAAATAAAACTAAAATAAAACGACGCGACCTGTCGTGTCGGCTTGATACGCCCCCTACCAACCCACTACTGACCTAGGGACTTACGGAAGGAACAGCGTTGATGACATCTGTAATTGTCAGATGTCGAAACGCTGAGTTTTATCATAAATTGAACTCTAATAGGTGGTTGTATTCAGGACTCGATGGAGTTTAGAAAATGGAATAAAAAAATCTAGAGCCGTATTTAAAAAATTATTAAGTTGACCACTTCGAAGATTAAACATCGTACTAAATAATACACAACTATAAAGCTTAAATAACTTTAGAAAACAAACCCGAATACGCAGTCGCGTGTCTGTACATGAGATTTGTATTCATAGTTGTATTACAAATTTTTATATTCTACAAAATGTCTAAGAAATATAATTCACATACCAGACATAGTCGCAGGTCGTCAAATACCTTAGTGCAATACAAATTAACATACTTCAGAAATTTGCTACACCAAGATTTTTTCACTTTCTACTTCTAAATTTAATGAAGCCAATTAATTTTGATGATATTAGATAAATATTTGATTAATGACGACGCACAGTGTGGCGAGTATATAGGGAAAGATTTAAAAAATCAAAACTCGCTTAATATTTCTTTGATAAAAAAATTGCATTAGTATGTTGTAAAACGGCGTCATCTGTTAAATAAATAGCTTTTGGAACAATATAATTTTACTACCAATTCTGTTTTATGTCATAGTCCTAAGATTTTTAAACTTAAAACAGATCTTTACCAACTGGTTACCGCAGAACAATTATGATTCAGATTATATGGTAACATGTTTAAGTACGACATTATTCGGTTAAAGGTGCTGTTTTTTTTTCAATATCGGTGCGACTAGGGTTAATAGAAAAAAGTTCTAGTTACCTCGTAGGCCGATATGGCACTCTAAAATTAATCAAGGCCAAGAGGTCCGCGCAGTCTACCCCATTATTCAGCAGCTTGGGGCCAAAGACCAAGGTCAGCTGAATCTTGCGTGTTTCCAGAATATCCAGGTCCAATATATTGAGCCGCTCATGGTACGGTAATAGAGAACTGTCCACATTTAGTTTAGCCAATAAGAACTTGACAAACTTCAATTGTACGCATTCTATTCCTTTAATATGAGTGTTGTATAAAGGAGCCCATATCATGCAACAATACTCTAGGTGACTCCATACCAGTGCATAGTATATAGACTTAAGGACCTCAATGCCCCTGAATTCCCAGCATTGTCGCATCACAAAGCCCATAATCTTAAAAGCCTTTGCTGTAACATTGTCAATATTGACAATAAATCTCAGTTCACTATCGAAAATGATCCAAGATCATTGACCAGTGTAACCCTCGGTAGTGGTGTTCAGCGGTGTTTCATTTTTAAAGCTTAATCGAATGTAAGTAATAGTTTTTGGATTTATAACCAACCCACGTGCATACTTACCCATTACTGACCACTTGAAGAACTTTATTCTGCAGGCACAAAGAAAAATAGTCACTTTAGATAATACAGCCTACACACAATTATTTTTGTAATTAACAGCAGTGTCCAATCCCTAAACCAAAACACAATTTTCTGAAGCATATTAAGAACAAATTTATTTGTTCACTTTTCGGCTGGTTTGTTGATAACCTATGAAATAATGGGCAGTGGAAAATACCTGCTTTAATTAGTCTGACTAACGATAAATAAAGTCTCACGACCAAATTTCTAATATGTGACTGGCTTTTTTCGATTTTTGTAAATGGGACGCCACACTGTGCGACGTGCGATAACGCCTGTTTTGTGAAACATCTTTCTTACAAATAGAAATGATCGATATTTTTTAGTATATAAAAACTTGTAATATAACTATGAATATAAACCCCATGTACAGACACACAACTTATTTCTAATTTTTAAGTTGCTATATTTTACGTAGTCGGGTTTTAGTTTTTTAAACTTATGTTTTATTATTATCTGTAATATATCTTACATTTTTTATTGAATTGCTATTCAAACTTGAAATAAGTTAAAACCATTTATTTTTGTAAAAACTTGCTCTTAAATAACCACAACTAAAACTTTTTTTAAATTACAGAACTCCCAAAGCTGTAAGCCAAGACCACCTTTGACAGGTCGACCTTCAGTACCCCCGCCATCTGTGCCGCCACCAGCTGCGCCACCACCAGCTGCGCCATCACCAGCTCCGCCAAATAAACTAAGTGCTGTGAAACCACCCAATCATGCTCCGCCACCTCCACCAAGTGTGCCACAGCCCCCGAATCACGCCCCACCGCCCCCTCCTCCTCATAAGACGCTTACGCAATCGTTGACGCAACCTATCAGACCTCCACCGGCGGTAAGTTCTTGTATTTTTGTTATCTCCTGTATGGTCTTAGCCTCATATATTGCTCCATTTTTTTCAATTTCTGAAATTGTATTTACACAGGGCCATCCGACGATGGCTACACTTTATGCGCCACTTTTACCAAAAGTATACGAGGGTGAAAGTACCATTAAGCGCTAAACTACAGCAAGAGCGGTATCCATTAAGTAAGGAAGAACAAATAATACACTGCGCAGTTTTTTACTACAAGGCAACAAAATCTTTGAAATTCGATGTGGTATCCTATCGTTAACTACCTCCATAAGTCATCATCATAGTTCCTGATGAAGCTAAGGATCATTAATCATTGCACCTTAAGAAGTTAACTTGATTGACCAGACGTAATCGAATGCAAAAAAGCACAATAAAATACAAAAGTTACCTTAAAGACTACATTTACCGAACCACACCCATTTATTGACAACTTAATTTTATTTTAGTATAATTTTTTACTTTATTTATTTTTTATATTATTTGTATGAATATTTTCATAACACTAACCGTAGATTCATATTATATGGGTATTTCTTAACATATTAATAAAAGTTTCAAATTATTTTATGATTTATTTTAAGAAAACAATATTTAATAAGAATATTGAGGTCCTAGTGACCGACAAAATGACACCATAGATCTCTTAAAATAATAATCTTCTGAAAGAAGTCGTTATGCACGCTAAAATTTTAAATAATTGACTGAAAATTGCTTGCAGTTTATGAATCTATACTTAATATACTCATAATGTTATTGTTAAAAATTTTACGTTCAGATTCACTAAGAAAGTTTAAAATTTAGTACTGGTTTAAATTAAGATCTTATAGTTGATCAGATATGTTTTGATAGGTTTTTGTCCTGTCATTGTTAATAAGTCGCCATTAAAAACTTATGAATTATTCTAATATTTCAGCGATTTGCTTGATTTCCAAATGATTTTCATCTTGGAATGAGCTGCTGTAATGAATTTAGTTCTATTATTGTCGAGAGTACGTACTAAAATTGCCCTGTTCTTTCTAAATTTGCGAAAAAGGTAAGAAATAACTTTACAGTACAAAACTTAGTTGTCTTATTCTTACACTTGTCAGTTTAAAACTTTTGGTTGTCAAATTAGACCGGACTAGCGTTGGAGAATCTGGCTGTTAAAGCCGAAAAAACGTCAAAATGGAATTGAGTTTGCCACTGTGGACGCGATTCGAAAATGCCACCTTCCTGGAAATAAAATTGCAGTAATATACTTACAGTGTTTTCGCGGATGGGGTTTAGAAGAGGACAAATGAACCAGATTTTGCAAGATACGTAAAAATGTCACTCCTTATAAAAGTTTTTGCCTGTAAAATAAATAAGATTCACGTTATGAAAAATTTTATTTTTTATACAGGAAGCATAAAAACTACGAAAAGGTTATTTTGCGTAAGAGTAAACATACCTTGTTTATCATTTTCTATTAAAAGAACAAATATGAAATGTATTTTAAATTAAACCTTACGCCGAAGTACAAGATTTCATTAAAAAATTTAGATATTAAAAGTAACGAGTTTTATCACATTATTTTTTTTAAAGTCCCAACTATTCTCTCTCACACCTTTAACCAGAGTACTAGTTTCTACATATTAAACAATAATGACACCTATGGAAATGTCAGTGTCTTTATGAAATGAAGCAATTATTTAATTCAAAATACTTCTTATTCAAGTGCAATTTTTAAATAATACGAACATTTAATTAAACTCAAAAGAATATGATAATATAAACTAAGCAATACGGTAATGCTATTAAAATTCAAAAACTCCAACCGCATATTCAACACATTTTTTCTAATTGCTTCCTTAGATATCTGAAATAATTTCTGATTTCTTCCTGGGACATTGAACAAGCAGCCTGGGTAATTCTGCGTTTTAGCGCGTCAGTATTATTTGGTATTGGAGTGGCATAAACAATTTGTTTTAAACTGCCCCATAGAACCATATTGGCCAACGTTAAGTCGGGGCTGCTTGGGGGCCACAGAATTGGGCCATTTCTACCAAACCACCTTGGACCAAATCTGCGGTGAAACCATTCTATTACCTCCGAGCACAATGTTCTGGACAACCATCTTGTTGAAAATACATTTTTTGGCCAAAATTGAATAGCAAAATTTCGAGTTCGTCGCTAAAAGATGTATCCATCCAGCATTTCTAAGTAAGATATTCAATTGCAAGTGTTATTAAAAAAATATATACAGGGTGGTGCAACCAAGATGGGGTGGACGATTGTGAGTAAACGGTGAGGAATTTAGAAAAATTTTTTTTGGATATTATCGATAGTCAAACACGTTATGTTTTAAAATTATAGCCATAATACAGGGTGGTCCTAAAAACTCGTGGCGAACCAAACTTTAATTTTTTTAAATGGGACACCCTGTATATAATTGTTCCAATTGATTCTCCTGTTCATTACGATCATTTTGATATAGGGTTTATTGGGTCTAAAACTTATGGTAAGGGAATGGGACGCGGTTAAAGTTGAAAAAATGCTCACAGTTCGGCCATTTTTTAAAAAAATTTGAAACAGGTGTGGAAAAACCAAATATTCCATAAAACGTTACATACCCTTGAATACATTAATCGCTTGCAATTTGTTTAAAATTATTCACTATTATACAGGGTGGTCAAGTTGTGCAAATACGCCCTGGACTCATTTTTTTTAAATGGAACACCCTATATATTTTATTTTCATGTTAAAGATAACATTACTAGCTTTCAAAAAATACCATACATGATGCCTTTCTGACCAGCAGTTTTTTAGTAAACTTGCCGTGAAACCAAGGTTTCTTCATTCTAATACGATTATACTGAATTTACGTTGTTTATTATTAGATATCTAATATTAGGAGGCCATGACACTATCATAAATGAAACAAAAGATTGACGAACTTGTCAAAGCTACTGCCGCATAATCCATTATGTACAAGTTAAGTGTAGGTGGCCCAATAATTATGAGGTAAGAAAACTGAGACCCGAAACTTTTACATGTTTATTAGAGATATTTCAAAAAACAGAAAATATTGTTTTTAGGAAATGTAAAGTAATTAATAAACCAGTTATAAACAAATTTTTTGAGAAACGAGTTGCCAGTATTGCTTGAAGATTTACGTTTAATGGTAAGGGGATCCTTATGGTTTCAACATGATGGAGCGCCCCCGCATTACCATAGGAATGTAAGATATTTTGTCGATAATTGTAAGACAGATCGTTGGATTGGGTGAGGTGGACCAGTTAAGTGGCCAGCCAGATCACCCGTCTTAACACCACTAGATTTTTTCTATGGGGGCATGTTAAAGAAGAAGTCTATAAAGAGGTTCCAACCACAGCGAAAGATATGAAGACGAGAATAAGAAACAGTTTTCGCAAAATTTCAGAACAGACTGAGAAAAGTGAAACTTTCATTTATGGATAGACTCGAAATGTGCCTTCAGCAAAATGGTGGTTTTGTTGAACACCTTATATGAACATTGTTAATTGTTTATATTAAATTAGGTTTACAAGTAAGTACATAACCTAAATAATTTTAAAAGATGTTCTGTTTTTGCTTAATTATTTTTTTTACCCTATTAATAATAAAGGAAACTGATTATCTTTGTTTATAACTGGTTTATTAATTACTTTACATTTCCTAAAAACAATATTTTCTGTTTTTTGAAATATCTCTAATAAACATGTAAAAGTTTCGGGTCTCAGTTTTCAAATATCTTGGAATAATTATTGATAAAAATTTAAAATGGAATTTTCATAGCGAATATATAACTAAAAAATTAAGAATTCCTATACCAAAATTTAAACACTTAAAACAATTCTTAAATATTGATCAACTTGAAATATTATATTATTCATTGATACAGACACATTTAAATTATGGAATACTTGGCTGGGGAGGTATCAATAGAAATTATCTTCATAATATAGAAACTATACAAAAATATATTTTAAAAATTATTTATGAAAGAGATTATTTATATTCGTCTGACTTGTTATATAAAGAAAGCAAGAAAATGGATATCAGGCAACTTTTTTCATATAATATGTTAATATATATTTTCAAAAATAAAACTTCTAGAAGATGTTTACCACGATTTCTAAGGAATATAACAGGAGTTTCTCTAACAGACTGAATAACTAAAACTGTGGCAGCATCGTTTTGGTCATATTTCTTCTTTTTCTTGAGATTCGAAGACGAACCAGTTCTTTGGAACTTTTTGGTGTTGTAGATTGTCATTTCAGTTATTCCTACAAATTCTCAGTAAATTGTTCCATGAATGTAGCGTTATTATACTTGACCATCCCCATAAGACTGGACTATAAAAATTCTTCGTTCAGTACTTCGGCTTAGGGTTTAATTTAAAACATATTTGATATTTGTTCGTTTGGTAGAAAATGATAAACAAGGTGTTTAGTGTTACGCAAACTCAAGACGTCACACTGTGGTTCCCGGTCCATACAAAGCAAAGGTGCGACAAAAATTAAAAATATGTTACTGAAGTCTTTTTTTACAAGAAGACTAATTTTCGACATCTACAAAATTTATTTACAAAACAGTATGATATCCAGTATCCGCGAAAAAGTCTGCACCACATGGCAATATTTTGTATTTGTAGAATTTTTGCAACACGGTTTTCGGTCTTAAGGTGCGTTTCCTATGGGGCGGCTGACGCTCGCGGCTGTAATCCATTGACGTTGAAGCTTGCGCCTGACGCTCGAAAAGAAACGGATACATTAAATTGTCACATGAGCAGTACTAGGCGCCAGACGCTGTGCGGCAGCCGCGAGCGTCAGCCGCCCCATAGGAAACGCACCTTAAGATTTGCATGACATATAACCGAAAAAAAAACCAAAACCATCGGGAATATGTTATCTCTCACATCTTTCAAATGTCATTTGAAAAATTGAAGTCTCGATTGAAGTATTCAAAAATATCAATATGTATTTATAAAAATGCAAGAAAAGGTTATGAAGAAAAGTTGTCAAGATTGTATATCCATAGCTCATGTAGTAGGTGAGTGTCTGCTACTGTTCTCCAAAATTTGTCAAAAAATTTTAAGCCTGACCAAAATATACAAAAACAAATGTAAAAAATTGCCATTCTAGTAAAAATTCATGCAGACTTGTGCAAAAATGTGCAACATTTTTCTGAATGTGTAGTGTTCGTTTATATCTTTCTTCCTATCTTCAACTTTATAAAATTGAAAACGATATTACTGAATGGGATGCAAAGCTTTACGATAAACACGGGATTGACTGAAAAGAAATTCCACCCGCTCGGTTCCATCCGATCGGGATTTCACAATGTATCCATGTTCTATAATTTGTGTTTTTAATTATATTTTTTAGGTACCCACTAACAATAACAACAATAACATTAACCCCCCACCACCACCGCCTAGACATTCCTCAATGAGAGACGTCAACCAGCCGCCGCGAAGGAGCGTTGTAGATTTTGAAGAGAAATTTAAAACATCATTTAACACACCCGACAGATTTCCGAGACCACCTCCCTTCCGAAACGTTTTAAAACTATATTCAAATAGACAAGGTCAGTACATAAAACCGATATTTTAGGGGTAGTTTTGTGTAGTTTACAGTGAGCTGAAGAAAAGGTTACCAGAAATTAGAGCATTAGATAAATTGGACAGCAATATATTAGTTTTTTTTAATAAAGTAACTTGTACCAATGCCATCAACAGACTTTGTTTTATGATTTTTACTTTGTAAAAGATTTCATATTATAGAAGTTTCTAGGCTTTTCTCTGTCTCTCTCATATATTTCATATTTATAATTAAGACTGGCCACTTTTGGTCTGCTCGCAGTGGTGTTTGGCGGGGGAAAGCATCCGAACCGAAAAGTCGAAACGCTATTCGACTCGGGCGACCGCGAGATCCGCAAAGCAAACATTTCCTCTCTGAGAGCGGTTGGTGAGGCTTGACGCGATGTTAGTGTATTTTACGGGACTTTTTTTTAATGAGAAATAGGTTTATACAGGATATATAATTCTTAGGAGAATATTTTAATGGTTCTGTGAAATTCCCCAGCGTAATAAAATTATAGAACATCTTTTAACTCGCACACCCAAGTAGCATTTTTAGACACATTTTGGTAAATGTATCGAAACCATTGTTGCTGTTTCCGACACAAATTGGAAACTGTTGGCAACAAATATGGAAATATTTTCGAAACGTATACATTTTAAACGGCGCATTTGCACGTGTTTCCAAGCGGTTGGTACTAGCTTTGACTTTCGCTGTTTTGACACACAATCGAAACTTTTATCGAAAATGTTTCCGAAATGTTTCGAAAATGGGTTTATTCAAGAGTGACAAGGGATAGTTGAACATAGAGGGCGCTGTACTGTTGGAGCATGGGCAAAACCAGCGCAAACAAATTGTTTCCAACTGTGGCTGATATTTGTATTTGAATGTGTCACAATGGATAAAATAAGGAAACAACAATCTGAAGACAAAATAATTTCGCCATCATGGATTTGTCACAAGTGTATTTTCTATAAGTTAGGGTAGATTTATTTCATAGTTATTGCAAAAGAGAACAAAAATCATTGTCGAAATAAATTCTATTGTGCAATTTAGTAATTTAGCTTTATATATTTAACGCGCTCTCCATTTATTTGCATTTACAGAAAAAATAATACTTTGTAAAAAAATTTAATTCAAAATATTTTTAAAATTTTCCTTTTTTCTTTTTTAAATTGTATTAGCTAGTAAAATGGAACTAACGTAACAGCTTTTTGGCTTTTCGAAAAATGCAGGAATTTAAATAACACCAATTTTAACAAGATATCCATTCATTTGTCGAAATGATCGCCAGAAAGCGAGAAATTATTCTGGCCTAAAATGGAGTCAACACACAATTTCTAGTATTTGGTTTCTATCATGTAGCTATAATTAATAGAAAATGTGTCGAAACAGAAACACTGTTTCGATAATGTATCGAAAATGTGCGGAACAAACGCAACAGTGCCAAATCATAATCTAAAACCAAAACCTACAGAAATAGTTCAGATCATTAATATTTTCTTTTTAACAAAAAGAACGGAAAATAGAAATGTACTCTGTAGTTGAAACCAAGGAAAAATCGTCGTTGCAGATGTCGATCACACATCACTAATAATTATAAAATGAGGCTGTGGTTTTACTTTTCCTTTTCAAATTCTTTCTTTTCTCTTTTTAGTGTCTTGTAAAACCTTGAAAAATGTTGATACTCTTGTTTTCTTCCCATATTTAAAAAAATAAACGTAAAATGGTTAAATAGGCGATTCAAAAAAACAAAGTAAACAAAATGTAAAAATTATAGGTTATGATAATTTGTTCCGAACGGGTCGTAGTATGTTTCTCGAAGTTTCGAAAATTATTTTCTTCACAAGTTTCGTAGATGAATGAATACCATTGTTTGGTAAATATTTCGACACAGAAAAATACCAATTCATTTGTATAAATCTGTTGCTACAATTTGGGAGCGCGTGTATCTTACCACAACTTCATAATTTTATCTAAAAATATTTCGAAACATATTCATTTCCGCGTGTCGAAAATGTATCCACACAGTGGTTTGTAAAACATTTCGGAACAAACGGTTCGTAAGTGTTTCAAGTAACTAAATTCGAAAACGTGTTGCAAAAGTTTCGGAACGCATCTGGACACAATTTTATAATTTGAATCGAAAATGATTTCCATACAGGGTGGTGCAACCAAGATGGGGTGGACGATTGTGAGTAAACGGTGAGGAATTTGGAAAAAATTTTTTTTGGATATTATCGATAGTCAGACACGCTATGTTTTAAAATTATTGCCATAATACAGGGTGGTCCGAAAAACTCGTGGCGAACCAAACTTGTATTTTTTTAAATGGGACACCCGGTATATTATTGTACCAATTGATCCTCCTGTTCGTTACGATCATTTTGATATAGGGTTTATTGGGTCTAAAACTTATAGTAAGGGAATGGGACGCGGTTAAAGTTGAAAAAATGCTCAAAGTTCGGCCATTTTTAAAAAGAACTTGAAACAGGTATGGAAAAACCAAATATTCCATAAAACGTTACATATCCTTGAATACATTAATCACTTGCAATTTGTTTAAAATTATTCACTGTTATACAGGGTGGTCAAGTTTTGCAAATACGCCCTGGACTCATTTTTTTTAAATGGAACACCCTGTATATTTTATTTTCATGTTAAAGATAACATTACTAGCTTTCAAAAAATACCATACATGATGCCTTTCTGACCAACAGTTTTTTAGTAAACTAGCCGTGAAAGCAAAGTTTCTTCATTCTAATACGATTATACTGAATTTACGTTGTTTATTATTAAATATCTAATATTAGGAGGCCATGACACTATTATAAATGAAACAAAATATTGTCAAAGCTACTGCCGCATAATCCATTATTTACAAGTTAAACGTAGGTGAGGTAAGAAAACTGAGACCCGAAACCTTTACATGCTTTTTAGAGAAATTTCAAAAAACAGAAAATATTGTTTTTAGGAAATGTAAAGTAATTAATAAACAAAGATAATCAGTTATCAGTATTATTAATAGTGTAAGAAAATTAATTAAGCAAAAACAGAACATCTTTTAAAATTATTTAGGTATGTACTTACTTGTAAACCTAATTTAATTTAAACAAGTAAGACAGATCGTTGGATTGGGTGAGGTGGACCAGTTAAGTGGCCAGCCAGATCACCCGTCTTAACACCACTAGATTTTTTCTATGGGGGCATGTTAAAGAAGAAGTCTATAAAGAGGTTCCAACCACAGCGAAAGATATGAAGACGAGAATAAGAAACAGTTTTCGCAAAATTTCAGAACAGACTTTGAGAAAAGTGAAACTTTCATTTATGGATAGACTCGAAATGTGCCTTCAGCAAAATGGTGGTTTTGTTGAACACCTTATATGAGCATTGTTAATTGTTTATATTAAATTAGGTTTACAAGTAAGTACATAACCTAAATAATTTTAAAAGATGTTCTGTTTTTGCTTAATTAATTTCCTTACACTATTAATAATACTGATAACTGATTATCTTTGTTTATTAATTACTTTACATTTCCTAAAAACAATATTTTCTGTTTTTTGAAATATCTCTAATAAACATGTAAAAGTTTCGGGTCTCAGTTTTCTTACCTCATAATTATTGGGCCACCTACACTTAACTTGTAAATAATGGATTATGCGGCAGTAGCTTTGACAAGTTCGTCAATCTTTTGTTTCATTTCAATAATAAACAACGTAAATTCAGTATAATCGTATTAGAATGAAGAAACTTTGCTTTCACGGCTGGTTTACTAAAAAACTGTTGGTCAGAAAGGCATCATGTATGGTATTTTTTGAAAGCTAGTAATGTTATCTTTAACATGAAAATAAAATATATAGGGTGTTCCATTTAAAAAAAATGAGTCCAGGGCGTATTTGCAAAACTTGACCACCCTGTATAACAGTGAATAATGTTAAACAAATTGCAAGTGATTAATGTATTCAAGGATATGTAACGTTTTATGGAATATTTGGTTTTTCCATACCTGTTTCAAATTTCTTTAAAAAATGGTCGAACTGTGAGCATTTTTTCAACTTTAACCGCCTCCCATTCCCTTACTATAAGTTTTAGACCCAATAAACCCTATATCAAAATGATCGTAACGAACAGGAGAATCAATTGGAACAATAATATACCGGGTGTCCCATTTAAAAAAATACAAGTTTGGTTCGCCACGAGTTTTTCGGACCACCCTGTATTATGGCAATAATTTTAAAACATAGCGTGTCTGACTATCGATAATATCCAAAACAAATTTTTTCGAAATTCCTCACCGTTTACTCACAATCGTCCACCCCATCTTGGTTGCACCACCCTGTATGTTTCGCAGCAAAGAATTTGTGTCCAATTAGGAAAATTTATTATATTAGAGTATTCCTGTGAAATGCCCCAGCATAATTAAATCTTATATTTTAAATACCTTACACAATTTGAAGAAAGATAAGAACATAAAATTTTGGTTTTCTTTATGAAAAATAGGTGCATAGGGACATACATATACTTTTTAAGAGAAATGCATAATATATTATAATGATCCTGTACATGCCTCAGCGATAGTAAAAATAGCTAATTCTTTGAACTCTCTGAGGTATTTTAAAGAAAAATAATAAAATGAAATCTGGATTTCCCTTAATATATTGACATAATTCTTAAGAGAAACTGAAATTATATTATATTGTTATGTTCTTGTGAAATACCCCGTTTTAAGTATAAAATATCTAATATTTTAACTCGGACAGTCATTTTAATGCAATATAATAAAATGAAATCTGAATTTATCTGCCGAAAAATAGGGGATATATGATTCTTAGGATAAATCAAAATGATATTGTTTTATAATGTTCCCATGAAATTTCCCAGCGTAATTTTATTAAAGAAATATATTTGGTTTCTTGCGCAGAGTTTTAGGCAAAAATAAAATGAAATATGGATTTTCCTGGCGAAAAATAGGTCCATGGGGGACATATTATTATAATTCTTAAGAGAAGTTATATTGTGTTATGTTTGTATAAAATTCCTAGGCGTAATTATTAAAGAAATATGTGTATTTTAAGTCGCGACGTTTTAAAGGAGTTTTAAAGGCAAATAGTAATTTTAAATCTGGATTTCATATTCATATCTAGGAGAAACCAGAATTATAATACATATAATTTTCCTGTGATATGCCCCAGCGTGATTAGAGCAAATTAGTCCTTTTACGAGTAGCTTACGCTGGCATTTTCAAGGATAATGATTAAATGAAATCTGTTGTTGCTTTGCGAAAAATAGGTACTCTTTGTTCTATTTCTAGGAAATTCTTTGTTTTTAGGTTTAAAAAGCATAAAAAATAAATAAAATACCGATATTTTCACTTATAAGGCAGTATACTAACATAGGCATCATATAGTCAACCAATTTACTAACTGGTAACATTTTCTCAGGAACACAAGAGTAACTAAGATCTGATTTTGAAATCAGTTAAATTGAAATTTCGTTAGATTAATACTATCAGTGGTAGATTCTCTGTTGGAAACTAAAAATTTAGCTGATTTCAGATGATAACATGTACTAATTATTTGTGCTTTTGTATGTTTTACTGTGATATTTGTAAAAATATACATATTTATTTCTTGTGCATGAGTTTTTAATAAATTATTTGTACACGTGCTTTTTGTTGTTTTTAATTGTCTGTTTAAAGAGTGTATTTAAATCTCATGTTAGGTTTGTTCGGACAGTCTGATATAACCGTTAATTTGAAATAGAAATGGAATTTTTAAATGGAAAGAGTGGTCGAGTTATATCTCTTTACAAGGTATTTAAATTCTATTAGGTCTACATTTCATTTTTTGAGATTTCATTGTTTGACCATATTTTTGCCCTTCTCGCAATTACGGAAAATATGTATCTTTTATATTGGAATATCTGTAATATTTTGTATGCACTTGGTGTAGAAAAAATTATAAAAATAATATATCTTTGAAAAGCCAAGTTTATAATAAATACTTAGTTGTTTTAGCTGTTAAAGTGATAAATAAGGAGAAACCTAAATTTTTTAGAATATAAAATCGTAAACAAAATTTATAAAATTTTACATACTTCTCCATCATTCCAAGAATCGCTTCAAGCTAATTAGCCCTCACCAGCTTGGGCAGACGGATAGTAGCTACTTTATTTTAAAAAAAAATCTAGATATTGAGCATGAATTAAATACAGCTTGTCCAAACCATCTTAACAGATGGGAAGCTCTTTATTTTTGACTTTATGGAAAAAGTTATTCTTCATAAAAAGTTCTGTTTGTTGAGAAAACAATACTCAAGTCAAAAATTTTGACGCAGCATATATGGGGTGTATGATAAATGTCAATAAATAATTGTTAATAAATTTAAAAGAGTCGAATCTGTAACCAACACAGAACAATGAAACGTTCGATCTTGTTGGTATCGCTTTCGAACATGATCTCAGCTGGCACAAACACATTACTTCAGTAGCCACATCGGCAGCTAAAAAGCTTGGTTTTCTCTTTCAAGCCAGAAAATACTTCTCTTCCAACTTATATACGCTCTATGATTCCCAAATCAGGCCTAACCTAGAGTACTGCTCCCACATCATTTCCTTCTCTTCAGACGCCCACGGTACGTTAGTACTTAGGCTTGAAGTCTACGTGGGATGTCTTAGATAAAAAAAATACATTTTCTGACAAGCACCTGGTTTGGCGGACGGACGAAGATACCCAATTAGAGATTTTGCAAGCTGTCGTGGAAAATCGAAAAATCTCATTGATTTCATGACTATTTCACAAACGGTTGCACGACCTGTTGCAAAATCCACGACCCAAGTTATTGTAAGGAAAAATCATTTTCACCCATACAAACTAAAATTTCTTCACAAACTGCAGCCTAGAGATTTTGATTCACGATTTTTGTTTTGCTCTTGGTTTCAAGATGAGATAGATGACATATTTTTGCAAGAAAAATATTATTTTCAGATGAGGCCACGTTTACCTCAAATGAAGTGGTGTGTTCCCAAAACTATAGGTGGTGGAGTGATGAAAATCCTCACTTTGTAATTGAGTGTCGTGGCCAGTATTTTTTCAAAACAAACGTTTGGTGTTGTGTTTTTAAAAGCAAAATTGCAGGGCCGTGCATTTTTCGAGAAAATGTTACCATTGAAATTTACTTGGACTTTTTGAACATGGAATTATTTGAATTTTTTCATCGACTACCACTGGATATAAGAAACAGACTTTGGTTCCAACATGACGGTGATTCATGTCACAGCTCTGCAAGAGAATTTTTAAACCGGACATTTCCACAGAGGTGGATTGGATGTAGGTCAGAATTTGCTTGGCCACCAAGGTCCCCAGATATAACTGCCCTAGATTTTTTCTTAAGGAGATTCTTAAAAGAAGAAGTCTATGTCCACAGGCCTTTTGAAAACATAGACCATTTAGGGGGAATTATCAGAGAATGTGTCCCAAGAAATTCCCCTCGGATGGTTAGAAATGCAGCGGCGGAATTTTCACGACGTACAATAGTTTGTATGGAAAGAAACGGTGGTCATGTTGAAGCTTGGTGTAGTATTTCATAAAATGTTATTGTTGTTTATTTTGCTAATAATATGTTATTTAAAAAACATGTATTTCAGAACACTTTTTTAAAAAATTCAAAGGTACGTATGAATGACCATACAGATATTTTGTCATATTTCATATTCGATCACTTCAGTTCTGGACGATACTTTCTTATGTTATTGTACTTTGAAATTAAAATTAAAGATAGTTTTCCTTCTACGGCATTTATCGTTTTTACTTTTTTGACGCCCCGTATATGCTGGGCCAAAATTATTGATTTGGGTGTTATTTTCTCAACAAGCAGAACTTTTTATGAAGAATCACTTTTTTCCCTAAAGTCAAAAAAAAGTTTTCCATCTGTTAAGATAGTTTCTGGACACGCTGTATACAAATTTGCTCTGAAGAAGGTGTCCAATTTTAAATAATTTGACGAAGGGTTTTGAAGTGTAACAAGTGAGTAAAAAGTTTTAGATCACCACTTTCCGTTAAAAGACCGCATTATTCGTAACAGTTAATTTATGAAGCAAAACTAATTTTTAGACAATTTTAAATTAGGATATACAGGGAGTGGAGAGTATATGAAAATATCACTTGGTTAAATGAAAGATGTCTAAGTTAAAAAAAAATTGAAAAATTAATAAGTTTAACTTAAATATAGGCAAACAACCGTGTTAGAATTTCCTTGAGTTATAATTCCTAAAATCACTAAAGAGGGAAAACTCTTTTTGCCAGTTTATAAATTCAATTTATTCATAAACATTATTATTAAAAAATTATTTAAATAACTTTTTACTTGTAGGTAGTGTACGTCATCGAGTACAAGAAAAGAAACTATTTCTTAGGAAAAATAGTCATTAGGTAAATAAGTAATCATTGGTTAACCGATAGCCTCCTTATCCATTTTTAAAATAAATGATCATTTTTGTGATAATTAATAAAATTATGAAAACAGACGATAGCCGGCAACATTGCTTGATCATCTCTTTCATTTATATTTGATCTTTCTGACTATTTTACTGTTACACCCTTCATCCCTTACACAGGTAATCTGATTCTCATAGTTCCTAATCTACATTCTTGTTTTTTGGTGGGTTTTTCTTTGTGCTGTATGAAATGATAATTTTAAAAGTGGTTTGCCGAGGATTTAAGACAAAGTGAAGGTGTCAAACCAATTTTTTGTACTACTGATCTTTAACGTATTTTTATTAAAAGAAATTATCGCAAAAATTTATTGCAGAATTGGACAAAGAGGGATTCGGCAAACCAACGATTTTTTATGTCGGTTTTTCATAAGAAATTGATTCTTTTGTTGTAGTCCATGACGAATACCGCTCACGGTTCTATCTCGCTTCGCTCCCGGTCCGCTCTCGGGCTAATCTTTGGTCAACACTAGTAAGCTACTTAGATTCGTGGTTTAAGTCTAATATTTTAACTTCGCAAATTTTTAATCCAAATATTTTTCATTTTTCCAGTTCGCATTTTCGTATTGTCGCGCTCTCTGTATATCGTGTATAAAATTTCTGTATCTCAAAAATAAGCGCTTTATAATTTCTGTCTCCCACCACATATAAAGTCACAAAGTACTGGGTGCATTTGATGGATGCTTTATATGTTAAATTTAAATCAGTGTACGCCATGTTGCGTTTTGTAAGGATGTATGTTGGCTGCCTTTATGTTGTTAAAAGTTAATAATTTCACTTAGTTATTTTGCATTTTCTTTACTTCAGAATCATCTTGCTAATAGAGGATATCACCGCTCTGCATGTTTCTTCCATGCATGGACTGGTCTTCAACTTCTACTAACCATCTATATTTATTACTTAAAATACTTCTTGTAAATATTCACTCATTTTACAGTATTTTTTGATTCGTTTTTCAGCCTTTTTATTGTCGGTTGTTTTATACCGGTGAGAGTAAGTAAATCTAATATCATGTTAGTGAATGTTTTACACGCCAGCTCGCTCTTATAAAAGTTCTTTTAAGTAATATGTAGTTCTTTTTGACCTATTTACTTTTTGTAAGCTTATTAAAAAATTTGCACACGATTAGTTCTTTTATATTGCTTTCTTGATTTATTTTAAATGAACTTTCCCTTTTTCATAAATAAATAAATTTTAAACTTTTGAACATATAACTCTTAAAATGTCCACAAAAAAATTAGGTCTGAAAACACACATTAATATAATATTAATATAAGCAGGAAATATTAATTTAATATACAAAGATATTTGTTATTTTAATTGTAATCCGTAAGATAGTGACAGAAATGTATTATTAGTATGTGCTGTTCACATCGTCACATTGTCGGTAAAAACTAACGAGATACAGGTTTGGCACAATCCTTTCGGTTCCGTCACGTTAATATCTTAAAATTGCGTAAATACGATACATATATATATATATATATATATATATATATATATATATATATATATATATATATATATATACATGAAACGGGAACAAACAAATTCCTAAACCAGTAAACCCACCCAAATGTCTCAAGGGACCCAACCCGCTTTCGGTCCCATATCGGTGTATTCGAGAATTGTCTATTCTTTATAGTCTGATACGACTATCCTTTCCACACACCTAGCGGATGCCCTAAAGGGGCCAAATATAATGGTTGAAAATGAGTGCCATACTGCTTCCGCTGGTAGAGGGGGTTTCTGTACTAAACTAAATTGTTAAAATTGGAATGGACAAAATAATGATAGCTTACCAGCTCTAAATACAACACAAAACACAATAAACGTTTGTTTGTAGGGGGGTGAAGAAAAAGATTACTAAGATATAAATCCTAACTTCAAGAAAAAAATGTAAATGTTTCCAGGAATTAGATTGTACAAGGGCCCAGTAGCCAACTGGTACTCTAAGATAAAAATAGTTTAATAAAATTAAAAATAATCCAGGCCTGTCTTATCGATAAAATAGTTTCATTTCATAACAGAATTGAAAATAATGCAATAAAAGTAGGTAATACACTATCTTTCAACTATAAAAAGCAATTTTCTTGCTCGGTTGGCTTCTTTTTAGTCATGGAAATTTTGTTTAAGAAGTCCTGGAAAGTCAGGGAATGTCAGGGAATTCGATTTAAGAATTTTGGTGGGAACTCTGTATATGTAAAACTACACCAACGGATTCGATACAAGTGAATACCAGTTCACTTACTTGTGAAAAGAAACTTCTGGTTTTAAATAGTCCAATTTTTTGCAAATTTGACACTGCCGCACCATATTTAAATGTTGTTTCGCAAAATAATGTCACTGACATTATTTTGAAGAAGTTGCTTCAAAGAAAACCACTTAAACGCTTCTCCCGAGCACAAAACAACATAATTCCACTTTCGAACTATGTCGCAAACGTCAACGAATTTTATAAATGACCGCTTGTGTCATAGATAAAAATTTATGGTTAGGCTTGTGTCACTTTTCAATTCATAATAAAACTGGTAGTAAACCGTCAAATAGCGTTGTCATTTTTACTTAATAATTTATCACAGTGAGAAAGGAATAAAAGTTTATTCGGCTATGATGCATAAAATACTTAGAGCAAAATGTAAGTATTACTTTTTTATTACTTAATACTTATGCATGCCAATTTTATTAGATGAAGATATAGTCAAATAAATGTCGTGTAATACTTTATTGCTTGGATAGTATCAATCAGGACATTTTATACACTTTGGCAACCGTCTGCAGTTGCCCAGCCAATACAATCCACCAGTCTTTAGTGCAAATTCAATGACTGATTGCTTTGAATAGTAAATAACTTTGTCTTTAGTTTTTTTAAAGTCTATGGCTGACTCGGACACCTCTAAAGGGGTCAAAATATTAGGGTTGAAAATGAGTACCATACTGCTTCCGCTGGATGAGGAGATCTCTGTTCTAAACTAAATTGTTAAAATTGGAATAGACAAAATAATAATCGCTTGCCAGCTCTAAATACAAAACAAGACACAATAAATGTGTGAAGAAAAAGATTGTCAAGATTAAATTCTAACTTCAAAGAAAAAAATGTAAACGTTTCCAGGAATTAGATTGTACAAGGGCCCAATAGCCAACTGGTACTCTAATTAGCCACCTCTAGCGCCTACAGGATGGGCGACGGTCCCCCATCCCCACTGAATATTTATAAATAAGTCAAGGTAGTCTAACCTTGCTTTACAGATTTTGATTACTGCTTCTTAGCACTTCTATGTAGTCCATTAAGTGTGCAACAAATGGCAAATTTTTTTATTGTACAACCGAAATATAAATACCGGCAAAAGTTGGTGCATGTTCGATAACCATATCAAGTGCACTTAGAATGGCTCCAAGTCAAACAGCATAAAAGACAGGCCAAAAAATATTTTTAAAAAATTCAAGAGAAAATTACAGAAAAACGTTATTAGCAAAAGTTGTTTAGAATTAAAAGGTATGTTCAAATACAAAGTCATAGACTTGTGTTTAAAAAAAATTTTTTTTTTGAGAATTTTAAATTACCTCCGTATATGTATATATTCAACTATAATACATTTTCAAATTAACCTGAATCAAATCACTTCTGCGTAACTTTCATCCAATTGAAGCAAATTTGTAAAATTTACTTAGATTTATATTTTTTTAAGTAACTAAAACTTCATGTCTGTTGCAACGATATTACACACAAGTTTCAAATTTCGCAAATGTTCTTAAAAATAAGGCAAAAAGGCCTTATTTTAAAGAATATTTGCGAAATTCGAAACTTGTGTTTAATATCGTTGCAACAGACATGAAGTTTTTGATTACTTAAAAAAACATAAATCTAAGTAAATTTTACAAATTAGCCTCAATTTGACGAACGTTATGCAGAAGTGATTTGATTGTGGTTAATTTGAAAATGTATTATAGCTGAATATTTAAAAATCATTTTAGGGGGGTGATTTAAAACTTTCATAAAAATATACTTTCTTTCAATAGAAGGCTTTGTATTTGGACATATCATTTAGTTCTAAACAACTTTTCTTAATGACGTTTTTCTGTGGGGGAGTTCGAGTTGACGCTTGGAACGCCCCGAGCACAGAAAATAGACATTGTATATTACTTCTTACTTTGTTATTTATATAGGACATGCTAAGAACGTCTGTCTGAGATTTGCGCTCGGAGAACTCCAAGTGTCCTACTGGAACTCCCCCTGTATTTCTCGAGATAAGGGTACTTTACTCTTAAACGATTTTTATATTTTGACCGGGACCTCTTTCAGAATGGAATTATTTTCTTCTAAGTCAATCAGTAATTTTTGTAGTATTACATTTTTGTAAGACCTATTAGTGATCGCACTTTATAAAAACGCCAGTAACAATTATAAAGGGCAATAAAAATAAACTGAACTTGCTAAGTTTTTTTTCCCTGAAACTCGCATAGGCCATCAATCGGTACCGGTGTTTCCCCGAAATGCGTTTGTACAGGTCGGCCACATATCCGCACTTTATTTCAACATGTAGCAATTTTAATAAGTAGTTGACCACATATTATTTGACCGCGTTCAAATTGACCGGTCAGTTGATCAAGATACAACTCTAATTATATGCAGACATTCAAGACATCTGCAATTCTTTACAGAACTAAATCTTTACGTGCCCCTGTATGTTTTTTAATTTTTTCTCTGTGGGAACATCAGCTGCTTTAGTGGTTTCTTACAATTTACACAATACGGGGATTGTAATTCCCTAAAGTGTTAAATAGGGAAAGTTAAATAGAAACAGATATTTCAATTAAGGCATCTTCAGTCTAAGCTTCTGTAACTTACCTATCCAGGTTTGATTGGGTATATAATTTAACCACATTGGAATTATTTAAAATAAGCTTACCAAAAGTAAAATATATATTATTTTGTTCTGCAGTTATAGGCTGGATTAAAAAACAAATTAATTTACCAGAAAAATAGTAATTCAATATTTGAAGGTGGTGCAATATAAAGCAAACAATTTCGAAAATATCATCCTTTGAGAATATTATCGCTCATTTTGGAAATCTATGTTAAAAAGTTCCGTTTGGGTTACTGGCAGATATACAACATGTGTATTATCCATAATAAACAAAGTTTTGCCGGTAACTCGCCATATACTCGGGTAATTACTAATTTAATTTGGGAACATTTAGTAGCTTTGTTTTGTATATAATTAATTTTAATTTTCATCATTTCTAGGAAGTTAATAGGTCGTATCTGAATTGAAATATGTATATGTTTTCACGAGGTATCGCTCCTAACTTTAAAGTTTATTTTTACCTTAACTTCAAACAATAAATACTTAAAAACTCGATTATTCTTCATGTTTATTGGATATAGTGTTAACCTGTTCTCCAACAAGCAATAAATAGTTTTGTAAATCTTTTCAGTTTATGGGTGCATACATAGAACTCTCTTACAACCTATAAAGAGCCGTGTTTCCTCCGTGTATTCATTGCCGTCCTCCCCCCATACGTGTTTCGAATTACAGTCTTATCAGTGAAAAATAGCGAATAAATTCCAAAATAATAATTATAATAATAGTAATATTAACTTGTAAGGAAAAATTTCAGACGCTTAAAAGTACATATATTTCAAATATAAAACTAATATAGTACAGTCACAACCGTCTCTACTTACACGCCGTGAAGAGATATCGGGTAACATTGCATTGCCGCGGACTTGCGGGTGTAATGCGACCCGACACTCGACTGTATGCAGCTTTTAGGGTTGTTTCTGTAACAAGAAAAGAAAACGATATTTACCTAAATTATGTACATTTCGAAAATTTCTTTATTATATTTGGCCAAAAAGAAATGTCATAAGTTATAACTTGGTATTTACATGTCAGTATCGATGTTTATTTATTTGTTCACAATTAGCGTTTATTAAAAAACAATTAACTGGAAATTAGGTCACTCTCTTGTTAAGGAAAAAGTTAACATGTAAAATAATAAAAGCAACTGCATTAAAACGACAGATAGGACCAAAAATTATGTTTTGTCAGTGACTTGTATATATGTATGTAATAAAGTTGTCTAACACCTAGATTATCTAATACTTATACAGCGGGTTGCACAAAACTTTTAATCAAGTACTAAATTTAATTGACGTTTAGAAGCATCTTTGACAATGACATTAACATGAATGCTGTCACATTACAAGTGTCCAATTAGTTTAATTCGTGATTAAATTGTTTGTGCAACCTGACAATAGTATAGTATTTGGTCTTGTTAAAACTTAAATATGTAAAAAGTAACACGTTTCTTAATTTAATCTTATATTATAAAAAAAATGTATATTTAAACTACCCTTATGTATCTAATTATGTATTTTCAAAAATTTATACATATTTACATACCCTACCCACGAGCCTACCTAGTATATCAGACTCGGTTGCTTTAAAAATTTAAACAAATAATTTAGAATATCTTCAAAAACTCTTAAAGAGCTGGATACATAATTTGGGTAATTATTTGTACTACTGTCAATATCGGCAGGATTTGGAACATATTTGGCGCTACCCCTAGATTTGATGAGATATTGTAAATATCTTGTGATATGTAAATTAAAATACTCACGAATTAAGTCCTATGCACAGGGAGACGATGTATATAACATTGAAGCCATCACTATAGTGTTTAATGATTTTTTTTTTCATTATAAGCACTTATTTTCGTGTCGATAGGTAAAATCCATTTTAAATCAGTTCATTTCCCTTTAGAAATGTTTTTTCATTGCACTGAAACCTTATTTACAATACTAATACATTCCATCGTTAGATCTAAAGTGTAGAAAATATTTTAAAATCAGTCACAACTTTTAACTGTCAAAGAATCAGCTATATTAATTTTGTTTATATAATTTAAACTAAAATTTTTAATAAAATCTGACATCTCAAAAACTTTGTTTAATGTATTAGTACGATCTTGATATGCCTTATGTCTTTCTCCTGTTTTTTTTCTCGGTGTAGTTACATTTTTTGATAAATATTGGGGACAATTTAGAAAAATAGAGGGAATTACATCTGGTTTAAGCCTAGCTTTTGTGGGAATTTTTTTCCGTCTGTCAAAAGTTGATTATCTTATGTTATTTTATGGAAAATGTAGGCAGTAAACAACAGAATGTTAAGAGGGTGGCCAATCGTTTCTTGGAATGACTTTTAACCACAGACTTTAAATTTTCATCTTTAGGAATCTTGAAAGCAGAAACAAAATTCCCACCTGCTTTCAACGTACTGTTGTAGTTGGATTTCCATTCTGAGGCGCAGCAATTTCTAGGCATTTTGATACAAAATAAAATGAAAAATTACAAGTATAAAAAGCCGGATTTTCACGTAATATGCTTCAACAAACCGTCTCTAACTCTAAAACACGTTAAAGACTTGCCAATACACACTTTCAGAGTTAATTTCTAGGTAAATCGTAATTAAGAATAACAGTGACAGTAACACATAAATCACCTGTTACCATGCGCAAAATTAAACGAACAACGTGTATCCGATGGCATTGTTGCCGGATTTCCTACTTTACGGCTTGTCAGTAACGACGGTTGTGATATGACCCATTAGCTTCCTATTATTTCCTAGTCATTGTAGTTATTTTATTAGATGTACTTTTTAGTTATACTCCCAATTTGTTTTAAGCATGAGTAAATAATTCTTTATTTATAGGTGTTATAAATACCGCCATGACGTATTCCTAGATTGAAAGCTTTTTGTAACTAAACTGGCATGTTACTATTCAAAAAGTCTTGATAATTTTTCCACGTGCAAAAACCATTTAGATCAATAATATTGTATTTGTTAAAATGTTTAGACAATAACTTATAGTGCTTTCAGATTTGTGCACTTTTATTGTTCCACTTTTATGACAAGTAGAGCTGATTTGGGATGTCGATGTGTGAATGCTCATGAGCTTTAGAAATGCGTCATTTTTAGTTGCAGTTTTTGACATTGTATTGGGATTCACAATCCCCAATTCAGAAAGTGGCACAATACAATAAGTGTAAGAGTTTGATAGCAAAATAACACATTTCTTGTTTTGCTTGGTTTTTATGGTTGAAATATGTTTAGTTGCAAATGGTTTTCATTTTATTGTTACCTGAGGTACTGTATTTTGTGCTTCCTTTTAAAATAATATACCCTTTTTATTGTTTTAAGGAACATATATATTAGTTGTTAACATATTATGCCTATTTTTTTCTTCCTTTAATTTAACCTCAGGTTCGCTAAAAAAGTTAAGCTTCAATCTCATAGTCGTAAAAATAATTGTATAAATTAAAATTCGTATTTGGTTCTTCCTAAATATCTTTTATATCAACTGTCTGATTTTAACTTTTTTAGAGGATATGTTTTACATTTGATCGAGCAGGTTAACATTCATTATATTATATTTTAACATGTTTGGTTAGTATTTGCATGAGAAGGTAGGTTAATTTTGATTTAACAAGGTATAAAATGTTGTTATCTTAAGCTATACAGTATGTAATTAAATTAATTTACCATTTATGAACCTTAATTACATGATTTTTGTGGTTCTCCATAATTACAATTTACATAACTTAAAGGTAAACACAGTCACGCCGCTTAATTTGTAATTAGTGAATCTTGTATTAACGGAAATACAACTAAGGGATAGAACAATTACGTTGCATATTCCAGTTATGTCAATTTTAGAAGAGCTGTAAACACTGGGTTTGTGATGCAATCCAACTGACTTGAATTGAAAAGATATTTCTAAGAACAACCCTCTGTTTTATTACTGATAAAACTTTAAAACAATATGATTTATGACGAAACTCGGGTAGCTTGACGTATAACGAAAACTAAGGTCTAAAAAAATATTAGGCAACTACAAGCGTTCAGTCTCTATTGATTCAATCTATTAACAGCTAATTTTGTCGGTCAGCAATACTAAATTATTTCTTCGATATCTATGGACTATCACTAAACCTGAATTTCATAATTTTAAAATTAACATATTTAACCCTATTATGTTAGATGTGCTTTACGATAATAAAGAGAATCCTGAACTTGAATTAAATTAATTGAATTTAAAACAGCTAGACGGCAAAATGACGACGTATATTTATTGCCACTGAGGGACGGCTTGGTTCTGCGCTTTCGCGGAGTGGCAGCCGATTGGCTAGCGAATTCGTATGTGATCGGCATTTTGCGGCCTCGTTGTGTCTGCGTCAGGTTTGAAGTAGTGATGTAAGGATACGTATCCAAAAATCCGTTGGATCCGAATATTAAAAGAATCCGGATTATCCGGAACCGGCCGAGAACTTTAATACGGATTCGGAATCAAAATAAATTCGCATCGGGTGGTTACTAATGCAAAGTGCAAAGAGAAAACGGAATCGGAATCGAGTGTAAGCGAACAACACGGTCTGCGATTTGGCATATTTGATATTGTGCTTTCTCTTTCTAATGACATTTCCTAAAAAAAGATGGCATAGTTATCGGGGTAACGGGTATCATATGAGATGAGACCCATTGGTTAAACTAGTCCCGCCTCACCCGAACCGAATTCAAACGAGAACGGCGCGACGCGGTGCCTTCTTATCCCTAAACTTCGACTTCGAATGGTATGATACCGATCCCGCATCGACCTACCTAGCCGTGTATCCGGATAGAAAATGTTTTAGTCTGTTGCATGCATACGTATACATGATCTGTAACCGCTTTCGCGCGGGTCAAGAAATGGATTCGTATTCGGATAATGGATACGGATATTAGCTGATTCCGATTCCGTATGATTCGGATATCTAATGAATACGGATATTTACAACACTAGTTTGAAGGGTTTTGTTTAGGTTAGTTATCACAATTAAATAATTTTTGGTTGGTAGAAATTCGTTAGTAGATAATTATTATGGGGGATATATTTCCTACGTGCTAAATTGCGTAAAGAGTAGAAAAAAAGTACTACAAAAATTGCAAGAATCATGAATATGAAAATATTGAATGTCAAGAAATTTTTAGTATTTATGATTTTTCTTTTCGTTGCGGTATTTAGGGTGACTGCATCTCGTAAGATGCTTTTGAAGTTAAATAAAAAGTAAAGACAGTGTTGACACAGATAGAACTTTTGCGACTATTTATTATAAGATTTATTGCATCTCTTTATTTTCTCAAAAAATACATAACAGTATTAAAAAATAAACACGTCGAGAATGGGAATGATGAATAAATATTTTTTCTAATTTTTGTAGTCTAATGGGTAGATTATCAAAAAACAGTAAAATGGGTTTTTTTATTTTTTGTTAATTCGTTATTATTTTTTTAAAATTAAATAATTTAAAGATAAGGGAGATTAGTCAAAGGAGTTTATGAACACAGAATAGGCACAGCACACCATTAGGCTCCCTTAATAAATCGCTTGTTAAGGCGTCTGTTAAATTTAACCTAATCTTAACTGAAAAAGTATATTTCCAAATAAAATTTTGATTAAACTTAAATTTTAAAAGAACAATTCAGAAACAATAAACAAAGGACAGTTTAGGAGATTTTAAGAATATTCTAAAAATATAACGTAACGATATCTTCTTTCTTACTACAGGACTTATAAAAGAAATTTTGAATATGCCCCGTTTTTTACAGGGTGATACAAAAAGATGTTAAGAAATTTTAAGGGCCAATTTAAAAATATGAAAATAAGTATAAACATGAATCCTCAAATGCTTCTTTTTCGAGATACAGGATGTTTAATATTATCTTTATTAAATGTTTTTTTTTAATTTATATTTACATATAGAGCATGTATTGAAGCACGGGGAAGCCATTTCCAGCATCTACTATAAACTTAAATCAAAAATCACTTGAAACACTATGAACAAAAATATGTAAAAAAAAGATCATTTTCATTATTTGTTTTTATTGTAAGAAATAAATTTAAAAAAAACTCAAGAGACCCTTTCATGCAGAATTAATTGGGCTTTAAGAGAACGATATCAATTTTGCAAAAAATCAGTAGCATGGCATTTTTTTCGCTAAAAATAAAGGCTTACCAGCACGGACGCCACTGATGCAAGTACATTAGAAAATAAAATTTTGCACGTAAAAGTACCCTTTGATTACATACTGGCGTGTACCAAAATGCATGTCAATATCTTAACGCATTTTCGAGCAATTTAAAAAAGAAACATTTAAAAAAGAAAATATTAAACACCCTGTATCTCGAAAAATAAGCGTTTGAGGATCCATCTTAATATAAACTTAATATTTTTAGATGTAGAATCTGTCCTTAAAATTTTTAACATCTTTTTGTAACACCCTGTATAACCCGTAAAATATAACAAAACTGAGTATGGTATATGCAAGAAACTTATTATAATGGACCAGAAAAGCTGTTTTGCTCAGGTTATATACATTTTTTGGCAGTGACCAACAATCACTCATTATGAATTATTATAATGTGTGATTGTTGTATAATGATACATTATCAAATATGGATATTAAATTTAACAGTAAGTAACTGTCTCATATTTTAATATTCCCTTTTGTAAATAAATAAAAATAGAATCATAATATAACCTACATTTTTCATGTCAAAACGTAACTGGTGTGGTGTATCGGTTTGGTATTCATAAACTTCTTAAGCTAACTTCAGCGCCGAAATGTATCTAATGACTAACCACCCCACCATTAATAGGTTCATATAATTTTTTTAAAAGTGATAACGAATTAAGAAAAATAAAAAACCCGTTTCACTATTTTCTAATAATCTACCCATCAGACTAAAAAAATCCATGCTCCGTCCCCATTCGATTTTTCTTGTCTCTATACAATGACATTAAAAGCAAAATTTAGTGAAAGAATGCATTGTTTTGTTAAAACAATTTTTTTATGAAAAACTGAGAACACTTGCGTGGTGTAGCTTAAGATAAAAATATTTCTATTTAATTTTGTCTCGATGTCTTATTTAATTATTTTTCAGCGACCAACAAACAACAGGCACCACTCCCGCCTAAATTACCACCATCGAATAGGATATGGAATCCAGCGTCGACGTGCTAGCATCAGATATCGTAATTATATATTCTAGATTGTCGTAATGAAACAAAACACCAATTTTATGTGGTTTGTACTTTTAACCACATATAGAAAGTTAAATTAATTGTGATTATTCGATCAAAAATGAACTTTTGCTTGGAAACAGCAATAAGTTCGTATGTAACCAGGTTAAAGTCTTACGGTATAGTGGCAATCATCGATCTGTCAGAGAGTTAAACATATGAGTAGTTGTTTAATTCTCCCATGACTGCCACTATACATAATTAATGGTGATTTTTACAATATGAGGTTAATTGATCTTTAAACATTAGTGGAGACGAGGGATCGAAACCACCTTGGCACCCCATAGGGATTTCATCCCTTGGTTGCTTACAACATTTATCATACAGGGCAATCTACAACTGGAGAATGTGAAACGGTGCCTTCATCCTACGAGATATAAAAAAAACTTGGCCTTTCATCAACGTTAATATGACAGTTTTAATGTCAAATTTTTTTGCACTTCCTTCACAAACGCTGCATTCGTACTGATGATTACAAAATATCAATGGTCGAAATCTGATTTGAAACTACGATCTCTCGGTCGCGAAACTGGCGCCTATCCAACGAATTCACCGAAGACCCCAAATACAGGGTGTCCGAAAAGTCTTAGTACGGGCAAATATCTTTACTATTAGTAAAGATAGATACACCAAATTTTAGGTGTATCTCGTTGGTTAAAAAATCTACTTTTTTAGGTAATTTAACTTTTTTTTGGCAGACGTTGACAATTCTTTGATGTAACTCATCCAAATTTTCGGGCTTTGTGAGGTCTTCCAACAAGACGAAGCACCTCCTCACTTTTATTTACCAGTGAGGGAATTCCTCGAATTTCTAAATAATCAATTTCCGGAAAGCTGGATTGGGCGATGTGGATTTATTGAATGGCCACCTTGTTCTCCGGACCTTGCTCCTCTTGATTAATTCCTTTGGGATACTTAAAAGAACGAGTATACCTAACAAAGTCCGAAAATTCGGATATAGTGTCAAAGAATTGTTAATCTGTCAAGAAGTAACACCTGCCATTCTCGAAAATATGAGAAGTTAATTCCAAAATCGACTTTATTACTGCCAAGAAGTTTATGGTGGTGGTGGCCATTTTGAACAACTTTTAAAGTAATAGGAGAAATAAAGGTACTTAAATTATTAATTTTTTTTTCGTAATTATTAATTTCTATTTAAAAACGAATTACGTTACGGACTTCGGGTTTGCGGTAAAATGTTTCTTTTTTTAAGACCTTTAAAACGAGGTACCACGCGACATAGAGTTGCATTTAAAATTGTTGACCTCAACTCCCTGGCGTCACCCCTCGGGGGGTTGAAAAAGTTAAATTACATAAAAAAGTAGATTCATTAACCAATAAGATATACCTAAAATTTGGTGTCTCTATCTTTACTAATAGCACAGATATTTGCCCATAATAAGACTTTTCAGGCACCCTGTATATAGGTACACTGTTAAAATCAGCAATTTTTCTACATAGATATAGCCAGATTTTATCCTGATTTAACTATGTTTTGGCATGTTAATTTTAAGAGAGATTTACTTCTGCAACTGTTTTCCTGAATGGTATTGTTTCGGTCGTTTAGACTAATTTATAATAACAAATCACTTTGTATTAAAGTGCGTTATGCCATAAAAAATCATACCACGCGAAAAGCGAAACCTTTAAATGTGATAACAATCAACGGTAATCAACCATAAAAAATAGTTATATCTATGGATTCTATTATTAGTTAAACTAATATTGTAAAAGCCACCATTATTTGTACGAAATGTAGAACTTTTTAACTGACTGTAAATCAAAGAAGAGTTTTTAGTAATATTAACTTACGGTAAAAAAAAATTATTAATTTTAAAGGTTTTCTTTTTAATGAATTGCTTTACCATTTTGTACCAATACATCATGGTCATAATCACCATGACCTTAAAATGTACGCTCTTTCCTGTTTCTTGCTATGGCTTTAGAGAACTTCGGTGCTCTGTTTCTTCTTAGAAGAATCTAGCTTCATAAGTTCTGACGGTCAGAGTTTCATACCTCAAAGAAGTAAAACAAAGTCTTTTGATTCATATTTCTGTATGACTCAGTAAGGACCAGTTAAAGGCAGTATTTTGGGTAGTTATAGAACTTGCGTGAAGTGAGGTACTTGGTGAAAATCATGTTGCGTAATTTGCCCTATACGTCAATATACCGCGTCCTACAGCTACCGGATTCAGTGAAATGTTTCCTTAATTCTATAGTAGCTCACTTACTTGACGGAAATTAATGAAGGACATTCCTAGGGACATTAAGGGGGGTCCAGAGGATCTGAATCTGGACCTTACCCTTCAAGACCTGTTTTTAATGTGCAGTGGACTTCAGGGCATCAAAATATCCCGTTTTTAGAAGGATTAGAAAAACACTTCTTGCTAGTTTAGCCTGTGCCCCCCCCCCCCCCCCCCCCCCCCCCGGCCATCGGTACATCAAAGTGGACACCGTCCGAAACGAAATTATAAATTCGTCAGTGCATGCCATACAGTATGAAGTAAAAGTTTTAACTTTTGGTTCTTAACTCTGAATTGAGTAAATTTAATATTTGAATATATGTACCTCGTGCAATCCTCTGAGGTAGTTCTCAATACTTCAAAACTAAAAATTATTTCTTTTCTTTCATTCTTTCGGCCGTATCCCATATATTGCCTCATTGTACCAGTCCTCAACTACACTGACTGAGAATGTTTCCGTATAGTTCCAGTTATATAGCAGGAAAGTTAAAAAATGTTCTTTTGAGGTTTCAATAAATATGTCAGTATGTATGTCTTTTTAGTAAAAAGTGAAATTTTTTAATTATTTACTGGAATAAATTTACTAAAGCAGGCATATACCACATTTTAAAATTAAATTATGATCCAGTCTGAAGGTAGGTGCCCATTGAATCAACGTGGCACGGCATATTGGAACTTGCCGTCAGTGCCAAGCTTGAGCAGTCGGCAATGTTAGGGAATGCTAGACAGAGAAAAAGATTCGAAAAATACATTGTTTGGCAAGCGCAGATTACGTTTTCGCGTTTCATAGAACGTTAAACTTGTCTTAATGCATTTATCGAAATCCGATAGGTTTGAAGTAGGTTTTTAATATTGTTTTGGCGTTTACATTCGATTTTCCAAGTCAATCTAGTGCGCATCTACCTCAACTCGTAGGAAATGAAAATTATTAGTTGCCTAAAAAATAAAATTTAATCTACGGAGATGATACAGTATTAACTTTATACAAATTTTAATAATACTAAAAATACTGTAGCAGTATTGATGATTTTCTTATTACATATCAGCATAAATTTTAAAGATTTCCTAAGGTCATATTAGAATTCGAAAGACCTTGTTATAACCTCAATATAACTGGATTTCACAAATATTTGAACATACTTTAAATTCAGTTCTGTTGCAAATATGTTCCATTTGATCTACTAACTTTTTGAAATTTCTAATTTAATCTAGTTAATAAGTGCGTTGTAAAGCGTCAGATTTCTTTGACTTAGTTCTTCCGGACAAAATTATGGAATACATTATAAATGATAAAACAGAAAGTCGCCGTTATAAATTCAATCTTGACAGGGATTTCATGTTTCCCTAGATGCATACGTTGATTGTAACAAGAAAGGCCTATAGAACACTCAACTTACGCGCCTACTCAAAAATTACAAATTCATGGAGACGATTTATAAACGCACTTCAAGATTAGATCATGCTCGCATTTCTAGGTATTCCGCAGTTTTGTCCAGTCTGCATATGAATAATAATTTTTACAATAACAGAGGAACAATAAATACAGAGTGATAAAAAAAATCGGAACCCCTAGATGTATTGTTGCTTAATTTAATGTGAAATGATCATCCTTGCAATGCAAATCAGATGTGTTTTATTTATTTCTGTAGTTTTGTGTATTATGTGAAATCTGATGGTATTTTTTAGGTATTACATTTTTTAATATTATATTTTGTTTACCGAAAAAATATTTCGACAATGTAAACTTTACTTCCCTTAGATAAGTGTGAAGGGCACGACGTATCGTGCGTTCCGGTTTTCCGAACGGTGAAGAAGCATTTCACACATACGGACATTGTACGTATACCAAGCAGTGGCGGCTCGTGTCCTTTGAAATAAGTGAATCATACTTGTATTCCACCCCACAAAGAAAATACTTTAATGGTTTTTTCTTAATAATGCCTTATAATACTGAAAAAATTGAAGGTAGTAACTGCCACGTAGCCACTGAAACTGAGAGTAGGCCTACAAAGATATTTGAAGTTTTCTAACACGTTCTATTCTTCCATTTTACTTCTTTATTCACGTCAAATTTTGGCTTAGGTTTTTCAGAATTTAAAAAGTCTGATCCATATTATTCCGCCTGAAAAAATATTTTTCCAACAAAACACACAGGATCATATATTGGAATGTCATTTTAAGTTATCCGAAACCGCGGAGTTAATACTTATATCCTGCCCTGCCCGCAAGGAGACGGTAGAATCACAATAATGCGATGCACCATCGATACACTTGCCGCGGACTGTTGCGACGCAGCATGATCGTTAGTATGACAACCACAGTAAACAAAGCGCCTGATTGAAACAAAAGTTAGTATGGCAGATTGTAATTCTACAATTTTTATCGGTATTATACGCGCAGTGCGGGCGGCGGTGTATTGTTTAGGCTGGTGTCAGCGGTGGGTAAAGTGGTTAAATAAATGAAATGGTACAAATTTCGATTTGATTTTACGTTGCAGGTGGAAATAAGACGTTGTTAATGTAAGATTTATATTAAATCTAACTAATTCAGAGAATTATATATTAGGCACTGACCGAATTATTTAACCGAAATTTTAGGTGAGTCGGTGATTCACTTGATTCATATGGCGAGCCGCCACTGATACCAAGGTGTGAAAACGTAACGCCAGCCGCTGAAAGAACAGACTAATTCGCTTAAACCAGTAAGTTTGCTTATTATATTCGTCTCAAAATTTGAATATACTGTATGTATATCTATTAATTAATACAAATTTAGGCGTACACGACCAGCAAACACAGATTTATATGAAACAAGTCTAAGGCGTTTTGCAGAATTTTAACGCACGATAAAACCTATAGCATGTCCCGCTTTCATACAGATAATTTCATATCTCAGTTGAAATGGTGAAATTTTGTTACAGTTACAGTTTTAAGACTTCCGCTTTCTACTTGAGAATCAGTTGTACGAAACCTTTACTCCGTTAAAGCTATCAGTGAATATTATTCAGTATGATTTGTTATTCTGGTAAGTAGAGACCTGATTCGAATATTACATTGCAGGAACGGACTCCGTTGGAAAGACAATGTACACAGAAAATTTTAAAAATATAAGACTAGTGGTTACTGAGTTCCGATAATCTAATTTTGTCCAATAGTTGGTAGAAAAAATTAACGGGGAGGGGGGGAATAAAAAGGGAGCGATTGGTAATTTCTTCCAAATATGTGAACTAATATGCCACTTATGGGGTTATTAAGGTCAGAAACTCTAATTTTGTGTAACTGATGTTAAGAAAATTAAATTGAGGGGGAGCAATAATTCATAAATACAAACTGACATCTAATATTCATTTCATTTCATGAACCTTTTCTATCAGTTACCTAAGTCCGACCCCGATTTTTGCGTCATGTAATATTGAAATCCGGTCTCTACTGATAAGTAACTTTGTAAATCGAGTCGTACAAAAATTAATTCTATTATTAAATTTTTTAAATACATTGTTAGATTTTAATAGGTGGAAAACGGAAATCTTAGGACGGTCCGACTGGAAATTTATTTGTTCCATTCACGTGCTATCGTAGGATATAAAATGGGCCAATTTTATCTAAGCCAATTGCACTCCTACATTTTTCGAAAGTATATTGTTTCAATAAACAATTTTTGAAACATATTGTTTGGGTAAAGAATTTTAAATCAAGTGATGAAAAACAAAGTACTAAAAACAATAAAATACAAATATTAGGCAAATCGGGAATTTTGCATTATCCGTTTTAACTTCAATGAATTTGAATGTGTTGTTTGGGGCTAGTTCTTAGTATTATTAAGGACAATAATGAGGGCCGAATACAGTGGCGTACCCAGGATCTGATCTAGAGGAGGGCAACTCATTTTCGAGGAAGGGGGCGGGATGCGAATTCAGTTTGCGAGGATCATAGACTATAATGGCTTTTGGGGGGGAGCTGCCTCTCCCTGTCCCTCGCTGGGTACGCCCTTGGGCCGACATGTAATAGTTAAAAAATTTAGATAGAGAAGGCAATGAAAGAGAGAAAGCAAACCCAATTAAGACTGAAAATATTATTAGGTATCGGAGTTACGGAAATATTGATAAAGAGACAAAAAAGGTCATGAACAAACTTGACCAGAACTAGTATTCTGCTCACATTTGCTGGTGACATTTCGACACAGGACATTTCTCAGTTCTTACGTGACTAGTTAATGGCTTTGTATAAGATAATTTATATTTTAAGTAATTAGGTTTGCTTAGTGTTGCTCAGGTTCTTTTATACCTTCTTTTTACCCGACTGCTTATCGCCAAACAGAGTAATGTTTTGAACAGTCTATGTATGTATCAGTGACGTGCCGTGGCAATTTTAAAGGGCGAAGCGATCCGATTGAAATAATTAAAACTGACATGGCGTCTTACACTTTTAAAATTAAATGAGTTGTCAAAAGATTCGTCTCGATCCCACAAGTGGCATAAGCTATATTAAATTGAAAAATAAACAAAATGGCCGGCAGTGAAAGCCATATTGTCCAAAACAAAAAATTTTAAAGATCTATTAAATGACGTGTCTAAAGATTCTAAAAATACACAAAATAACTCCCCCCAAATGCGAACGGCCCAGTCCGCGTGATCGGGTATTCACCGGGGCCTTTACGTTAAATGGTATGCAGATTGCATAGGCGTAAGGAAAGTAATTTTATTTTCTCATTTAAAAAGGTCAAGTTTTAAGTAGTGATAGTGATGCGTTCCAAAATCCGCCCAAAAAAAAGCGCTTATATGGGCAAATGTATAATACGTACGTGAGATTGTTTCAAAATTTGTTAACAACCTAAACTTTTATTAGAAAAAAAGCTCTACTTAAATTTTCCAAGAAATGGACAATAAAGGTAGTTTATTCTTGAGCCCTATTTAAATTTTACACTTTCCCTTGTATATACGGTAAATATTTTTTAAAATCTTTTTGTTGATATTTTAGTTTGGGAACGTGCAGAAGATTACCCAAAATTTTTTTTACCAGGTCTAATAGTAATAACAAAATCACATATGGGAAGGACTTTATGGGACACGGTCGATTATACCTTTACATGGAAATATAAAATGGGTTCATATTCGTTGTGGAGTTTTTTTCACTTATTTTCATATTTAAACAGTGTCGCGTCAAGCGCTTTTAAAGGGTTTCAAGTTTTTTTCAAGGGCTTTAATCTCTTTTAAAGGGCGTCAAGCTCTTTTGCAGAGCTTCCAGCCCATAAAGGGCTTCAAATCCTTTGCAAGAGGGCTTGTTACTTTCGGTCCAATTCCTGAAGTGTTGAGTTGGCAGTTGCAAAGCCCGTCATGTTTAAAAAGGAATTGTGGCTTTGGGCTTTCAAGCTTTTTTTTAACAGGACTTGGGGCTTCAAGCCCTTTTGTCGAGGGCTTTGCCCAGCTCTGTTGTAGTGTTTGTGCAGACAGAAAGATATCCTTCAGCATTATTTTGTCCTGCTTACTTAGGTACTAGATAAAATGTCTAAATCTAAAAGTATTCGCGATTTTTTTAGTGCCAGTAGAAGTAGTAAAATTCAAAAACGACGCTGTGATGGTAAAACTAATTCTACTAAGCCTGTGCCAGTAGTGGCGGCAAAATATTTAAAAAACAGAAAGTTATTCCATGATTCGTGATCAAGTTTTTTTGCAAAATTCGCCCACTGCCCGCCCCAGCTTATTTTCTTTTGACGCCGTCCGCCCACCCGTTTTAAAAGTTAGCGCCGCCACTGTATCCCATTATAGTTCGATCTATAGGGGATTTTGCTTAGATGCATCGCGATCAAATACACGGCACAGGCACCGAACTTAGTCTATGGCACAGGTAAGATCATTTCGTTGTTTATTGTTTGGAAAGTTGATCGGTCACCCGCATTGGCTTAACCGGGGGGGCTAAAGCCCCCTCGATTTTCACACACATACAAAAAGCTATATCTTATCATATTTTTAATGTTTTTTAATAAATGCTATAAGTACCTTTACCTGTGCTTTACCTGTTATTTTTCACATGGTCTAAGAGAAGAGCTAAAATGACTTTCGTTATTAAAATTTGATGGTTACCCGCGTGTAGCCTGTGATAAAATTTAAAGTTGCGTTCGGGTTAATAAATAATGACTAAAAATTCTTAACACGTTGACTGCCACCTCGGTCTATAAAACCGAGAAGCGCGAGTGTTCCAACCATTAAATCTCGGTCATCTAGACCGAGACCAGTGTTGCCATTTGGGGCGACAAGTCGCCAAAATGACGATTTTTTGTCTCTATGAGAGTGTGGCGGCGATTTTCAATAAAAAGCTTATTTTTGGCGACTTTTTACACATGAAAAAATTGAATATACTCGGTGTATAGGTACAATACGTAGGAAGAAACATCACAATAATAATCATTATTGCACCGAGGGATTTCTCAAAGAGAATATCTGAACGCGCCACGAATTTTACGTCAAATTTTGGGGATTCCACCAAGCTTGTTCCACAAAAACTTTTTTTTTATTTAGTATTGACAATTTTCTAACCCCAATATCTCAAAAAAGCTGTGGCGACAAAGTGGCGACTTTTCATACTGATCGATGGCGACTTTTTGCTTTGTTACTCTGGCAACACTGACCGAGACCCAGTTTGCTGTGGGAACCGGCTCTAGACCGAGTCAGCTTTCAAGCGTTCAGAGCCGCCGGTCTGTTTAGATATCGACAAAAAATGTTTTTATAGACCGCCTTTCAGGCTCGGTCTATATACCGAGCCCTTGGTCAGAAAATGTGTGTGCGTATGTGCGTGCGTGCGTGCGTGCGTATGTTGTCCGTTTCGACATTTTCACTTTTTCAATTTTTTTTCTCGAAAATGGTTAGAGTGGCGGCAACCAAATTTTCTGGGTTAATAGAGGGATAGTGCGGCTAGCTTCGGTAAAAAATTCAGTTATACAGGGTGTTCCGTTTCGGAGCTATTAAACGTCAAAGTCGAAATTTCAGCGATTTTCGTTGCAATCGATTACAGGTCGCAAAAGTGAATTAAATCAATTTAAATTTTTGGAGGTTGTGGAGGACCGGGAGCTTCAGAACTCTATTGAAACTGGCGGTATTCGGAAAATGGGAAGCAATTTTTTTGAATTTTTTTATGTCGAAAAATGCTGTTTGTAGACCCCACTTTGGCACTGAATAAGTCGAAACTGGAACATCGGACAGAAAAATGTATTTGAACTTAAAACTAAAGAATCTCAAACACTTTCTTTTTGCAATACATTTACCTATACCTAAAACGACTGCAAATTGGAAAAATTTGAGAAAAAGTGGAAATTACGATTTTTCGTGCAATTTTATGACAGTTTTTAATTTTTTTGGGGGTCAAAATGGATTCAAATCGAAATCCCATGTGCCTTATCGGAAAGAGGTCGCCGAAATACGTGATTTGCATATTTTTTGGTTCCTTCATTCCTAATAGGAAAGGAGCAAGCGATAATTAAATTTAGATTATTTACGATTTTTTTTCATGACATCTCTACATTTGAATCACTCTGTATCTTTTCCTATCTAATTTCTTTCAACTTTTTCAACGCTATTCCTTGGGGATATAATCAGGCTTTAAAATGAATCCCGAATGGGTGATTCAGGACCGAATTTAGGGGGTAAAAACTCAATTTTTCTGTTTTTTTCAACCAAAATTCATCTTTAAAAGGCATTATTATATATTATTTCTCTTATTTAACGATTCTTTTTTGGTTTATTTTCTTCCCTAATCATCTAAGAACACTCCTAAATAATTAAAATTCCATATTTTTTCGTTAAAGTTATAAATAAATACCTTTTTTTGCATCGGTGCAGGAAAAATTTTAAAAAGTGCATATATAAAAGCCGTGCCTTGACAAAACAATTGAACGGACCCTCTTTACATCGAAATTAAAATATGACCTGTCAAAATGTCATGAAAATAACAGTTTTTGTAGCGATATTGGAAGCTTCCTGGACCGATCTCGGCTTGAAATATACATGGCAAAGGTAAAATGGACTTTATATTTTTAGTTAAAATACGTTTCATTGGACGATTTAAGCATTAAATACGAATTTTTTAAATTTTTCTCAGACCATGCAAATGCATGTCAAAATCAATTTCTATACGGGGAAATTTATTCATTTAATTATAATGTATGAAATGTCACAATTTGGCTAAAATGTCAGCATTTTGATGCGAGATTGGAAGGAGTCCGGACCAACTTCGGCCTCGAATTTACCGGGCAATGCATTTAGGGACCTTATACTTTCGGTAGAAAGACATTTCATTTCATATTATACCGATTAAATACCATTTTAATCGATTTTCCTATGACGCTACAAAGCATCATTGAAGATTCTAATATGAAGCTCAGTGGCATCGAAAAAATCCCAAAATATGCATTTTATTTTCTATCCATGAGCGTGTATACTTTTGGGGCAATATATTAATTATTATTGAATAATTTTAATTTAATTTTAGGGAAATGACTTGATTCGGATCGTTTTAAAGTAACCAGAACGATTCTAAAATACATTTTATACCTTCCGGCATGTGCATGATTGTATATATGTCTACAGGGTGTCCGAAAAGTCTTTGTATGCGCAAATATCTTTGTCATTAGAGCGAAGAAAAACTTAAATGAGTCTTATTTCAAGGAAATCGTAAATTTTTCATTCCTTTGTGTGGTTGTTTATATGTTGGTACACAACAGAATGTCCAAAAAGTCTTTGTATGGGGAAATATCTTTGCCAAATTTAATTTTAGGGAAATGAATTGACTCCCTTTTAAAGTAACCTGAACGATTCGAAAGTACATTTTATACCTTTCGGCATGTGGGTGATTCTGTATATGCCTACAGGGTGTCCGAAAAGTCTTTATATGCGCAAATAACTTTGTCATAAGTACGAAGATAAAATTAATTGGGTCGGTTTACAAGAAAATCGAAAATATTTAAATTACCATGTGTCGTGTTGTGTTGTGTTTTTATGTATGTATACAGGGTGTCCGAAAAGTCTTTGAATGGGCAAATACCTTTGCCTTTCATACAAATAGTAACTCGATGGTCGGATTTAAAGCAAATCGTAGGTATATATTTGCATTTCTATGTGTACGGATTTATATGTTTGTATACAGGGTGTTGGAAAAGTCTTAGTTTGGAATGGGCAAATACTCCTATTAGTACTTAGCATTATTAGGTCGAATTTCAAGTAAATCGAATATATTTGTATTAATATGTGTTTATGCTTGTACGTGTGTATACAGGGTGTCCGAAAAGTCTTATTATTTGCAACTCCTTTTATTAGGACCAAAATAAACTTAATTAAGGCGGATTTCAAGAAAATTGTCTATATTTGTATTACTATGTGTTTATGCTTGTGCGTGTGTATACAGGGTGTCCGAAAAGTCTTATTATTTGCAACTCCTTTTATTAGGACCAAAATAAACTTAATTAAGGCGGATTTCAAGAAAATCGTCTATATTTGTATTACTATGTGTTTATGATTTTACGTTTGTATACAGGGTGCAACTCCTTTTATTAGGACCTAAATAAACTTAATTAAGGCGGATTTCAAGAAAATCGTCTATATTTGTATTACTATGTGTTTATGCTTGTACGTGTGTATACAGGGTGTCCGAAAAGTCTTAGTATTTGCAACTCATTTTAATACGACCAAAATAAACGTAATTAAGGCGGATTTCAAGAAAATCGCCTATATTCCTATTTAAACGTGTGAGTGTTAGATTGAATGTATACAGGGTGTCCAAAAATTCTTGGAATGGGCAAATACTCCTATTAGTACTTAGCATTATTAGGTCGAATTTCAAGTAAATCGAATATATTTGTATTAATATGTGTTTATGCTTGTACGTGTGTATACAGGGTGTCCGAAAAGTCTTATTATTTGCAACTCCTTTTATTAGGACCAAAATAAACTTAATTAAGGCGGATTTCAAGAAAATTGTCTATATTTGTATTACTATGTGTTTATGCTTGTGCGTGTGTATACAGGGTGTCCGAAAAGTCTTATTATTTGCAACTCCTTTTATTAGGACCAAAATAAACTTAATTAAGGCGAATTTCAAGAAAATCGTCTATATTTGTATTACTATGTGTTTATGATTGTACGTGTGTATACAGGGTGCAACTCCTTTTATTAGGACCTAAATAAACTTAATTAAGGCGGATTTCAAGAAAATCGTCTATATTTGTATTACTATGTGTTTATGCTTGTACGTGTGTATACAGGGTGTCCGAAAAGTCTTAGTATTTGCAACTCATTTTAATACGACCAAAATAAACGTAATTAAGGCGGATTTCAAGAAAATCGTCTATATTCCTATTTAACCGTGTGAGTGTTAGATTGAATGTATACAGGGTGTCCAAAAATTCTTGGAATGGGCAAATACTCCTATTAGTACTTAGATAAACTTTATTAGGTCGAATTTCAAGCAAATCAAATATATTTGTATTAATATGTGTTTATGTTTGTATGTATGTATACAGGGTGTCCGAAAAGTATTTTTGTTGGCAAAAATAGTTTCTACGTGTAGGTGTTTGTATGTATGTAGCGATGGGGTCACGAAGGGCGGTCTATTCTCCATCATCAGTCCGAAGGAGTGTGATATCTTCCTTAATACTTGGCCTAGAAACACGAAATTTTCAGGGCATTACAATGATGATATTACCGACCTTATAGAGCCCCCTCGGGGGGCGATTAGGCGGTCTATGCAATCTAGTTAATAGACCGAGCCGGCTTCAACGGAACATAACATGCATTACATAGGTTTAAAATATGTCAAATTTTGACTTTAGTAGAGCGCTTAATAACGGAATCTTGTCAGAAAGCCGACGTTTGGACCGAGAGAGAAAATGGAGATAATCTAAACCTGATTTTTTTGACAAAAAAAAATGCAGCGCATGTGTTATTTGAGTTATTCTCTATGTTTTGGCGATAATGGTTTCTGATGGGAACATTTTTGATATTTTTGACCGGCGTGAAGGTCAAAATAGCAAAAATTGGCACGGCGGGCCACGTTCAACGAGTTTTTAGTCATAATTATGATTAAATAGTTTTAATTTTTTTAACGTATTTTGTTTTTATATTATTCATGATTGTATTTTAAATCATATAGGTATATTTAAATTCCTAGGTTTAAAGATTTATGATACTTACTAGTCACCTATGTTAACTTTCATTTAGTAAATATTTCAGTGCCTAAACTAGTAAATTATTTAATGTGTAAATAACTGTAAATATTATGTACAAACTAGAAACTTCAAAATTAAATAAATCTAACATTTTTGTAATAGTTTTATTATGCGTTAACTTAAAAAGCAATCAAGAAATTTTCTAGACAGCAAATGTTATAGACGAACGTGGGGACGTCAAAACCTACAAAATTTTGTGATGAAATTTTCTAGTCTCTTTCTTTTGCAAAATCTCATAACAAATGTGAAATTATTTTATTAATGAGATTATCTAAATGTAAGTATGTGCATACCCAAAAACAAAATTAACCTTTAAGTTATCAGTATCGTGAAAGTCATAAACAGTATAAAGGGGAGAAACAAAATCACAGCCCTCTTAAAAAAAAGTAGCATAGCCATTAGGTTTTAAAAAGACACGTATGCGTGGACGGCTACATAAAGAATTTCGTTTTATTCTGTTTGTTACTAAGAAATTGTGTTGGCAGCAGCCGCTAACTTTGTGAAAGTGATAGGCGGTAATTTTAAAACTAAAGGGCTGAAAAATAAATGTTAATATTTTATAATGTAAAATAACTCCAAATGTTTGGCTACTTAAGGTTACTGTTTTAGAGCTATTTTGCAATCCAATTACATATAAAAAAAATGTTTATTAAAAAGCAGTGCACAAATCCGAACGCATCCACGAACTAATCTACTCTGTCATATTGGGTTTGTTTCTGCAGCAGGTTCAAATCATTCCGAGCCAATAAAATTATCCGGTTTCGATCAGCAAACAAACCTTGTTTGTTGTTGACGTATGTCAAATAACAAAGCTACCAACATGTCAGCATCTAAACTTGAATCCCCCACATAGCCGTCCTTTGCATATATGGCCATTTTATTAGCAACGGGCCATATATCAGTGAACACAAGGTGCCTGCTCCAGAAGCGGACAGAAACCGCGTTGCCGAAAGCCGCGTCTTTCAAAAAAAATATAGGCGACCAACACACAAAAGAAGCACCAAACACAACACGTTCATACGCTTCCACAAAAAATGGCGATTGCGTGTTCTTTGTTATCGTCGCACCCTGTGATTACCGTAAACTTGGAAATTTACTATCATCACAGATTCATATAGCTACGCGTAGCTATATATATGGATCTGTGCTATCATGCATGTTCATTGTCTGGCAAATGACGCGAAATTTAAAGTCAAAGCGGAATGATCGCTCAACAAGCATAAAAGAAGAAGGGTCAGCCGCTTAAGAACCGAATGCGCGAAAGCTAATTTTTGACAACTGCAGCCGAACTCTATAACAAAAAAAGCGACGATGATCGCTTTCCACCACAGAAAATAAAACGGTATGAGAAAAGACGGAACAGTGTATTTCCGTTGCAACACTGTTTATTGACAAAACAGCTAACCTTTTTACCGATTGAGAAAACTTGGCGCGGGAAACGCATTCAGAAATTATTAAAAATTTATGAATGGGTTTCCCGCGCCAAGTCTTCTCAGTCGGTAAAGAGGTTAGCTGTTTTGTCAATAAACAGTGTTGCAACGGAATTACATTGTTCCGTCTTTTCTCATACCGTTTTATTTTCTTTGGTGGAAAGCGATCATGGTCGCTTTTTTTGTTATAGAGTTCGGCTGCAGATATATTAACTGCGTTCGATTCGAAACTTAAGTATGGTTTCTGGTATGCCGAGTCCGTGACGCATTATTAGGTTGAAGGTTGGCAATTTATTGCATGGGAGTAACGCGCGTGCCGTATGCAGTCAGAAAAGGGCAAAAAGAGCTACCGACTTCACACCAGGCGACCGAATGTTTCCCGACTGCCGTTGGTTTGCTGGGACTGGGATCAGGATAAAACTCAGCATTCTGACATTTGACAATCGCAGATGGCATCAAAAGCAGATAGTGGTTCTTTCGAAAAGTCACCAGATCAGTACCCAGACAGCACAAAAGCATCCTAAAGACGTCCGGAAGATGTCTGGTTTGGATATTTAAGACGTCTTACAGATGTCCAGTTTCGCCTTAAGTCATCTTACAGACGTCTTTAAGACGTCCAATGTTACAAAACCCAACATCTTTAAGATGTCCTTATCACAACATCTTTAAGACATCTGCTTAAAGATATTTTAAATAAAATGCACATAGTTTTTAGAAAACGTTTAATGTATGTTTATACAAAACTAAAAAATTTTTTTCAATGATCACTTGCGGTCAGAGGCCCTTCTCAGCCATGTTTGGACAGCGATTTCACTGTCCTTTTGAGACTTTGCGAGTCCTGACCGCTCAACAGAACCTAAAAAAGAAGTGAGATGATAAACGAGTAAAACTATTGTCAATTTTCACATTATTATATTTAAAAAGAATTAAGTTTACAGGATCTTTAGTAAATCTTCTAACAAAAGAATACTATAATTATGAAGTTATATTAAGGTATCTATTAAACTTACTTATTAAAACTTTTGCCAAATTTAAATTACAGAATGGTCTTTTTTCCCTTTCGCCCGAACCAACTATATTTTAGGATCTGGACATTTGTAAGTGTTAAACTTAAAATTCTTTTAATGAGGTCATATTCAGACGATCCTCCTAATTTTGATAGTTATTTAACCTAAAAAATCGAAAACTTCTAAGCTTAACAAAATTTTCAAAATACCATTGGATAATTTTGTACTGTTTTGTACCCAAACAGAGAAAGGGCCTGATAAATAAGCAACTGTGCATGCAGTATCCTATTCATCTATAATGATTTGTTACCAATACTATTTAAAACATATCTACAGAAATTCAAAAAAAGTACCCGCAGTACGATAAACAGTCAAAAGTCTTGAAACAAACTTACAGCATTTCGATATTCCTCGTCATTTTCCAACAACTGTTCCAAATGTTGAAACTCTTTATCTGTATTTATTGGAAAAATTAGTCCTGGAGTTTTAAAAAATTTATGGCTATCGTTACATCTTCTTGCTGAGAAGTCACTTTACTTTGCGACACTACTAAGTTCTTTATCTCTCTGATCTCTGAGAGAGTATCTGTTATAAGGCCTTTCAAAATGTGATTCTGTTGTACCAATGTTTTAAAGTTCTTATCTAAAAATGTACATATTAGCCAATTTAACAATTTTATTATTACTGTTCTAGATCGGTCTTGGGATGTACATTTTCTCCACAAGCTCTCTTAGCTCGCATATAATATTTATTTACTGCTGTTCGTTCCATGCTCTTCAAAACTAAAAAGAAACTTACTGTGAGAACAAACAGGGCCTGTATTTCCAAAAAGTAACCCAAAAGACAAGCGTATCTGCGTCCTCCCTTAATAACGAAACACCACGAAACCACACGACCACAATTTTTTTCGATATGGCAATCTACCACGTTTAATTATATGACGTATTAATTGCTATAATGGTATTCATTGGGGAATTCATCATATTAATTTAATTTTCTGTAATGATATATGATATTTCTATAATTTTAAGATATCGGTAGATAAAGACATTTAAAAGACGTCTTAAAGATGTCCATTTATAGATGTCTTTACTACACCTTTTTGAAGATGTATCTATGACATCTTTTTGACATCTCAAGTCGTTCAGGCATATTGCGGACATAAATCAGGCGTCTTTAAGACTTCATGTGCTATCTGGGTAGTGGGCCGTATCAAGCTGACACGACAGGCCGCGTCGGTTTGTTTATGTTTGATTTTGGTGTTTTTAAGTGTCAATGGGTATTTTTTGTATAGTGTGAGTGTTAAACATTTTACTTTTGGACTTTATAGATTTCGGTGATTAGATTCTCTTGGTGCTTATTATTTAAGTTGAACGGCGAGTACTCCGGTTCTGTCTTTTTACCCAACCTCTAAACATAAATTAGACCAGACTTCAACAGGGTTACATAAATGGCAAGTGACTTTGGCCACCATATTGAGAGATCTAAGAAAAAGTTTACTTTTATAAACGCGATCGGAGTGCCAAGCATGACAATAATATTGATTAAAACTAAAAGTTAATCGCATTTAAAAGTTAATCCGTCAACGGTAAATTAAGTTTAGCACAGTACAATTTGTAAAGCAAAATTTATATATACCCCGGATAACTTTATAACCTAACTTTTGAAAAATTAAAAAACCCATCAAGAATCCCGTAAACTTGGCGAGCAACAAAGGCCGACCCATATACTTATATTAAATAAATATACCGAGGGTTGTCTGGAATTCTTGATGCCAACAATGTGAAATGGAGATATACAATCTCGCATAAGTATATCCTTTAGACTGATATTTCTGTATATGCGCATGCGTGAATACGAATTTTTTCATTGGTCAGATATTTTACTGAATTAGATCGTGAATTGTACTAATCATCGGCTATTGTGCGTCTATTTCGGCTTCTTTCAGCTTTCTGGTTTTTTTAGTTTACAGTTGGATCGCCATTCGCCATTTTTTCTTTGTGTCGTGTTGTATTTTGTATTCGGTGTTCTTGTGGTTTATTTTGAAGTGTGCTAACTTATGCCCTGATGTACAAAAAGTAATAAACTAGTTCAATTATACTAAAAAACCAGCCCTGTCAAGAAACTTGTGAAGCGTGGCGCCGTTAGAGTGCCAATAGCAACACAGAATTTAGCGCAATCGCAGTTTACGAAATATCGGACTAAAGGATAGACTTATGCGAGATTATATATCTCCATTTCACATTGTTGGCATCAAAAACCGCACATTAGGTAAATGGGGAACCCGAGGTATATTTATTTAATACGTATATGGGCCGACCAAACGAACACTCCTTTAAACTGACAACCAAAGAAAATAAAAGTGTATGCTGACAGCGGTGACAACGAATGAATAAACCTGCTGGAGTACGAAACCCGATATGATCGTAGAGTTCTATTAGTTCTATTATCTTCTGTTGTTCCCTTCATTTACTAAATAAAGAGGTTTTGTCAATTCGACGTTCGAATTTAGTTTCGCACTTTAGCTCTGCGAGGTCATAGCTTTTTATTTATAGACGTAAAGCTATATTTTCTCGCTGTTTTGTTCTCCCGTTTCTGTTCGTTGTCGAATAATTGATAGACAAAGGCAAAACGACAGCTTTGTGTCTATTGAAAAAATCATGCGGAGTAGATTCAGAGGTCCTACTCCGGGTGGTTGTAGTTTTCTATAATCGACACTAAGGCTGTGTACCGTTGTCAAACCTGGTTAACCGCATCGGTTTCTTCGGTGACATTAATGACAGATACTTTACAGGGACCGCGTATGCAGTCTTACCAACTTTTCAGATTACCGATACTTACGGGACACAAAACCGTAACCGAAGTTGACAACGGTACACGCCCAAAGCGTCGTGCTGTTTTTGTCTGCCGATCTTTAAAAGTCAAAAACAGCTTTATTGTCCAAAGAAATTGTTTCTCATCGACTAAGCACTTACTCACTAAAAAAAGAACAAAACAAAAACAAACTATAATACAAAATTGCTTAATATAACAATAACCAATACAACTTTAATTCAAAAATATGCAATGACAATAAAAAGGCAAAAATAAACAATTTTAATGTGTATATAAATAAAATGGTACAAGTCAAAGACTAGAATACTTAATCCGAAAATGTCACATTATAGAGATTACCACAATACTAAACATTATCACAATAATAAAGACAGCCAACAACCGGTTAAACATTCGACCTAGAAAACATCTTCGAAAAACTCTTCAAGACTGTAATAGGGTCTCACAATCAACAGTTTTTTAACTTCGCGCCGAAATTTTAAGATGTTTTGTATTTGCCTCAACCTAAGAGGTAGGTGATTAAATACTTTCTTACTGTTATACAATATAGAGCTCTTAATTTGAGAGGAGCCAGGAATGGGATGAGAAATTCGATACGAGAGCCGTGTGTTGTAGGTGGTAGTACTGCTTATATCACTTTTGTGCTTTTTGTGCATTAAGCATACAGATTCCAATATGAAAATACCCGTTAAGGTTAGGATCCTATTGGCAAGAAATAGGTTTACACGATTCTCTTACCTTTGCCCCACATAGGTATCTAACGGCTCTTTTCTGCAGGATGAATACAGACTCAAAAAGTTGCTTAGAAGATGTACCCCAAAAACATATGCCATATCTGAGATGAGACTCTATCAGTGCAAAGTATGCTCCTTTCACTATTTCGTAATCTAATTCCCCAGACATAACTCTAATGGCGTAACAATTTGATGCAATCCTTTTCGTGAGGTTGTTAATGTGATATTGAAATTTTAACTTCTTATCTATACCTATAAAGACCCAAGAACTTGCTCTGTGACAAGCCAATGGTCTGATTTTCCAAAACTATATTTTCCAAATCGCATTTAAAAGACAAAACATTTGTTTTAGATATATTCAGAGTTAATTTGTTGGCATTACACCACCGTTTAATCCGAATCAAATCAGAATTAACCATTTCTCTAAGTACACCGGTGTCCCCGTTGTGCCATAGAACAGTCGCATCATCCGCAAAGAATGTAAATTTTCCACTTATCTGTATGCTACCCAAATCATTCACGTACAGTAAAAAGAGTAATGGTCCCAAAACGGAGCCCTGAGGTACGCCACACATCACAACTGAACCAGAGGACAAAAGGCCACCCAACGAAACCCTCTGAACTCTACCCGATAAGTAAGATTCAAACCACTGTAATGTGTTACCTCTAAAGCCATAGATCTCCAGCTTCCGCAGCAGTATCCCGTGACCGACGCAGTCAAATGCGTTCGTCAGGTCACAAAACACCGCCGCAGCCGCATCCTTGTTGTTGAGATTGAGATATAATTCTCCCAGAAATGAAAATATGGCGTCGTTTGTGTTTTTACCCGTCCGGAAGCCAAACTGAACCGATGCCAGTATGTTATGAATCTCCAAAAATTTAACAATGCGTTTTTTAACTAGTTTCTCAATTATTTTTGACAGTGTTGGCAGTAAGGCCACGGGTCTATAGTTAGCGGGGTTATCATAATCTCCCCCTTTAAATAACGGTATGACTGTTGTAATCTTTAAGCACATATGGGAAATGTGCCGGTTGTAAAAGAAATATTAATGGTCCTTGTCAAAACATTCAACGCCTCATCAGGAAGAAGCAAAATTATCTTTAAGGAAACATAATCCCACCCAGTGGCTGAACTATTTTTTATTTCAGAAAAAACCCTCTTTAATTCCTGTATATCAGTAGGGGCAAAGAAAAACGATTCTCGAACAGAGATATGTTTAAGATATTCCATAAAATCAATATTTGTGTTGATCCCATTGCAAAGATTTTCAGCAACGGAACAATAAAAGTCATTAAACCTATCTGGCTCCACCCCTGACTCTATATTAGCTACATTATTTTTTCCTCTAATATCTTTAACAATCTTCCAAGCTTCTTTATGCTTATTATAAGAATTAAGTAGTCTTCTCTTGTAATGAATTTGCTTTGCAGATTTTATTGTTAGACGATACGTTTTCCTATATTTGCTAAATATCGAATCAAAAAAGTGATTCCCCATAAAATATTTTCCTAAATAATGCAAAGAACGCATATTCCTTGCTGCTACCCTCAAACCTTTTGTGATCCAAGGCTTTTTCTTTTTTTCCTTTAAAACTCGAACTGGGAATGCGTTGGAAAAACAATACAATAACATAGTGTGAAAAGAGCTTAGTGGATCTATAGTGCTTAAAACACCCTCCCAGTCCGATTCAGCACACAGTTGTGAGAACCTATCGCAGTTTCTCCGGTTAAAAACCCTTGACAGCGAATGTAAGACAGAGCGAAAAAAAATCTGTTTGTCTTTACAAATAGAATAATACGACCTCGCGGAGTCCCACTGCTGCAGTCCCAGTAAACAAAAGGTGGCTGCCCCAGAAGCGGGCAGAAACCGCATTGCCGAAAGTTGCGTCCGGCCCGAAGCACGGCAATCCCACCGGATTGTAGGCTGGGCATGTCCTTTTTGCCGTGGCGGCCCATGGAATGTAATGCCACTCATGGGCCACGAGCTGCATTACAGTACAGGGTGCAGTACCGTTGGAGATCCGCTGTCCGTTCACTGGTGGATTAGCCAAGTACAGTGGATGACTAGACGGGCTAGGTGCAGTAATTCGTGGTTTTAATACAAATTTAAGATGGTCCGCATTGGGCATTTTAGAAAGACTTTTACAGCGAAATAGTCACTGGAAATTAACAAAAATAATTTGCACTTGAGGTTTTATCAATTCTAGACAAGGCATTTTAAATATGAATTCAAAATTGTTGTCCTTAACTTGGGGTAAAGTCTGCCCAAGATATCTGCAACCGTCAAAAAAATTTTAAGAATTCAAGGGAAGGTTTAAGCAACGTTACAAATTTGTTTGTGAACCTGATGTGGTAAGAAAAGTTTAAATCTTATTAACGAAAAATTAAATAGTTTTTCAAAACTGGTTTACAAACAATTGGCAACGTTGTTTAAGCCTTCCCTTGCATTCTTTAAATTATTTTCCCGGTTGCAGATATCTTGGGATAAAATTTAATTACACGCGCGTACCGTATACAGTCAGAAAATGGCAAAATGAGCTGCCGACTTCCCACCAGTGCCGACTGTTTCCCGACTGCCGTAGGTTTACGAGTAATGTGGCGATGGAACACCTCGAATGAAAAATAATTGATCATCCGATTATTGAAATCACGCGAGATATCTCGAGAGGTCGGCGCGATCATTCGAATGATTTAGGTACGTAATGTCTATTTTTTATACAAATTCTCCTTTTTCATAAGTTTAAAGTGGTCATTAGTGACTTCTGCAACAGTTAGGCACCGGCAGGCAGGCAGGATAAAAGTGTTTGTTTTTACCTATGATTGTTGACATTTGGACTTTTGAAGTGAAGTACGGGAGCGTTTTAATTCTCTGAAAAAGTTCCTAGAAAATATTTTAAAAAATCCTATATCCATAGGATTATCGAAAATCCGTAGAACTAGGGACAAAATCCCTAGGTTGGCAACACTGTCCTAGAATTCTATTTGTAGAGACAAAGCGATATAATTTTTGTTTTGCTCTGTTTTACGTTCGCTGTCAAAATGATCGGCAGACAAAAACAACACGATCGCTTTGTGTCGACTATAGAAAATTATAGCCACCCGGAGTAGCAGTGCTGATTTGTATTCGTCGCTGACAAAAGTAAGAATGAGACACCTAAGTTTTATGCAATAACTTTATTTCTGAGTTTTGCAAATTTATAAAGACAGAAACGAGTTACTTTTTTTGCAAAATAGCAGGACCAAATTTCTTGTAGCAACACCCTTCAAGATAAAAAAATCATTTGGAAACCCAAGCAAATAGCTGAAACATTAGAATAACTCATAAGTTTTCAGTTAGGACTTATTAACAATGACCACTTATCAAAACCTAACTAAACAACTAGAAGATCTTAACTTTAACCAGTACCATGAGTACCATGATACAAATGAAAGAAGGTATGATACCAAACCGTGTCAAATTCGTCCGGGTTGGCGCATGACGTCACGCCGTGATTTATTTTTGAAATTTATAACGCGCAATATAGAGTTTACGTTAGTTAAAGGCGATGTTATATAAATTCTATTGGCAATATACTTTGCCTCCTCCTTATAATACAAATTTTATAGTATATGATTTAAAATAATCATATAAATAAAGGGATAAATACATGCATTGATTACATTGATTGATTGTCCACATCACAACCATACACAGCACATCTCATTTTTACTTTTAAACTCCTACAAGTAATATAAAAACACCAAAAAATAGTTGAAAACACAACGCGATCTTAAAAAAGACGTGTTTCGTTGACAAAATATCGCGGAATTCATCACGGCGTGGCGTAAATGGCCACGCGTACCTGCGCGGTATCATATCTTCTTTTATTTGCATCATTCATAAGCCAGTACTAAATGTTAAGCTCTTTTTTAATGAATCCTGCAGTGGCACTTTGTATGAAAAATAGCGATAGCGATCGGGCTCTCTTTGCAAATTCTTACTTTGGGCGTGTACCGTTGTCAACTTCGGTTACAGTTTTGTGTCCCGTAAGTATCGGTAATCTGAAAAGTTGACAGATTGGAAACGCAATATCTGTCATTAATGTCACCGAAGAAACCGAGCGGTTAACCAGGTTTGACAACGGTACACAGCCTTTGTATCACCGCTCGGTATGTTTCGAAGAGAGCCCGATCGCTATCGCTATTTTTCATATAGAGTGCCACTGCAGGGCTGTGTTCGAAAATTACACGTTGCGACGCACCGGTGTGACTATCACGTTACTCAGAATTTAAATTGCTCATTTATAGTCATGTGACGATTACACTGGGCTGTGTTCGACAACTACACCGTGCGACGCACCGGTGTGACTATCACGTGACTCAGTATTTAAATTGCTGTTTTATAGTCATGTGACGATTACACTGGGGCGTCGGACAGCGCACTTTTCGAACACGACCCTGGGTCGTCGTACAGCGTAGTTATCGAACACGACCCAGGGTGTATTAATTTTCGCAATCGCTATTACGCTGATTCACGCATTCGCAAGTATATGAACTTACCAATATTACGGAGATCGCTTGACGTTGACGTATTTTGACAGAGATGTCAGCATTTAATTCATTTGTGTCATCCTCATGATGACAGTGCTTTTCTAGTTATAAATATAAAATATGGCGGGTGCTATGTTGTTTGAAAGATCTCAATCTGTCCGATCCCAATATGAAAAGAATATCCAGCAGAATATCCAGAATAAAGAGCAAGACAATATTCAGAACAAGGAGCAAGATATTCTTAATCTTGGGGAAAAATACAAGAAAGAGGGTAAGGCCAAAGAACTTGCCGACCTGATAAAACAAACACGTCCTTTTCTAAGTGAAATTAGCAAGGCTAAGGCTGCAAAGCTAGTTAGATCTCTTGTGGATTTCTTTTTGGACCTTGAAGCTGGAATTGGAATTGAAGTTCAACTTTGTAAAGAATGTATCGAATGGGCAAAGGAAGAAAAACGAACTTTTCTACGTCAGTCTTTAGAAGCAAGATTGGTGGCTCTTTACTTCGATACGGGTATGTTCTCAGAAGCTCTGTTATTGGGTTCAACACTACTTAGAGAACTTAAAAAGTTGGATGACAAAAATTTATTGGTTGAAGTTCAATTGTTGGAGAGCAAAACTTATCATGCTTTAAGTAATCTTCCTAAAGCTCGTGCTGCCCTAACTTCAGCTCGTACAACTGCTAATGCTATATATTGCCCCCCTAAAATCCAAGCAGCCCTAGATCTACAGTCAGGAATTTTACATGCAGCTGATGAAAAAGATTTTAAAACTGCATATTCATATTTTTACGAGGCATTTGAAGGTTTTGATAGTGTTGAATCACCCAAAGCATTAACAGCTTTAAAGTATATGCTTTTATCTAAAATCATGCTTAATAACCCTGAAGATGTTCAACAAATTATTAGTGGAAAATTGGCTATTAAATATGCTGGCCGGGATATTGATGCAATGAAGGCAGTAGCCCAAGCATCACACAAAAGGTCACTGGCAGATTTTCAACAGGCAGTGAAGTTGTACAAGCGTGAACTAGAAGATGATGTTATTGTTAGAGCACACTTGGGAACCTTATATGACAATATGTTGGAACAAAATCTTTGTAGAATTATTGAACCATATAGCCGAGTGCAAGTTGATTATATTGCAAAAACTATTAAACTTCCTATGCCACAAGTAGAAAAGAAACTCTCACAAATGATTTTGGATGCTAAGTTTCATGGTATTTTGGATCAAGGAGAAGGTAAAACTTTCAGTCTTAGTTTTGTATAGTGCTACTTTTTTAAATCCTCATGCTAGTTAATGTAACTATATTTTTTTTAAATGGCAACACCAGGTTTCTTTAAATCCTGCACTTTTAAACAAAAAAAAAACAATAGTATTAACATTCTTTTTGATTAAAGTAGTCATTTTTGACCTAATGGTATTTAAATATATATCCTTGTTAAAGAAATGTGGTGTTGCATTTAAAAAAAAAAGTTTTTATTGACAATAAAAGTGTTGTTGCTTATTTTTCTTGAGTCAGTCAGTCTCCAAACCATTGGTTTTGGTAGCATGCCTACCTCTTGATATAAAGTTATCCAAGGAGAGGTTTTAAAAAAGTAGCTCTTTTTTTGATGATGATTTTAAGGCTATATAGGGTGAGCTTAACATATCTGATAAGAAATCAGAGGTAGCCAATTTTCTGGGGTAATAACCATAATCATATTGAGGATGTGCCTTATTTAAAAAGTTCCCAGTCTTGTATTTTGCCATTTTTCCGAAAATAAAAGAACCCAAAAACAAAACAAAAAATTTTTGTTCAAGAAAATTCACAAGAAAATGCCAGCATCGAATAAATCATTGTCAAAGTCTAATAAAAGATTTTAAAAAAATAGTAAATATTTATCCAACCTGACCCATGCGTCTCTATCTCACCGTGCTATGTTTCTCGATTAATTCCTTCTTCAACATAAAAAATCCTGATCTTTTGATCTATTGTATTAAAAAGTGATAAAAGGCGTTTTTTAAGATACAGCACGTTTAGTGTTTTTTTTTTTTGAGGTTAAGGGGGCGGAATTTTGAAAAACAAATTACACCATCGGAAAGCCGAGGAAGAGATAGATCGAAACCAATGTTTTAATTGTTTTTTAACGGCGTTATCATTGCGAGATCATGAGTTTAAAATGGCATGTGCGTTTTGCCCCATATTCAAAACATAACATAAAACTATGAGTATATCTACATCAGTGATGTAAAACAAACAATTAAAAAGGTACTCGTACAATAAGGGAGTTTCTATTAAGTTGTTAAGAAACAAAAATTCTGACCATAAATACTAGTAATTAAAATTAAATTTTCTGAGGGTGTGGTGAAGAAATACAAGTATTTCAGTTCCTTATGGTCCAAGTCGATTTCTACTTGGTTGACATGTACCCAGGTATGGTTTAGTGGCGGATACAGAATTTTTAAGGTCAAAGTCAAAGTCAAAAATAGCTTTATTGATATAAGATTACAATCTCCTTATCAAAGCTGCTTAACCTAGTAAAATTTAAGATTAATAACAATATGAGTACATAATAGATGAAAAAAAAAACAAACAATAAAAAGTAAAAACAAACAAAACATGGAACAGAAGGGACAAAATCCCACAAAAAAACCTACAGTAAATTGCATAAAATGTTAAAAGTCACAGAATAAAATAAATATAAAAAACAAGTTAAAACTGTCATTGATCAAAATTGTCTGCAAAATACTCGGAAACTGAATAGGAATAGTAGGCTTTCTTAACTAATAATTTTCTGACCTCTCTCCTAAAGTATTTTTTATTTCTCAATTTTCTAATATTTAGAGGCAAATGATTAAATGCTTTTTTACTGTCATATATAATGGATCTTTTTATTAAAGAGGAGGAGGGAATTGGTAATGCTGTGACATGAGAGGCTCTTGTATTATAAACACTAGGAGAGTCAATCTCATGTCCGTACTTATCATGTACAAGACACACTGTTTCAAGGATAAATACACATGCCAGTGTCAAGATTTTCTGAGAAACAAAATGAGGTTTACAAGACTCTCTATATCTCAGGTTGTATAATATCTCTGTTCCTAGTTACGGGACCCAAGCCAAGTTCAGGGGTTTTGATAGTAAGCCTACTGGGAATGTTTTGGTAAAGAAAAAAAATATTTTGTAATATGCGAAAATAAGTTGAAATGTTGGTTCGCTTAGGGTATTTTATTTATTTATGTTTTTTTAAGCAAATTTTACATGATTTTGTCGACAATTCTTAAATTTTGAGAGAAAAAATGTGTTAGTAGAAAGTTATAGTCATTTGAATTTTCTTTAAAATTATTTTCGGTTTAAAAAAATTCAAATGACTATAACTTTCTACTAATACACAATATCTTTCTTGGTTCAAGAGATATGAATTTTTGAAAAAAAAAAACACTTTCCACTGGATATGCTTTTCTGCAGAGTCTGATTCATTTTTAATATTTTGCTTTTTTTTCTTTTCGATATTTTAGTTAGTACCTAGTGTTACCCCCTCTAGCTCTTCTAACAGCTACTAAACATTCATTCCTATAATTAGGTTTTGGATCGGCCTCTTGTAGAATATTATGACATTCTTCTTTCAGAGCGTCTCGGACCTGTTGGAGAGTGAATAACTGTCCTCAGCGTTTCTTGATTCGTCCACCTAACACGTGACTTGTCCGAGCGTTTTTGTAAGAAAAAAATGCCTGAATTTTAAAAGAATTTATTCAAACTTGTACATTCTCACCGTATATAAAAACTTGCTACTACTTTAAAAAGCAGACATTGCTTAATAGCAGAGTTCTATTTATTTCTGAATAGCCAGCTGTATACTTTTTTGTCAGAAAACGACGAAATAATGATGATTTTTTACTTAATCACAAGTTTTTCAAAATACCTACCTTTGACAGACATATTATGGCGTGTGATTCGAAAATAAATTAAAAAATTTGGTATTGAACAAGATCTTTTTATACTAGTAACACAGTTTTAAATAATCTTAATGCTTTTTTTGAAACTTGTGTAAAAGATTTTTAACAAGAATTTCAGCTTGCACAACATTGACAAAATAGCTTTTGATAATGCAGATATTCGATATAAAAATTTACAACAAAATAAGATTTGAAGGCATACTAACAGCTTTTCAGGTTTGGCTGCCCAGTGGGTAACCCAAAAAATATAGTAGTGAGTTTCTTGTGTGATAATAATAATAAATCTTCTTGTATTTCAAATTATGTCACAAAGCATACAGCCAGTGTTGCCAGGACCAATTTTTTTTTCCTATTTAAATGTCCAAAAATTCCCTAGAGTTGCGGATTTTTTCCTAAAAATTTTAAAATGGGGAATATTTTGTTTAATAATTTTAGGAGGTTTTTAGGGTGTACAATATCGAATTTTTGGTTAGGTTGGCCATTTTAGGCAGTTTTTCTTCTCAAAAAAGCAGTTTATTCTACCTAATTTTTCTCAAATTATATTAACTGTTTTTTATGTTATATTAAATGTGAAATTGTGAAATATTTTGTACGAGAAAAATAATTGACACGCTATTCACCATTGAAACTTATTAAACAAACAAAATACCCTTATATTTATAATAATGTTTATTAGTATCAACTTTAATTTACGGAGTTGCCAAAGGAAATTGCACATTGGACTAATAATAATTGAATAAATACAGAAAACAGTAAATTTTTGACTAAATCGTTTTGAAATGATTTCTTGAATTTTTAAAACGTCTATTTTTGTTTTTTACTTTGTTTTATAGTTTAGACTTTTAAAAAATATTTCGGTCTAATGATAATATAAGAAAGTACTTAATGATCACGTGACGTGACCATTTTCTTGCGTAATTCTAGATACAGTTTTTTCAAACTCGTGGAGCAAAACTACACAATAATATTATTTTCTTTTGATCAGATGTACCATGCTTTTTAACGGCAAATACAATTTTTTTTTTAAAAAAAATGTCAAGTATATGATAAATACTTGCGTGTACTTTTTTTCAAGGTGGTGTATTTTTTAGCGAGTGTCTACAAATTATGATAAAAATTCTTGAAATTATCGTAAATTTACCTTTTTCCCTGCTGCTTGGCTTATTTACCCAGATTTAGAGAAATTTCCCTACCAACACTGGTGACAGCTCCTTACTTAACTCTATGATCGAAATATTCTTGTAAATAATATGGTTTAATTAAGGTTTTTAATGATTTTTTTAGCTTAGGTTTGCTTGGGCTTAAACATATGTACATAATAAGGTTTTTTTTTCTGTTAAGGCCAAGCTGTGCATCGGGTATATCATGTCTTGTGTTCTGGTGTTATAAGTAGGGATGTCGCGAATATTCGGTCTATCCGGCCGGATCCGGATATCCGGCCGGTTGGGCCGGATATCTGGTTTGGCCGGATAATTGAATATTCGACCGAATATCCTGTGTGGAATGTGAATTCCTTTGCATCTTCCTCCTTCCGTTTCTGATACAGATGTGGATGTTTATATTTCATATGATTCCATAACGAAGTTGTAGTTGCACTTTTACCAACGCCTCGCAGTATTTTTTGATTACATTCTCCACATACTGCTTTGCTATCATCAGATTCGTCAATTAAGTAATATTCCCAAACTTTACTGGTAGTCATTTTTACATTATTTTGTTGTTTTATCAGATCACTAACTAAATAAATACCTAACAAATGACATAACCCACTTTTACTATTTCGGTGAAACCCGCCCGTCATTTCGGGGATTCCCGCGAATGTTCTCAACTTTACACGCTTGACGGAGTCGGCGTACGGTTGCTGCAGGTCATCTGTCTGCATTACACAGTAAAAATTATCTCACGACGGGCATGGCGGCTCAATTTACATAGCTACAAACTTTAATCCAATTCGTCCTTTTAAACTCTTGGATATTCGGCCGAATATCCGGATCCGGCGGTTAGCGTTTGGCCGAATATCCGGTTTGGCCGGATAGTAAAAAACTACAATTCGCGACATCCCTAGTTATAAGTACAATCTCTATCAAATTGAAAATTATTTTTAATTTTTAAACATAAACATTAGACATTCGTAGACATACACCATACACACTCATCATGTTGGAAGTTTTGTGAAAATTCCTCTACAAGTATCATTAAACTGCATGTGGTTCACATTTCTTATGGTACGTTTGTAAATTACAAATGTGTGCTGTATGCTTGAATTGCAACCCCAGAAAATTATTCCATAGCGCAACAAAGATTTAAAATTAGAGCAATATACTATTCTTAGAGTTTCTTTACATAAATATTTACTAAAAATTCTAATACTGTAACTGACAGTACTCAGCTTAGGACATAACTGACTATATGACATATGCCACCCAATTCAAGAACTCATTAAGGCGAATCCCCAGGAATTTTGTTTCCTCAACAAGAGGCAGCACATCGTCAGCCACCCCCACTGTATCCGGTGCACTTACTTGGTTCTGTCTAGATCTAAATAAGATAATATGTGTTTTTGTTTTATTTATGATCAACTATTCTGGGAAAACCATTTACTGGCCTGCAGAAAGACCCTATTAGCACATAGTTAACTCTTCTTTATTTGCTCCTTCAATCACTATATTTGTATCATCAGCATAATTAGATATTGGAAAATGTACAGGACTATTTACCACTATGGAATTAAAATCATTTACATACATATATTACAAATAACTGTAAACTTTACTTTAAAAATCGCCGGAGTTTTTAAAACAATAATAGTAATAGTACACTTCTTTTGGACAGATTTAATGCAACGCCGGGGTTTTTAAAACAATGATAGTAATAGTACACTTCTTTTGGACATATTTAATGCAACACAGCAAAATTTGACATACTATGTATATTAAATGGAAATTATTGTATGTTTTTTGTCTCTAATAATGCACTTAATAAAATCATTTAAGCAGTAAAATGTTAAAGAAAAACAATACTAAAATTTTATTTTAGTTTCAAATTGATGACATTTCTAGTGCACTCCACAGAGTGTTTTGAATTTTCAGCTCAAAATGTAAAATTCTTAAATTCTCAGTATTTAGCTAAAACCAAATTTTACTAAGATTTTTCAGCATTCTTAAAAAAAAATACATAATTTCCTGAAAGCACCTAAGATATTTTAACCAAAATTTTTTTTTAGCTAAGTAAATACTAGATATTTAAAAATCCACCACTTTGTGCCAAAAGTCCGCATCACACTGTGGAGTGCACTAGAAATGTCAACAACTTGAAACCAAAATAAAACTTTAGTCTATCTTTTTTTAACATTTTACGGTTTAAATGATTTTATGATGTAACATTATAAACAACGGTTTTTTTTCTTTTATTTTGGAACCCATAAAAATATATTTACTAGAAATATTAAAGCATAGCCTTCAAAGTGATGTTTACTCAAAATATTTGTTTTAAAATTAATTAAACAAACAGGTAAAGGATATTTATAGACCTGTTTTTCCTTAAATAAAATAATTACAATGACCGTAAACCCATTCTGCTGAGTAAATAATTTGGCATTATTCCAACACCTACTGGTCCAGTACGTATTGGGTTAATTCTAAAAAAGTGGGCACTTTTGAGTCCCTTGTCCACAACGGCGGTATTGAAGATTTTTTTTACCCTCACAGATATATTTCCGTAGAAGTTTGCTCCTTTATTATGTAATCGAGCAACAATTTTAAAAGTACACAATAACTACAGAAAAAAATTAAGAAATTGCAAAACGTCATTTCGCCGACTGTCCCCAGTTCTTTACTTTGCTGCTTACAAAAGCATGGTTTCCCTAGCAATGAATTTTATATTAAACTTGCACTGCAGTAGGCTCATTTTATCTGATATTTACATTTAATAGCTACAAGGTCCAAAAATATTTCAATGTTCCCACAGTACAGCAATGTAACTGAATGTCCCTGAAATTCAGTTATGTAAAACAAGCATAACTTAAATCGCTGGTGTAAATTCAGCTTGTGATCCGTATTACCGGATTATCTTTTAATAATATAAAATCAGAAAGAGTACAGTAAGCGTCCAGGTGAAGTTGATTTTTTTTTCGGGACATTCAGAGTGTTTTTGAATTTTTAATATAAAAAAAGTTGTGCGTACCTTTTTTAAAAGTCATTTTGCCGACGGTGATTACCTTGTTAAATACAGACTATTACTAAAACATATATTTTCCTAAAATTGCTGGTAGGTACAATATCAAACATAACCTAAAATATTTTAATATTTTTTATAGTTAGTTAGGTTTGTTACGTACAAAATAGTCGGACATCATTTCGCCGACGGTCATTTCGCCGACATTGACGAATATGACGCGAGTCGGCGAAATGATGCGGAATGTGCAATTTTCTATATGCCATGTATCTAAGGTCGAACCAAGGGCGTGGCTATTTTTTTTTCTGGGCGTGGGGGGGGGGGGGGCAAAGCAAAAAAAAAATATTAATTTTGTTTAAGTTTGAATAATATCACACAAGAATACTCACGAAGGAAGGTGTCAAGCAAAATATTAATTTCCAAACTAATTTTACAAATTCTTTTTCAAGAAGTAGGTATGTTACATTATGTTACAAAATAAGCTGTTGCAATCGTGTCTAAATTTTCTTTTTTAGTTAGGTATTTGTAATATTTTGTGTTTCATTAATGGAACATCATTTCGCCAACGCTGACATTTTTAGCATTTCTAATTACAACCGTGGTAAATATAACAAAATTATAAGCACTATAAAATACAAAATGTATACCCCATTATTAAAAAAGCCATTTACTAATCACAATAGAAAAACCTTGGAAGGTGTACTAATAAATCAGTAAAAAATTTACTAACTTTAAGATCTTTTCATATATTTCGTACTTTGGACAGTTTCTAAAGCATATACACCTTAATATATTTTATTATTTTCCATAGCCTTTAGCCCCTTTCGGAAAATGCTCTGTCCATTTATCTGTTAAGCTTTCTTTCCGAAAAATTGTGAATCTAAATATCGTCGGAGAAATGACGAAAAATAGAAACTGCCTTCTTAAAATGATTTAGAATCATATTGTTCCGTGAAATTCAGCGCAGCTATGATGACTCCTAATTCCTAAGGCATTTTTCGACATTCTAGAAGCAGGCGAAATGTTTTTGAGTCATTTTGTTTTTGTATCGCGAGCATAGTGAAATGTTCCCACTTTTCTAGAATTTAGCCATTGGCGTATAATCTTGTTAAATACATACTATTTATTAGGGTTCGGCCGATATACATTTTTTTGCCGATACCGATATATCGGTATCCGCTGGTATAAAATGCCGATAATATATCGGCAATATGTTATATGCCATATTTAACGCATTTCTTTAACTGTACTTTATTAGTATTACTAACAATTAACAAAACCAACACAGAATTTCACTGGAAAACTCCCCAATCGCGGGAATAGCATTGTGAATCGCCGGGGAATAATCGGTGTTCATGAGTTTGAGTATTTACATGGTGTTAATATAAACATAGACGAACACTGGCGTGTAACAAAAATGGACCAAAAAGCGGGCATCCATTGAGACATTTTGAGGGCTTACTCAGGCTCCATAAGGTCATTTGGTCAATGACCCACCTAAAATTTTCAGTGATCTACCTAATAATTTATTTTTTAATTTTTTAAAACCAAAAAAGAATCTTTTGTTTCAAAGTTCCATGCGAAAACTCCCCAAGAAAGAATCACGTCAAGCCATCGTCAAAGGATATCCAAGCTTGTTCCGGGATGGGTCATATTGTAAATTGATCTTATAGGTTTATATGGACGATATAAATTCATTAAAAGCAAGAGAGAAACAGACATACGCGCTTTAGGAAGTTAAAAAGAGACACAATTGGTCGACGGCCCACCCATAATATCTGGCCACTCCCACTATGGAAATACTGTCAAACCGCCCCCTAAAATATATTATTTCAAAACATTTGGTTCGGAAAAAGAAAACCACTATGGAAATACTGTCAAACCGCCCCCTAAAATATATTATTTCAAAACATTTGGTTCGGAAAAAGAAAAACTAATTAGGTACCTAATATGCGCATTGTATTTGCATCGTATTAATAATATTAATTAGTGGTTAAACATAAAAAATTATAAATACGATTTCTGTCAGGCCAGCGCTAGGCATCAAATTTAACGGTATCGGACCGGTTTTCCTATATAACCGGCGTAGTTCAAGGGATATGATCGCAGCGAGGTAACCCGACGTTCGCGGGTTCGAATCTGTGTTGGGGCAATAACTTTTTTTTCAATTTTTTGTTATTTAAAAAATTAGATCGACTCTAAAAGGTGTATTGGCAACAAGTTCTTCCTCGATAAAATATTTTTAAAATTCTTGGCAATCTCATATTTACTACAGCTTGCAGCTTGCACGTGCGTAGACAAATATCGTATTACTATGTCTAGTCGCCAGCATTGTATTTATTAAAGAAAACGGAGTTTCGGCAGCGTTCCTAATTTTATTTTACGAATAATCATACTTTTAGGTCAGATTTTTTTTCTGTTTATATTCTGGGCTTTTAGTACAAGGCGCGACACCTATTGAGGAGAAGCTAAACTTTTCACAACGGAAACCGCTAAAATCTACTAATTTAGAGTATTAAAACACATAGAAAAAAGCCATAAACAGAAAAGTGATACTAAAAGTCATAAACATCAAGAGTAGTAATGTTCAATATTCTGCAGTACCTATTTTATGATTTTTGCAGTGTTTATTTGTAGATAAACAATTTCTTGACACATTATTAAAAAACCTTTCTTAATTAAAAAAGTGTATTTTGCTTGTGGCGTTGATATCACTAGTTGCCCACAAAATTTTGACCCACCTGTAAAAAAACTCACGGGCCGCGCCTGGGTTTACTGGTTTATGGCTTAGAAATTTGTATGTCTGTTCAAATCGGTTGTATAATTATGTATATCTAGGCAAAAACGTTGAAACTGGGACTGCGGATCGGGAAAAGAAACACACTCTTCGAAGTTTTACATCGTACTGACTGTTCCTTTATTTACAGTGTTGCCACACAAATAATGTTACAGAACAATAGTGAATAGGTATACAAAGAGATGGCGCAGGGTGTATAAATATTTGATTTACAACCAACACCCCCACTAAATCAACATATTAATTTGCAAACATCTACAATACCTAACTCCTTAGAAAACTTATTATGTTTTGCAAAAGTCAAGCCTTTAGTAAAGATATCAGCAGGCATGTTACCACTTTCCAAATACTTAACACTAATAATGTTATTAGAGACAACTTCCCTAATAAAGTGGTGCCTGATGTCAATGTGCTTAGTTCGTTTATGAAATGCAGGGTTAACACACAACTTTTGTGCACTTTGGTTATCATTGAATAAATCTATACATTTAGTTTTTCCAGTAAACTCACTAAGCAAATTGTGCAAATAGATGGCTTCTCTAGAGGCCTCCGAGGTTGCAACATACTCAGCCTCAGTACTAGAGAGAGCCACTGAACTCTGTTTTCTACTCTCCCATGACACAATAGAACCAGAAAGCTTAAAGCAAAAGCCAGTAAATGACTTTCTGTCAACGGTATCTGCTGCCCAATCGGCATCCACAAAACCCTCTAGTTCTAGCATGTCAGACTTTGAAAAAGTTAAACCATGACTTTTAGTACCCTTCAAGTAACGCAGTACTCTTTTGGCACTTTTCCAATGTGACTCATCAAAACAATTGTTAAACTGACTAAGATAACTTATACAGAATGAAATATCTGGTCTTGTGAGTACGGCTAGGTACATTAAACCTCCAATCAATTGTTGGTAAGGAAGCTTTACATTCTTAATTTCACTTCTATCTAGTTTTAAGTTACATTCCATAGGCGTACTCACAGGCTTGCAGTCTGTCATATCGAAACGCAACAACAGTTGATCTATGTATTGTTCCTGGTCTAAAGTTATTAGCCCTTCATCTCTATTGATACTGACTCTCATTCCCAAGCACTGCTTTACCTCACCCAAGTCTTTTAACTTGAACTGCGCACTCAGTTCCTTTTTCAAAAAGACTGTTTCATTTGTACAATTAGAAAAAATGAAAAAATCGTCTACGTATAAAGCTACAATGGTTTTGAAATCATTCTGATATTTAAAGTATACACAAGGCTCAAATTTCGATTTCTTATAACCTAAGACAAGTAAAACATTTTCAACTTTCTCATACCACACCCTCGATGACTGCTTGAGTCCATAAATGGCTCTTTTCAATTTTAACACCTGACTTTTATTTTCTGATCTATCAAAGCCTTCAGGCTGCATCATATAAACTGTCTCAGTTAAAGAACCATTCAGGAAAGCAGTAGTCACATCAAGATGGGTGATTCTCAAATCTAAGTGAACTGATAAAGCGATTAAAAATCTCAAAGTAGAATGTCTTACTACAGGCGAAAATGTTTCATCATAGTCGATCCCTGGCTTTTGCGTAAATCCCTTTGCCATTAACCGAGCCCTATAACGCACTTCACCCCCACTATCGAGCTTTCTTTTGAATACCCACTTACACTGCACAACACTAGCACCTTCAGGCTTCTGGACCAGTTCCCAGGCATCATTTTCTTCAAATGATGTAAGCTCTGCATTGATAGCTTGCCTCCACATGTCCCCATCAGGTCTTGACAGTGCATCGGATACACATGACGGAAGGTCTTCTAAGTTGTTATCGGTCTGGCAGGCATACATCACAAAATCATCAAATTTAGTTTGCTTCTTCTCTCTACTCGATCTTCTCACTGTAGATGGCTCAGTCACAGGTTCGCTGACTGCTTCAAAGAAAGATGATGAAGTGTCACTGTCTGGCATATCTTCTTGTGGGTTATATTCATCAGAACTATCTAATAAAGACTCTTGTTCCAGTGTAGTGTTTTCACTCATGTCCCCCACTGAAACCCGTAAGTCTTCATTCGAATCATCTTTTGAAGTTAGATCAAATATATCTAGACTTTTTGATGACTTTTCATTTATAACAACATCTCTACTTGTAATAACCGATCTCGATGTTGGATCAAATAATCTATATCCTTTTGTGTTCTCACAAAAACCAACTAGGATCATCTTTTTGGACTTCTTGTCAAATTTCTGTCTTTTCTCAGCAGGAACTAACACCATAACCTCACTACCAAAGATCCTGATATGACTGACATCAGGTTGCTTCTGTGTCCATATCTCATATGGTGTTTTCTTGAGACCTGTCACCACTGATCTGTTTCGGAGATACACAGCAGTGTTCACCGCTTCTGCCCATAAGGACTTGTCCAGTCCTGCATCGAAGAGCAAGCAGCGTCCCTTCTCCACTAGTGTGCGGTTCATTCTTTCACACATTCCGTTCTGTTGAGGTGTGTAGGGGTTCGTCTTTTGATGTACGATCCCATTCTTTTCCAAGAAATTTTCAAACAAAGAACTACAAAATTCTCCCCCATTATCTGTCCTGAATGCCTTGATTTTACCATTTGTCTGGTTTTCAACTAATGATTTAAATTTCTGGAAATACTTTAGTGCTTCACTTTTGTACTGAAGAAAGTAAACAAAAGTCATTCTGCTATAATCATCTTCAAGGACAAAATAATATCTAGATCCACCCACAGAACTCACCTCCATTGGTCCACACAGGTCAGCATGCACAACCTCCAACACTTCTGTCGCTCTGGTACCCACATGCTTAAATGGCAACCTACATTGTTTGCCTTCACAGCACACTTGACATGTTTGTTTAACATTAAAGTTACCTGGACAGTCCAAACCACTCACAACATCTGGCATTAGTGAAAGGTCTTTGTAATTAATATGCCCAAAGCGCCTGTGCCAAATATCAGCCGTTGCAGCAGCCACAAAACACTGTTTTGGTTTGCACAATTTTAATTTATACATATTGTTTACTAAGTCAGCTGTAGCAACTAAAACTCCTTGACTATTATAAATTTGACAGTCCTTTTCACTGAAACAGACTTTGTTGCCTCTTTTGGTTAGTTGAGCAACAGAAAGCAAGTTAGTTGAAAGTTTTGGAACATACAGAACATCATTCACAACAATGTCGAACATTTGTTTTGCAACTTCAGTTGAAATGTTCACTTGACCTAAACAATCCACTGATAACTTTTCATTGTTAGCCACAGTTATTGCCTGGATGTTTGTATCTTGTACATTTTTTATCCAATCATTTCTAGCAGTTACATGATTACTGGCTGCAGAATCGATGTACCAGTCACCATCGTCGAAATCACCACTAAGAAAAACTGCACTGAAAGCATTAGACGAGCCTTCCTTTTTCTTGTTGGCACTGTGTCCTTGCCTTTGTTGCAAACTAGGACACTGACTTCGATAATGACCAATTTGTTTACATTTGTAGCAGGTTATGTCATTTCGATCCTTCTTGAGATCCTTTTCGCTACTACTGCTGCCACCTCTCGGATTTCTTCTGAAACTTGCCTTCCCGGCAAAAGCGTTTCCCGAGCTGCTCGCACCGTCGTTGGTGTCCATGTCGAGGAGCTTCGTCTTAATCTCGTCCGAGGTCACTGCAATGCCCGAATGCTCGATTGCCATGATCATTGGGGCGTACCGATCTGGCAACCCCGCTAGAAGAAGAGAACCAATCCACTCTTCGCTAATCTTGAATCCTGTTCTGTCCAATTTTCTGGAAGTTTCTATAACCTGAGTGACGTAAGCTTCCATTGAACTGCAGTTTTCATAGCGTAGGGAAATCAGGGTACGCAAAAGGCCAATTTTACGTGTGAATCCATTGTCCTCGTACATTTTCTTCAGAGTATCCCAAACATCTTTGCATGTTTCTTTGTTTCTGATATGCACGAAAATGGATGTGCCCAACGTTAAAATCAGTTTTGCCTTGGCTTTGGCTATTATTACCGTATCGGGCTCTGTTCCATCCAAACACTTGGAAAGCCCTTCTAAAACGAATACGTTTTCGATTGCGAACCACCACTCCGCGTAATTTTCGCGACCGAGTAGCCTTGGAACGCTTGTAAGATAATTGACCGCCATTTTCTGCCGTTTGCACGAGCACGAGAACTTCTTTCTAACGCTGTTTCTAACTATTCCCGATAAACTTGCGACTTGTTTTTGTCTAGGTATGGGTGTGTGAGGTGTCTGGGCCCATAACCTGTTCAAATCGGTTGTATAATTATGTATATCTAGGCAAAAACGTTGAAACTGGGACTGCGGATCGGGAAAAGAAACACACTCTTCGAAGTTTTACATCGTACCGACTGTTCCTTTATTTACAGTGTTGCCACACAAATAATGTTACAGAACAATAGTGAATAGGTATACAAAGAGATGGCGCAGGGTGTATAAATATTTGATTTACAACCAACAATGTCCACAATTATATATCCATTTTTTTCCTCCCTTGGGCTCCGTCCGAGACCGGAAACACTGCGGCCACTAGAGGCCTATTGTGCCTACCCAATAATATTTGTTACCCCGCTCTGTTATCCCAGTTTCCTGCACAAGCCTGTACAGGTCCACAAGGGAGTGGGTGATCAATTCCTCTGGTTCTAACTTTGGTTGCCCGAATAGTTGGTGGCGCTTGCGATCTAGTGACTCGCAATTATAAATTATGTGCTGAACTGTTTCCCTGTCCCTACCGCATAGTCTGCAGCTAAGGTCTCCCTGGTACAGTTTCATTTTGTTGAGGTGGTCCTTTACAGCCATGTGTCCCGTTAGTACCCCTACGATTGTCCTCAACTGGATCCTGCTCAGATTTAGCAGTTGCCTGGTGAGTCTAGGATTGGGATTTCCTATAGCGGCCTTGCTGTGGTTCAGTCCCTGTACTCCATTCCAGTGGACTTTGTGTTGGTGTTTGATCCATCTGTTTACCGCCTCTCGTGCCGTGCACTTTGGCACCCCGCGAGATGGTTCTGGGCCAATATATGGTGCAGCCGATCCCTGTCTAGCAAGTTCGTCGGCTTTTTCGTTGCCAGTGATGCCCTTGTGTCCCGGTACCCACATGAGCTTGACTGAGTTTCTGACAGCGAGCGCGCCAAGATCGTTTATGCACTCCCATACCAGTCCCGAAGTGACTCTGTGGCATGAGAGTGGCCTCAAAGCGGCCTGACTGTCTGAACAGATATAGATCCGCTTATTTGAATAAGCCCTCCTATTGTTTTCCAGCGCACATTGTAAGATGGCGTAAGTTTCTGCTTGGAATACCGTGGGGTACTTCCCCAAGGAGAAAGACATGTCCCTCCTTGGTCCGACCCCATGTACTCCTGCTCCGGTTCCCGCTTCGGTTTTTGGTCCGTCGGTGTACCATATGATTGCCCCCGGAGGAAACTCTGGGTTTGTCGAAGTCCATTCCCTGCGATCCGCTATTACATTATATATCCATGCGTTTATATGTACTATATAGATATATAATGGTGAACAAACAAATTCCTAAACCATAAACCAGTAAATTCACATAAATGTTTCAAAGGATGCCCGCTTTCGGTCTCATTTCGGTGTATTCGAGGAGTTGTATATATTCTTTATAGTCTCTGATATAAAATATAAATCATATTTCAACCAAGTAGAAATCGACTTGGACCTCAAGGAACTGAATTACTTGTATTTCTTCACCTCAATATCACAAAACAATTTTAATCACTAGTTTTTATCGTCAGAATTTTTGATTCTTAAACTTTATGATTAACAGAAACTGCCTTATTGTACAAGTACCTTTTTAATTGTTTGCTTTACATCATTGATTAGATATAGTCCTAGTTTTATGTTATGTTTTGAATATGGAGCGAATCGCCTTAGATGCACAGCGCGGCGCCTGAAAACATGCCATTTTAAACTCATGATCTCGCAATGGTAACGCCATTAAAAAATAACTTAAACTTGGTTTTCGATCTATTTTTTCCTTAGCTTTCCGATGGTATAATTTGTTTTTCAAAATTACGCCTCCTTAACCTCAAAAAAATACTAAACTTGCTGTATCTCAAAAAATACCATTTTTATCATTTTTTAATACACTAGATCGATAGATTAAGATTTTTTACGTCGAAAAAGTTTGTCCCAGAGGGCTTTTTTTTGTTTTTAAGGAATTAATCGAGAAACATAGCGCGGCGAGGCAGCGACGCGTGTGCTCAGGTTGGATAAATGTTTACTTCTTTTAACTTTTATTGGACTTTGACAATGTTTTATTCGATGCTGGCGTTTTTTTTTTTGTGAACTTTCTTGAACAGTAATTTTTGAGTTTTTGGGTCGTTTGATTTTCAGACAAATGGCAAATTGCAAGACTGGGAACTTTTTAAATAAAGCACGCCCTCGAAAATTTCAGTTACATTTGTAATCAAATCTCAATAATTCTCTTTAGGGTCGTAAATATTGCCGTGAACCATCTATTGCATAAAACCTCTATTAAACTTTATACTGTTTTACTTTGTCGCGTAGCACTCGGCCTGAACCCATGCGTCTGCGCCTTCTCGCGTGCTGCAAAGGCTCGCCGATCTACATATGTTTATCGATTAATTCCTCGTAAACAAAAAAAAAGTAACAGTTGGTACTGTATCCTTGCAATCAAATCTTGTTAGGGGCCATTCATAAATTACGTAACTCTGAAAGGGGGGAGGGGGTTCATCCGGTCGTTACTAGCTGTTACGGAGGGGTCTGGGGACTTTAAGGCACCGTTACGTAACGTTACCAATTAAGAGCAAATACGAACTATCTCTTCCCCTTTATGCGCATATTGCGGATTTTTAATAAATGTAGCTCTCTCTATACTAAAAAAGAAATTAAAGAATATTTATATACTATTATATGAATGTACTGTTGATGGATGCGGTATATGGTACCTAGACAGGTATAGTAAATAGCAAAGCTTGCCTTAGTCGCTTTTTTTCTGTCTAATTACACGGGAATGTGCGCCATGGTCAGAAAGATATACACACTACACACATTTATATCCACTCTTAAAAAGTGATAAATAAATTGGAATTACTAAATAAAATAGTGTATTGTTATCGGCAAAGTACGATTCTCCGCCATACTTAGGTTTACCTCCTGGGTATTCACCACATTGCCGGAGCGTGTTAGGCTAAGTCCGAAATTGTTCTCTATTTCGGAGTTGGCCTACCTAGAATGTAATCCGGCAAATTAATTTAGGTTTTGCCAAACACATTTTAGGAATATATATATATATATATATATAATATATATATATATATATATATATATATATATATATATATATATATATATATATATATATATATATATATATATATATATATATATATATATATATATACTTATTAAACTTTTTTTATTAAATGACTAGTTTCCACCCGCGACTTCGTCCGCGTGATATACTTTCACCTAGTTTCAAGGTAATAGAACTGTATAACAATTTTACTCCATTACAAACTTTGAACCCCCATTTCACTCACCCACAAACTGTAAAACACGTCTTTAAACATTTATTTTTTAAAGCAATTCGAGGAAGTTTCGACTTTATAGGACTATCTAATATTTTTTCTCCATATAAAGTTTGAACCCCTGTTTCACCCCCTTAGGGGTTGAATTTGGAAAGCCCCTTCCTTAGTAGATGCCTACGTTATATAAGAAACCTCTGTACAAAATTTCAAGTTTCTAGACCCAGAGGTGTGGACTGTGCGTTGATATGTCAGTCAGTCAGTTTCTTCTTTTATAGATACAGAAGATAATAAAACCTGAACAAACGCGGTCCAGTTTGACGAATAGAAAAACATTTAAACAATCAACGCAGTGCGTGTGTGCCCGCGACTTATTACAAACAGGCTAGAACTAGTTAAGACTAAAAAATGAACAGCGACGTTGTTTTTCGATTATCCTAATTGAAGGACCAAAAGTTCGATTCTCATGTCTCACGGTACATTCGGGCCAGTACCGTGTTCGTGTCTTCGATTTTCGTGTAAAACGTGAAAACTAACTTTTAAACTCACCCTCTCGTGACTGATTCTCTACGCGGACTGACGCTTCCACTCGTTTCTAGAATTGTCTAGTTCTTTGTCCCCGCGCCGGGCTCACTTCAGCACCCTTAAGCGGGTAAACGCTAAGCGCAATGCTGGTTGCCTAATGGTATGGTCCATTTACGTTTCACTAAACATACTGTTCAAATTTCGGGCTACAGTTTTAAATGTCTAATTGCATCACTGAACAGACGTAATGGTCACAAATTTATTATTTCGGACTTTTCCTAAAACGTGTTTGGCAAACCTAAGTTTGCCGGTTTACATTCTAGGCAAACTCCGAAATAGAGAACAATTTCGGACTTTGCCTAAAACGTTCCGGCAATGGGCGTTTTACCTAGGCAAACTTAAGTATAACAAAGAAACGTACTTTACTGGTAACATATACACTGATGTCGAAGTCGAAATTTCATCAAATGAGAACGCGATTAAATCATCCATGGGGATAGTCAATGATATACGTAGCTGGATTACTAGTCCTTGGTCAGACGAATAAATGAATATATTTTTTTGCCCAAAATTTAAAGATTTACCTAAAATACTATAGATAACTGTATTAATTATCGAAGTTATGAATATAAAATAAATTTAATTACATTATGAAAGGTAATAACCAATAAAAATCTATTCATTTCATAAAATTAGGGGGGTGATAGGATTTTGTCGTTACGTAACTTGGGGGGAGGGGATCAAAGTCTGCGTTACGGATCGTTACAAGGGGGAAGGAGGGGGGTAAAATTAATCAAAATTAGCGTTACGTAATTTACGAATAGCCCCTTGGTGATTTAGTAGTAGTGAATTTAGGTATGTTTTATCGATTTCATAACAAGTTGTCCATTCTTTTAGGTGTATTGATCGTTTTTGAAGAAACTCCAGTAGACAAAACTTACGAAATGGCTTTAGAAACAATTCAAAGTATGAGCAAAGTAGTAGATACACTATATCAAAAAGCTAAAAAATTGTCATAGATTTAGTTTTATTAAAAAAGCAACTACTAAAAAGAACAGACTGTATTTTTCCTACCTTAATATATATTTACCTGATCCTCTTTTTATTAACCTTGGTTAGCCATTTCCCCAAAACCGTTTTTAAATAACTACAGTGTATGTACATAATTAACATGTTTTTAGGACTTCTGGGTAAAATAACATTGTAATAATTAAGATTTGTTTTTTTTGTGTTAATACACTTTTAATTCTCTATATATAATTTTTTTTATTTATAATAATGAGTTTGGGAAATGAGGTGTTTAATAAAACATCATTTATTGATTGTAATTTTTTTTATTATTAATTAAAATGAACAATTTATAAACATCATTCAGTTGCTTTATTTTTTGTTTGGTCCTTATTTCCTTTCTTCTTGTTGTTTTTTTTCTTTTTGAATTTACCTCCTTTCTTAAAAGGCTCTCTTGGCGTAAACATTCCTGGCATACGATTAATAGCCTCAAATGAAGGCAATATAAAATTAACGTCAATAGGTAGCCATGTTTTTGGTAGCCTTTCTAAAGTAACTTTTTCGTATTCGGAGTGAAAATCGAAAATATCGCCTTGACTGGAGCCGCTAAAAATATGAGCTAGTTTAGAGCATATCGTCGACGATTTAACAATAAGTATCTTATGTGCACATTTTACAGCAAGTACACACCAAGGAATTTGGAAGGGGTAAGGGGAATCTAAAATCTAATCTAAAGGTTAATCTAAAATCTATAAAAAATAAATTGCAAGTAATTTACCTTTAATAGAGCGGGAAGTTCAAAAGAACTAAAAATGACTGAAGAGTAAACTGAACTTTTTCCAAACTGTATTATGAAAAGATTCTTAGAATTGAAACAATTGCCTCAAATTTCTAACTTGACGGCATGTAAGGTCTTAAAAGGCTTTAATTTTTTTTTACTTTGCAGTACGCCACCGACTATCTTTTATTTTTATGTTTGTTTCCCCTACAACAATATATGGAAAAATTTGAACTCTCTAAAGGGTTGTATCCAGGTTTTTATTTTAGAGGGGGCAACTAAAGTTTTAGGGGTGGCAAACTTATTTTAATTTACGGGACTAAAATAGCCTTTTTTTAGCCACGGAGTGCAAAATTTTGTATAAGTATATTTTTATAATGTAATATTTTTCTAGAAGACAAAACAATGATTTCAGCAATTTTCTGGAGTGGGCACTTTTTCTTTCAGAGTGGGCATTGCCCACAACAGTAAAATATACAAAATATCAAGTCACATCTATATAAAAAAATGTTATAAGTTTGTGATTTACTTACCTGGGATCACATTCTTTTAAAATCGTTACAAATGCCTCGTGTTTAGGAAGATGCTGCAAAAGATACTTTCCAGGTTCAAGATGAATTAATTCTTGGAATACTTTTTGTAAAATTCCTAAACCTAACTGAGGCTTATACTGGTAATGAGTCTGGGCTTCTGCTCCTATTTTTTGCATATTACATTTTTCTACACATATAACTTCTCCAGAAATAGGTGATATTCTAACTGAAACATGCAAAACAAGTTTCAATATTGCAAACACGAAAGTTGTAGATTGCTTTGTATAACAAGTCTAAAAGTTTTTTACAATAAGATATTTTGATCGGTGTAACTTTAATCCCCAATCAGGAGTGGCTTTTACTCTTAATTTTTTAAATGGCAACGGGGTGTTGCAACACATCGTTTTAAAGCTTACACCTCGTAAAACAGCGCTTGACTTTTTGAATTTGACCACTGGTTATTGAGCAAAGTATACGAAAATTTCAGCTTGGTGCGAACATAGGTAGAACATGGACGAATCGCTCGTGTCCGCAGTTCAATCAATCTCGTGGGGAATACCATCTTTAAATGCACGTTAGATGCTTTATTTTGATTTTAGCAGCATTTTTGCTGCCTATTTCGCTTCGAGAGTTGAAGGTAAGAGACGTGCTAGTCTAAAAACAATAATTTCAGCAAAATGGCCGTTCAAATGGAAGACAACTCCGAACATAGGAATCGCCAGGACGAATTATCTATGGTCCTAGTAACTGCGGTGACGGCCAAAAACTATCGAGCTCTGTCCACTCTGCATCTAACGTATATTTCGCACGCGATTGATTTACTGCAGACACGAGTGACTTCGTCCATGCTCTATCTATGTTCGCACCAACCTGAACCTTTCTGTATATGTAACTGCTAATTTATTAAATGTTGAAAATGTCCAGCATTCGCAACCATACAGCAATTCAACAGCTGCTCAATATATTGTCGGACGTTGCGAAGAAAGCCTGGAGAGCTTTGACGACATTCATCAATAATTCGGTTCCGTCAATCTTTTCAAGAGTTAGGCTGGGTCAGCAAATGTTCGTCTGTTACAGCCAGATTCTCCAACGCTAGTCCGGTCTCATTATTTTGACAACCAAAAGTTTTAAATTGAGTTAAAGTGTAAGACAGCTAAGTTCTATACTATAAATTTGTTTCTGAGCTTTTTCGGAAATTTTTTAAGGAAAAGCGCAATTTTTGTTAGTAGGTACTTTCCATAATAATCAAAGTAAATTCATTACAACAACCGTTCCAAGATGAAAATCATTTGGAAACCAAGCAAATCGCTGAAATATCAGAAAAATTCATAAGTTTTAATGACTTATTAACAATGACAGGAAAAAACCTGTCAAAACATAACTAATCAACTACAAGATCTTAATTTAAACCAGTACTAACTCTTAAACCTTCTTAGTGAATTTTAACGTTAATGTCTAAAGAAAAAATCGATTGGAGTTAAATCGGGTAATCTTCGATAAATCTTCCAATCCACCTTCCAGTTCAAAACTGTCGTACAGATAACGCGTGATGAGAAGTAGGGCCGTTTTGCTGGAATATGATATTATCTCTTTGATACCGTCCGTTGTTTTCCATAATTTCTATCAATGTTGTATTAACAGCATTTTACAATAAATCTAACTGCCTCTCTCCATTTAAAAGTCCAGGTTTGTCCAGGGTCATAGTCATACGATCCCCGAAAGTACCCCAAAAATTAGGAAAAATGACCAGCGTCGTTACCAAAAAGGTAATGTAATGTTCCAGCAAGATGGCGCTCCTCCTCATCACGTATTAAAAGTACGACAATTTTTAAACGAAAAGTTTTCTGAACGATGGACTTGAAGAAGAGGATTTATCGAAGAAGACTCGATTTATCTCTATTATTAAAGACAAAAATCTACAGACTCAGCCCGAACCTTTGCGGAGTCGAATCCCTCATGAACGCCGTCAAAGGACTCTAGGCGTTCTTTGCAACGTCCATTTTTCTTTATTTTCCAGTGTTTTTGACGAAGCTCGCAAAAAGTTTTAACTGTTGCGCTTCACATGTCTGTAACTTCTTACCAATTTCACCAGACTCGCAAACAAGAAATAAATAAATAATATGTAAGCTATAGATCATTGCGTCTAGCCAGCTTGTAATTTTTATTAGCAGGCCGAACCAAATTAAAAAACAACATATAGACACCAGATTTATAAGTTGTTAATTTAGTGGCGTAGTTAGAGCTTTTGCCAGTCGGGGCGGCCCCTAAGTTTGCCCTCCCAATTCCCACCAAAAATACCTACAATCGACATATCGATGGTGTAGCGCACAAATGTGTTATGTACATTGAAAATACAGTTCACTTAACACATTTGTTAAAATAATATGTTTATATGTACAGTAAAACATTATTTCCAACACTTAGAGAGTTCATTTGGCCTCTAACATAAATTTAGCAATTGTTGTACCTTTATATATTTTTCTATATTATGTCGTTTCGGTGACTATACCGAGGAAAAAAATCTTTTCTATATTATTTCCAACATTCTAAGCGCTATTTTCCTTGCTTTTCTTTGAGCAAAATCGCCGATGACACTATTGAAGTCTATTTCATGACTCAATTGCTGCTCAATAAACATTATGGTAAAATTTCTTAAACGAAAGTAAACCTTAGGTAATTCGTGATCAATTTTAATTTAGAAAAACACATATTTAAATATTTATATGTTACTAGCTTTCTCCCGCGACCTCATCCCCGTGGTACCTATAGGTGATAATATAGTGTATTTTTGATGACATGATTGGGGGAGTTTGAGTTGACGCTTGGAACGCTCCGAGCACAGAAATTAGACATTTTATATTACTTCTTACTTTGTCATCTATATAGGACATGCTAAGAACGTATGTCTGAGATTTGCGCTCGGAGAATTCCGAGCGTTGAACTCGAACTCCCCCATTATGAATACATGAAACCTGAGTTAGGTTAGGTTAGTTATATCGAGGGATTTCAATATTAAATGATGCAAAAATCAGGGTCGGACACAGGTAACTGATAGAAAAGGTAGGTAAATAAAACGAAATTAATATTCGATTTTTTCAGGCTGTACTTATGAATTATTGCTCCTAAAAAATTTTTTTTTCAAAAAAATGAACCAGCTTCACAAAAGGAAAAGCACTGAAAAGCATGAAATAATATTGTTACGTATTTATTACTACGGTTAATGGTCAACTTAATTTTGTTCATTTTTATTATAAAACATTTTTTTTTTGTGCACCAATTCTTCACCCCTCCCTTCATCTCATCTCCCCCTCTTTAAATTTGCAATAGTCATGTTATATTAGATTTTCTGACCTCAATAACCCTAAAAATGACATATTAGTTAACATTTTTGAAAAAATTCCAACACCCCGCAGTTTGCGTAGTAGCTTTTCTAATAATCCCGAAAATGTTACATTAGTTAACATTGTTGGACAAATTGTCAACCCCCCCCCCCCCCCCGCCCCTTAATTTCTTAACGTCTATTATATAAAATATTTTTTTGACGTTAATCACCCCGAAAATGACAACATTTTTGGAAAAATTCATCTGTTAGATAAAATTAGATTTTATGACCTCAATAACCCCGAGAATGACACATTTAACATTTTTGGAAAAATTTTCAGCCGCTCCGTTAATTTTTTTAACACATATTAGGCTAAATTAAATTTTGTGACCTCAATAAACCCGAAACTGACATATTGGTTTGGACACGTGTTTATTTTTTATATATCCATTACAAACTTTCAACCAACCATTTTTGCTCCCTAGGAGTTGATGTATTAAAAACTGTGAAACATGTGTTTCAACATTTACTTTTTAGAGTACTTCTATGAAGTTTCGAGTTAATAGGGTCATTTAATATTTTTTCTCCATACAAAGTTTGAACCCGTTTCACCCCCTTAGGGAATTTTGAAAAACCCTTCCTTAGTGTACGCCTAGGTTATATAAAAGAACCTCTGTGCAAAATTTCAAGTTTCTAGACCCAGAGGTGTGGTCCGTGCGTTGATACCTCAGTCAATCAGTCAGTCAGTTTCTTCTTTTATATATAGATATTTTTGTCTGTCTTGCAAAGGTCTGGGGATTTCTACAAGATATTAGAGTAGGTATAGGGATATTGGTTATAAATGTTCTACCTTAGCTAATTAATAGAGTTTTAAATTTCGAATTCCATTTTGTATTATACAACGTAATTCAGATATGCTACTTTAAAAGGTTAGTGGCCAGTTGTATGATGTAGTTGGTAGTGTTGGTGGGGTCAGGCTAGTTATTTAAAAAAAACTTTTGTTTTCAATGCCAAAACATTGAAAACAAATGTGGTTTCTTTAGATAACTGGCCAGATTCTACCAACACTACCAACTGTAGCTAAGATATTGCTAGACATATGCTATTATAAACCGACGGCAATGTATTTTCGAAAAAGTCTGTAAGTTGGGGGGGGGGGAATTTATTTTTGCGGCCGCCCCCTCCCCCCGTCACGCCTATAGCTCTGACTAGTAATTTCTTTAGGAACAGGTTAAACCCGGTTGGTTTTAAACTGTTTCTAGAGGTCTCTCACTTCGTTCAAACAACAATTACTTTCTCACTCCCTATAATCTTACATTATTTATTGCCTGCACCTTGTAGTAAATGCAATTATTTTTTTTATTAATATTATTCCTCTTACCTACCTCTATATAAGTTTGAGAAAGGAGTAAAAAATAACGATGTCCATTCCCTGGCCAGTTCAGCTTTTGAAGATATGTTAGCACCATATCTTAGTTGCATTTCTAATTTGGGTTTTAATATCACAGGTTGTAGAGCACCTTGCTCGTTGCACTGCAACAACAAAAACTTATAATTTTGCTACCCATGACTGTTTAGAAATTATGCATGTGTATCTTATGGAATAAATATATTATAATATATTACAAAAAAAAATATAAATATATTACAAAAAAAAATCCAAAAATCGCTGAAGACCCGTTGATTTCTTTTATTTTGGTTATAATAAGAAACAATTAAATATAAACACTTTTTTATACATTTTTCTTTGAATTATCCGTAGAATTCTAAACATTTTTCATATACATACCTATGTCCGTTAATATAAAGTCAATAGTTTCCGAGCTTACCAATGTGATGCATCTCAGAAAAAAACGCATGTATGTATTTTCACATTTTAGTTTTTCATAGTCTATTTAAAAATAATAACGTCCGGTTGTTTCCAAAGTAACCAAACATCGACTTTATGTTCAAAATTTATTAATTTCGGTAAGATGCGGGCATCGTTACTTTTTTAACAAATTTTCTACATGGCTGGGTTTCATAAAAAAAATTAATGGAATATCTAGAATTTTAAGTTATTTCGTAATATTAGTAAAATATAGAAATTTCTAAAAAAACGCACCGTTCTAAAGATATTATATATTTTGTTATTTAAGTAAATTGTTGCTTATCCATAACGGTCAATTTTCCTAACGATAAATGTAGTAAGAGAGTCCTCATAAAAATGAGAAAATGTATTAATGTGCAAGGCTCTTGTTTTTAAGATACCGGATGTAATTCTAAAAAAATTGTAATGAATAAAGTGATGAGTTACTAATTTCTGAATTAACTTCATTCCATGCACAAATGTTAAGTATAAAAATAGTATAAAGTTCACAATGAGTTCTGTTTTCTCAAATATTTCATCAGCACATAATGAACCTTGATATAATTATTTCATTAAAATCCGTTAAGGTTTACAAAAGTTTTTTGTTCATGAACGTATTACATATTAGATTTTAGCAAAAAAATAAAATTTTTAAAATCTTATTTTTTATATACATACATACATGGTCAATCATTTAATTTTTGGGGGTGATGAATGATGGGGTCAATGAATACGATACGGCTATTGATAAACTGTTCGATTTTGGGGAATGGTAAACTTCCATAACAATACATTTTAACATCAGAACCAACCAAAAAATCCCATATAGCGAATGAATAAAAATATCCAAATAATAAGGAATTTAGCAAGTGTTATACGTTCATGTGAAGTTTAATCTTTAAATTCGTTTTTCTCTTATATAGTATACTTTAGCGTCATTGCAACAAGAACACCTTTTTTAAAACAAAAGAATTCACGGCCTTTCAAAAAACACAACTTTTTAATTTAATGCGCACAAATATACCAGAAAAAAAACTATGTGTAGTTTAAATCTAATATAACAATGTAAGACAAAAAAGAACGTTCTAGGGCCTCATTCAAGCAAGTTTGTCTAAATAGGCCTATTTTGACTTCAGAAAGCTACATACTATACGGTATCCATTTGGTTTTGAGAATGATGACAGAAAAAACAATTGAACAAGAATTAACCCTATTGGTCAGTTCCATGGACCGTTTACACCAGAACATATTTTAGTGATCACAATCTTCATCTTTTCTTTCCTGATAATCACGGAGGAATCAGATTTATTTCTATCCGTGTTGGCGAAAGTGCATTAGACAAAGACAAATAAAAAAAGAATTTGTTCAAATTTTTATCGTACATTCTTTGCTTGTGGAAGTATTGCTGGTTATATACTTCGAAAGATTAGTCATCGCAAAATTCTTTTTTTCCTGATAAAATCCCAGCGGAATTCGGTTTCTTTCTATCCTTGTTGACAAATAAAAACGATGTTGTTGCCAATAAAAAAGAATAATCAAACAACATTTCATCACAGGCGGCTTTGTTTGTGCGCAAGTATTTCTGGTTGCCTACAGTGAAAGTTTAATCGGAGTTGTCATAAAAAATAAATTTCTAACCTGACAAAATACTTACGTAAGATTTATGGTTTTATAGCAAAAGACTTTTGTTTTTACTGAACACAAACAGCACTTGCAAAAATCTAGTTTTTATTAAACAGAAACAGTGTCAGCATAGCCACATTAACCTTATTATTTTATAGCATTTAAAATTGTTTCCTACCCAAATAACAATGCTACCTCTAACCAACAATTTGCACTAAAAGGATCGGAGGAAAAGTATTTAAATAAATAAAGACAAAATTTCAAAAATGAGTAAATATTTTTATTAGGATAAACAATTTATAATAAGGTTAAAAAATATTCCCTATTCTCCGATATATAATGAAAAGGGATCTATAATATAGCCTAAATGCGAACAGTGATGTTTGTGTAAGTTAAAGACGCGATAAAAATTGTTTAATCGAATATACCAGTAGTTTCACAATTTTTAACTGTAAATGTTGAGTCTTAGTTCCAGAAGGATAGATACACTTTGTAATGGCACTGTGACTTCTGCTTTAAACTGAAACCAAACGCTTCTAGGGCGCAATTTTCACTACTTTCTCAATAACTAAAGAAATCTTCTGTAATGCCGACTATTCTCAACTTTATATCGGGTCGGTGTTCCTGTTACTCATTCCCATAACGCCCGGTCCAAGTAATGTAAAGTAGAACAAATATGTACCTTGCGTAATATTTCAATAGTTGTTAGTCAGTCCCAGATTCATAGAACACAGGAGTTTAAGCTGCTAATACTTTATATGAACTTTTTAAGTATATTTTTACACTCCTAAAACAACTTATATCATGGGACAGGCTTCAAATAATATGTCATATTAATCTTTCACATAACCTAACTTTCTACCAGCTGTAAAAATTTTACGACTATGAGAGAGAAAGAGGACGAGAGAAAGAACATGAGAGAGCGACATAATTGATCTAATAATTGATACGGTATAGTAAAATATGCCCCATTCGTTTCCGGACACCTTGTACATAGAAATATATTTATTATGTCTTAAATACTACTTGCTATAAATGGTATTACAAGAAGAACGTGCAAAGTTACTATGTTAAAGAAAAAACAAAAATTCTTCACATACGAGGCTCGACTTCTTTTAAATTTAACAATATCATTTATCTATTACTTACCTCACAGGCATTTAATTTGCTTCTAATTAAAACATTAAATTCCACAGCTTTTCCTTTATTTTTCATAAGATTATTTTGACAATCAGTCTTTTTAACATTCCATACCCTATAACTTGCATTATGATGAATTATATTATGGTGACGATTTCTAGGAGCTTCGTAAGCTGAAATTAAAATAGATACGTCTAATAAAAGAAAAACCTGCTCTAATTAGTAAAATTATTTAAGCTGTTTATAAGATTTCATTCTACTGTCACAGAAAATCGTACAAATTTTAACAACTAAAGCCTTTCTTACAGTATGATGGACTGTATTATGGTGGCATCTGGTAATTCCTAGAGAGGTTACTGTAATATTACAAGTTTATATATTTTTTTTCAAGGCCCGACTTTAACCTTTAAACCACTCTGAATATCTGGAATACGTTTTGGCATATCGTGCACCAGATAAGAGTGATGTGATGTCATGATTTACATGAAACATGAGTTATGTTAGGTTAGTTATTTCTAGAGACCGGATTTCAATATTACATGATGCAAAAATCGGGGTAGGAGTCAGGTAACTGATAGAAAAGGTAAATGAAATGAAATTACTATTAGATTTTGTCAGGTTGTATTTATGAATTATTTCTCCTAAAGAATGTTTCTTTTTTTTTTTCAAAAAAATGATCCAACTTCACAAAAGGAAAAGTATGAAATAATGTTGTTACGTATTTATTACTGCGGTTAATGGTCAACATAATTTTGTCTATTTTTATGATTTTTTTTTCTTTTTAGGGCACCTATTCTACCCCCCTTTCCGTCATCTTATCTCTCCCTCTTTAAATTTGTAATGGCCATGTTACATTAAATTTTCTAACCTCAATAAGCCCAAAAATTACATATTAGTTAACGTTTTTGAAAAAATTACCACCCGCTCCTTTTACAACATAACTGGTCAACTAGAAGATCTTAATTTAAACCAGTACTAAATCTTAAACTTTCTTAGTCAATCTGGACGTTATTTTTTAGATTACTTCTATGAAGCTTCGAATTAATAGGAACATCTAATATTTTTTCTTTATACAAAGTTTGAACCCCTGTTTTAGCCCCTTAGGGGTTGAAAACCCCTTTCTTAGTACATGCCTACGTTATATCAGAAACATCCGTGCAAAATTTTAATTTCTAGGCCCAGCGGTGTGTGCTGTGCGTTGATATGTCAGTCAGTCAGTTTCTTCTTTTATACAGAGTGTTCCAAAAAACATGGGTCATCGCTTAAAGGGAGATTCTTTGAAAAAAACTAAAGCAAAAGTTCATATGAACGTAGGTCCGCAGATGCTTTGTTTTAAGGATACATGGTGTTAAATTTTTAAATGCTCTTTACCTTGTTAAAACCGATGTTGAAGAAAAATAAACCAGTAAGGCGCTTAATACAATTGCATTTATCTCCTAAACGAAGTGAAAATTGAAAAATATGAAGAGGTAAGTTTTATTAAGAATTTAATATACTATTTGATTGAGATCCAAAAATGTGAAAAAATCGGTGGCGTACACGATTTTATTAAAAAATATTTTTTATCGTCTTCTCATATGCACGCTCCCGGAGGACCTGTCAAAGTTTTTTCATAGTCAGAATTATGCTTCATTTAAGTACTTTACACAACGTAAATTTCATCAAAATTGCTAAATCCATTTTGAAATATTTGGAAAAAAAAACGAAAAAAATTAAAACATTTAACACTCTGTATCTTTAAAACAAAGCATTTGCAGACCCATGTCCATATAAACTTTTTGCCTTAGTTTTTTTCAAAGAATCTCTCGTTAAGCGATGGCCCAAGTTTTTTGAAACACCTTGTAAGTTGTGCCTTAACTAGCACATCAGGGGCCGACTACTCCTGACACTCATAACCTAGAAATTTTGACGCCTGACGTTCATTTTTAAGTAATTTGAATGTTTCTCTATAAAAAAGGGTGCATTAATTTTGATAAAATACACCGTTTTTAAGAAAAACGCAGTTATAGTAGAAATATGACGATTCTTTTATATAAAAGACGAGGTGGTTAGCAGAATATTCAAGCAAATTTTTATTAAAAACTGTGCACTTTGTCGGCTTAAATTTAAATAATTTTTATTTGCTTGAATATTATATATACGATACCTAGTACCATCTGCATTTTGCATTTAAAAATCATGAGATTCTAAATTAATAAAGAATAATTTAATTGTACTTAAAGGCTCAAATTGCTTAAAAATAACATCTAAAATTCACAAAGCTCAAAAGGCTTACTTTCTACAGAAAAATATAGCTCAGATTTGGTAAATTTTGAGGTCTGGTTTTATTGGCGTTGGTTACGGTCATGGTTGACAGTTAAGCAAGGCGTTAAACTTCAGTTCTCACCAATTTAGTTTGTCAACCGATGTCAAAATTCCTAGGTGTGTTGGTTAAGTCACAACTCATCCTGCACTGTTTTATGCAAAAATTAAAAAATATTTTTTTCTAAGAAATTAAATTTATTAAGAGAAAAAAAGTTGTATCCCATGGCTGAAAATAAACAAACGACCTCTCGTCTGATTGTCAAACACATTATCACTGAACTTTCGCCATCATGTTGATTATATGATTCCATTTTGATAATTAATAAATGATAAGTAATCGATTGGGTTGCCAGGGGTTGCGGCTAGATGGAAGAAGGCAAACCCTATTTTTCCGAGTAGTACTTGTTAATCACTATATTGTGCCGTTTTTCTTTTTGGTGTACCATATACGTAGGGTAAATGCTACATTTTGGAAAGTTAATTTATATATTATAGAAAATGTTAGTCATCTTTCACGAATTTCTTTCTCTATAATCTTCCTGAAAAGATGTCAAACCATCTCGAGAAGTTTCATCCAAATTCGTCCATTGGTTTACGACAAAACCATAGATATACATATTATGTAGAGATCGAATAACTCCCTCTGAACTGAAAAATAGTCAACAAAACTTTTATACATGTTTACTCTGTTTTTATCAGCGCATGTAAAATGTGTATAAAAGGCCATGTATAACTGCGACAATGAGACCGGCGCGTGAAAAATTCGCAAAAAAGGAGAAATCGCATCGCCCTATCATTTCGTTGTATTTTGCGTGCGTACTCGAGACATAGGGACAGACAGATACACAGTCGCTCGACCGTAATAGTAGGTCTTATATAATAGGATAGTATTTTATATGCGGAATATTTATATTATATTTCTGCCAATGGACGAAAGAAATCGAGCGATACCGTACATATACTAACATAGCAGCCAAGTCACAAAATTGAAAATTTATAAAAAGAGTTTTGTGGATATGATTAGTGCTCTAGACAAAAATGATCTACAAAAGGCTTACTTTCTACAGAAAAATATAGCTCAGATTTGGTAAATTTTGACGTCTGGTTTTATTGGAGTTGGTTACGGTCATGGTTGACAGTTAAGCAAGGCGTTAAACTTCAGTTCTCACCAATTTAGTCTGTCAACCGTGACTGTAACCAAGGATGCTAAAATTTACCCACTGTTTGACGCAAATAAAAACTAAATAATATTTTTGACAAATAAGTTTACTAACTATACTATATCATTTACTAATATACTATATCATTAAAACTTACTATAATGGGAATCCGCAAAAACGGATCTGTAGTCCGTTTTATCTTCATCCTTTAACGTAAAATCATCCTTGCCATAACTAAAAAGACCAATAACAATAAAAATCAGCACAAACTATTTTAAGGCGCATTTAGCAGTATGCTGGAATGTATAATTTCACTACTGTTAATAAATTTTAGCCATTTTTTAACGGCTTCTCAAATTTTGTTTTGTTTTTTCTTTAAATCGACTCTTAAAATTAAAAATAAGAGTAATAAAATAAAAATGTTGACAATACACTTTTGAAGGCAATCAATCTCTCTGATTGTTTCTGAAAACATTCCTTACACATCTCACTGCGATTTTATCAAAATTTGCGCCGGATCGTTTGGACTTCTAAAGGAAACAAATAACCATTTTTTTTTTCAAAAGACATTCTCTTGAAAGTAAATGTTTTCGAAAAACAGCTTTTTCGAAAACGGATTAAAGAAACTTTTCAAAAATATTTTCTCGAATACACGTATTTCGAAAGTGCATTTTTTCAAAAATGTCTTCAAAAAATAATTTAAAAAAAAATAGGTACATTTTCCAAAAGCATAATTTTTCGAAACTAGTATTTAAAAAATTAAATTATGAACTCTGGTAGTTTGGAAAATGTTAATAAAAAAAAGAGGCAAAAAGATCCTGAAATAACCTGAATGCACCTTTTTTGGGTTTGATCAAGTTTCCTTAGGTTTGGTATGTTACTTACCCGTAAATTACTTTTTCAAAAAGCCGTTTGCGAAAAATGTAAAAATGCTTTTAAAAAAATGATAATTTTGGAAAAATTGGTTTTAGAAAAACTGTACTTTCGTAAGTACCACAAACCCCAAATGAGCAGAAGGCATAAATAAAAAAATGCTGCAACATTTACACTTTCATATTAATCAAACAATTTGTCCTGTCGCGTGTAAGCTAAGATGGCCAACTGTTCCGTTTTTGTTCAACAAACATCTTTTTTGATGTTAAATTAAGAACATTTTTTCGAAAAACAGCTTCTTCGAAAGATGCTTTTTCAGAAATGGATCTACCAAAGTTTCTCGAAAATATATTTTTTAAAAGAATCTTTAAAAATATATTTTCCGAAAATATATTTTTAGAAAACATAATTTTTCTAAATTTAAATTATGAACTCTACTGGCTTAGAAAATGCCAATAAAAAAAACGACAAAAAGATCCTGAACTAACCTAAACGAACCGTTTTTGCGTTCGGTCAGGTTTACGTTTTCTTGTGTCTGCTATGTTACTCTGTAGTAAATTACTTTCAAAAATGTGTTTTATTTTTTAATATGAATATGTGAAGTCTTTCGAAACAATGTTTGAAAAAGTTTACTTTCTAAAAACATATTTTCTTAAAAAAAATAATTTCGAAAAGTGGTTAAAAAAATTCTAAACCTTGGTTTACAAAAAAAAGTTTTGGAAACATCCCTAGTCTTCGAATAACCGTATTCGAAAACATATTTTCGAAAAAACGTGATTTCAAAAAATATCTATTAGAAAATTTTTTCATATATCAGTCCAAATGGACAGAAGGTATAAATAAAAAAAAATGCTAGAATTTTGGTAAGTTAAGATGACAAACCGTTCTATTTTCGCAAGAACAGGTTTAGATATTTGGTCCGTTATGAAATAGTGTACAGTTCTTAGAACCCTAAACAATAAATAAAATCTTATTGAAAAAATACTTTTTAAAAACAAGTTTTTATTATTCAGATGTTAAAACGAAAAAAATAAGTATAGTTTTTTCATTGTGGCAATGCTAAATGCTATTTATAAGTGAACGTCGCGTCGTTCAGGTGGGTGGATCCTAATAAAAGTAGTATCAAAGTTATCACTGAAACAGATATATTATGTTAAATTTATTGTCTTAAAAGCTTGTCGCGCGCGAAAAGTTCATACAGGCATTAATTTTATTTGGCAGTAAGTACCTAAGTATGTATTTTTCTTTTCTATTCACGCGACGAGCTTTTAAGGCAATAAATTTAACATAATATCTTATATCTGTTTCAGTGATAACTTTGATACTACTTTTATTAGGAGCCACCCACCCGAACTACGTCCACTTATAAATAGCATTTAGCATTGCCACAATGAAAAAACTATACTATTTTTACATTGTAATGATCTTTGCTTTAACCGTGTTTGAAAGGTGAAATAATGTAGGTTATAAGTAGGCGACGTTTAACTTTAGTGGTCGAGCACTGCGTTCGATCACCAAAGTTAAGCTACGCTCGGCACGGTTATTGCTTGGATGGGTGACCACCATGAGCGCCCGCAGACTTTTTTCTCAGGGGGGGGGGGGGGGGGCAAAATGTAAAAAAGTAATATATTTTTAAAGATTTTACTACTAATAATTAAAAAGTGTAACAATTTGACAATCTCAGGGGGGGCCACGGCCCCCCCCTGGCACCCCCCTGCGGGCGCCCATAGTGACCACCAGGGAATGCCGTGTCTCGCACTAAATAAGGAAGGTGGTAGAGGAATTCTTCCTCGACCGAGGTGGTACCACCCCACACATCCTCTTAAAGGGCTGGTGAAATCCCTACGTATGTTTCCAGCTCTGGATGTGCGAGTAGATTCCCCAGTACACCCACGGTACATAGTACTTAGACTGGGGTCTTCGTGGGCTGTCAGAAGATAAAAAAATATATTGTAATGGTGGAGGTCCCCTTATCAGCGTCCCGGGGATTGAAATTTTTGAATTATTAGAGATCATTCCAATTTGAACTTTTCATTTGCCAAGTGGAATGAATCAAAATTTTCATGTTTTAAGCTTTCAAAAAAAATTTCTATAGAATTCTTCCGTGGTCGTGGAAAGGTTATAGAACAAAATTATAAATAAGGCGCTTTGACCAAGCAAAATAATGACTGACATTTTTTCTAGAACCTTCATCATTCATGTTACTGTCAAACTTAAAAAACTTTATAAACTTGCCACGACAAATAGCAAATTCCTAGCGACCGTCCAGGATGCTGTCAAAGGTTCAAATATTGAAATATTGTCAAACTCCTTTAAGCTTTAAGCCTCTTTTGACTAACGTCTCGTGTCGTAATATGAATCATTACAATACATATCGTAAATAACAATTACGGATTTTCAAATTCCTCAAAGGATACTTACCGAAACGCTTCAAACTGGCAAAAATTGGTTTTCAACAGTCTCTTATAACTAATATATGCTAAATCCACGTTTGACATATGATTTTGTGAAAATGGCTTATCTAGAAATACTACATTTTTTTGAACTGTGCTACCATTACCTGAAAATAATTATAAAGTAATTGTATATAAATTGCGTCTCGTTTTTCAGGTATACACATTTATTTTTGACTGGTTCGAATCTATTCAAATCTGGAGTAAAAGTAAAAATGACATAATAAATTACTTAAGCGGATAAAACTGTATGTTCTCATTGGAGTCCTCTATTAATAGGAAAAAGGGAGGTCCCTTTTAGAAAATACATTAAAAACATTCCCACTGCGGAAAAATTAATGCGAAAATGAAAATAGTTAGTAGTCCAGGATGTTACATGTATGTTTTTGTTTACCTTACCGTTTCTTATCGTTACAGCCTTGACAACTACAGGTATCATCCACTTCCTTTTTATATCACTAGTGTCTGTAATACATTTTAAACCGCTTGCAGATATTACAATATCGACATCATTATTTTCCAAAATATGATTAACATTTTGATCTTGGCTAACTAAAAAGGAGAAAAAAATATTGCTGGCGGTAGTAAAATAGTATACAGTAGAATGTATCACATATAAGGTGACAGTTATTAAAAACATTATGCAGTATACTGCCTTTTGGTTTAGTGTGAGTGATCCAAGTAAAAAAAGATGACTTGAAGGGAAAGGGGGAGCTGGAGGGTTCTTAGAGAGGACCGAGCCCTAAATGTCAGTCATAATAAGAGTAATAGGTATTTTTAAAATTTTTATTTTAATATCGAAATAAGTTTTTCTATTTTTCGTTCACTTAACAGTGGTGGCTCGCCGGGTGAAGCAAATTTTCACCTAAAATATTGTAGTACAAATACTAAACAGTAAACTCAATCACTTCATTCAATCTTCTCAATTTATTATAACAAGCCTTTAAAAATTCCGCGCTCCGACCCTGTTGTTTTTAGTCGCGCCGCCACACAATAGGTTTGTTCCCACATAGAGTCCAAGAACTGTTTTCGATCAGAAATAGAGTTGCCCAGATAAAGATTACATGGTGCACAGTAACAGACGCGAGTGTATGTAAATGACTGATTGTTTCTGACGGTCAGAAAACCGTACGGACTGCTTGTGGGAACAAACATTATGTAAGTGAAGCACAATTCAACGCTACTGTCATGATACAAACAAAAGAAGGTATGATACCAAACCGTGTCAAATTCGTCAGAGTTCGCGCATGACGTCACGCCGTGACTTATTTTTGAAATTTATAACGCGTAATATAGAGTTTACGTTAGTTAAAGGCGATTTTATATAAATTCTATTGGCAATATACTTTGCCTCCTGCTTATAATACAAATTTTATATTATATGATTTAAAATAATCATAGAAATAAAGGGATAAATACATACATTGATTACATTGATTGTCCACATCACAACCATACACAGCACATCTCATTTTTACTTTTAAACTCCTAAAAGTAATATAAAAACAGCAAAAAATACTTGAAAACACAACGCGACCTTAAAAAATACGTGTTTCGTTTTAAAAATATCGCAGAATTGGTCACGGCGTGACGTAAATGGCCACGCCTACCTGCGCGGTATCATATCTTCTTTTATTTGTATCATGCGCTACTGAATTTTCTTGCTCGGTTTCGCCCGATCGAGTTCTTGTTCGTCTCGAGCGTCGGCGTCCAAGTCGTGTGGAAGAGGTCATTCGTCAATGAAGCAGAAATTTTAGTTAGTTTAATACTGCGACCTCGCATTGTTCAGTTTAATCACAACCATCTTAAACTAAGGTTTAATTCTGCGTTTTTAGAGCAACGTCGGCTTTTTGCGATTATATTTTTGAATTGACACGTGCATAATGTTTCCGCAGTATGATCGCGTTTGCGTTTTTATTTTATTTAATAATTTATTTATTTTATTTAATAATTTATAACACTAGAAACAATAAATTGTTACAGAATGGTGAATGCACCGTACAATTTTTTTCGGCGGCGTTTTTTACCTCATGTTATTGTTTTACTTCACCGTTACAAATGACAACTTAAACAATCAAGTTTTAAGTATGTTATTGTCTCACTAATGCAGTCATAATCATTTGTAAAATATAGTCCAATATAAAAACTTATTTGGGAAACATCGGAAACAAGCAAATCGGAGCAATTACTAATAAAACACTATAGTTTTCAAATGATACATTCAGGGTGTTTCAAAAAACATGCGCCAGCGCTCAAAGGAAGATTCTTTGAAAGAAACCAAGGCAAAAAGTTCATATGAAGATGCAGATGCTTTGTTTCAAAAATACAGGGTGTTAAACTTTGTAAATGTCCTTTACTTGTTAAAACCGATGTGCAATATTTGAGAAAACTAAACCAGTAAGGCGCTTAACAAAACAGCAGTTATCTCCTAAATTAAGTGAAAACTGAAAAAATATGAAGGAGAAAGTTTTGTTAAGAATTTAACATACTATTTGACAGATAAGAAAATGTGAAATCAGTGGCGCACGTTTTTATTAAAAAAATATTATACCGTCTTCTCATATGCACGTCCCTGGAGGACCTGTCAGTCTTTTCATAGTCAGAATTATGCTTAATTTAAGTACTTTACACAACGCAAATTTAATTAAAATTGCTGAAGCCATGTTAGAAATATTTTGAAAAAAAATGAAAAAAAATTTAACACCCGGTATGTTTGAAACAAAGCATCGGCTGACCCATGTTCACATGAACTTCTTGTCTTAGTTTATTTCAAAGAATCTCCCTTGAAGCGATGGCACGTTTTTGAAACACCCTGTATAAACAATTTTACAACCCGAAGTTGACAAACTTAACTGGTCAACTGTAAGACTACATTTTAAAACGGACTAAGCTTATTGTTTGTCTGGCATTTTTTGCATATCTAGTATCATTTATGAAATATTTGGTAAAATATTTCTTCATTCATACCTTATTTTAGAGCCAAATTTTTATTGTCGAAAATTTGATTTGTCATTATTAGAGCTGGACTATTTCGGACGCGTCCAGTAGTGTTACCGTTTTATTTACAATTTCACGGAGATGCAAATCAAATGAATATACAGGGTGTCCGGAAAATCTTAGTATGGGCAAATATATTTGCTGTTAGTAGAGATAAAGACACCAAATTTTAGGTGTATCTTATTGGTTAATACATCTACCTACTTTTTATGTGATTTAACTTTTTCAATCCCCTTGAGGGGTGACGCTTGCGAGTTGAGGTCAAAAATTTTAAATTGCAGTTAGTTTATTTATTATCTTACAGGTATGCAGTCAAATAGCTGGACTCAAGACTAGTAGGCACACAGTTAACAATTGAAAACAAATTAGTAGTGGTAGATCTACTCTCCTGAAAACCATGCTGGAGTTCAGAGTTCACATGCCTAAATGCTTGAGACAATATATTTATAACATAACTTTCAAACAATAATAACGCCGGGCCGTGTCGCTGCCGCCCGAATTCTCCCCTGCTGACTCGAAATTGTCCAGCCCTAGATATTATTCTTGAACCGTTGTCATTTTTTAACCGACTTCACGAGGAGGTTATCAATTCGACCCGTAGGTGTCATTTTTTTATGTATGTTACCGCATAATTCTTGAATGGATTTTACAGATTAACCGATTTAGATAATTTTTTTTATTTTGTTAATGAGTTCTCTCAAATGGCCCCATTTTAAGGTTTCTTTTTCTGAAGTGAGTGGAAACCTAAAAAAAACTGCGAAAAACTAAAAAAAAAACTCGTGAAATCGACAATTTTTGCGTGTGTACTTCAGAATGGCAGCGCCGATTTCAGTAATTTTTTCTCCGTTTAGCATATTGGTCCGATGGTCCTGTTGGTATTTGACTTTAAAAAATAATAAAGGGGAAGGGATGAGAGGGGTAAAACCAAAGCGATTTAGAATTTTTCTGAAAATGTTGACTAATATCTCATTTTCGGGGTTAATGAGGGCATAAAATGTAATTTTGTCTAGCAGGTGTTAAACAAATTACCGGGGGGGGGGGGGGGGGGCAGGGCCGTTCCTAGGGTATCTGCCGCCCGGGTGCGAGAATAATTTTGCCGCCCCTTCCCTAACCCAACCCCTTCCCCCAAAGTTGTTAAAACTTTACAAATAAAAAAGATAAAGTAAATTTAAGTTAAAAAAATTGTACAAATATACACAGTTTATTTAATAGAATATAATGTTACAACTTATTTGTAATGTAATAAAGAAATAAATACATAATTCATACATACAGGCAAGGATGCTAACATATCTACTATTTCTACTAAGTTATACAGTAAAGTTTGCTTTTCTAGCCTTTTTTAATGCAAATGTCGTAACAATGTTAGACACATCTATATTTTCTGACAGCTCTTTTTCAATACTAATAATGGATAAGTCTGAAAGCCTTTCTTGCCCCATTGTGGATCGTAGATAATTTTTTATTATTTTAAGTTTGGAAAAGCTTCTTTCCCCACTAGCTACTGTGACAGGTAATGTTAAGAAAATTCGTATAGAAATTACTAAGTTTGGAAATAGATAGATGAGGTTATTTGTGAATAGGTAGTTAATAACATTCAATGCGTTCATTTCAGAGGAAATATAGGGTGCAACATTGTCAATTTCATCATATAAATCTTGAGCTAAAATATCTTTTTGATTTTTACATGGATCACATAAACTATTCTCTAGAGCTTTACATTTTGCAAATCTAATTGATTTATCCATTTGAAGGAAATTATATAGGTTGTTAAGAAAATTAAACAATGTATCATGCTGCTTTATTTGCTCGAACCTTTCTTCCAATTTTGATAATGCGGTGTCCAATATTACAAAGTAAAAATTAATTTTGAATTGGTCAGCCGGGTCTTTAGGTGCCTCGTCTTCACACTCGTAATTAAATAATCGCTTTTTTGTTCGGGGTCTCACAATATTAATCGGAGGAAACGAAGGGTCACAGTCGATATCATCGGCAATTTTTTTGGCCTCTTCTAGAATATCATTAAAACCTTCATTTGACCTAATATTAGATAAATAAGTTTTCGTCTGCTCCAAGATTAAAACGATATTAGGTAGTGTAGAATCTGACTCCTGCATCACTTTACTTGCAATATTAATTTTTGTTAACACATTATTCCATGTAATAATAGAACAAATAAATTTAAACGACTTGATTTTTAAGAGTAATGAATTTGCCATATTTCTGGTTTCAGGGTCTCTGCTATTATCAGAATAAAGTGCAAATAAAGCCTCATATATTTTTGCCAAATTGTATCTAAGAACTTTCAAAGCATCTATTCTACTTTCCCATCTAGTACTAGAAAGAGGTTTTAATGATAAAGTTGGGATTTCATCTTTTAAAACTTGCCAACGTTTAGTCGATGCAGAAAAGAAAACGTAAAGTTCCTGCACAATAGCAAAGAAATTTGTAATTTCTAAAGACGCTTTTGCAGCGTCATTAACAACTAAATTTAAGCTATGGTCCGCACAAGGCACGTAAAAAGCTCTAGGGTTTAATTCAAGAATTTTTTTTGTAAACCATTATTGCGACCCTTCATATTCGCACCATTATCGTAACCCTGCCCCCTTAAATCTCCTAAACAAATGTTGTGAGTCTCCAAAAAATCCAATAAAACATTGGTTAAGCCTTGTCCTGTCGAATCTGATATTGAAACGAATCCCAAAAAATGCTCCCTAATTTCTATTTGCTTTGATGTATTATTTAATAAAACAAACCTTACTACAACAGTAAGTTGGTCTTTGTGACTTACATCAGGAGTCGAATCTAAAATAATAGAAACATATTTACTAGCGTTTAACATAGATATAATTTCATGTCTTATTTTCTCTCCCAGAAGGGAAATTAGTTCGTTTTGAATATGAACACCTAAATAATGAGGCATATTTGATGGAGTCCTTCTAATCCTGTTAATATGATCGGATATCGTATCATTAAAGTTTGCAATTGTTTCAATTAATTTTAAAAAGTTTCCATTTTGTTGCTCATATATCTTGTTATTTTCACCCCTAAAACTCAAATTTTGACTGGCTAAAAATTTAACAACATAAATTATAATTTTTAAAACAGAAACCCATCTATCTTTTTCCATGCTTATTAATTTCTCATTTAGTGAATCAGTTGTCGTTTTAGAAGAAATTGATTGTTTTAGATCAATCCAAGATTTTGTATTACAAATGTGACCTTTTGATTTTTCATGTCGTTCTATAACCTGACTTAAATGTCTCCAATCATTATAACCCTCAACTAAACCACCAGAAAAAGTTTCAAATATTTTGCAAGGAAAACAATATACACAGTCTGTTAGTTATTTGATAATAAAAACTATTTACCTTTGCCGAAATTACATCCATTGTTCGTGCGACGACCGTTACCATAGAAGGAAATGCATCGCCTGTCACTGTCACGAGAGATTTTGAATAATTTTGTTACATATCATTTGTATTTTGTAAAAAATATAATAAAGATTTGTTCTACGTGAAATTCTTAAAATCTTCACTATAATAAAAATAATAAATAATAATAATCAACCTTGTATCTAACTGACATTTTATAATATATTTACTAACATTTTACATAATTTATTCAAGAAAAAAGTAATATAAAAATATAAAACCAACAGGAGAAGATAGAAAAAAAATTGCTCTATCCAAGGAAATAGAAGTTCAGTTGATTTATATTAAGAAAATAATTGGATTAATATATTTTAAATATTTTTTGGACATTGAAAGTGACAGAAATGACAAGAAGGAATTCTAAAAAAAATACCAGTCAAAATATTGAAGAAATGTCAATTGAACACATTGTTAATCAAAATTTAAGTGACGAAGACGATTATCTTCCATTAAAATACCCAACAAGATCAAGCCAGGATAAATGTAAAGAAAAAATTAGGAATTTTAAAATATGCACCCAAGATAAAGTAACAGCAGGACCATCAAATTCTTATTTCTGTGTTAGCTGTAAAAACATTATAAAAAAAAATCAAAATTCTATTCAGTGCAATGGTACCTGCCAAAATTGGTACCATACAAAATGTTCCAAAGTTGAAAAAAAAGACTTAGATTTTTTTATCAATGAACTAAAAAAAGTAAATGGTAATAAATGGTTTTGCGGTAAGTGTAAAAATATTAATGAAGATTCTAATCTAAATTCTAAAAACACACTAAAGCTTATTCTGGAAATTCAACAATCTCTAAATTTTTTATCTGAAAAGTACGATTTAATTTTTAAAGAAAACAAACAGATATATACAACATTAAAGGAAATACTGAGAGATCAATGGGAATTAAAAAAAGAAAACAAACTGTTGAAAGAAGATATATCTAGTTTAAAAAAAGAAATTGAAATTTTTAATCAAAAAAATGATTTGGAATCTCAAAATTTATTGAAACAAAATATAGAAATTAAAGGTGTTCCAAAAAATCAAAATGTTGATGATAAAGAAATAACAGAAAGAATTTTAAATAAAATTGGATTAAAAGTAAACAAAGAAAATATATTAGATGTTAAAAGAAAAGATACAAAAAACGAAGATGTCCTGAGTATTAAATTTAAAAACGAAGAAATTAAAAAACAAATTATAGAAAAATCTAAGCAGTATTTTAGAAACAAAGGAAAATTATTAAATTATGACATTAAATTACCAGACACACAAAAAATAATATATATAAATGAAGAACTAACAACTAGAACAAAATATCTATTTGGAAAGTCAAAAGAGCTAAAAAAAAAAGGATTTAAATACATTTGGATCAAAAATGGAAAAATTTTTATTAGAAAAAATGACCAAGAAGAAATAATAAATATCACCACAGAAAAACAAATTAACGAAATCTTTTAGTTGTATTGATTTAGAATTTCTATTAATTCTTTTATTTCATTATAAATTTATTATTAATATTTTAATATATTTCAATTTTAAATTATAAAAAAAAAATGATAAAAGAATTGAAAGTAAAAAAAATTCAGACACAACTGGTAAGTAATAAAAATGAATATAACAGTCTTAAATTTGATAATAAAACGTTTTCAATATATCACAATAATATACGTAGCATCTCGAAAAATTATGATGAAAGTAGGTTATTTATTCAACATTTAGAAGAAAATTTTGACGTTATAGTATTTACAGAAACGTGGAATATTTTAAATACAAATTTATATACTATACCAAATTATAATTTAATTTATAACAACAGTAATTCCAATCAAAATGATGGAATTATTGTTTTTATAAAAAACAATCTTATATACAATTACGAAATCATTCCCTTTAGTGAAATGAAAATAATATATATTAATTTGTTTATTAACAAATCAACACAAATTAATATTATAACAATTTATAGACCTCCATCTACATGTCCACATAAATTTAATAATGATTTGAAACTTTTTTTTGTAGAATATTATAAAAAATTTAAAAATGATGAAACAACAATTCTTATTGGTGACCTAAATATTAATATTCTATCAGAATTAAGTAATAAATATACCAATGATTATTTTAATATTTTAAGTGAATATAATTTCGTATCTTATATTAATAACTTTACTAGAGAAATAAATGATCAAAAATCATGTAATGATCACATTTTTATTAGAACTAAACAGGACTTATTCAATTTTAAGTCATTTATATTTCAATATCAAATTACAGACCATTATCCAATTATTTTACAAAATCTCTCAAATACACCCACAAATGAACCATCACAAATTAATAAATATAAGACTTACATAAATTATACTAAATTAAATCAAAATTTTAGCAGAATTAATTGGGATCCTTATTTTTTATTAAAATCCCCAGAAGATTTAACTAATTTTTTAATTAAAGAAATTAAGCTAAATGTTGAATGTTGTAAATACCAAACAAAAATTAAAAATATGCCAAAGAAAGAATGGATAACAAATAGTTTATTAGTATCAATAAACAAGAAAAATCAACTTTACAGAGAAATGAAAAATTTAAATAATGAAAATTTAAAAAATGAATACAAAATTTATAAAAATAAATTAACAGAAATTATTAAAAAAGCTAAAATAAATTATTACAAATCTCAAATAGAAAGTTCGTGTAAATCATCAAAAGAACTATGGCAATGTGTAAAAAAACTTTGCAATGAAAACAATAATAAAAATAATTTAATTAATTTTATGAAACTTCAAAATGGAGAAATAACAACAGATAAAAGTTTAATATCAAATAATTTCATTGAATATTTTTCTAAAGTTGGAGAGTCACTTGCTAATGATATAATAAATAAAAATCAAAATAAAATAAAAGTAGAAACTTTACAAAATAATTTAAATTCTTGTTATTTACAAGAAACCAATTATACCGAAATAAAAGAAATTATAAATGACTTAAAATTTAAGAAATCCCCTGGAATAGACGGTATCACATCTGAAATTTTAAAATCAATTAATTCGTATATTTGTAAACCTTTGACTTACTTAATAAACACTATTTTTAAAACAGGAATATACCCAACTGCTTTTAAAATAGGTATAATTAAACCAATTTATAAAAATGGTAATAAAACTGAAATTAAAAATTACAGACCTATAACACTAATTTCATCATTAGCAAAAGTTTTTGAAAAAGTCTTAAAAGATAGAATGGACAGTTTCCTAAATAAAAATAAAATATTATCTGACAAACAATTTGGATTTAAAAAAAAAAACTACAGAAGATGCGATATGTTATCTAACCAGTCAAGTATATAACTCAATGAATAATAAGATGAGTAGTGCGTGTATATTTTTAGATTTAGCAAAAGCCTTTGATACAGTAAGCCATAAAATACTTTTAGAAAAATTAGAAAAAATTGGATTTCGTGGACATACATTAACTTTATTTGAAAACTATTTAAATAATAGAATACACCATGTAAAAATTGGAGAAAACATTAGTTTACCTAAAACATTTGATTATGGGGTTCCTCAAGGCACTGTCTTAGGACCATTATTATTTAACATATATCTAAATGACATATTTAACCTAAATTGTCAAGGAAAATTACATAGTTTTGCAGATGATACTGTAGTTTTTTATGAAGAAAAAAATTGGAATGTTTTAAAAACTACAATTGAAAAAGATTTTTTAAAAATAAGCACCTGGTTTGATAATAATTTATTAACTATAAATTATAAAAAAACAAAATATATACCATTTACTTCATATATAAATAATTCAAATAATATTGGTAAACTGAAATTTAAAGATATCAGTATAGAAGAAACAGAAAGTATCAAATATCTTGGAATAATTATTGATAAAAATTTAAAATGGAATTTTCATAGTGAATATATAACTAAAAAATTAAGAATTCTTATACCAAAATTTAAACACTTAAAACAATTCTTAAATATTGATCAACTTGAAATATTATATTATTCATTGATACAGACACATTTAAATTATGGAATACTTGGCTGGGGAGGTATCAATAGAAATTATCTTCATAATATAGAAACAATACAAAAATATATTTTAAAAATTATTTATGGAAGAGATTATTTATATTCGTCTGACTTGTTATATAAAGAAAGCAAGAAAATGGATATCAGACAACTTTTTTCATATAATATGTTAATATATATTTTTAAAAATAAAAATAAAATTAACTATAATAATCACATTCATAACACTCGTAATAAAAATACAACCACATATAAAAACAGAGTTAACAAAAAAATTGGTCATAAAAATTTTATAAATATAATTCCATATATTTTTGATTTATTGCCAAAATCAATTAAAATAATTAAATCTTTAAATAAATATAAAAATGAAATTAAAAAATGGATATTATCAAATCCAAGACAAATAATACATAATATAATAAATAATTTATAAATACTTAATAAAAACCAACTAGATATTCATTATGATATATTGTAATTTCAATTCGGGATTATTAATAATCTAGTTATGTCTGATATATTTATTATTATTACTATTATTGTAAATAAATTGTATAAAATTATTAATATTATATTTTGAGTCAACTCACAACAAGTGTATTACTTAGTGAGTCAAGTGTTTATATTGGCTTATTCAAAAAACTATATATATCTCAATTGTACATGTATCATATGAATTATTGAATAAACCTATTATTATTATTATTATTATTATTATTATTAATCACAAAACATAAGTTGGTCCTTCGACAACGGATATCAAGAATCAGATGTCGCAGTAGTTAGATTTCTAAAGAATATAGAACACAGAAGTCGCAAGTGCAAGCCTTTGGTATTTTTGCTGCTGTTGCCGCCGACGTCTACTGAAATAGTTTTGGGATTCATCATAAAACAGGTCGGTGCGTTCCATGCTAATATTCCTGCTTTACCATACTAAGCTTTTATTTGACAATTTTTTTTGACAACTAATTAATAATAATTAAGATTATGTTCACAATATTTTACCGTGTTTTGCACGTTACACGTTTCGAATGATATTATTTACTTGCGTTTGTAAACTTTACTACAGTTTTTAAACACTTAAAGGCATTTTAAGGTCTTTTTACACATTCGGGACGTCGATATTTAATTATTAGATTAAACTGTTTCGACTATATCGTTGCTGTACCGAACTTTCTGCACTACATCTTCTTAAACTATATTACATTCATTTTAAAATAAAGGCTTAGTTTGATATTTTTATTTCACAGAAAGTTGCATTATATTTACACACATAAATTATTTATTTTTTCACGCAATAACTTATTAATTTTTTTTTCTCTTTTGTTCAGTTTTGGTAAAACATGTCAGATACGTCCAAAGTTGCTCGTACAAGCACAAAAAGCTTGCTTACGCGTTTTATAAACTATTTTAACACTGTCAAAGATCATACAGATGTTGACATTACTGAGTTACAGCTCCGTTTAAACAGAGCCGAGGAACTCTTAGAAAAATTTAACGATGCGCAACTGTTAATTGAAACATCGGACCCAGACTGCGAAAATAATTATGATACTGTACATGCTATCGAAAGACAAAATTTTGAAGACAGATATTACAGCATAATTTCTGCTGTCAAAAAATTTATTGAGTCCAAAACTGCTGACAGCAATACGCACTCTGGTGATGGTGGTTCGAATGGTAAAACCTCAATTTATAACTCTGCTACTGGCATGAAAAAACCTAACATTACACTGCCCCCGCTGAATTTGCCTACATTTGATGGATCATTTGATCAATGGTTATTTTTTCGCGATAGTTTTTTGTCTATTATTGACCAAAATAATGAATTAGACAATATACAAAAATTTCATTATTTGCGTTTATCGCTACGTGGGGCAGCGGCTGATATAATTAAATCGTTACAGATATCTGGTGATAATTACGCCATTGCATGGAGTTTACTTAATGAGCGTTTCGAAAATAAACAGCTACTTGTAAATTACCACATTAAGGCGCTTTTTAACTTAAATGCTTTAACCAAAGAATCTCGGGATGGTCTCAGACAACTTCTAGATGAAACGCAAAAACATTTACGCGCTTTAAACGTTTTACAATGCCCAACGGAACATTGGGATGACTTAGTAATATATCTTGTTAGCACCAAACTTGACAGCTCTACGCGTCGTGCTTGGGAAACACAAAACAAATCAGGTAAGTTACCAGTGTTAAATGAGTTATTTGAATTTCTCAAGGAAAGATGCCGCCTGCTGGAAACTCTGGATTCACATGAACATTCAAGGTCACATCAACCAAGGTACCCGAACCAAAATGAAAAGTCCAGAACCCACAAGTCTTTCTACAGTAATACAGCTGCTGATGAAAAATCAGATAAAATGAAATGTATTTTGTGTAATAAAGATCACAAAATATATTATTGTACTGATTTTATTAAACTTAACCCATTTGATAGGCTAAGCACTGCCAAGCGCTTACGTCTTTGCATAAATTGTTTAGGGGCTGATCATCCTACAAAAGATTGCAAATCTTTAGGATGCAGAAGATGTGGCAGGGTGCATCACACCATGCTGCATTTTCAGAAATCAGAAAATAAACCAAAACAAGATACACCAAACGAACAACCTAATGTCACAAATCACAGTTCACAATTTTCTCCTCATACAGTAGCTGATAACACTACAGATACACGAAGTAATCACACATCAAATCATCATACAAACGTAGCGTCAGACACGTTATTTTCGACACAAACATTACTTTCAACAGCATTAGTTAAAGTTTTTGACGTTTCTGGCAACGCACATCTTTGCAGGGTGCTTCTTGATAATGGCTCTAATTCGAATTTCATATCTGAAAAACTTTGTGACATTTTACGACTGCCAAAGAAACACATTCATACTACTGTATCTAGTATTAACCAGGCATCTCAAAATGTTAATTCAGTTGTTTCTGTTACTTTCCAGTCCAACGTAAATAATTACCAAAAACAAATTTCTTGTCTAATTTTACCCAACATTTCGGGAAATCTGCCTCATACGTCTATCAATCCCTACATTTTAAACATTCCAAAAAACTTACTACTTGCTGATCCAGATTTTGGAAAGGCTGCTCCTGTGGACATGTTAATAGGAGCTGACATTTTTTGGGATCTTTTATGTATCGGACAAATTAAACTTGGCGACGGTTTCCCAACATTACACAAAACAAAACTAGGCTGGGTAGTTTCCGGTCCATTATTTTCCTATAGCTCACGTCAAGCTATACAACACTGCCATTTTACTGCAACTAATAATCTCGAGAACGAAGTTATTAAGTTCTGGGAAATTGAGGATTTTTCTACCAAAAAACATCTGTCTGATGAAGAAACATATTGTGAAAATCATTATAAACAAAATGTTACGCAAGATTCTGACAATCATTTTACTGTAAAGATACCACTAAAATATTCTCCTGATATTTTAGGCGATTCCAAAACTACCGCAGTTAAAAGATTTTTATCGCTAGAAAGGAAACTTGAGAAAAATCCTGATCTAAAAAAGCAGTATCATGACTTCATTCAAGAATACATTGACCTAGGACACATGTCTTTATCAGACGAACAACATTCGGGTTTTTATCTCCCCCACCATTGTGTTCTAAAAGAATCCTCCACCACTACAAAACTCCGGGTCGTTTTCGATGGTTCTTGCAAATCTGACACTGGCTATTCCGTTAATGACATTATGATGGTTGGTCCTAATATTCAAGACAACTTCATTTTTATTCTTTTAAGATTCAGATTGCATAATTACTTACTCAGTGGGGACGTGACCAAAATGTACCGTCAAATTTGGATTGATGAAACGCAACGAGACTTACAAAAAATCATTTGGCGTTTCAATCCAAAAGACGACTTGTCAACCTACACATTGAATACCGTTACATATGGCACGGCCTCAGCTGCCTTCCTTGCAATCAGATCATTACATGAAGTCGCCTATCGAAACGCAGAAAAACTCCCTCATTTAGCTTCAATTATTCTTCACGACTTTTATGTCGATGATTTACTCACAGGATGTAATACTTTGGAAGAGTTACAACAAATCAAAGTCTCTCTTTCATCTCTACTACTTTCTTATGGTCTTCCTCTGAGGAAATGGATTTCAAATCATCCTTCTCTCTTGGAAAATTCTGAATCACACATATTGCGCATTGGAAATGAAAAAGAAAAACACAATAAGACACTAGGTTTAATCTGGGATTCATCTACTGACACGTTAAAATTCATTATTAATGATTCTGAAATGACTACTAAAATTACCAAACGTCACATTCTTTCTTGTACGGCACAAATCTTTGACCCACTAGGTTTACTGTCCCCAGTAACTATTACATCAAAAATTATTCTCCAAGGCATTTGGAAACTAAAAATTACCTGGGATGAGTCAATTCCTGCTAACTTACATACTATGTGGTCACGTTATCGCAAAGAGCTTACAAAAATCAATGAATTAGAAATACCTAGACAAGTTACTTGTCACAATCCGATTTCTATAGAATTACACGGTTTTTGTGATGCTGCACAAACCGCCTATGGCTCGTGTATATGTATATATATACGGTGCAAAGACATTTTGGGTAATGTAACTTGTAACTTATTTTGTAGTAAAACTAGAGTAGCACCTCTTAAAACTACCACAATTCCAAGGCTTGAACTTTGTGCTGCATTACTGTTGTCTGAATTGATTGACAAAGTTGCTTCTTCTATTAATGTCAAACTTCAAAGCATGACCCTCTGGTCTGACTCTACTATAGTTCTTTCATGGATAAAGACATCACCACACTTACTTCAAACTTTCGTTGCTAATCGCATATCACAAATTCAGGAACTTACTACACAACACTCATGGAAATATATAAATACTGCAGATAATCCAGCAGATTTACTTACTAGACCAATGAGTCCTTCTGACTTTATTAAATCGGATCTCTGGCTTAAGGGTCCCCCTTGGCTAGTTCTATCCGAAAATGACTGGCCCATTTACACTAATGTAGACAAAACATTAAAACAGATCGAACTCCCTGAACTCCGTATAAAGCCTACTGTATTCCATGTTACTGACAACTCTGATTTCATTTCCTGCTTTATTATGCGCTACTCTTCACTAACCAAACTTGTAAGAGTATTTTCTTATATTCTTCGCTTTATAAAGAATATATCAAATAAGACAAACAGGACGATCGGTAATCTAAGTACTGAAGAACAAGAAAGCTCTTTACTAAAATTAATTCAAAATGTACAAGAAAACTTCTTTCCTGAAGAGTATAATACGCTTTCTAACTCAAAGATTACTAGCAGAAAAAGCAAACTACTTAATCTTAATCCATTTTTTGATAGCAGGACTAACACAATCAGAGTTGGTGGACGTATACAAAATTCACAATTTGACTATAATAAAAAGCACCCTATTGTTTTACCAGCCAATCATTACCTCACCAAACTAATTGCTAGACATTTTCACATTAAACTTTTACATGCTGGACCCCAAGCGTTGCTTGCTTCAATCAGGGAACAATACTGGCCACTGTCGGGCAGAAATCTTACCAAAAGGACTGTTCATGAATGCACGCGTTGCTTTCGTTTCACTGGTAAGAACCAACAATACTTGATGGGAAACTTACCAGATTCACGCATAACACCTTCTCGCCCCTTTACTATCTCCGGTATTGACTATGCCGGCCCTCTTTTAATACGTGATAGGAAAGGTCGCAACTATAAGACTACTAAGGCCTATATAGCTTTGTTTATATGTTTTGCTAGTAAGGCGGTCCATTTAGACGTTGTCAGCGACCTAACCACAGAGTGCTTCCTTGCTGCATTAAGACGTTTCATGGCACGTCGAGGCAAATGTGCCCAGTTGTATTCTGACAATGCTACCACGTTCGTTGGCGCAAACAATGAACTGAAGAAATTTTTCGACACTTATTCTGACGAAATACATAATAACCTATCAAGTGACGCCATTCAATGGAATTTTATTATTCCTCGTTCGCCGCACCAAGGTGGGATCTGGGAATCAGGGGTGAAATCGGTAAAATACCATTTGAAACGTGTAATGGGTAATGCTCTACTAACCTATGAAGACTTAACTACAGTTTTATGTCAAATAGAGGCTTGCCTCAATTCCCGACCGCTGTATCCTCTCTCTACAGATCCTAATGATCCGAACCCACTAACTCCAGCGCACTTGCTTATTGGAGAGCCTTTAACAACTGTTCCTGACCTCAGATATACTGATTTAAAAGAAAACCAACTCTCACGTTATCAGCGACTGCAGCAACTTCTACAACATTTCTGGTCAAGATGGACTAAAGAATATGTTTCACATTTACAACATCGTGTTAAATGGAAAGAAAACTGTCAGCAGTACTTGAATCCTGGTACTCTAGTACTTGTTAAGGAAGATGGCCTTCCACCGCTCAAGTGGCAACTTGGAAGAATCACTCAAACACATGTTGGAAATGACAATATAGTGCGCTCAGTGACATTAAAGACTTGTACCGGGCATATTAAAAGGCCAGTGATTAAGCTATGTGTGCTTCCGAGTGAATAATAAATATGTGCTAAATTTCTTTGAAACCCTAAAGGCTTTCAAGGCGGGACTTTATGTTAGTTATTTGATAATAAAAACTATTTACCTTTGCCGAAATTACATCCATTGTTCGTGCGACGACCGTTACCATAGAAGGAAATGCATCGCCTGTCACTGTCACGAGAGATTTTGAATAATTTTGTTACATATCATTTGTATTTTGTAAAAAATATAATAAAGATTTGTTTTACGTGAAATTCTTAAAATCTTCACTATAATCACAAAACACAGTCTTTTGATTTAGAATACACCAGCCAAACTCTTGGAATTATTTCCCCATTACACAGTTTTTTTTTATAATAAATAGACGAGAAACCTCTATTGTATTTATTTAAAGGAAACGTTATATCAGCTTCTGTCAGTTGGGTAGGCCCTAAGTCTATCAGAGTTAATTTAATTTTATCCAATAAAACAGCAGGCCAATAGTTAGGATCCTCATGAACATGAAGATTTTCATTTTCAAAACTTACTTCTTCAGGACTTTGTTCTTTTAATAAAACACCTGCTTCCATTGTAGTTTTGGTATTCGACGAGTCCTCCTTTTTTTCCCCGCTACTGACCACTATGAATTCGGTCTCCGTCACATTTACATCTCGAGCTTGGGAACTTGATGGTGCCTCCTGTGATGTTGTTGAGATTAAAAACGTTTCGAGTGAACCACTAGCCTTTTTAACTAATTCTTCCTTTTCACGCTTTCTTTTTCTGTACTGTGCGCCAGAAAGCCTTTTTCGATTATCAGACATCTACCAAAAAAAAATGAATCCAAGTTATAATTCGTCGAAAAAATTTTGTTTTCGAAGATTTAAAGAAGCATAAATTAATTAAACTTTGTTTTTCGAAAAATACCAACTTTTGAAAGGAAACTTTACAAAATTTTTTATTTTGTCTGAAAATTTCAACATTTTTAATCAAAACAAAAAAATATTAAGATTATGCTAATCTTTAATTAAACTATATTTTACTAATAAAAAAAAGAAAAATGTTTTACTATTGTTATTATGTTGGTATTATTATTTAAGTTATAAATTTGTTACACAATATAAATTTAATTTAACAAAATATTATTTAAATTTTATTTAACCGCGCAAAAGCAAAATATAATCAAATTAACGTATGTACTCACCTTTAATTTTTACTGTCTCTCTAACCAGGATATCAAACAAAAACTTTTTAAGCTGTTGCGATTTACACGATTACACGTTTAAAATTAAAATAAAAGAAATTATCCCGGTGCGTGTATTTATATGCTTTGACCACAGACGAGTATTTTCCTGTAAAATCTTCCTCGCGACCGACGTGAAAAATAGCTTAAGACGAGTTAAAACAAGAAATTGTTATACTTGCCACTGGTTGTGGCCTGAATAAGTTGTGTATATAAAATTTGAATTTGAAATATAATTAATAATATTTAGAATAGTACATATATTCAAATAATATTAGAATAGTATTATTTAAATGATAATATTTAGAATAATATTTATGTATTATATTAATTTAATGATAAATTAATTTTTCCCTTTTTTATAAGGCGGCTCGCGCCGCCCCCTAGGCTTGCCGCCAGGGTGCCCCGCACCCTCTGCACCCCCGGGTCGGAACGGCCCTGGGGGGGGGGGGGTATATAAAAAGGAGATACTGGGAAATTGTCCAAAATGTTAACTAATATATCATTTTAGGGGCTATTGAGGTCAGAAAATATAATTGTGTTCAATGTTTAAAAAAATTAACGGGGGGAGGGATAAAAAGGAATGATTGGCAATTTCTACAAAAATGTTAACTAACATTCCCTTTTCCGAGCCATTTAGGTCAAACAATTTAAGTTTGTGTAACAGATGTTAAGAAAATTGAAGGGGCGTGGGGGGAGGGGGATAAAGAGGAGCGACTACCAATTTCTCCAAAAATGTTAACTAATGGGTCATTTTCGGGGTTATTGAAGTCAGAAAATCCAATATTACATGGACATTATAAATTTAAAAAGGGGGAGAAAGAATAGGTGCACTAAAAAGAAAGAAATATTTTTTTTAAATGAACTAACTTTACAAAAGAAAAAGCACTGAAAAGTATTAAATAATATTTTTACGTATTTACAGCTGTGGTTAATGGCAAACTTAATTTTGCTCAAAGTTAAGTAACTTGTACATCGAAGTTCTGAACTTTGAAGTCGGCGCAACTTCACAGTATAAAGTATAAGGATCCATAATGATAATTCATAAACAATTAATTAGAAGTTAAGCTTACTAAGTTCAGAACTTTTGTGTACAAATTACTAAAAGTAGAACGCAATTAGACTGACCATTAGGCTCAGTAATAAAGAACTAAAAATATTACTCTTTATTAACAATTTATTAATGTATTAATGATTAAGGATTCCTATTAAACTTTAAAACTGCGCCGTCTTCAAAGTTCAGAACTTCAGTGTACAAGTTACCTAACTTTGAACAAAATTAAGTTTACCGTTAACCACAGTTATAAATACGTAAAAATATTATTTCATACTTTTTGGTGATTTTTCTTTTGTGAAGTTGGTTCATTTTTTTTTAAAGAAATTATTTTTATACTTCGGATTTACAAACACACATCAGCTTTTATCAAGACAAGAATATATCTTTTTGGAAAACTTTTTAGTTGCCACAATTTTTGATTGGACTGGTCAAAAATTCAAGCAAAGATATAATAGAATCATTGCAACATAGTCAGATTTAAGTCACCAATTGTAATAGTTGGAAGATGATTATTAATTTTTTTTTGTTACCTGGCAAATTAGAATAAGCACATTTTTCCTCAACTCCTGTTCTGTCACCCTGTACTGGCAGAGTTACAGCTTTAAGATGGCACGGGCTTTTTAAGTTTGGATGTGAAAACCGTGCAAGTGTTCCCTAAAACATATGACTGGAGTGATCAAATCAATAAATCTATTCACTAACTCATAAAAATAGATTTTGCAAAATTCAGGCTCTAAATTTTTTTAACCATTCACCTCTAGAGGATGTTATACAGTGCTTTAATTTTAAAAGTAGCTGCCCTTAATACTCTTCTTGGGAACGAGAATATTCTCTAATAGATTATTCTCTTGGTAAGTTCATAAATTGCCCGATCGCGCCGCACGTCACGTCGCCGACTACGAGTCAGGGAATCCCAGGCAGAAGCATTTTTCATTCTAATGAAGTAATAAACGTTTGGTAAACGAATCATTGAGCTGTTTCTTTAGATGCGTTAATGTGCGTACAACAAAACCAAAAAGTAATGTGTGGAAATACTTCACAAACAAAAAAGTAAACGAGAAACTACGGTATGTTTGTAAATTTTGTCCCAGTGAATATGTTAAAAATGCTACAAGAATGACTAAACATTTATTAAAATGTCCGATTCGTGTGAAGTTATTTGAAAAAAAAAACTAGGAACTTTTCGGTTATTTCTCCCTCGAATTATATATAAGTACTAATTTAAAACCATTTTTAAAGATTGTTATTAGAAAATTCTCAAATCGAGAATATTCTCCTTTTTTTTGATCTCGAGAATTTTCCATCTCTAATATAGCCTACCTATTTTCAAATTATTAAGACATTATGAAATATTTCAGCATTCCACCTTTTTTGGATAATCCTATTTCTAAGCTCTTTAATATTCTCAGGTTTGTTCTGAAAACTACCGTTTTTAAGTGACCCAGAGCAAGAAATCAAGGAATGTCACACAGTAACACATTTTGAATACACTGTAAAGTGAATTTTCCAAAATTGTCATAAGCATTACTAAAAATAAATTATTCGCGACTGTATCTTATAATTTTTGACTCAGCTCATTAATGAATCAACTGAATTATTTTTTTTTAAATGCTTACAAGTGTCAGGATTTTTAATAATAATAATAATAATAATAATAATAATAATAATAATAATAATAATAATAATAATAATTTTATTGTGTCAAATTTCACAAAAGGACAAAATACATTAATGTGCTATTAAAACTTTTGCCCTAAAAATAGTTACAGTCTTTTAAAAAAGAAATAGTATAAACAAAACTAACGATAAAGTATAAATAAGTATAAATACACCTGACTCTAGACCAAATTAGATACTTAAAGAAAAAAGGCACTAAAAAGCCCTAGAGAAGCCCTAAATCAATGCCCCCGGCGAAAAGAGAAAAAGTACCATCCGACATTGCACGACTTATTTTATTTTTGAGATTAACGCGCAGTCTGTATACCAAAGGTAGGGAGTACCATTTGAAATTTCAAAATAGGGGTAGCTGGGGTGAAACGTAAAATTCAATATGTATTGGTTTCAAATTTACCCTGTAATACACAAATTAACCTGTTTTTAGTGTTCCGTCAAACTGAACACTTATGGAATCACTTCTCTGAAACTATTCGACGTAAAAATTTGAAATTTGGCAGAGATAGAGTGTGGTGGCCTAATTATAGACGTCCCCCACCCTTATCACCAGAAGGATCACTCAGAAAAATCTGAACAAAATTATGAACCTTGAGAATTACTTAGGTGTAGATTGAGCGAAAATTATCAGGATTGAAAAATTCTAGCGCGGTCAATTGATATAAACAATTTAATTGTTTATTTCCTTATAACTGCTAAACCATTGGTTTTAGAGAAAAAGTTTTGTGATAAAAAATATTTCTCACGATGTAACGAATAACTTATGATCTTACACGTTTCTCAAAATTTATAATTTGGCCCACTCAGCTCCGCGCATACGCGATGTGATACGGCGTTGGTGCGTCGGCGGCGGGTAGCGCGGCAGATGGACGGAGATCGGGCGGCCCAAGTTTGCTCAGGTTAAGTCGGGGGCTGATGACACGGAACACTAATTGTGCAAGTATGGCTTGCACTTGACCGATTTTTTTATTTAAACTGAACTTATTTCAAATCAAGTATTATTGAGGGCAGCTAGTTTTGAAATGAAAGCATTGTATATTGTTACTTGGGCACGAAAAACTATAATGTAAAAATACATACAGTGATGAATTATTACAAGTATTTCAAATAACAAATTTGTTTAATACTGTTTTAACTTATACTTTACCAGCTCCAAAACATTATTTATACATTTGAAGTCAATTATGCCTTCATCTTCATTGAATGTCAAGTTAAATGTTGATTTTTCTTTATAAAATTGGGGATATAACACAATCTTCTTCCATTTTTCTTGCCAAGTTGTTTTTCCAAATGATAGAATACCAGGCTTAATTTTTAATGAACTTAAACTATCCTTTATATTCCACTGGTGTTGAACAAAGGTTTCATATTTTGAGTTTTCCTGTATTATATTTGGTTGGGATTTCTAAAATAAATACATATTAACACTCAACATTACTAATTATTATCAACCACTGAATATAAAAAATATAACAACAATAAACATTATTTACATACCTAAAAGGATTAAGAGAAGGTGTTTAAATAAAATTGAAGCTAGTGTTCTGAAAGCTTTTCAAACAGTCATATGTTAACAAAGGCGCGGCTCGTGAAATTTTAAAATTGTAGATCTCTGTTGCTACTTATGAGACCTATGCCAAGTTCAGGTTTTGTAATAGTGAGCCTACTAGGAATGTTTTGGTAAAGAAAAAAATATTTTGTAATTTACGAAGAAAAGTTGAATTTTTGAATTGCCCCACCTGGAAAAAAAATAACACGTATAGATATTTTATTTATTAGTTTTTCTAAACAAATTTTACATCGTTTTGTCGTCAATTCTTAAATTTTAAGGGAAAAAATGTATTAGCAGAATTTTTTTTAAGTTATATTTTAGGTTTAAAAAAATTCAAATGACTATAACTTTCTAGTTTCTACTAACACATTTTTTCTCTTCAAATTTAAGAATTGTCGACAAAATGATGTAAAATTTGTTTAGAAAAAGTAATAAATAAAATACCTAAGCATGTCATTTTTTTCCCAGGTGGGTCAATTCAAACATTCAACTTTTTTTCGCAAACTACAATTTTTTTTCTTTACTAAAACATTCCTAGTAGGCTCACTATTAAAAAACCAGAACTTGGCATGGGTTCCATAAGTAGCAACAGATATATACAACTTTAAAATTTCACGGGCCGCGCCTGTGTTAAATTGATAAATACTTGCAAAAAGAGAAATAAAAATGTCGCATTACATGGAAAATTCTACAAGTAAGTCATCAAAAAAGTTTTATAGAAAACATTTGTCGCCAGACGCAAAACAAATTATAAAAAAACGTTTATGAGTCGTTAGTGAAAATGGGCTGCGATGGAATAAGTGTAGTGAAAAAAACAAGCGGATGACAAAAATTTTAGTATCCACAGTGCATGATATAATACGAAAACTACATTTGGAGAGAAGGGTTCGATGTGATGTTAGCAAAGCTAAGTGTTTGGTCGAAAGTGAAAAAGACGTTATTCGAAGAAAAGTGTACGAAATGTTCAAAGAAAACATTGTTATATATTTTTTGGTGTCCACACCGGATTTCTTAAAGTCACGTTTAAATGCCGACAAAACCAATATATGTATTATGTAGAACTAGCCTCAACAACATATTGTTTAAGATGGGTTTTAAATACTGGATAATAAATAAAAGATCAACTAGGTATAACGGAGTCTCAAAGGCTACGAAAATTAAGGTTTGAATACCTACAATCTATAAAAAGATAGTTACAGATATATCGTTTATTTGGATGAAACTTGGTTTAACACCCCAAAAAGGGTGGGTTGATTTCAGTGACAATTGCCAAAACAACGATCCTTCAAACAGGGCAAAAATAATCACAATTATACACGCCGGTTGGAAAAATGGGTGGTTTCCAAATTGCCTGCTATCATCAGTCAAAAATATTAAAGGTTCCAGCTTAGACTACCACAAAGACAAAACTTTTTGAAAATTGGATTCAAAATTATCTTTTAAAAAATGTACCTAAAAATAGTGTCAGCGTCATGGATAATGCGCTATTATAGCCGGCAGTTAAAAAAAGTTCCAAATACACCCAGCAAAAAATCGGAAATTTATGCTTTGAAGAAAGTTATAAAGACTGATTTGCTACAGATACTAAAAGAAATCAGAAAATAATATGTTTGTGACAATATTGCAAAAGAAATGGGTCATACCATTCTGCGACTACCACCATATTATTGGGTTTTACTGTGTCCACTATAAAGCGGTATTTTAAACCTTTAATATTTTATATAACGTGCGTTTTGTATTACTTTTCTAATGCCTGACGTCTGTAAATACTTTTGTATCTAACAGCAATAAACTATTTGTATTTGTATAAACTATTTATACCCGAAGCAGAGCTGCCAGATTGAGAGATAAGATCGGCACAAGCGAAGTATTTAGAAAGCATAGTTATATATTAATAAAATGTTATTCTTTTCCCTGAAAATACAGGTCTAGCAACGGAGCAGTTTGGTAATTGAAGAGTGGAATCGATAAGTCCGCTAAGTGCCATTTTTTAATAATTTTAGATTTTAACGTAAAAATGGTATAAATGCCGAAGCGGATGTACTGTAAAACGGGTTGTGTGCTAAACACATTATTTAACTAAGTAACCCTACTAAAATATGTCAACTCAGTACATGTGCCATCCAAAGTGTCCTTTAGAATCGGCTAAGTGCCAACGTCAGCAAACCACGCGTACCATGACAGATCATTCAGGATATTTAGTATTAAACCGTTAACTGTGTTGTATTCATGTATTTAATTGTTGTATTCATGTATTTAAATTAATAATACAGTTTATGATTTGTTAATAAATGGTATTTGGAAATAAATACTTATTATTAAAAACCTACTCTTCTTTTTCTGTATTAGTCTTTTTCTAAGTGTTGCTTTATTGGCACCTAGCCTTTTCTAGTTCATATCTACTTTAATAAACAGGCTGGGGCTGAGCAGTGGTTTTGCTCGAACAAGCTGCTTCTTAATAGGGATAAAGCCAAAATAATGGATTTTGCAATGCGTAAGATAAGTGATGGTGATGACTGTGTGCAGAAAGTGGGGTTCTTGGGTGTTACCTTGGACACGAGGTTGCAGAGGGACCCTCACATTAATGGGGTGGCCAGGAAGCTAGCTAGGGGCTTATATGTTATCAGAAACCTCTCGACTTGTGTCTCTCAACCTATCTTGAGAACAGCATACTTTGCCATCTTTCAGTCGCATATGCAATATTGGCGTGGGGACACTCGGCGGGAGCACGTAGGCTGTTTGCCATACAGAGGAGACAGTGAGAGTGATGGCGGGTCTGGGTTATAGGGATGATTGCAGGGAGGCATTTGCTTTCCTTGGAATCCTTACTGTGCCATCGCTGTATATATTGGAGTGCTTGCTGTTCATTACGAAAAATACTAGCTTTCGAACACATAAAGACATTCACGATCACAACACCCGCGAGAAAAGCAACTTGGTGCCTCTCTACTGGCGACTGGAAAGGTGTCAAGACGGTGCTGGTTATTGGGCAATAAAATTTTTTAATGTTCTGCCCTCGGTTCTGCCACAAAGAATGAAAGACCTGCCCTTGGAATCTTTTCATAGGAAAGTAAAGAATGTTTTATTGAAAAATGTATTTTATTCATTTGATGAGTTTTTTGTTTTAAACAAATTCCAGCTGAAATGTCCTTAATGTTAGTGTATGTGAAATTTTATTCACTTGCATTTTAAATTTTAAATTAGTGACTAAGTACTGTTATTTATTACTATTTTATATGTACTTATTGGTTGATGTGTGAAAGCTATACGTAGGTACTGTATCATGAAATAAATAAATGAAATGAAATGAACTATTTTTTTCTCAGGTCACTTCAAAAGCACTTCAATATAGAGAAAAAAAATATTACTTTACTAACTTTTATAATGAGTCTTACAGAAGGTTTTTTCTTACTAGCTTAAAACTAAATTTTTGGCACTGAGCCGACTTATTGATTCCACTCTTCAATTATCGCAGACAATTTGTCAAATGGTATATCTTTGAACAGACTTTACCTCGATTCATTAACGTAGGTAAGTATAATAGTTTTTCTAAACAAAGATTTATAATTTACATAGGTACATCCCAAAATAATTAAATACATACTCACAAGATGATACATTTTGATGAGCATTTTGTTCTAGTGTATCTGTACTAAATAAAAAAATTACCATTCAAACAGTTTACATTTTCTAAGAATAAAACGCTTACCTTAAAAATTTCTATGCAATATTGTTCACTAGTGGTTAAAGAAGATAAATCTTTTCCAGATTGAAATAGTTTAAGTGCTTTTAAACAATGCATTTGAATATATTCATCCACAGCTGATTTGAGGCAAGTTCTTAAATTAAACTTACTACCTGGAATATATATCTTTTCATCAAATATTTTTTGTGGCTGTTTTTTACCCTTAACTGAAAAGAACTTTTTGTCTTGAAAAAATGTATATACAAGAGAATTAGCTACAGCATCTTCTGTTAGAAAATCAACTTGAGCTTGCTGTTCCATGACGTTGAGATCCTTTGTAGTCCTAAAGAGATAATTACAAAACTGAGATGCATTAAGAAACTTCTGGAGCCTGTTAGCACATATATACACATTAAATTAACAATAATTAATTACTCACCACTTTAACTGTAAAAATTCGTCCATAATTTTCAATTTTAGATGGTTTACACATACACATAAAGTTAAAATTGTTTATTATTATTTCGAACATTTAGGTTATGTTCAATTTCAACTACCTTTCTAGCCTGTATAAAGCTAAGTTCTGACAGACGCGGACTGCGGAATCCGGAGAAATGTCAAGTGGCAATTTCGGATTATTTTACAGTATACGTTCTGACAGATGCGAAATTTCGCAATTTTTGACGTTTGGTAAATGTCAAAAATTGATAAATTCTCAATCCTCATTTGCTTTTGTTATTGTTGATTGTTGTTGAAAAGTAGGTTGCAATGCAAAGAAACAAGACAATTTTATTAATTGCGTTATATTTTTATCTTCGTCATCGGGGCACTGTAAAAAAGAAAAAAAAATGCTCGCCCAAAACGATGTTGGGTAAGAGATATTTTTTTGGCTAGGGAAAAACAAGGAGCCTTTCATTCCCTGATTCAAGAAATGAGGCTGACTGACGGAATTTTATGCATAAAAGGACCATTCATAGTCCTGTCGGAAAGGAATTACTTACTGGTAATTTTAAATAGATGGTCACTTCCGTCGATGGGCTCGTCCAAAGCCACTCTTTCATCATTTATTAAAAACTCATTCATTTTTAAAAATTTGTGTTGATTTTTAGCACATACACTTTAATTCCAACGAAAGTTGCTTGTTTTAGATTAGATCCAAAATATAACCTCAAAAAAGGTCGATAACAGAGAAGAATATATGTTTTGTCTTTCTCTACGAGGAAAAATCCGTAAAAAAGTTAAAAATATTCCAACTTTTATCTGTCATCGCAAAAAGTTAAAAATTTCCGCAATTTTTTCCCGCCATGAAATCTTGCTTCAAATATGACCAATCAGGAGAGATTCGCAAAAAAATATCCGCATTCCGCGTCTGTCAGAACTAGGCTTTAGTATTCGTTGCTTTCTAGCGTTTTCCATTGGTCAACTTTCTTCCCACTGAATTATATTTCCGTTCTATGTTAACAACGTGGAATAAAATAGGTTGTAGATACACTCAGAAGGCCCTAGTTCTACCAATGGAAAACGCTGGTTGATGGTGGTAGGATCGTTCGACCATTAGCAGCCGAACTCTATAACAAAAAAAGCGACGATGATCGCTCTCCAGAGCCGCACACAGTTGTTCCATTCAACTGGGGCATCAAACTCAAACTCAAACTCAAACTGTACTTTATTGTCCAAAGAAATCTTTCTTATTGACAAAGTTAAAGCTAATCTACATAATGAGACAAGACCAAACAATAAAAAAAATATTGGTAAGAATATTAATAAAATTTAAAATTTTCGGTAATAACAAAATAAAATAGATGGTTATAGATATGAAAAATATATAACGCACACTAACGTCAAAAAATCGTCAAAAAATACCAGTAACAAGCAATAAAAATAACAAATAAAAACCTGACGGATACACTAGTTTTGCGCACTTTGGAAACATATATAGTACAAGTCAAGAACATATTAATAAAAGTCATACAAACAGACACACACGCACGCACCCTTAGATGAGCCCCTCAAGTGTGATAAAGCACCTGAACCGTTCGAGCCCTATCCCCCTGCCCTCTCGTGTATCATTTATCACTTGAGCTTAATCTCAAACTTATCAATTGTTCCTTTCGGAATGGTGTCGAGTGACTCCGGGGCGTCAGACACCAGCAGTGGCACTCTGTAAGAAAAATAGCGATAGCGACCGGCGTCTCTTTGCAGATTCTTCCTATGTATCACCGTTCGGTATGTTTCGAAGAGACACCTGTCGCTATCGCTATTTTTCTTACAGAGTGCCACTGCAGCGGCCGAACTCTGTAACAAAAAAAGCGACGATGATCGCTTTCCACCAAAGAAAATAAAACGGTATGAGAAAAGACGGAACAGTGTATTTCCGTGCAACACTGTTTATTGACAAAACAGCTAACCTCTTTACCGACTGAGAAAACTTGGCGCGGGAAACGCATTCAGCAGGGTTATTCTGCTAAAAAGCTATAAAGGGGGCTATTACTGTAGCCGACTATTACTGTAGACCCCAAATAATAGTGTAGTCCTATGCCGCTATTGAAAAAATATGTCCGACTATAATTAAAGTAGTCTGGGTAAAAGGGCTAGAAAGTTATGGCCAGATAAGTTTGGCAACCTTGAAAATTAGTTAAAAAAGTCGAGAAGTTGAGAAGGTAACCTCACTTTATCGTTGTATTTTTTTTATGGTTGATTTTTTCCAACATGGATAATAAAAAACATAGGAGCACTGAGAAACAGATTGATTTCTTAGTCGACTACATGTTGCAAAACAAAGAATTTGCCAGCGGAAAATTTCTTAGTATTCAAGGAAAGAAGAAACAAAATAGTATGTGGGAAAAACTTACCGAAGAGCTAAATGAACTAGGACCCAGAAAAACCACAGAGCAGTGGAAAAAGGTAACTTTTCTGATTAAACTTTTCTTACCAGTGAAATAATTTACATTCTGTTTTGCAGGTTTGGAAGAACCAAAAATTACTGACAAGAAAGAAAAACAGTGAAATTAAAAGTGAACAGAAAAAAACAGGGAATATTTGTGTACTCTCAGAACTAAGCGAAAAAGAGAAAAAGATCCTTGCTGTAATTGGCACTACAAGTAGTGAAGGTCTGGGATTTAGTGAGGGTAGTGTGGCTTACGACTCAGCTAATACCGATGACCTGAGTAACGTACCAAATATAGATGACAGTTCGAAAGAAGAACATATAGAAGTAATAATGGTAATTATTGATATTACTGGAAACAGCGAATTTTTCCATGAAATTTTGCACAGACCCTAATTTTGGGTCGTAGAACACGAATCCGAAGTCAGTTTTTGGCGGTCTCGTAAAATTTTTTTTTAAACTTTTAGGTTAGCTTTTTCAAGGAATTTCTTTAAATTTGTTGGGTGAGCAAAAAGGTGGTCAGGTTTGCTCAGTTTTGATTGATATAGATACATATATATCTATATCAATCAAAACTGAGCAAACCTGACCACCTTTTTGCTCAGGTTGGGTGAGCAAAAAAAAAAAATTTTTTACGAGACCGCCAAAAACTGACTTCGGATTCGTGTTCTACGACCCAAAATTAGGGTCTGTGCAAAATTTCATGAAAAAATTCGCTGTTTCCAGTAATATCAATAATTACCGTAATGGTATGTGATAGTGAGAATAACAGCTTTGCAAATAGTATCGATGATGTTGAAGAGTTAACTAATTTGTTTAGCTTCAATAGAAATGAATCAAACAATTTTATAGAGATAGAAAATGAATGTAACAAAAATAATGAGAGAGGAAGTACAGAAAATAAAAAAGTTTCATCTGCAGCAAAAGAGAAAGAGAATAAACCATTACAAGAGAGAAAGAGAAAATATACAGACTGGCACAAGGTAGAAAATGAGCTTCTTGAAAACTTAGTGGTAGGCAATAATGAAGGTATGTCCAAAATATCACGTGCACTAGAGGCTCTAGCAGAATCAAATAATAATATTGCTAACAGTATCGATAAACTGACAGCAGTACTTGCAGAGAAGAGAGATAAATGATTTTAAAGTACGTAGTCATATTTACGTTTGTTATATAGTTGTTAATGACTTAAAAGGGTAAACTGTTTATTTTTGTTTTTGTTTTATTTAAAGAGGTGAACTGTTTTTTTATTTTGTTTATTGAATGTCATTTTGTTAGACTGTTTGAACTATTGTTTGTGTGATATCAAATCATTTGTATTTGAAAATGTGCTGGTTTATGGTTTATTATAAATAAATAATAAATAAATCAAAACTCTTTATTCTATGCTACATACAAAGGTGGAAAGTACTGCCAGATATATTTTAATAACTATTCAATGAAACAGAATCGTACAAATTCTACAATCTGACCTCCCACAAGGGCATTTGCCTAAGTACACTGTACCATGGGAGCTTTTTTTAAGGACAGTAGGAGACGAATGATCAACCGGCTTTCAGTTCAGAAATGGAAACATGTTGCCATGCAACATTTCACCACACTTTAACAAACTGCAGGATGACTGTAATTATGATGAAATAAATAAATGACACATTATAATGATAAAGGCCTCGAAAAAGGCACGTCGAAGAAATTTTTTTTACATATCTGGCTTAAAAGTAATGCAGCCGATATATATGAAAGAAGGCAGTTGGTACAAATCTCATCGTCCGGTGTGGTACCATCCTGAAGTTCGTTAGTGTTGGGAAATATTTCTTGGCAACATGTTTCCATACCTGAACTGTAAGCTGGTTGATCTTTCCTCTCCGTACTTAGGCAAAAGCCTTTGTGGGACGTCCACTATAAAAAAACAACTCTGGGATGCAAACTTTATTTATGTAATTTTAATTAAAATATGTATTTATTATATGGTCCCTGACTCTCCGGCCTTGTGCATTCCCAGCAGGTGCCACCACATTCGGATCAACTGGTATGTGATCATGATCAATATCTTCAACTTCAGGTAAAGGAAGCCTAAAAATGTAAAAATTTTATAAATAAAAGACTATATAGAGACTTGAAAATTGGCCACGCATCTATGAGTGGAAAGAATGAATGGTATTGCATCCTCCGCTGGCGTGCGTCTGCTCTGTGGTGTGGATGGGTGCCAGCAGGTGATGCAGTGCTTCGTACTCTTTCTAGCTTATAGGCTGTGGCCAAAGTTCCAGTCTCCATATGGTATATTTAAGCTTTTAATCTGAGTTCATTTGGTAAATTCTTCACTTTTGCATGTTAAAATTATAAATGAATGTATCTCTAATTCCCATATTAAATTAGCATATATATATATATATATATATATATATATATATATATATATATATATATATATATATATATATATATATAATACATTGTATAAAGTACTTAATGTGTAACAGATGTATATTCTTTTAGCAAGTACAAATTTACCATGCAGAGTAGAATTTAGTGGGTTTTGGTTGACAAGTAAAAAATGGATTAAGACAAAATGTACTGATTGGTTAACCACTTGGTGCATTTTGACGTTTAAGCCATTGTTTGTCAGCCAACCAAAGAGGTACCAAAACTGGTCAAATTCACCCAAGGGAAAAAATTTAACTGCTGTCGTTTTTATCTAGGTACTCACCTGCCTAACAGCAAATTATGAAGCATAGCACAGCTATAAACAATTAAGGCAGCTGCTCTGGGTGTGTAATGTAAAACCCTGTCTTTTCTCAGGCATCTCCATCTTGCTTTTAGAACTCCAAAGAGCCGTTCTATTCGGTTTCTAACCTGACAGTGCCTTAAGGTATATCTCTCTTGTGGAGTTCCAGGTAAAGCATTAAGTACAGGAGTAAGCATATACTTTTCGACAGCATAACCAGAATCCCCTAAAAAAAAAGAAAATTAGTGAACTGCAACAGCATTTTATTTTTTGTTTTACCTAAAAGAAAGAAGGTGCCTATTCTATTATCATGCAGGCGAACAAGTTCTTGCCTAACTTGACTTGCCATAAAAATGAATTGGTCATGTACTGACCCAGGAAAATTTGCATTAACATTTGTTATCTTTAAGCCTTCGTCACATATCTGAAACAAAATAAATTCATATAGACAGGGATTGCATCTACATTCTCATAATAGCTGTTGTGGGAATGACACGAGACAGAGGCTCAGTTGATGTAAAGATTCACTTTGAATTACAGTAGTTTAAGTACTGAAATTCTCTACTTTCAAAGATATTTAGAAAGTATCGTGTTCTGTTGACTGCATCAATAAAACCATCTTTGTCTCTCTGAAATAATTTTTTACTAATACATGCAGTCCATTTATCTTCAGTTTGTTACAAATAATAATACAAATAAGTACATTATTATGGAATAAAAAAGATATATAAAAGCTACATTACCATTTGAACATTAAGAGAATAGTATCCATGATGGTTTTTGTAGGCATCTTCTTCATCTGTAGGAGTAACAATTGCTATGTGGGTGCAGTCGATGCATCCCAAAATTCCTGGAAAACCAGCTGGTTCACGGAACCTGGAAAACAACTTACTATATATGAAATAATTACATTTAATACTGAACTCTCTAATTTAAAAAAAATTCTAATAAGCATATATATTTGAAAACTTAAGCATGAGATATTTACAGTGACTTAAGACATATGGTTGCACATATACATATACTCTTCGAACCACATGCTTTATTTATTACCTATACATGACTAGACTATCAGTAACTGACCATAAACCAACCTTAATTCTACTGCATTTCTTTCCTGGAGAGTCGAAGGGAATTGGATAGTTTCATTTAAAAACTCGTCATATAAGGCCCTTGATACTTTTTTTACACATCTGCTCACAGTCGGTTGGCTAACGCTTAAAAAAAAGCCTTGTCCACTAACCCTTTGGTAACAACCAAAGCCAAAAACTCTTAAGGCTACCAAAACCTGAAAAAGTAACAACCACAGTCAAAACAATGATCGGGGAAGCATTACAGTTACGCCCATACAGGATAAGGGGGACAATTATATACCTTTATTTCAACTGGCAGACCATCAGAACGGGCAGAGGATAAACGACGATTTAGCCGCCCAATAATGTAACGAGCGGTTTCTTTATCTAGTCTAAACAGTCTTATGAACTCGTAGTCCCTTAGCTCGAAAGGATTTAAGGCATCCCTTAGAAATCTGCGCTCTATATTAAAATTATTTATATCATGCCGACGACGATTCCTTAAATATATAACTACCTCCAACCCTACTAAAGCCATTTTTTAAACCTAAAATATAAATTTTCTTTAATTCATGATTTTTACATAAGTTAACATGGACTCACCTTGTTTTTGAAAAATTCCTTTGATATTTATACACAGATTTAAACCGTAAATACGTTTATTTTGAAACACGAGGACTACAAGAGCTTATAACCACCTCTTAAGCCGGTTATAAGGGAGACTACATCAAGGACTAACCTATAGTCTCCCATAAAAGGCTATAACTGTTAGCAGAATATCAAATTACTAGAAAGGGCTACTAAACTAGTCTTTGACTACAAAGTAGCCTAAAATATGGCTTATTGCCCAGCTATAAAAATAGCAGAATAACCCTGCTGAAATTTTTAAAAATTGACTGGGTTTCCAGCGCCAAGTCTTCTCAGTCGGTAAAGAGGTTAGCTGTTTTGTCAATAGACAGTGTTGCAACGGAAATACACTGTTCCGTCTTTTCTCATACCGTTTTATTTTCTTTGGTGGAAAGCGATCATCGTCGCTTTTTTTGTTATAGAGTTCGGCTGCTGCAGCCGAACTCCACCAAAGAAAATAAAACGGTATGAGTTCCGTTGCAACACTGTTTATTGACAAAACAGCTAACCTCTTTACCGACTGAGAAGACTTGGCGCGGGAAACCCATTCATAAATTTTTAAAAATTTCTGAATGCGTTTCCCGCGCCAAGTTTTCTCAATCGGTAAAGAGGTTAGCTGTTTTGTCAATAAACAGTGTTGCAACGGAAATACATACCGTTTTATTTTCTTTGGTGGAAAGCGATCATCGTCGCTTTTTTTGTTATAGAGTTCGGCTGCTGATCCCTGTGCCTGGGTCGTGGAACTGGATCCGGATCAAAATCTAAAACAGGAGTCCGCCAAATATCTTGAGATTGCTAGACGCGACGCGCTTTTGACAGACCCAAATCGTGGTGTTCCCCCGTCCGTCGCCGTGGATCTGAGATGCATGCAACATGCAATAGCAGAGAGCAGCTGAAATCCGAACGGCAGTGATTGCACTGGAGTCGTTGGAACTGAATCAGCCGCGGACCGACGCGCGGGCTTGGTGATACAGCGTCGCTCTGGGTCAGGACTCGAAACTGGAACTGATCCGCGGACTAGATACTTGTCAGTTTGGGATCATTTCCGGACTGATCCGTAAAAATTTGTGGATCAGCCATCACTAGAAAATGGCCACGCCGCATGTCATGGAGGTAAATGTCATATGCAAAGGACGGCTCTTTGGAGGACTCAAGTTTAAATGCTGGCACGTTGGCAGCTTTAGCTGAACAAAAAAATGAAAAACTGCACGATGCATGTTTTATTTAATACATTTCTAGTGTAACAAGCTGTTAACGTGTTGCCTTGAGATGTTATAAGACATATACGAGGCGGTACCGCAAAATACCGTAAGCGAACCAAAATTTCAAGTTTTTCTCGCAAATTGCAAAACATTTTTTTCTTCACTAAAACATTCGTAGTAGGCTTATCATTAAAACCGCTGAACTTGGCATGTATTCCCATGGGAAACCCAACAGTTCGTCTAATTTCTATATTTCTATTTTCAAATAAATATTAATAACCAAGCAGGTATAAAATCCCTTTCAAATAATAAAACTGAAACTCGTATCTCTTGTTTATTTAACTTGCATTAAACTACGCAGTTATCGGTTGAACACAAAACCCATTTCGGAGAAAATATCTAAAGAAAATCTTTATCCAAACTTATTTCTTCTCAACCGGCAACTTTGTCGGCGAAACTTCAGAAGCTTAGTTTGATCAGAAAATATCTTTTAGTTTTATTGCTTTAGCGTTCTAAAAATACACTTCTCTTAAATGTATAAAAAGCCAGAAAACATGGCTACAGATATCAACCGCCTTACGTCTTCTAGTCGTAGTACCGAGGTATCAGGAGCCAACCCTTTCAATATCCTGACCAATGACTGGAATATGGTTCGTGTGCGTCATTGCCAAACTCTAATTGGTCAAGGCGGGTTCCCGAAGGGGCGGTGCAATTAATTTCAACTTCGTTCCCGACGGAGCAGGAGTTAGTTAGGTAACTCAGAGAAAGAGTGTTGTGCTCGGGGCACGGAAAGAAAGTCCGATCAAGAGATATTTGATTTTGTTCATTTTAGTTTCGAAAAATATTACTGTGCACCGTGTGGCAACTCATTTTAAAGGTCTTCAAAAAAAAAACATTTTACTTCAAACGTATGAATGAAAGTCTACTTGTCAGGGGTACATATAAATATGCAAAAATTGAGAATAAATTCTCTAACCACCTGAAAATTCCTTATACAATAAGGATTTCAACGTGGATTTCAACATATAATGGCAAAACAGCTATTCTCCGGGCTATATGCCCCTCCGCCTCCGAGCACTGAATTACATGCCAAAATTTGCCGTATTTTCTTCTAACACAGTTAGATAAGAAAATACTAATGTTTCGAATGCAAGAAACTACCAGGAAGAAGGGAAGCTTTTTCTTTAGTTGGAATGTCGTCACCTGCAGACCGGTTTCGAACTCATTGGTTCTCATCAGTACAGGATAGACGAACATACCAACCTTCCGAAAAAGTAATCCCTTAAAGCTACAACTGTCGTACTGCATAAGCAGTGAGATACAGGCAGCGCCATCCATTAGCAGTTTCAAGCATTCAGAGTAGAGTTTACCGTAAGGTAAAATTTTCAAACGTATGAATGAAAGTCTACTTGTCAGGGGTACATATAAATATGCAAAAATTGAGAATAAATTCTCTAACCACCTGAAAATTCCTTATACAATAAGGATTTCAACAAATAATGGCAAAACAGCTATTCTCCGGGCTATATGCCCCTCCGGAGGGGCATATAGCCCGGAGAATAGCTGTTTTGCCATTATTTGTTGAAATCCTTATTGTATAAGGAATTTTCAGGTGGTTAGAGAATTTATTCTCAATTTTTGCATATTTTACTTCAAACCCGAGATCCGTACCTTATTTAAACGACAAGCCTATAAAAATTAAAAATCGTGAAAAAAATAAAAATTTAAGTACCTTTATTTCTCTTATTAATTTAAAAGTTGTTTAAAATGACCACCATGAACTTCTTGGCAGGAATAAAGTCGATTTTGGAACTCTGCCAAGAAGTAACACCTGCCATTCTCGAAAATGTGAGAAGTGAGTTTTACATTTTAGCTTCTGCCAACATCACCTAGCCTAGGGTTATCAAACAGCTTACAAAAAAAGAGGACACAGGACAACGTCAACTCTGGTATCCTTTAACTCTCAAGTTGTTTTTTTTTTGGAAAGCTTTACTAAGGGAAGAAAAAACGAAATTGACACCTCCACTTTAAAACTTTTATTTATTTCACAAAAAAGGAGTACATTTTAGTCATGATTGAAAAAAATTTAAAACAATGTTCACACTAGTTTTCTTTATATAGTAATGAATATACATAACATACAAGTATCTCAAAACATAGTCTTGCGCCTACTCTGAAATACATAATAATATATACTCACAATAGATCTCAAATATATGTCGGATATATTTGAAAAAGAAGTTTATTTGTTAATTAGGAGATACCTATAAATTCGTTAGGTAAGGAATGGATGGGGAAGCAAGGATAAAACAAAAACTGTGAAATAATTGGTAATATTAATGAAGTAAATATCTTGATGCTATTTTCTGTCCTAAACAGACTTGTTCTTTTTTCTTAATTTTTCGATCGCGAATATTGGCGTCTTCTAAAGACAACGATTTCAATAAGTTCTTCGAATGTGAATTCTTGTTTCGATAGAGACATTTTCTTGATTTCATTCATTCGATTTTTTTTCATAGGAGCGATAATACTTCACAAGGGGTTTTGTTATTTTATATATTCATTCATTTCTTAATAAACTTCAATTTCATCCAAAAGCTCTGGTTCGCAACCCTTTTTAAAAAAATACAGAAAAGCAATATTAGTCAAAATCTATTATTTATTACTAGTATTAACTTAATTATAAGTTCACATTAACAAATACCAAAGAATAAACTAACACTATAGGATAAGGTGAGGCTAATATTACATTACTTTTAATTTTTAATAAAATTGTAATTATTATTAGCTGGCTGTTAAAAGCGCGGTATAGACTGAGATTTTTCCAAAAACTTATTTGTTCAGTTTGGTGTAAGTTTATAGACAACTTTTGTACAATACTTTAAAAACAGGGGTGGCGGACCGTTTTCTAACTCGTGCTGTTTTAAAACCAAAAATCGGATGCGTGCCACACTCGTGCTTCTTAGAAGTGCTACAATATCAAAATTACCGACATTTACTAATTTCTAATAGGTATATTCTTTGCTGGCCCTGTTGAACTTACAAACTAATATCTTTTCGGGAAAAGGAACTTATAGAGAAATCTTCGCAATTTTTTTTTCTGTACATGCCCCTGATAATTACGTTAGGATACTTTCTAGGAGCATTATACATGACATCTCTGAAAATGTGCGAAGTCTTGTTAGAAACTGCGATTTTTTTGCCGTTAAGTTTACTAGAAACTTGTAAATTATCGCTATTTAATCATAGGTGCGATGAATCACTCTACCGCGCCACCCTGGTGTTTTGTTATCCATGTTTTAAAATAATGTTTATCAAAGTCCTCCTGCCCGAGTTTACATCCCATTTAAAGACATAAGTATGACATTGTTCAACTATGGTCATGATTAAACGACAATTTTTCTTCTAAAATGAATGTGTACATTTTATTCACTGTTAACTTCAGATACTAATATTTTTAATATTTGCAGGAGAACATCCAGAAGTATAAGATTTGCACTATATTTTGTATATTAATAATGCAACGAAGGAACTTTTTATTATAAAAAATCTGTAAGATTAGCCTCTCCTTGGTTAAAGATACTTGTGCAACAAAGTCAATTAGACGCAACGACTATTTAATGTCCAATACGTGAAATCAATACTATACATTCCTAATGTTAATATTTAAAAGAAAAATATAAAAGTATTGGAATGACTCTACGCATATTTTAAGAGTCTTGCACTTAAGCATCCAAAAGCATTGACGGCCGCCAAGTTAATAACGACCTGAAATTCACATTAAATGAAAACACAAAATTAAAATAAAGCAGACTGTAATAGTAGGATAATGCACACAGTGTTTCAAAGCATCCGGCAACAAAGTCAAGAACGTATGCGTGTATATTATCTTCATTTCATCTAGATGTCATGCCATTTTTTTCTTTCTTGGAAAGGCAACAAAAGATGGAATCTTATGCATATTTTTAAGGCACTATAATGTTTTCACAACGTTTCTATATTGGCTGAGCTACTTTTTATATCAATAATTTAGCCGTTTTTCTTTCTGACACCGAGTAAATGTTGTCCAGTAGCTCACTACTGATTTTTTTTTTGGCTGGTTAATACTAAATTTACTTAGAATATATCATCGTTATATTTCAATGCACTGGTAGGAAACAGTTTTTAAGGTTGGGTTAGCTACTGAATAGGGTCCTTTCACAATTGTCTCTTGTTCGTTGAAACAACTGTAGAGAATAGGGATTGTAATATCGGGATTCCTCGCGTTATTTCAGTCCCGGTGGAACGAGGTTAAGCGAGCGGGATTACGGAACTACAGCTTACACGTGTCATTTAACGCTGAAAACCACGGAATACGACTACCTGGATCCCGCGGGATGATAAATTTTAGTCCCGCAAATACGGGGATTAAAAATTTGCAGCGGGATTGCAATCCATAGTACAGGCCCATATATGAGGCCAATCGCCTCAGATGTCCCAACGCGACGCGCTAGCCTGAAAACATGCCATTTTAAACCCGTGATCTGGCAATGAAAACGCCATTTAAAAAAATTAACAAACATTATTTTCGATGTATTTTTCCTCAACTTTCCGATGGTGTAATTTTTTTTCTTCAAAATTCTGCTTCCTTAACCTCAAAAAACACTAAACGTTCTGTATCTGAAAAACGCCATTTTTACCTTTTTTTAATACGCTAGTTGTTTTCCAGAGAGGCCTTTTTTGTTTTCGAGGAATTATTCGAGAAACATAGCGCGGCGAGCCTTTCCACCGTGCGGCGTACATAGGAGTATTTGAGCAAGAAAACCGGACAAAAGTCCAATTAACATACCGCGCTCTCCACCGCTCGTCGTTCCACACTATCAGCTTGAACTTGGTAAATGGTTCTGTTCCCGGCAATTTGTTGTGTGAATAGTGGCTGTTTTCAAAGCATATTCAAAATCTAGTGATAAAATTATGAAAGAACCAGGTAAGGGTGCAATTTTATACAAAAAAATATATCGGTACTAGGTAGATTTAGACTTAAATTTCATAGGTATAGGCAAAAAAGATAGAATACAATTTTTTTCCTATACAACTTTTATTTGAAGGTATTTTTGTTTACCTGCCCGTCTTTGGCCGGCTAAAAATGATACACAGGTAGCAAGCTTGGACTATCTTCTAAGAAATTCTAAAGAGAGTCTTTCCACATCAAAAGTGAAAAAGAAACGGAAGTGGAAATAGATATAGAGGATCAAGAAACAGATTCAGATGCATATTAGAATGGTGCATTAGTTTATTATATTGTGTTCAGATTTTTATTAGGTTTATTTTAGTTTTAACTCTGATTTTTGACTTTTCAAATTTCTTTTTTCTAATTTGACGTTTCTAATTTCAAGTTTCATTTATTTGCTAGGCATTTTGCGAGGCAGGGACGCGTGGGCCAGGCTCTGTGGTTGTATAGATTGCTATGCCAAGCAATGTTTTTCGATTAATTCCTCTTAAACAAAAAAAAGTCCTCTCTGGAAAATAGCTAAATCTTTCGATTTAACGTATTAAAAATAAGATAAAAATGGTGTTTTTCCAGATACAGCACATTTAGTGTTTTTTGAGGTTAAGGAAGCAGAATTTTGAAAAAAAAAAAAAATTACGCCATCGGAAAGCTGAGGAAAAATACATCGAAAATGTTTGTTATTTTTTTTAATGGCGTTATCATTGCCGGATCATGGGTTTAAAATGGCTAGCGCGTCGCGCTAGGACATCTGAGGCGATTTGCCCCATATACATTCTATTTTTCTAAAAATACCGATTACCGATCCACGTATTATTGGTTTTTTGGGTAGTGCATATTTACATATTTTAAAATTTACTATATTGCTTCAGAACTGATAGCCAATTAAAGTTTAATTTCTTTTATACTGACAGTACAATTTTGAAAAAATATGAACCCACATTATAATACATCATCAATATCATTACATTTACTGTCGATGAACTTGTCAATTGTTTAACTGCTCTTAGTGACCAATTAAAATCGTTTGAGAAAATTTTAAAAAATGTATTGAGGTATAATTTTTTTACATAGACCTTCAATTCCATCAAAATAGAGTGGGATTATGAATATTTAAATTTTGTGCAAGAGCCCCATTTCTTCTCCTTATTAGATATTATATTTTGATACGTGTCGGATATTAGTCAGAAATATGAATAACGACAAAAATTAGATGCCAGAGATTTCATCTTATGTTGGCACTAGTTAAATCTAAATAATGCTAAAAATTTTTAATTAATAAATGAGATTTTGTCATCTAAAGAAAAAACGAAATATAATGGTTTTACCATAGGCGGATTACACTAAAACTTCTAACGTATTGTAAGCAATTTAAATCTTGGAGACAAGTTAAATATTCAATTTTCTGTGCAAGTTGTAAACCGTACTAAAGGAGTAGGTGTAGACTAACGCATATCGTCAATTTAAAAAAAATGCTTCAAGATATTCGATTGTAGAGACCCAGGACCGTAGGAGCTGGGGCTACAAAAATTTTAAGATACACTGGTGCAGTACGTCGTAGCTGGAAGGAGTAATGGTGATAAGAAGAGCATTGTAAGACGTATGCAAACAATAGTTATTACCCCATTTGAACCTTAAAAGTGCACCAAAGGGCAGACTTGACGCGTTGTGATTACTGGGTAATTATCATGTAAAATTTCAAAGGTGGTTTAAGCGCAAAAGTTGTCTAGAAAATGACCAAAGTATTTGGCAAAGATTGTCCAGCACTGTATTTCAGTGGTATAAAAGTATAAACCAGGGTTGGGCAGAACTTGATTTTTATTTTTAAAAACTCAAAAATCATTGATTTAAATAGAAAAATCATAATTTTTTTATATTTTTTCTTAATTCACGGTAGGTACAAATTTTTCATGTCAACTTTCAGGTTCATTTCTTTAAACTATGTATTTTAATTGTATGTATTTCACTAATTTGAGTATTACAGAATTAACATAGAATTCACAAAAAAGTCATTCTCAGCAGGACTTGCGTACCGATCGACACGTCTATGCAAGAAAATTCCTGTATCTTCCTGTTTTATACCGCGCGTATAAAAGCATTGTGTTTTTCAAAGTTGTAAGTTATTCAACCGGTGCGGTGGTTAGTGTAGCATCATGCCTAGTAGATGGCGAGCTCCACAAGGTGTGCCCATTTATAAAATTGCTGCAATCGTCAGCGCGGTGGATGTGGAAGCGCAGCAGTGATGCCAGATCTGCAGAATATTCTGCAAGATGCAGTTTTAGACTCATTTCATTTGCAGCATTGCAGATTTTTATATTTAAAATGCAGTTTTAGTTTGCTGACAATTATACGTATTATTTTTAAATATTCACGCATTTTGGAGAATGTGCCTAATAATCTCTAATCTATTCAGATGGTTTTGTAGTTTGTACTTGTTTTACTATCAGTGCCCCCTACTGGTGTTTGGAAGAAGATAATATTACATTATTTATCATTTATATAATAAAGTTCATCAAAAACCACGATCCGAGGTTATTTTTTCCAACTCACTTCGTTTGCAGGATTTTCAGTTAACAAGAACAGAATTCGAGCCGTACTCATCTGGCAACACTGAAGAGCAGATGCATTACTAATTGTTCCGCCGAGCGTGAGGACTTCAGCATGCTGTCTGACACCATCTTTAGATGAAGGGGGACCAAGGGGTGGGTTTAGTTCTGTGCAGTGTTGTCAGATTTTAAAATCTCTTGGCGCAAATTTCCGAGTGAAAAATCGCCCAAAATCACAACCTAGTCAAAAAGTTGGAAATCGTCCAATATCCCTATCTTGGCAAAAAAATTTTCGGTTTAAAATTTTTTATTTTCCATTGCAGCATTTGCTCGTAAAAGTTTGTTTATTGTTTTTGTAATTAAAAAAGACATTTAAAAAAATCAGTTGATTTAAATCATGATTTTTATCTTGATTTAAATCAGCCCAACCCTGGTATAAACAGTCTGAATGTGTTCAGTTCAACCTGGATGATGGCCGGCAGGCCAGTACCATAGCAAACATAGCACCTGTAGAAAGGCTACTTACTGAAAGAAGTTAGGCGAATTACATATAGACAGATAGAGTTGATACTAAAGATTGGTGCACTGGCCGTATATAATATATTGCACGACTGTTCACACGTTAGGTAAATTTGTACGCTTTGGGTACCCATCAAACTCACGGCCGAGCAAAGAGACTATAGAGTAAAATGGTGCCGCTAGATGCTTAATCATTTGAATCTCGACACGGGGAATGAAACATAGTATTAATTGATTTTTGAAAATGAAAAAATCCCACCTGCCGTAAAAACGTCTCGCTCCGTCAATAAGAAAACGATCGTTGAATTTTTCGGAGAGGGGTGTTATTAAACAAATTGTGCTAGAAAAAAAGTAACAGCACAGTGGCACTCAGAGCACCGCCTTCCTTAGCTAATTTCAAGACTCGCGTCTCCACCATTATAACGCTCCCTCACTCAAGTAACAACAGAGTTTTTAAAGGATTCCAAGCTAGAAATTGTGGAACATCCTCCCTACACTCCTGACCTTGCACCCCGCGATTTTAGTTTATTTTCTACATTAAGTCAGTTGAAAGGACGCTACACATGACAAGTTGCAGGATGCGTGGCAACAAACCTGTGCAAAAGTCCAAGCAGAAAAGTGGGAAATATTAACAAAGCGATTTAGCCTATGAAAAAATGTATCGCGGGTGAATTATTTTAAAAAAGAATAAAAAAAAGCAGCGTATCTTAAAACTTTCGTAGCAACCTACGTAGGTATAGGATCTGTTTTCTTGATAGGAGTTATATCACCTGTACCACCAAAGTGAATAATTGAATAACAGACAACCTTCCAAGAATAAAGATACTACTATTGTTTATTATTATTATTACTTATCATTATTAGCTAACCAATTTTTTTAAAAAATATATCTGAGAACTTTTCTAAATTTCATGACCAGTTTAAATCCAATTAACTTGTCGAATTATAAACAATTTCATTATTCCATCAACCCCCCTTTAATTTTTTGATACATTCGGTTATAGACAATGGGTATCTCCGAAATTTACGCAAATGGTACTATAACTTTTAACATAAAAAAGCACATTTTGTACAAATGCCGCGTGTCCAGAAACCATCTTCATAGATTGCAAACTTTTTTATTTATTGCCAAAAGTTATTCTTCATAAAAAGTTCTGCTTGTTGAGAAAATATCCCTCAAATTAAAAACTTTGACCCAGTATATATACGGGGTGTCAAAAAAAGTAAAAAACGATAAATGTCGTAGAAGGAAAACTTAATTTAAATTGCAAAGTACAATAATGTAAGAACGTGTCATATCCACTGAAAAGTGATCGAATATGAAATCTGACAAAATAACTTTATGGTCATTCATATGTACCCATGATTTTTTTTAAATTTTGAAATACATGTTTTTAGTGTCCGTTTTTAGTCCGTCCGTCTGTCACAGGCGATTTCCTCTGAAAATATTCTATGTAAAAAATTTAAAGGTACATATGAATGATCATACATATTTTGTCAAATTTCATATCTGATCACTTTTCAATTCTGGACGACACTTTCTTACGTTATTGTACTTTGCAATTAATAATAATAATAAAAATTAAAGACAGTTTTCCTTCTACGGCATTTGTCATTTTTTACTTTTTACCATAACGTAAAAAAAATAAAAAAAATTCCCATTTGTTAAGATGGTTTCTGTACACGCAGTGCCGGCTTATGAAATTTCAAAGTTGTATATCTCTGTACCTTCTTACAGGACCCGTACTAAAATTAGGGGTTTTAGTAGCGAGCCCCCTGGGAATGTTTTGGTAAAGAAAAAAAACATTTTGTAATTTGTTAAAAAAAGTTGAATTTTTTAGCCCTCCCTGGGGAAAAAAAATTAACGCGTTTAGGTATTTTATTTATTATTTCTTCTAAACAAATTTTACATCATTTTGTCGAGAATTTTTGAATTTTAAAAGAAAAAAATATGTTGGTAGAAAGTTATAGTCATTTGAATTTTTTTAAACCTAAAATATAATTTTAAAAAAATTCAAATGACAATAACTTTCTACTAACACGTTTTGTTCTCTTAAAATTCAAAAAATCTCGACAAAAAAATTCTCGACAAAATGATGTAAAATTTGTTTAGAAAAAATAATAAATAAAATACATAAACGCGTTCAATCCACCCACCCCCCCCCCCCCGGGGGTCTCTCTTAAAATCATCTTTTTTTCGAAAATTACAAAATGTTTTTTTTTCTTTACCAAAACATCCCCAGGGGGCTCACTATTAAAACCTCCAAATTTGGTACGGGTCCTGTAAGTAGGAACAGAGATATAAAACTTTGAAATTTCAAAAGCCGCCACTGTGTACACGCTGTATCATATATGAACTCAACAGCTGAACATTTATCTAGCAGTTTATTACAATACATTAGAAGTGTTTTCATATAATGTAATTAAAGGTTATCACAAATTTATTAAGCAAAGTTGAACCTTAAAATAAGAAAATATAAAACTTCGCAAACATCGAGAATTAACTATTTCATGATTTAATTCCCAACATACTTTTGATATGAAAGAGGCGAAAAGAGACAAAGACTACGGATTTATTTTGGAGTAGACATAAATATTGATTCCTAGGCCCTAATTCCAATTCATTGAAAATAAAGCTTGAAGTATCAATAAAGTTGAACGATGGACTCCCTAAACCATGTGATGATGAGTAGGAGTATTAGTATGAAAATTAGGACTGCAACGCATACAACCTTGACCCAATTCGTTCAGTAATAAATTAAAGGGCTCTTTATTAACTATTATTATCCAAGAAAGCTTATTAAAAAACTCAATGACAAGGAAACAAATCTTATTTTAAAAAGGACATATAGAAAAACACAAAAGCAAAGGGAATGAAACTCATACACAAACAGTAATATCGTAATATAAAAAATTAATTTGAACGAAAATATTTTATATTTGGTAAAAGCCTCACATGGTAAATCTAATTTAAACTTATGTCAAAAAACTTGTGCCATTTTGCCGGCAGTTTCCAATAGTGTTTGTATAATTGATGTAGTCCTGTTCTAAGCTAACTCCCTTACTAAATAAATCATTCTTTAATGCGAAAACAGTATAAAACTTTGTCTTTTTTTCGTCCTCCAACCGTTAGGATATATTTTACTTTCAAAAATTATGTAGTTGTGAAATTACTTACGTGGAGAATAACTGCGTGACCTTGAATATCTTCTTCGGCTCCTGCTACTACTATAATATGGTGATGGAGAACGACGATGGTATCTAGAGCTTCTATAATAATCACTAAAAAAAGAAATAAAAAAATTAATAAAATATAAAATTTTTTAGAGATCGCACGATATGACTTTATTTTGCCGATACGATATATCGGCCGATACCGATATTTACATACATGCCGATATACCGATACCGATATATCGTATCGGCAAAGACATTCGTACATGTTTCAATGTTTAGTTTTTATCAGGGTTGGAAAAGGTCATGACTTTTATAAAAAAAAAAGTCTAGGCTTAAATCATGTGAATTACTCATGCCAACCTTGGTTTTTATAACGTCGAATATAAATAAAAAAGTACAAAATACGGTTCTGAACCTCCAATTCGCTAAATCCTGTACGTGTTCCGTATCAATTTCCGTTTTTCGTTCATGCGTTTTCTGTTTGGGCGAAAACGAAAATCGGGGAAGTCCCGGTTTATCATTCTGTCACGTGGTAACGCGGTATAACGTTTCTGATTGGTGAAGTTTCGGGGAAGTCCCTGTTTAATGTTTTCAGTATTGCTTTGTGAAATTCTTAATTTATTTCTCCGGAAAAAGGCCTCAGTTATACTACAGTTATGTTATAAATGATTAGATATTATTAGTGACATTAGAAGAGGCACAAAAATGTATTTTATTTTATTATATTTACGAGTATTACCTTTCGTAGGTATATGCAGTAAGAATCCAAAATCCTTCGTTTTATATGTGCCAGTATATCGGCAAGTTTCCTGCCGATACGATACGATACCGATAATCGGCAACAACCGCCGATATGCCGATATAACGATATCGGTATCGTGCGATCTCTAATATTTTTTCACTACTATACCAAGACGGGACTTTGAAAAGCATTACGATTTGTTTCTTTCCGCTACATAAACACTCTTGTTCCAGAGAGTTCGATATAATAACAGAAAAGAAATTATCTTCCTGTTTATACAGAGTTATACCACATGATAAAATGATAAACTCCAAACAACACAGGGTAAATAAGTCTAATGAAAAGTTACACTTTAATCATCTTTTTATGCCATGATTTTGTTTCCCACGCTTCTTCACAAGAAAACTCTAGATCTCTTTTTGTTATGGTATTATGGAAGGCATATCAGGTAGTGTTGTAAATATCCGTATTCTTTAGATATCCGAATAATACGGAATCAGCTAATATCCGTATCCATTATCTGAATACGTATCCATTTCTTGACCCGCGCGAAAGCGGTTACAAATCATGTATACGTATGCAACACTAAAACATTTTCTATCCGGATATGGCTAGGTAGGTCGATGCGGTATCATATCATTCGACGTCGAAGGTTAGGGATAAGAAGGCACCGTCGTTCGTTCTCGTTTGAATTCGGTTCGGGTGAGGCGGGCCAAGTTTAACCAATGGGTCTCATCCCATATGATACCCGTTACCCCGATAACTATGCTATCTTTTTTTAAGAAATGTCATTAGAAAGAGAAAGCATAAGATCCACCAAATCGCAGACCGTGTTGTTCGCTTACACTCGATTCCGATTCCGTTTTCTCTTTCCATTTTGCATTAGTAACCACCCGATGCGAATTTATTTTGATTCCGAATCCGTATTCAAGTTCTCGGCCGGTTACGGATAATCCGGATTCTTTTAATATTTGGATCCAACGGATTTTTGGATACGTATCCTTACATCACTAATATCTGGTAACATTCATTCTGTATCTCAGGGTAAAACTATATTGATTCACACAATACAAATTTCATAGCAGAGCTGAAGCATGTTCTTTTTAATTTTTTTTTGCAAGTTGCACTATGACTTAGTTATGAATACTGCTATTTAGAACAAAATAAAAAATGGCAATATTGAAAAAACTGCTTTTGTTATTACACATGGTCATAGTGGCAACTTGCAGATTAATTTTAACAAAATATAAATGTTGAGCGCTGAATAAGTAAAATTTCTGGCAGTAATTAATTATAGATCAGATGCTGCAATGGGCCTATCAGGTTAACGCAGTCCTGGCTAGGATAATTATATTGTTAGGTATTTAAGACACCAGATGGATTTAAATAGTATTTTAATGTTTTATCACGCATGTATACGGGGTGTTATGGAAGTCACTGCATATATTATAATAGGTGACCCCTGGGGTAGTCTAGAGACACTCAACACTTTTTTTGGTTTAATTAAACAACTGCAAAAGTTTCTCTAATATCCAAAAACCAGATCATTCGCGCGGTCGGTGTTGCGATGTTGCCAAAATTTAATTTTTGAGAATATTATGATTTAAATTTACTCTACTAAAAAAAAAAAAATTTCGCTAGAACTGTCCAACAATAACCTATTAATAATTTATAATTGCCAAAAACGCATAAAACTTTAAAAAATTTCTTACACAAAATACGATACATCCTACATTTTTAAAAATGAACCTATTAGATACAGGATCTATTTTTCCAAAAAACAATTTCTGTATGTGTTTCTTTTTTAACATCCTACACCTCTTAACATTTTTGAGAAAACTATATCCGAAAATCCGATCAAAACAAACTTCGTAAAAGTTTTGCAGTCAGTGACGCTTTAAAATTTGATCGCATCACATAGAAACTGTAATGGCAGCCGGCACTCATTTATTATTAATTACTATAATTACTAATGGAATGAAAACATTGCCCACTGCGGTAATTAGCAAAACGGACGCTAAGGGCGCAACGTTCCTAATTTGAATCACCAATGAAAAATAGACATTATCTCGCTCTTGCTTCCCTTCCCCCTCCCCTTCCCCCGTCTCTTTTTTCTTGTCGATTTGCTGGAATTTAACAGGCACGTGATTAGTCGAACTGTTGACAAAAAGGCTTGTGCCTCTCAAAAATTACGAGCTTAACGTGCAACAAAAACATTGTTTTTTGGTTTTTAATAGTGCGGATAGTGACAAAATACCGTGACAACTTTAAAGTATTGTTTAATTCGTTCTTGGAACTTTTTTTAGTGTTAATTATTTATCAAGCGTTGCTTTATTGCATTAAATTATTGGCTGTACTGTGCTATCAATGTTTTTTGGTATATTGGTATTTGTTAATCTTAAACATTTTCAAAAGGAGTGCATTTTAAAGGGATTTTACTACAAAGGTAACAATAACATTTCTTATGTTGACTTGTAACATTGATAAGTAAAAATTGATAGAATTGGCAACTTATTCAGTATCATGTGTTTCCTGCCAGTGGAGGGTACCGCTAGTTAGAGAAAGTTTAAGGGGCGATTACCACCTTATTATTGCGAATGGCCATTGTAAATATTTTTCTTCAATCTAAATTCTTACCAGGATTTACAGGTTTCGATATATGCAGTGAATTTCATAACACCCTGTACAATCAGTAATATCATACAGTATAATTTTCTGGTATCGTAATATAGGGTCAATTTTGATATTCTGCTGCTCAAATAAAGATTATAAGTTTCATTTAAATTGAAAATATCATGATCGTATCTTCTTTATGCATACTTAATAATACCGCTCAATTTACAAAAAAGAATTTGCGTGTTGTTTCGTTTTCAAGAAATGGAGATTTTTATAACATGGTAACGCGTAATAGAGATGAGTTAAGTGTTTCCGTTTACCACACCATATTGTATAATAAGAAAAAAATCTTATTGGGTGCATGAAGATATACAATGCACTGCCTCCTATTATAAAACAGACGTCCAAGGCTAGTAAGATTAACTCGTTAGTTGAGAATAGTATATGACATAACAAGTGTTGAAAGTGACATTTTTCACACGAGTGGGAATGCTGTCGCACGAGGCGACAGCCGAGTGCGATAATTCCACGAGTGTGCGAAAATTACTTTCACACGAGTAATGTACAATATTTTTCCTACAACCACAAAAATATTTACAAAAAATCCTCAATTTCTGTCTTTTAAAACCCCCACTTTCAACACTAATATTTTCATCAAGTGTGCTGAAAGTAAAACAAATGAAATTGGCACCATCTATTTAAATGTCATGTTGACAAGTACTTTTCAGCACACGTGTGATATAAGGCACTTTCTCGCCAAGTTAAGCGTGCTTTTTTACTCACTTTCATAGGTGGTCGTAGGAAAAAAATATTACTCTTTAAATGATTATCTCAATAGCTGCTAAGAAAGTGATGGCATGATGACATCTTTTTTTAATGCTATTTCTTACTTTTGACCTCTGATGACACAATCATTTTTAATTTTACACTATTTCTAAATGTGCATCTATATTTTGTCTTATCTGTCTTTATGTATATAATCATACGTTAATGTTGTCTTTTGTATGTTTAATTCACTAATAAATTAGCAAATTTTAAAACATTTTTGTATATATAAAATTATATTTGAATTTTTTTTACTGTTGTGATGTGTATGGAAACGTGCGAATGTGTGTATGTATGTATTATATTTTACTGTTCTCTGCATATGCTTGTCTTATGATATCAATATATTTGCATTTCTTTAACTACTATGTTTTTCTACATTTCGGTTAGTGATTAAATTATGACGTAAATGTTCAATTTTCTTCTCTAGGCGTGTTCGGTTAATCCTCGGCGAGGCCTCAGATGCCTCTGCGCGCCAAAATTCCGTTCGGTAAATGTCTTCGAGCGAACCGAGGAAAAATACACCGCGTTCGTTTATTCCCAGGCAGAGAACTCTGAGCTTCATCTTTTTCGTCGGAGGATTTTGACCGATTGAACGGAGAATCCAAACATCTGATCAGCTGATCACTTGTTTAGATATTTAGATGAAAAATGAGGTTAAAAAGGGGATTGGATTGAATGGATTGTTTAATTTAGAAAAGAATATTGTTGTCGCAAAAAGATTGACCACTTTGTAATTTATTTCGTTTTCCTTGCTGTACCTTGTTTTGGGTTTTTTTCGTGATGAGTTTCGCAAGAGTAGATGACCACAATTTTCACACAATTACTCTTCAAAATGAAAATAACTCCTATAACTGTCTGGTAACCAAAGAAGAATATAATAAAATTAATAACGGAGGTATGTATGTCTAAGATAAAACTTTTTCATTTCATGGACCTGCGTTTTAAAAGTATACTTTTGATGATGCTTCATCATCATCTTCCATTATAAGTTCATGTCCTAGTTGAATAATAGGCACTAGTAAAATCAGACCCCTGTTTAAAACACAGAAAAACGGTTATAGTGGTTTAGAAAGTTATTAAACAATCCGAAAGAGTTTTAAACCTAAACAGTTCAAATTCAAAAATCAGTTTAAGGTTCAAACAAAACAGTAGCGAATTCCATTGAGAAAACTGCTGCAATGCCAATGTATTTGTATCCTTCCTTCCCTACTGTGGGACAGAGAAAGAGAATTTCTGTCCCTATTCCACAGTATAGAAAAGAAGAGGATAGGAATAGACTGACACGGCACCAGTTGCCCAATGGATTTCGACATAGATTAAAAATTGCGTTCGGTAAATCCCGCGATCGTCGGAGTGCTCTGTCGATCAGCTGTTACACATCTGCCGTCTGTCTGATCTCGTCCGCGAGGATTAACCGAACACGACTATTATTTATGACAATAAATGCATTATTATATTGTTACAAAAAATGCGACATAATACCCAATTTTGGACCATGGTACCAATATTTAAAATTTACTTACTCTCTATCTCTGCGTCTGTCATAGCGGTCATTATATTTACTGCAAAAAAAGAAGAAATATAATTAGGACCTGATGGTTATATCAAAGTGTATTTATCCTTTATTTTGATAATGTCTAAAGTATCCTTTAAGTTACCTTTATAATCTCTACAAGACAACTCCTAAATATCTTTAAATATAATTTATCCAAAAGAAAATTATTTATTTCGTTATTTTTGAAATAAATATACATCTCTTGGAATTGACATTAACAGCTTAGAATCGTCTATACAGAATATTTATAAACATATACGAAAGAAAACAAAAACTGAGTTAGTTTGAAGTGAACTAGAAAAATTTATTAACAAAATTATACTTACTATGTAGGTTTACCCATGTAAATACCAGGTGTTGGAGTATGAGCTCTTTCAGTAATAGAGAAATCAACACGAATACTTTTACCATTAATTTTCATTCCAGTACATTGTTCTTTGGCTACTTTAGCGTCTTCGGAACTTTCAAAATATACAAAAGAAAAACCTCTAGATCTACCGGTCTAAAAAAAATGACATTTAAATAAGTGTACGCTTGTAGAAAAAAGGGTTACAGAAGACTTCTGAATCTTGCAACTAAGGTGCGAGACGGAAAAACGTCAGACCACAGTATTTAATTGCTTTGGATCGGTGCATTTTCGATTTTCTACCCGGGCCGTAAGTTTCAAAAGTCTAACTATCTTAGCGAAAAATGTTTTAACCACTAAATAAACGTCACATAATAAAATTAATAGATTTGCTTCTCTAAAAAATATATAAGATTGATCTAATTGGACAACAACGGGTTTAAATTGAAAAGTGTAAGAATAAGACAGCTAAGTTCTGTACTATGAAATTTATAAAGAACCGGGTAATTTAGGTATTTTCCACAATAACAGTTTAGGTATTTTCCACAATCACAGAACTAAATTCACGTCTGCAACAAGGTCCAAGATAAAAATCGGTATAACACCAAGCAAATCAAAGAAATAATAGCTTCTAATGACGATTTATGTACAATGACAGGACAAAAACTTGACAAAAGTTAACTGATCAACTAGACTATCTTCTAAATCAGCACTAAATCTTAAACATTTCTAGCGTTCTGATGGTAAGTTTTGAGTTACGTATGCAGTAACTCAATAATAAATATTAAGCAAAAAAGAGTAACTTATAAGTTAAGGTAGCTAAAACAGACGTTGCAATAATCTTTTTTTTTTTCATAACAGCTGCAAGATTCGCTTTTAGGTTAAGTTAATTTAAAATTCGTATCTAATTTTAATTAAACTCGTACGTTCAGATTCACTAAGAAGGTTTAAGATTTAGTACTGGTTTGGATTAAAATCTTCTAGTTAATCAGTTATGTTTTGACAGGTTTTTGCCCTATCATTGTTAGTAAGTCGGCATTAAAAACTTATGAATTATTCTGATATTTCAGCGATTTGCTTGGTTTCCAAATTATTTTCATCTTGGAACGGGTTGCTAGAATGAATTTAGTTCTATTATTGTCGAAAGTACGTACTAAAAATGCCCTTTTCTTTATAAATTTGCGAAAAACTCAGAAACAAATTCATTAGTTGTCTTATTCTTACACTTGTCTGTTTAAAACTTCTGGTTGTCAAATTAGACTGGACTAGCGTAGGAGACTCTTGCCGATAAATTCTTAACGCTATACAGGGGCTACAATTTGTATAACACATTGCAAAATAATTTGTGTATTTTCAGAAGGACTGGCTGGTCCGGTAGTCAATATTCTTTTTTTAAGGTCGCTCAATGTCAAAATGGATGCTAAAGTGGCAGCTTTACTTTTAATAGAAGGCTAGGAAGAAGATATAGTTGAGTTATTATTTTCCATTGTTTATAAGTTCCTACAATCCTTATTTTCATCGTCAAACATTTTTGACAAAGCAAATAATAAATGTCATACTTTGAGCGGTTGAGATGCAACAGCCAACTGCTCACAATCGAAAAAGATGGGAGTGACTGCCAGACATTACCGCCAACCGCGATGGCCGGCAATTCTACCGAAATAACACCTAGAATACCTATGGGTGTAGTAAGTAAATAGTTTGGTTGTGTTGTCGTCGAAGTCGACCACATACTAACCACCCTTTAGTGGCCGCTTGAAGGCCCATCTACCACACAAGCTTGGTACCAGAATGTGTGGAAACTTCATTTTCGGTAATCATTTACGTGAAATATTGAAGTCCACAGGTTTATACGACTGCCAGAGTAATGGATATAATGCAACACGAATATAGTGTCAGCATATCCCACTATTAGACTGAGTGACTGCAGGTTAGTCTACATCAAGTACAAGAAAAGAAACTATTTCTTGGGAATAATAGGTAAATAAGAAATCGCTGGTTTGTCAGATCATTCATTGTCCAATTTTGCAATACATGTTCACTTTTGCGATAATTATTAATAACAGACGATAGCCAGAAGCATTGCTTTTTTTCATCTCTCGTTTATATTTTATCCTTTTAACTATTTAACTCGAACAGCCTTTATTCCTTAGGCAGGTAATCTGATCCGTATTTCCATAAATAAAATAGATAGATCCATAGATAAAAATTATTATACTTGTTATAAATGTAAATTTGAGTTATATTATTGGTAAACAATAAACACCCTTATTGAAAAATCAAAAGTAATTTTTTAAATAATTTTATTCTTTATAGGCAAATTCTTGGAGATAGCAGCTCCATACATTAATAGAAAATTCATAAACTGTCTTAAAATAACTGCTAACTCCATTTTGATAAGTAATATTAACCCTCTACCAGCATAATATAATTTCCAATAATGATCGACATCGACAAACACAGGAGTAACCAAAACCACGTGACTGTATAGATATAAAAACAACGCAAATACCGGAGATAGCAGCATTTCGTCGGGTAAATTTGAATTGCGTGAAGATAGCATTCTTGACACAAATATCCATTAATTTATAATTTAAAAGGAGAAAGCGTTTTTCTTACTAGAATAGTTTTTCCCTCTTTTAATAATGCCAAAAACCCCATTTTGACCTATAAGTGGAGTTAGCAGGTTAACACTTTTCACAGACGATAAGAAATATTTTTTCAAAAAAATTCATTAAAATTGGTACCGGTTCTGAGAATTCCGAAGTTTCAACGATTTATAGGCTTCATTGATTGGACTATCTTGCAAAATGACCATTTATTGCAAAACTAGCTTGCGCCCGCGACTTCGTCCGTGGTATAACAATTTTCCTCCATTACAAATTTGAACCCCCATTTTACCCCCTTAGGGGTTGATTTATTAAAAAGTGTACAACACGTGTTTAATCATTTATTTTGGGAGTGCTTCTATGAAGTTTGAAGTTAACAGGACCAACTAATATTTTTTGCCATACAAACTTTCAACCCCCTTATGATTCCTTTAGGGGGTTGAATTTTGAAAAATCCCTCCTTAGTGAGTCATTATAAAATAAAACTACTAACCAAATTTCATATTTAGAGCTTCAGCGGTTTCGGCTCAGCGATGATGAATCCGGATGAGTCAGGACATGTTATTTTATATACACACACACACACACACACACACACACACACACACACACACACACACACACACACACATATATATATATATATATATATATATATATATATATATATATATATATATATATATATATATATATACATATATATATATGTATATATATATATATATATATATATATATATATATATATATATATATATATATATATATATATATATATATGTATATATATATATATATATATATATATATATATATATATATATATATATATATTATATATATAATACATATATATATATATATATATATATACATATATATATAGATTGGATAGAATTGGGGGACCAAACCTAACGTACATTTTTCATAGGGAAGTTTCTTTCTTGTATTCGATGACATGTATTAAACTGCAGTCGCCGCTTCAACTATATTTTGCGTTGCGCCTGACTAGCGACAACTTTGTATGTAGCATTATCCACGTATTGTGACGACTCACTTCTGTTACGGTTTGTGATCTTTAATAGTCAGCGCATTAAAGTCTACAAACAACCCCTGTTTTATCGTTATGGCATATTTATGCTGTGGTATGAGCGTATGAGTGAGTTAGTTTAACCTTACAGTAAGAGTACAACCATTTATGATACGGTCTTTTGTCTAAACACAGCAATATAGATCAGTAAAATAGCACTGCAAAAAAAAAACAATCAGTAGTTTAACGAATAGTTTCTAATAAATCTAAGTAAAATATTTTGACATAAAATGCCCTTACCAACAATTCCAACTTACCTTAGCATCAATAACCACTTGAACCCTCTCGACTGGCCCGTACTTGCTCATAATATGGTACAGCTCATCTTCGGTCGTGTAGACGCTGAGACCAAACACACCTAGACAACGACTCGGTTTGGGGTTGTCACGGGTACCGGTGTGACGCCTGCGACTAGACATAGGACTGTGTGAGTCAGAGCGCCGGTTTGACGAACGCGAATTGCTGCGCGAATATCTCGAGGACTTGTGACGCCTGTCTGAGCGTGATCGACTGCGCGACCTGGAAGGTCAAATCACAAAAACACCATTCAATTATTGACTGTCCGAGGACGCTTAAGTTGTCCAATTATCGAATCTGTATTAATTATGGTGAGTTATTTACTTTATAAGCGTACTTTTGACAGGACCAGGTGTGTATGTGTTAATATGGGTGCTTTTTGAGCGTTTTAAATATGACGATTACTTTTATTTAACGAAGCACTCCGGTTATTCGGGTTCACAGAATCGAATATTCTCATATAACTAAGACACCTTTTATACACTAATGAGATACTAATCTTACTAAAAAATATATAACATATTTTTCCTACAACTACATTTATAGATCTCATTGACACGAAAAGCTAATTGATCACTTTAAATAAACCAAGCATAACTCAATTTATATTTTAGTGACTACTCGAACTTGAAGTTAAATTTTTTTTTAATCTATTTCAAATTTTACTCTTGCAAAAGTAAAATTTTGTTTGTTTTTCTTTAACACTTATAATCTGATATTGTTACTTCTTAACGATTCAAATAAAGATAAATTCCTTGGTTATGATAAAAACAAGTCCTAATTTACCTTTTCGACCTGAAAACCCCAATATCCCTGAGAATACTCACTTAAGAATATAAGAAATCATCTATAAAGGTCCTTAACTCTTATCAGTGGTTTACTTAAAGTTATGTTTGATTCAGTTTGTATTTTTATGTATATTTTGTTTTTGTTACAAAGTTTCATTAAAAACTATTATTGTCGAGGAATGACATTTTATTTAAATCCTTTTTAGTAAATCGATATTAGTATTTGCAGAACTTCTTTTTTTATTACCACAATCCGATACTGCTTTTACTCATCCCAGTATTGGTAGTTTTTGTTTAAAACCGTCTCAATTTTACAGAATCGATTTATCAGTTGTGGCGTGTTATAGACGTTAGCGAGCACTCTATGTATGTATGTTACGGCTTGGCCAGTTTCTGCTCAAACAATCGATAAATAAAAAATAAACTAAGATTTCGATTAATGCAAAATAAAAATCATATACCAATCTACCGTCATTTGGATAAAATGTAGATAGTTTACACCTATAATTGCTACTTACATTATGTCAAATACCTTGTTGACTAATACAAAGTAAGTAAGGAAAAGGTCAAGAATCACGGCATGTAATAAGCTTTTGTTGGCAAGAATAAGCCAGCACTTAAAAATATCTGATTGACAAGAATAAGACAGTACTTAAACATAACAAAAGTTCCATTAAAAAGATAAGGACCATCAATAGTTTATTTATACTTCAGAATTTTAAAAAACATATTACTTGGACCACTTCCAAATTGGTGCAAAACATCTTTTACACTGATATATATTAAAGGAAGACCTTTAAGAGATTAAACAACTCAAAAACCAACACCACTTGGTTGATATTTTTAATACTTTGAAGAGAAAAAGGTGTAAATAAACAAGCATTTCCCGAAACTAGTAAAATATGACTTATTTTTAAGGTGACGACTATTAACTTAGTGAACGTAATATAAGAAACAAAGTATTATGTAATTGATTAATCGTAAAAAATAATTGTTCTTTCTTAATTAACGTTTGTTAAAAATTAACCAAAAATTAGCATATTATGAAGCAAACTTTGCAAGGTTTATATCTTGAATTTTTGTGCATTATAAAAGAATATACAAAAAGCCCAGAAGCTATACATTTCAGCAAAAAAAAGTAAGAGAAAACAATGAAAGCGTATGTACGTCGACTTCTGGGTTTTTCTTTAAAATATTTTGGATAGTTTTCTGAAAATCTTGTTCAAATTTAGGACTACTTTTAAAAGATCAAACGTAAGTAAAACTGGTTTAACGTTACTGACGGCCTTTAGGCTTTAAACGCATTATTGACGATGTTATATTATGACCAGTCAGAACTATATTAGTTAATTCTTCCTTAAATCACTTTCATCAGAATACCAAACTATAATTTGTTTCGAGTTTTGAAAATGCCCGATATACGTATCAAAGATATGATATATTTTAGATAAATATCTTGATTTCCAGAGCCATTATATTGTCATTTATCTTGGCACAGCACACGCAGCAGCATTACCTGCACTCAAATAAAACTGCAATTAAAGCTTTGTTTTGCCCTATAAAAACTCACAATCGTTTTTCATAAATAATAGCAGTAGAAATGTAACAAGGATTGAGTCTTGCATTTAGAGGCGTTTCACACACGACCGATGGTCAGTCCTGATGATCGGGCGAAAAAAAATGAACTGACCATCAGTCGACTATTTTGTTTCCACGTGGATTCGATTCATCAGTTTTAAAAATGCAACAGCGCGTGAAAAAATTACGAGCAAAGAAAGAGAAAGTTTAGAAATATTTGGGTACATCATTACGTCTAAAACGGCCCATAAAAGTGCATTTTTTGTCACCCTATATACAAAGTTCAGAGATGAGCAAATTTTATGTACCTATATCAGCAACATCCGCTCAAGCCGCATCTTTCAGATTACGATTTTTGTACTCCTCTGATGATTTATCCCATATTACTCATCTTTGTTCAATGGCACTAATTGAAATTTCTGAGTCAAACAGTCCAAAAAACAACACCGCATCAAAAATGCAACCGACAAAACGCATGCATGTGAAACGTCAGGTCTGACTAATGGCTTTAACCAATCCTGACGTTATGGACACGTACGGGCTCGACCGATGCCCGACGTTTTTCACCGGTGGACTGATGATACGCGTTGCATATGAAAGGGCCAATTTAAATAATGGTCCGGTCTCATCAGGACTGACCATCAGTCGTGTGTGAAACGGCTCTTAGTCTGCTTATTCACAATTCTTTCTTATAGAATGCCTAATTTTATATTGAAACCAGCTTACTACTGATATATTGATTGATTAATTATTTTTTATTAAATATTTAGTTATACAATGGTATAGTTTGTTGTTATTCTCACGTCTTCTGGAAGAAATGTACATGAATAGCTTCAATTCGGCTTCGCCTCGGTCGAATCACTGTGAAATTCAAACTGATTCGGTCGAATCGAAAAAAAGTCGCTTCGGCGCATCCCTAATTCAAACCTATGTTTTTCCTTCCAACTATAACTATATCTGTAGATTATTGACCTCTAAATATTTATAGTCCTTATTCTTCCTGGTAATTGTACATAGTAAAAAAATCGCCGCAGTTTCATTTTATATTGCTAAATATTGATACTTACTTCACTATGGATAACAGAATTAGACATTTGGTTGGCCATATTACCATTTATTTTTCTTTTAAGTAACTATCCGTTTAAAGTTAAAAATATCAATGAAAAAAATATCTTGATTAAAAAACCCATTTAGATGTATTTGTCTATGCTTTTTAATTTTTCTCCATTCATTTTTGTTGCTAAAATGCAAAATCTTCAAGCTTTAGACTTTGTCGAAATTGAATGAATGATAATATTATGGGGATTTTTAGTATAATTTATTGGAAGGAATAAAACTATTCATTCATGGCTTTTTTTGCTTAAAATTTTTCTATTTTAATTTCAAATAACGGTTTTTGCATTGGAGTAAAAGGATAAAAATATCAAACCAGAAATAAGATGTACAGGTGCAAAGGACAATAACACTTTCGCTTACATCCTAAACAGTAATTTTTTACGGTATGACACCGCAAAAATAAAAAGCCAATAAAAATAAAGCAAATTCTGAATCCAACCCAGACATCGCCTTAGTCCAAACGTGATACCATCTAGTATTGCAGGGTTGCCATATTAAAAAAATAATTTCAATTTAATTTTGATTATCGCATAAGCCCAAAATATATTTTTTGTAAAATACTATTTTACACTCTTATCTACTATTCATTTCTTTTAAAGAAGCATAAACGCAGCGCAGCTTTAATATGACAATATGCAATATACGAGTATGTATATCTCAGTTTACATTGTTAATTCTGACTATTTCAGTCCAAGTTTCAAAAAAATTTAGCACGGGGAATTCGTTAACTTAAAGCAGTAATAGGTAACATCTCAACTATTTGGATTTCCTAACGTTATTGCTGCTTTGTCATTTGCTACAAAAAAAAACAAGGACTTTCCACGATAAACACGTAAAACAGAATTGTCCTTTAACAAGCTGCCGCGCAAAAATCCGATTATCGATTTTGCTATGCTATGATTGATTTTTTGTAGCACATGATTGAGCAACAATCTGACAAAAAAAATTGTAAAGATGTTACCTCATTACTCATTACTATTACTACTCTTAAAGTTAACACAGCAAAATAGAAATATCTTTTTTTTTTAATACTAAGCTTTTTCTTATTAAGTTAAATTTAGTTTAATCTAGGCAACATTGGTTTTGTAATAAAATTAAAATGTGATATTTTACATTTATCTACCATAAAACGCTACAATAATAAAAATAGCACAATAAACGTTCTTGAAATAGTAACTAAAAATCATTAACTGGTTGTGGTCAGAATATTTTAAAGACTAATTTACTTTTAATAAAAGCATATTATATGACATTATAAAAGATGGTATCTATTTTAGGGGAGTGTCACCTCATTCAACAAGACTTATGTATAGTAATGCCTTACAATATAAACCCTGCGTTAATGCTGCTTTTAATATGGCATGCATTTGACTTTATTTTTACGTGGAAGTTGATGAGCAAATAAAAATTTCCTAACAGTTAAAAATTAAAGGCAACCCTGACAGGTGAAAAACCACACATCAAATTGACATAATATGCAGCATTTCTCAATGGAAGAATCAATGCACATCCAGTGTATTTAATCACATTTATTTCCACATGCTCGATAAGGTATAGACTTATAGACAGACATACACTGACTTAACCAATGAAAAACGCTAGATATTGTTTTAGTAGGTACCCACCTGTCACGCCGACTGCTATAATCTCTATCTCTGTCACGGTCATCGCGGCGACGATCCCTTCCTCTCCTTTCTCTGCTAGGGCTCCTATGAAACAGGTATACCATTTTAATTTACCCAACAAATAAGGTGACCAACCAATCTGATTTAACCAGAACTATACTGTTTTTGAGAACTAAGTGCTGGTTGTAAATCGAAAGCAGTCAAAAATCTGTATTTAAAGGCTATTCTGTTTTTTCTGATTTTATACCTACAATATTAATTAAGCCGTTAAAACATAAAATTATTAATTTTCCATTTTACGAGATTTATCGCCTTTTGGACAAAAGACAAATCACGATTACACATTGAAACACTAGAATCATTAACAGTCAAAACTAATTTTGATCACATGCACTGAATTTAACAACATGCTTAAAAGAAGAACTTACAAAAAAATTCACTCACAAGAACAATATTGTTTTAAAAAATCCTAAATTATAACATGTATTATTAATATGAATAAAAGTAAACCTTATTATAAAAAAATTCTTAATTTTTTATTGGCGTTCTGGTTTTAATTCAGGAGAGTTGGTCACCTTACCAATAAACCATATTATGAATACTAGGACTGAATTTTTCACAATGGAGTACTTAAGCAAAATTTTAGTATTCCGATGGTGAATGGGATAGTTATATTTAAAAAATGCCCATGAAATAGAATGTATTGTGTCCGAAAAGTCTTAGTATGAGAGTATGGACAAATATCTTTGTTGTTTAGGTGAATCTTACTGGTTAATAAATCTCCTTTTTTATGTAATTTAACTCTTTCAGCCCCCTTGAGGGGTGACGCTAGAAAGTTGAGGTCAAAAATGTTCAATGCAGCCCTATGCCGTGTGTTACCCCCCTTGAGGGGCGACGCCGGGGGCAGCTCACTTCTTTAAATCTGTGTACATACTATTGTTAAATCATTTTAAATATTTCTTAAATCCTTAGATTTTTTGGTTCTTTTTAAATCACTTACATCAATTTAACTGGCATTAAATCACTTGAAATCAAGTCAAATAACTTGATAAACTTTATATCATGTAAAATCGATTTAAATCACCATAAATGATCAGTAAATCACCAAACAATTCGTTACAGCATTTAAATTTTTTTTAAGTAGGTACCTTTATTTCTCTTATTACATTAAAAGTTGCTCAAAATGACCACCATGAACTTCTTGGCAGTAATAAAGTCGATTTTGGAGCTCTACCAAGAAGTAACACCTGGCATTCTCGAAAATGTGAGGAGTGAATTCCAAAATCGACTTTATTACTGCCAAGAAGTTCATGGTGGTCATTTTGAACAACTTTTAAAGCAACAAGAGAAATAACGGTACTTAAATTTTTAACTTTCTTTCACAATATTTAATTTTTAAATGTTTACCAATTAAAAACGAATTAGGATACGGACCCCGGGTTTGAGTTGCTAGGGTAGCATTTACAATTTTTGACCTAATCTCCTTACCGTCATCCCCAAGGGGGCTGAAAGAGTTAAATTACATAAAAAAGTAGATTTATTAACTAATAAGATACACCTAAAATTCGATGTCTCTATCTTTACTAATAGCAAAGATATTTGCCCATACGAAGACTTTTCGGACATATGCTTTCCTATCCTATAATAAAAAGAATTTTGAAGTGATCCATAATTTTTAAATTGATAAATAAAAGCCTATTAAAATTCAACTGATTTAAAAACTCCAGACAATGACATAACACTTTCGTGTATGATCAGCATTTTATGACTTGATCGCCTGAAATCAAGTGATCCAGCATTTGAAAGCCTATTTTAATCCTGTGTCAGTTTAATTAAGTACATAGACGGTACAGTGTAGCCGCACGTAGAAAAAGGTTAACAAAATGATATTTTATAGACTTTTAGAACATTTTAAAAAATAAGTTTACATAAATAAAGACAAATACATATTAATTACAGATACCCATAAGGAGTGCGTTAGAAAGGAACAGAACACAGCATTTGTATTAAATCATTGAAATGAACAACTTGCCTATAAAAAAGGCCCTGTATTGCTAAGTTCATATGTTCATTTCAAAATGGTATATATGCTCTCTCCAAATAGTATAGTATACATGCATTTTTATTTAAATTCAAGGATTAAAGGTTAGTTGCACAGCTTGCTTTTAGTCTAAAACCTCTCAGTGCATTTTGTAAAACCCATTTGTGCTAAATCTTTTAAAGGGAGCGTATAAACAGTTTGTGACATAGTAAATATTATTTTGCAAAGTTTTATAAAATTATTTTCTTTTTTAAAATTCTCAAAAAAAAAACTTTACCAAAACGTAAGAACCTTGAACATTTTATTTTTCATTGCTCTATACTCTATACAATGGCACCAAAATTAAAATTTAGTAAGAGCCCATTGCAATTCAGTTTCAGGCCAATGACTTCCATACTTGGACTGCTGATATTTAAAGTTCCATTCATAAAATACATACCTAGGTTGCGCAGAACTATTTAACTCCCCTATGGGCGAAATCTCTGCCACAGGAACGCATGCGCAGTATACGAATAGTCTTTTTCCCGAATTCATCAACGACAAACCGATTCCAGTCGGTCAGCGCGCTCTCCTTGTTTAGATAACGTAGTTAAAAAATATAGTATTCTTACCCCCATTTGTAAATAGCAGATGACTTTCTAAAATTTGCGGGTCTTTAGATTTGTTTTGCAGATTTTTTGCTTACCACACTCGAAAGCAGCAGTAGAGAACACGTTTTCCAATTTTTTTAATAAAAACCCAACTACGCAACAAACCTAAAGTGAAAACAATAGAAGGCATTTTATATACCAAAAGTCTGTCAAGAGACAAAAATTGCTACGATTTTTGTATCACAAATAATACGATTAAAAAGTTAGGTTGGGGTCACGTATTTTATTCAGATAAAAATAAGATAGAAACTCCAGTGATACAGATGAATAACTTCTTCCGTTTTGTTTGTTTTGTGTTAGTTTTACACTTTTATTTAAAAAAAAATATTTCGTTTTTTATAGCACACAGTGATAGGTATTTGTTTAAGTTTGTAAATTTGTTTAATAATATTTTGATATCGTAAAATTTTGTTCAGTTTTATTAAAATAAATGATAGTAGAATAAGATTATTTAATCCTATTATTTTTACTTCCTGTGCAATCATTACAGGCTCGCGATTTATCACGAATTTCGGCGGTCAATTTTACGTTTTGTTTAACGTCTTCTGGCAACACTGCAGGTAGCGCGTCGCGTCTCGGTAAACCAGTGTTGCCAAGACACGGCAATTGCCGTGTTTTCACGGCTTTTCAAACCGAAGGTACGGCCGCGGGTTTACTGTACTGCCGCGCATATAGAAACACGACTTTTTCGTTTAAAAACTCCAAACGCATACTTGGCCATTTATACACGAAAAAGGCTAAATATGAAGGTAAAAAAATGAGTAGCATTTTAATTTGCCAAACAATCCGCCCGCAAAGTAGATTTTGAATCGCTTATTTTTCCGTGTGGACAGTTGACAATGTATGAATGAAACTTCGGTTATTCACCTTGAACTGTTATGTAGTTCAAGTTTCCCGTTTGACTTTATATGCTTTCGTTATAGACGTTAGTTACTAGACTAGATGTTTATGCGTAACAGAGTGAGAGTAGCGTGAGTAACAATACGAAACTATGTTTTAATGCATGGTAGATTTGTCACCCGTCATTCTTTGCTAAGGACAGTTCTTACTTTGACCCTTATGTCCTTCCATCCTTACTTCAACCGAAAATGTCCTTACGTCACTGTATTCGATAATGTAAATTAATAATAAGTACATGCACACTAACCCTAGGTACGTACAATCCGATAAAAGGAAAGCTGTCAACAGTTTTATGAATATGCTAAAAATGACAAAGGTATTTTAACTGCCGCTGAGTCGAACAAAAATACGTGTTTACATTTAAACCGTGAATAAAAAAATCTCTTCCTCCGCCACGGCTTTTATTCTCTGTCGGTTGGCAACACTGCGCTAAATGCTATGGCGGGGCTCGTGCCCGTGTCTCGTCGTGACGTCAGTATCATTCTGGAGTTAGTAGAGGGTGCATGGAATGCATGTCTCAATTTGGCGTCACGAAAAAACCGTGTGGCTGTATTTCCACGTAAACATAATATTTACTTTGTTGAATCTAGACTGTAAAAGGGTTCTTGGCGGTGTGTCGGCCTTTTCGCTGATGGAAATCTTCTAGCAATCTTTATTTCGCTTTGCGATTGCCGGATCCATACAGATGGCTTTCATAGGTTTAATTTACGTGGGTAACATCCATATCTGTATGAAAAATATTTTTAAGTTTTCAACCTATTACAATAAGTATTTCTACATGGACATCGGCGTATTAAACTAAAAATTTACTAAATCTTTCATAAATATGTGTTCTATGTGAACTGATATACCTACCACCATACACAAATATTAAGACCCGTCCTGTAACCTTTTAACTGCGCATGCGTTCCTGTGGCACTGCGCGCGGTCGGAGAAGGAGGCATTCTTGGTTCAAGCGTTGTTAGTCCAATTTAATCTGTATGTCGCTGTTTCAGGCCGACTTAATTCAAGTGCTGCTTGGGATTGTTTTATATTTTAGGTATAGGTATTCTTCTTAATTCAATTTAAAAAATTTCTTGCTAATTTACAGACATCAACCCTGCTCAGCACTTGGTTAAAGCAGCCCTGCTGAGTACCGATGCAGTAACTGACATTTCAACTTTTATGGTATACTTGCGCTTTTGGGTTTAAATGCCTAAATAAGCGTACCTTACACAGTCAATAACACTGAAAATATGTTATTGTATTGACAAAAATATATTGTATTGACAAAAATATTGGCGTGTAAGGTGGATATATTGAGGGTTTGATGGATTGAACTGACGCGAATTCGAATTTCCGAATATTAGGCATCAATATTAGCGAATAGGGAACACTGTCAGTATTACTGACCGTCTAGGGTGCGCTGTCGCGTGTCGCTTACGTTTTACTGTACGTTTTATGCCTAAACTTAAAATTATCGTATAATACATGCCCTCTGTCGAGAATCCATTTTCAACAGGCACGGATAGTAGTAGGTTATGTACTGAAGGAAATATTGACAATAATACTTATCATGTAAGGTTGAAGAATATTGATACAGAGATTGAAGAGAATTGTTGAAATATTGTCAGTATTGATTGATATTAATATTATTGACCGTGTAAGGTACGCTTAAGGATTTTATTCAAATTTTATAGATCTCTTTAAAAACGGTACAAAAAAATAACCAGCAAGATAAACCTTTAAACTCTAGTAATATAAATATTGTATGCCATATAGGGCTTGCAATCCCGGACGTATATTTGGATCCCGGGATTGTCGGGATCGAAGAAACAAAATCCCGGGATTGATCCAGAAAAATTATAACATTAATAAAGGTAAATTACTTTTATTTATAACTAGCTTTCGCCCGCGACTGCGTCCGTGGTATGACAATTTTACTCCACTACAAACTTTGAACCCCCATTTCATCCCCTTATAGATTGATTTATTAAAAACTGTAAAACACTTGTTTAAAGATTTACTTTTTAGAGTACTTCTATGAAGTTTCGGGTTAATAGGACCATCTAATATTTTTTTATAATACTTTACATACAAAGTTTGAACCCCTGTTTCACCCCCTTAGGGGTTGAATTTTAAAAAAACCCTTCATAGTGCATGCCTATGTTACATAAGAAACCTCTGTCCAAAGTTTTAAGTTTCTAGACCCAGCGCGCAGCGGTGTGGGTTCTGCGTTGTTACGTCAGTCAATCAGTCAGCTTCTTCTTTTATATACATAGGTATAGAGATACTGTAATTTTAAAATAAAAACAAAAAGCTCATGCAGAGGACAAATAAGTAAAAGAAGAAAAAATAATTTGAATTTTTTATACATAAGTACTTAAATGAATCTTCCAGGGTTGCCATATCACGCGTTAAACATTATTTTTAGGAAAAATAATACAAGCGCTAAATTACTTAGGTTAATTTAAACATATTTTATAATTTACTTATTTCGGGATTTAAGTGCCCAATCCCGGAATTTTTCGGGACTTAATTTTTAACGGGATCCCGGGCTTTCGGGATTGGAAGCCCTAATGCCACAGCTTTACTTGGCGATTAGTCCAACTTCCCCTAAGCATAGTTGCCGCCTTTAGGCTTAGTAGGGCAGTATACACGCTGTCCAGGATAAGAAGGGTCAGTATGGGGATCTCGTTTATAGTTAGAAATGCAAAATTGGTTAAATGGGAAAAAAGTTGCGTAATTAAAGAACTAATAAAATGATGTTCCGAAATTTTTTAGATTTCTCATTTTCGAGTTATTTTGAAAAAACTGAATTTTCGAATTTTTAATTTAATTTTTTTCTGGCATTAATATGACAGGTGGGGCAAAACCAATTAAACTTCTTTGTGACAACTTTTAATGAACTTAAAGATTACGTTATCAATTTTTTTATTCGACGTTTTGTCTTTGGGCAGCGATCATCAACTTCATTTTTTTAAATACGGTCCTGATTTTTTAAGTTAAATTTTAAAGCCCTTTTTATTCTGTATTCGACAGTGTACTACACATTATGGTTAAATTACGTTTTGAATCTTTTTTCGCCATTATTAAGAAATTTCTGTGATACGGACCTGTCTCCCAGAACATTTCATATATTATTCCCGATTTTGTAATTTAATGAAGAAAATAATGACGCATACTAAATCTTCTTAATTTATTTTAATTATGGATTTGAAATAATAAAAATATTCAATTAATTGCTGTTAAAAATATTCCAACCAGTGTATACCACACATTATGGTTTAATTAGGTTTTGGGCCCTTTTTGACCATTTTAGACAAATTTTGGGTTAATATATTTTTTAGTTCCATTAAAGTATGAAATGCATTTTATAATTATTAATATGAAACAAATTTAATAACCAACCAATTAATAACAATACACCACAAATAAATGAACAAAGAACATACATGGGTGCAGGGTTGGTTTGATTTAAAATCCAATGATTTAAATCATGATTTAAATCGTGATTTAAATCAAGTGATTTTTTTGAAAAAATCAATGATTTAAATCATTTTTCTTCATAATGATATTTTATTATTAAATAATAATTACGAGAATGATTATTTTATTTTAACTCGACTTGATTTTATTATCTACCATTATAATAGGTATAGGGCAGTGGTTCCCAAATGTCTCGAAATTCTGGACCCCCAAAATTAGAAATTAGTAACATGCGGACCCCCATGAACAGTTTAGCTTCAAAAATAACAAAACAACCTTTGTTAAAAAAATATTTATTTCAAAAGTGCCGATTTATTCAACGCCTTTAATATGGCTTGGCAATTTGTTTCAGTTTTGGATGTTAATGAGAAAAATGAAATACTGTTTTTCCTGTCATAGTTCTTTCTAAATCTGGTCTAAGATTGGAACTGCCAGATTCTCCAACGTAGTGCGGTCTAATTTGACAACCAAAAGTTTTAAACTGACAAGTGTAAGACAATTCAGTTTTATGCTATGAACTTATTTTTGAGCTTTCTCACAAATTTGTAAAGAAAAGGGCAATTTTAGTAAGTACTTTTGACAAAAATACTCGTTCCAAGATGAAAATGATTTGGAAACCAAGCAAATCGGTGAAATATCAGACTAATTCATAAGTTTATTAACAATGACAGGACAAAAACCTGTTAAAACATAACTGACCAACTAGAAGTTTTCAATTTAAACCAGTACTAAATCTTAAACCTTCTTAGTAAATCTGAACGGAAATTTTTAATCTTAGATCTGAAGCAACATCCAGCCGATTTCTTTATTTGGATTTTAGCAGAATGTATTCAGAGAAAGTTTGTTCACACATACGTCGTGCAAAAGGGCATCAAGTGTTTCAAAGCAAAGGTTGTTGGACCCCCGCAAAATAACCTGCGGACCCCTAGGGGTCCGCGGACCACCATTTGGGAACCACTGGTATAGGGTATAGGTAGCTATATAATATGTACCTATTGTTTTTGTTTGTGATTTTAAAATTACCGTTTTCTGTTTCGTTTGCTGAAGTTTCAATTAATATTAATATTATTAAATTTATATTTTCTACTCCATTATTTTAATACTTACTGCATTTTAATTATTTACTATTGTAACTGTGTTACATTTGAACAAACAATAATGAAATAATACAAACCTAAATAAAATTCAAAAATTCTGACTTAAATCAAAAAAATCTGATTTAAATCAAAAAAATCCGATTTAAATCAAAAAAATCAGATTTTTTTGAAAAAATCATGATTTTTGCCAACCCTGCATGGGTGGTAGGGACTTATCACTAGTATTGCCTAACACATTCGTAAAACTCTTGTGCAGCTGTTTTAGAAATGTTTTTGAGGGTTAAGGCAACTCTAGATGTTTTTAATTCTTACTAAGGATTTGAAAAACAAATGTGTTTCAACAGCAATTGATTATTTTTCTTATTTACAAGTCATAACTAAATAAGAAATTGAAAAGATTAAGTATGCTCCATTATTTTCTTCATCAAATTACAAAATCTGGAACAATGTATGGAATGTTCTAGGAGACAGGTCCGTATCACAGAAATTTCTTAAAGGCCAAAAAAGACTCAAACCGTAATTTAACTATAATGTGTAGTACACTGTTGAATTTAAAATAAAAAGGGCTTCTAAAATTTGACATAAAAAAATCGGGCCGGTATTTGAAAAAATGAAGTTGATGATCGCTGCCCAAAGACAAAACGATTGATAACATAATCTTTAAGATCTCTAAAAGTTGCTATAAAAAAGATTTATTAGTTTTGCCCTACCTTTCATATTAACGCCATAAACAAAATAAATTAAAAATTCGAAAATTTAGTTTTTTTCAAAACAACTCGAAAATAAAAAAAAATCATTTAAAAAATTTCGGAACATCATTTTATTAGTTCTTTAATTACGCAACTTTTTTCCCATTTAACCAATGTTGCATTTTTAACCATAAGCATGATCCCCATATTGGCCCTCCTTATCTTCGACACCATGTATACTTTGCATAGTACATGATATTGTTTATCAAACTGAATAAACATTATATTTGGCAACATCAACTTTTGCCTCTTTTTAACATCTTGTATCACGAATAGAGATGGAACATTCTCTAGAATTTATTTTTCGGAAATATTCTCTGAGAAAAATGAAAACTTATCGGAAATTTGGGAGAATTTATTTTACATGCTGGAGAATTTTATGTTTCGACTGAATAAATTGAAATAACATATTTTTTACCAAAAGTAGTTTTTACAAAAAAAATAAAGATATGGCACTGTAAAATACCTAATTTAAAAAATATTTAAATTGCAATTTAATGTGATTACCCATCTTAGTTAAAATAAAGACACATTCAATTTTTATTTCCATTATTTCCAAGTAACTTCATTTATAAAGCACAACTCAGTAACACATTGTATAAAATATCATTTCTAAACAAGTTGTTTAAAACAACACAGAAAAGAATAAAGACGCTCCACGTTCCATCTATAATACAATAGCGGAATTAAAATAAATTTCCGTAAATTCTCAGGGAATATGAATTTTCCCGAGAACTTTCTTGTTCTCGGAAATATTCTCGGTAATTTTCCGGTAATTTATATTTTTCTCTAAAACCATAAATTCTCGAGAATTTATACTGGGAAATATTCTCGGTAATTTACCATTCTCCAGAAATATTCGCTTGAGAACATTCTCATGGCACATCTCTAATCAGGAAGCGTCTCAGCGCGTGTTTAAAATGGGACATGGGACCTGTATACCGGGTGCCCACAAGTTTACTGGCCAGCTCGTTATTTTGTTAAGAAATAATAATCTATAATAATAATATATCTTGATTAAATAATTGGAAATTGACATGGTTATGATCATGACGCAGTTCAAGCGACAAATGATCTCCATAGCCGCCTAGATAAAATTAGAAAGATTGAAATTTGGAATGCATCTAAATTTTTAGCTGTCCATATCTCAAGAACTATCAACTTTAGACCTGGGATGGTATATACAAAAATTATAGAGAAGTCAGATAAATTCGAATTTAGAGTTTAAAGTAGGTCATTCAATTGAAATTATTGAAGTAATTTGTGCCTGAATGTCATATTTTGTAGCATTCCGGTTGCACCGGAAGTGAGATTGTCATGACACAAGTATACAAGGCCTCTAAAAAGAAGTAAGAATAATATATTAAACTTTTCGAATATTCATTTGTTTTATGTTAAAACAGTAGAGTTTGCGGCTCTTTCGACATTTTCAAACGCCATTTTCTTTAAAGCTGTTAAAGATAGGTATGGGGTATGATAGATGTTTTATAATTAGAATTTTACGTAGAATCCAAATCTTAAAAAATATATAGGGTGTTTCGTTTAAAAGAACAAAGTTGACTGTATTTCCGGTAGAACCGGAAATGATAGTCAGATGTTCGAGCACTCAAAATCTGCATCTAAAGCAGCCATACGAGTTCCCAAAATTTCAAATCGAAATATTATTTCTTAACAAAATAACGAGCTGGCCAGTAAACTCGTGGGCACCCGGTATAAATGTCTGTTAATAGCTGAATCAATATAAAAATTATGCAAGGGTTCAATTACTTTATTTTTATGAAAAATTAGGGGAAAACACTAATTAAAAACAATTTTTAACTATGAAAATATCAGTAGACAAATAATTTATTAGGGTTAATTAAAAAAATATATGGGAGTTCTTAAATTCAGCACATTCTGCATGCGATGACATCAATTGCGTTTTGTCATTTCTCTTATGAATGTATTAGGAAGGGAGAAAATACATTGATGGATTTAAGCGCCGATTTTAATAACTTGTATACACATTAACTAACGTAGACCAAAATGGAAAAAAGGAAATTATGGCAGTCTATACATAGAGTATCAAAGTATCTTATTCAGTTCAATTGAAATGCCCAACGGAGTCACGTTAAATCCTTGAAATGTGCTTCCTTCCTCAAAATCTAATCAATAATCCTGTCAAAAATACATACAGATGACTAGTCAAGTTAAGGGTCTACATACTATGGGCACTGGCACTAGGATGTGACCACCACTAGAAAATAAAAGACCAGGACACAGCAGCATTTCATATGGGGGACGAGAAGGATAGTTTATCCTCTCTTATAAAATCATTTGTTGTTTGTTGTCGTTATAAAAGGAATAATCCATAAGAACAAATAGGATAAATTAACAGTTCCCAAATTCATATACTTTAAATAATAAAACAAACTGCCATTTTTAATGAAGGCAATTTATTTATTATAAACAGTAATCATTTTTGAGAGAGCAAAAATTCCAAAAAAAAAATAGGCATTTTAATAAATAATACTAATTCAGAAATATACCAACATTCTCAATAGGTAATGGTTTATCTGTTAACAAAAACATAGGAGTACTATTTCTTGTTTTGCATTAACATTTTATAAATTAAACATGAAATAAACTTACAATTTTTTTTTGATAAAAATTTATTATTTTCTTTTAAAGTGATACTTCTTAGATGAGTGAATTGCTTTTAAAATTGAGGGTTTTTTTAAAATGGTAAAAAATTCAGTGCATTTGTACTCTAAGTTACATCATTTCCTTAGATAAATATGTCTACAGAAATGATGCAAAATCCCTAAAAAAGATCCAAAAGTAATACTGAAATACTTCGCACTAGGTGGTCTTGTATTAATACTAAGTGCAACAACCTTTGTTAGATCATTCACTCACGGTTTAAATTTAATCCAGTCGCACGTAAGATGGGAATGGAAGATTAAGTCGATTTAAGGTTAAATAAAATTACAATGATTCATTTCTGAATTTTGCACTTCCATTGCTTGTACATAATTATTGCATTCTACTTTAATTTTTCTCTCTCACTTAATGTCTGACCCATCCTTTTCAGGACACCTTTCAAAAATGAGTATTTTCACTGGGTTTTCTATTATTGTGATTTACCCAGAACAGTGATGATTAATGAGTAATGTCCTGTATAAAACAGTAAGGTTGGTCACCCTATTGTGGGAGTAAAATTAAAATATTTGCAACAATTGTCACATTGCAGAATGCCCTTTAATTAATTACTAGACAATTATGGGAGTCATTCTGGCTTCATAAGGGTACCTAAATGGGTAATTATGTTGTTTACGGTTTTCAGCTATTTTTGCGTTTTTTGGGAAAATTCTTTTATGGTCACATTCTACTGTCTTTCCTGATTGCAAATATAAGTGCGCACATAATAAATTATGAGCAAACCTGACCACCTTTTGGTAATTATTGATATTACTGGAAACAGCGAATTTTTTCATGAAATTTTGCACAGACCCTAATTTTGGGTCGTAGAACACGAATCCGAAGTCAGCTTTTGGCGGTCTCGTATGGTTTTTCCAAAAAAAATTTTTTTTTGCAAAACTTTTAGGTTAAATTTTAGGTTACCTTTTTTTTATAGATTCCTTTAAGTTTCGACACTTTCACTTAAACATATCTGTAAACTTATAATTTTTATTTTATTTCTTCACACAAAACAGCACATTTAGGCAAAAATAGCTCAGAAAATTGCTTTTTCCAATAGAAAATGTCATTTTAATCGCTACTAGATGCCATTATTCATAGATTAAGGTTAGTTAGGGGGCCATTATTTTCCCAGCTGTCAAGTGTCCGGCGTTGCCAGGTTTACTTATTTTTCATGAAAAAATTGTAAATTAGGAATAATAAAAAAGCTAACCATAACAAACTAAATTCACTATTCTGTCCAACTTAGTCAACAACATTTTTTAATTTTAACCTACATCAGACGTAACCAAAATCCTATTTATCAGCAATCCAACACCTGCATATGCTGATGCATGCAACCATATCTGAACAAAAAGGTGTATACCCAACTCAAGCAAACCTGAACAAAAAGGTGGTCAGGTTTGCTCAGTTTTCATTGATATAGATACATATATATCTATATCAATGAAAACTGAGCAAACCTGACCACCTTTTTGGTCACCCAACCTGAGCAAAAAGGTGGTCAGGTTTGTTCAGTTTTCATTGATATAGATATATATGTATCTATATCAATGAAAACTGAGCAAACCTGACCACCTTTTTGCTCAGGTTTGTTTGGGTGTATACACCTTTTTGCTCAGATTTGGTTCATTTTCGCATAATCGTTTTTCCCTCAAATACTGCTAGCTTAAGTTGGCGGGAAAATGCGAAAATGAACCAAATTTAACCAAAAGGGCAAAAAGATGACCCCAACCAACACCCTGGGGCACCGATCCCTCTTCGCCTGCGAGGAAAGAGACTGGTCAGGGCCCCTAACCAGGTGCTAACCCTGTTCCGACCTTAGGGTGCCCTCCGATCCACCGTTCGTATCAAAAACTTTTCTAAGTCGGTGAATTAGGTGACAGATCTAATATTTTCGATATAACGGTGGATCGGAGGGCACCCTAAGGTCGGAGCAGGGTTAGCACCTGGTTAGGGGCCCTGACCAGTCTCTTTCCTCGCAGGCGAAGAGGGATCGGTGCCCCAGGGTGTTGGTTGGGGTCATCTTTTTGCCCTTTTAGGGAAAATAAAATGCTATCTGTCTTATTTTACTCTCATATTGCCATCTCTTTTTTTGGATTTATATATGGCCGGAAATTGTTAAAATTTGCGAGAAAAATGCTTTGTAAACGTGGCAACGCCGGAAAATTGACAGCTGGCAAAATAATGACGTCTAGTAGCGATAAAATGGAATTTTCTATAGAAAAAAGCAATTTTCTTAGCTATTTTTGCCTAAATGTGGTGTTTTGTGTGACGAAAACTAATAAAAATTATAAGTTTACAGATATGTTGAAGTGAAAGTGTCGAAACTTAAAGGAATCTATAACAAAAAGGTAACCTAAAATTTAACCTAAAAGTTTTGCAAAAAAACATTTTTTTTGGAAAAACCATACGAGACCGCCAAAAGCTGACTTCGGATTCGTGTTCTACGACCCAAAATTAGGGTCTGTGCAAAATTTCATGAAAAAATTCGCTGTTTCCAGTAATATCAATAATTACCCACCTTTTTGCTCAGGTTTGCTTGGGTTGCTCAGGTTGGTGAGCAAAAAGGTGGTCAGGTTTGCTCATAATTTATTATGTGCGCACTTATATTTGCAATCAGGAAAGACAGTAGAATGTGACCATAAAAGAATTTTCCCAAAAACGCAAAAATAGCTGAAAACCGTATACTACATAATTACCCCTAAATGGGTCGCTAGTGCCATGCATTCTAGGGTTAAGTCATGTAAGAGGTAAATGTGTAAATTGGAACAGAAAAGCTAAATACTACTAAATGCTAGCATTCTACAAACCTGAGCATTCAGGACGCGTCACATGAATTATGATTTTGTTTAATCCATTGCAGGCACCCGGCACCACATAAACTCTACTTTGAATGTATAAGTACAAAAGATATTGTTTTACTAACCTTGAATAACTCTTGCCCTTGTGTCTTGGAGATTCGTCCCTCCTGGGCGAGTGATCACGATCCATACCTTTATGGCTTCCCTAGTAACACAAAATGTTTTATCAATTGTTACATTGCGGCATACAAAAATCAATTTCCAAATGACATTGTAGAATTAAATTTTGTAATAACGATTTGCAAAAATTTCTAAAATAGGCGAATTCTATCCCCCCCAAGAACTCTTAACTCGGCGTGGCGGCATTCTTGCCGGCTTTTTTTTGGGCAAAGGTCCAAATATTCCAAATCTCCAGTAAAATTCAAAGTACTTACCTCCCTATCACTCATTGTTTATACGTTAAAATTGAAATTAAAATAGAAAACCGATTTCTTAACAATTTATAGATTTCGATCGTTAGCACACTAACACAAGATCACGCAGAACAGAACGTTAACAAGAAGAAAATGGCGTCTCCTTCGCGTCCTTTCCGAACGGTTCACGTTTGCGCACGAGCGCACGCTGGACTGCGTTCGATATTTTCGCCGGGTGGCACACCGGTGTGATTTTTCCCCCAAACAGAAACTAAAAGCAGATCTTCTCCGAAACTAAGGCTGTGTACCGTTGTCAAACCTGGTTAACCGCATCGGTTTCTTCGGTGATATTAATGACAGATACTTTACAGGGGGCGTGTACCGTTGTCAACTTCGGTTACGGTTTTGTGTCCCGTAAGTATCGGTAATCTGAAAAGTTGGCAGATTGGAAACGCAATATCTGTCATTAATGTCACCGAAGAAACCGAGCGGTTAACCAGGTTTGACAACGGTACACAGCCAGGGACTGCGTTTCCAATCTTACCAACTTTTCAGATTACCGATACTTACGAGACACAAAACCGTAACCGAAGTTGACAACGGTACACGCCCTAACCCCCATTTATACCGTTCGTCCCTTGAACAATGATTAATTAATCATCGATTAATATTTTAAACAATGTTTAGTTTTTTGTGATTGCATGGTCAAAAATAAAACATTTATTAGTTAATCGAAGAAAATACTTGGCAGCAGTGCAATTTTTAGCTCGTTGCAAACGTCAGACCGTTTGTTTCATTTATTTTTATTTTAACCTAACCTTATTTTGTCTTATTAAAATTGTTTAATTATTGTTTTTTTATTTTCTTTGTTGTTTTTATTTTGAATTCGTTGGTTTTGGTCTCGTCCTAAGGTTTTGGTAGTGTTCTAAAGTAGATTTAAATATAAATATAATGGAGTTCGACGACTTTGTTGACGAAATATATATAAATGACGATTTACGACATTCTAGACGTAATTGATTTTGGATTTCCGCGGAAGATCTACGAACGAAAGAACCATTTCGAAGAATTAGATAATCTTACATTCTTCAGGCGTTTCCGTTTAACAAAAGACACTGTTTTGTATTTATTAGAATTAATAGAGGGAGACTTGGAATATGACAATGAGCTACGTTGTCTCTTGCTATCTGTACAATCCATTTTGTCTAACCTAAAGAGTGCTATTTCAATAAAAATGGGTTGCTTTTAATATTTTCTTTGGTTTTAAGTTCAATCAACGACAATTTTATTGCGATTTGCGATACCAAAGTAAAAAGGCGGGTTAAAACAGAAACGATAACGAAAAAGTTGAGGTTAGGTTAAAAACTTTGCAACTGCGCACAACTACAATACACTAATCAATCCTTTAAACGTCCAAAAATGAGTGTTTAGTTTAATCAACGTTTATTTGTCGTTAAACGTTGTTTACCGCACGGTGCAATACGTTCTTAAAACTAATCGATGATTATAGCTTTAAACAACGTTTACACCAACGGTGCAAATGGGGGTAAACATTTTGTCGCAGTTTTTCACTGGCACAGTCCGCGGCGCATGACATATTTTTGATTTGAAAAAAATAAAGGGGTCAAAATTGATAAAAAAAAATACATAAAAATACACCGTAACCAGGTCTTCTCCAAAACCATAATCTTTCCCTCTGGTTGTAGTGTTGGGAGATATATCAATCACCATGATCCAATCACCGTGAAAGACAAATCACTATAGCTAGCGGCGATCGAAATCTCGCTAACCCAGTTATTCAGTATTCAGTGATTAACAAATCTGCATGCGCCACGGACGGATCACCGAAATAAAATAGATCACGGCGACCCGACCGCGTATTCGCCCCTTGTAATATAAATATTTCTTGGGATATTGAGAAATAAAATCGCTGCTTGAACGGTTGCGCCAGATATTATCGCTTCTTGCGTTGTGGATATATCTGCTTCTTTAGATATTCACGTATGTTTAATTGTTCAGTGATTTGTCGTTTATCGGTCCGGTCGGCCGTAGTCGATATTGTTGGTGAATTAGCCATTTATTCTTCATTGCGCGTAGTAACGATTATAGTGTAACCGATAAATTAGTTTTAATACTTTTAATAATAGCAAAATTCAACACCTGCAATATATTTAGATTCCCAAAATGTCCAAAAAACAGAAAACCAGTGGAATGTAGAATTTTTTTACACCAATTGAAGGTGAAAACTTTTCTGAAAAGTGCAATATTTGCAAAAAGTACTCACATAAAGCATCCCACTAAAATTTAAAAGGACATATTATGTCAAGTTATCCTTCGGTCTCAGTGTCTCAATGTACCTGAATTCTGAATTGTACCAAAAAGTATTTAAATATAAAAGATAATGTTTTTTTGTTTATATTTTTTATATTAGCTAGATATAAACGAGAATGTTTTTTTTTATTATATTTTCTTATACTATTGTTTCTAATTATTTTGTTATTTATGTTGTGGGTTATTAAGCATTTTATAATCTCCTTTAGACTCGGTGTGCCCCCATTTTTAAGCTATTAAATGGGATTTTTTCAGTTTTAGATGGTTAATTTCAAATCTGAAAAGTATCTAAGATTATAATTTTATTAATTATTGTCGTATTTAGATTCAGCGTCACAAAAACATTTTCGGGTATAATATACTCAAAGTTGCCTAAAGCATTATAATTCTAATTTCGGAAAAAATGTAATATTTTTAACTTAATCTAGCGCAAAAATCAAGAATAAAGGTTATTTTCAATTAATATTCGTCACGTCTCTGGCACCGGCCGTATCGAAAAAATACTATTTTTACCCTAATAACTTACTGACCAAGTGAAGTTATTATTTTACTTCCAATTGTAGCTGCATTACCGAATATCAGTCATGTAAAAGCAACTATGCTGCTCCTTTTCGCCTTAAAAATAAAAATCGCTATAGTGAAAAATCACTGTTAAAAATAACGGCTATTCTTAAATCACTATCGCTGTTCTAACAGATATCGAAAAATCACTATATCTCCCAACTCTATCTGGTTGTTCACTTTAACATGAAAGAAGGGAACAATTCGCGGCTTATCTTATGACATATTTTTTATTTCTTTAAAAGAATTTAGAAGGCCACAAGAGCAAAAAACGATAAAAACCGTTAAGGTTGTCTTAAAGATATCTTTAAGACTTTCTAGTATGCAGTTTTTCTCGAGGCGGTCTCAAACAGAAACTAAAAGCAGGTTTTCTTCAAAACTAAACATTTTTTCGCAGTTTTTACATATTTACATGAAAGCTGGGAACAGTCTGCGACGCATGACATATTTCTATCTAAAAAATTCGAGGGGGTCAAAGAGGCAACAAATTGATAAAGAAAAGCAGGAGAAAAAGAAATGGTATTATTAAATTTAAAGTATTTATTAGTAGCATAAACTAAGTTTTCCATATTTTTTATTTATAACAGGTTTCTCTTTAAATATTTCGGATATCTCAATATCTCTAAAAACATTCGGTTGTATTTTTAGAATGAAGACCTGCTATAGTTTCAGTTTGGGATATCTTAAAGATATCTTTAAGGTAACCCTAAATGCTTTGTATCGTTTTCTTGCCCTTGTGGTCCCTCCAACTGCTTTATAGAAGTAAGAGATAAGTCATAAATCGCGGAATGTTCCCTTCTTTCATCGAGAAGTGAAAAACGAGCAAGAAAGATTATGGTTTTGGAGAAGACCTGCTTACAGTGTATTTTTTTATGTATTTTTTATCAGCTTTGACCCCCTTTAGTTTTGGTTAAATAAAAAATATGTCATACGCCATGCACTCTTCCACTTTTTCATGTGCAACTAAGAAACCTGCGACAAAATGTTTATTATTTTTGGAGAAGATCTGCTTTTAGTTTCTTTTTGAGGCTGCTGCCTCGAGGAAACCTGCACACTTGGAGGTCTTAACGATATCTTTAAGGTAACCTTAAAGACTTTTAATAGCTTTTTGCCCCTGCGGCTCCTCTTAATTGTTTTAAAGAAATTTTCTGGTTGAGGCAGCCTCGAGGCAAACTTCACCTGTCTGCTATATGAAGGTAATTATTGATATTACTGGAAACAGCGAATTTTTTCATGAAATTTTGCACAGACCCTAATTTTGGGTCGTAGAACACGAATCCGAAGTCAGTTGTTGGCGGTCTCGTATGGTTTTTCCAAAAAAAAATTTTTTTTCCAAAAATTTTAGGTTAACTTTTAGGTTACCTTTTTTATATAGATTCCTTTAAGTTTCAACAGTTTCACTTAAACATATCTGTAAACTTATAATTTTTATTTTATTTCGTCACACAAAACACCACATTTAGGCAAAAATAACTAAGAAAATTGCTTTTTCCTATAGAAAATTCCATTTTATCGCTACTAGATGTCATTATTTTTCAAGCTGTCAATTTTCCGGCGTTGCCACGTTTACTGATTTTTCATGGAAAAATTGTAAATTAGGAATAATAAAAAAGCTAACCATAACAAACTAAATTCACTATTCTGTCCAACTTAGTCGACAATATTTTTTAATTTTAACCTAAATCAGATGTAACCAAAATCCTATTTATCAGCAATCCAACACCTGCATAATATGCTGATGCATGCAACCATATCTGAACAAACAGGTGTATACCCAACCCAAGCAAACCTGAGCAAAAAGGTGGTCAGGTTTGCTCAGTTTTCATTGATATAGATATATATATATATATATATATATATATATATATATATATATATATATATATATATATATATATATATATATATATATATATATATATATATATATATATATATGTATCTATATCAATGAAAACTGAGCAAACCTGACCACCTTTTTGCTCACCCAACCTGAGCCCGGCTGATTGGCGTCTTGACGTTTGACCCGATTAATTTTTTGCTCGGATCCCTCTTCGCTTGCGAGGAAAGAGACTGGTCAGGGCCCCTAACCAGGTGCTAACCCTGTTCCGACCTTAGGGTGCCCTCCGATCCACCGTTCTGGACAACAAACAAAACATAATTTACAATTTTTCGTGTCTAGGTACCTTAACCTAAAAATTATGTTTTGTTTGTGTCCAGAACGGTGGATCGGAGGGCACCCTAAGGTCGGAACAGGGTTAGCACCTGGTTAGGGGCCCTGACCAGTCTCTTTCCTCGCAAGCGAAGAGGGATCCGAGCAAAAATTAATCGGGTCAAACGTCAAGAAGCTAATCAGCCGAAATTCCGGGGTCCCTGTAGACGCGAGTAAATAAAATGCTGTCTGTCTTATTTTACTCTGATATTTTTTTGGATTTATTTATGGCCGGAAATTGTTAAAATTTGTAAGAAAAATGCTTTGTAAACGTGGCAACGCCGGAAAATTGACAGCTGGAAAAATAATGACATCTAGTAGCGATGAAATGGAATTTTCTATAGGAAAAAGCAATTTTCTTAGCTATTTTAGCCTAAATGTGGTGTTTTGTGTGACGAAATAAAATAAAAATTATAAGTTTACAGATATGTTTAAGTGAAAGTGTTGAAACTTAAAGGAATCTATATAAAAAAGGTAACCTAAAAGTTAACCTAAAATTTTTGGAAAAAAAATTTTTTTTTGGAAAAACCATACGAGACCGCCAACAACTGACTTCGGATTCGTGTTCTACGACCCAAAATTAGGGTCTGTGCAAAATTTCATGAAAAAATTCGCTGTTTCCAGTAATATCAATAATTACCCTATATGAATTTGTGTAACTCCGTTTCCGAATAGGAATTCCCGAACAAGCATGGAGCTGCACTATTTGCTCAAAATACTAAGGGCGTGTACCGTTGTCAACTTCGGTTACGGTTTTGTGTCCCGTAAGTATCGGTAATCTGAAAAGTTGGCAGATTGGAAACGCAATATCTGTCATTAATGTCACCGAAGAAACCGAGCGGTTAACCAGGTTTGACAACGGTACACAGCCTAATACCCGAAAGTTAAAAAATCGTGTTTGAAGAGTAACGAGTTACAAGAGTGAGCATCCCGAACCAGCTGAGATGTCTGATGTTTGCTGGATGTTTGTTGTTTGTTCTTTTCGAATCTGACAGTTGCGTTGCAAATGCTGTCAAATTGTCAAACAACGACAAAAGGATAAAACAAAAATAGTACAAAATACCTTCAGTAAAGCCTATATTTTAAATTGTTTAATTAGCCAACTAAGTAGTTCCTTGTTTAAAAAAGTAGCCAAAAGAAGTTGGTTCTTCTCAAACCACCATGGTAATCTAATACAGAAAATTATGTATATTATTTATTGATTAAAAAGATATTTCTTATCAAATGGCTACAAGGAATAAAACAGGAAACAAGAATGATGACCACAGTGTGGAGGTAACTATGTTAAAATATTAAATGCGTTTTACCAGCTATTCAGGAATATAAATTGGCTACCTGTGCTTTTCATTGTTAGTTTTAATATTTATGTCAAAATCATTTGTAGTACTTTGTTAAAGTAATTTTAAGAATGGAATTTTGCAATAACTCGCCATCAGAATCTGTAAGAAAACCTATTTTCTATATATTTACTTGCGATTATATGATCTGATCATTTATCAGATCTTACACCATCAAAAATGTGACCGTTTAAGCCGAATTTGAAATTGTAAAATGATTGTTTCATTTTAATTGTAATGTAAAAATATTTTAATATGTTTAACTGTTCTTCATTCAAATGGATTTCTGACTGGTACCCGAGCTGGTACCTGACAAGAAGCTCTGATGATGACCTATAGGGTCGAAAGCGCTCTGCTAATAAATTTAAAAAATGTTTGCACTTAATACAAAGCTTTGTTTCATTCATACTTAAAAAGTGCACACAGCCTTCACACAGTCCTCAATAATAATTTTGCCCTAAAATGTTTATTATAAAGGCGGCTACAGACGGCATGGCAAGCCCTGGCCAATGCCGCTCGTTAAAACGTTGGCGCATCGTGTGGATGCAAAACATATGGCAAAGCAAAGCCAACGTTGGCGCTGGCCAGGGTTCGCCTAGTAAGCGGTAATTTCGACACACATCACAGGGACTTGTTGAAGCTCGCCAGTGGGCTTGATCGCCGTACACACGTATTCAAAATCACTTGCGGACATTCTGCAGAAGTTAATGAACTTTAGAGATGCCTCCTTTGTCAAATCGCCAAGTAAATCACTTATTGTACCTAAAAAATTATTTGTAGTGTGAATGTTCATTTAAATATTATTTAGTTAACCTACGTTGTCCTACTTAGATAAAGCGAATTAGTTCACCACCTGCGTTTTTTTCTTTTTTTAATAGTTTCTGATAAAAATAATGCAGCTGAACTTAAAAGTAGAGCAGACGCTGCTATCACTTCATCATCGGACTCCAGTTCGTCTGTCTTGTAGGTACACTTGTAGAGATTCGCTTTCACTTGCCTCGAAAACACTGGCAAAGATAAAACATGTCGTGTGTACGGTTGTCGGTGCGCGAACATCAAGCAAAGACCAATGTCTCTACAAACACTGGTTGAAACGCTGGCCAAGGCTTGTCATGCCGTCTGTAGCCGCCTTAACATACAGTTTTGTGGCTGGTTGCCCCCCCCCCCCCTGAAATTTACTCTGTGGGCGCCCATGGATGTAGGTACTTACTAACTTGACTTCTTGTAACTGTTCAAGTTCAGTTATCTGTATTTGAGGAATAAGTTCTAATGGGAATTACCAAATGATAAAAGATATTTAAAAATATTGATAAATCAGGGAAACGTTACAATTTACTCTAAATTTGACTCTTAAAACTAGTATGGGCTAATACCATAACTACTATTTATAGTAGGTTTTCTTTTATCTCACAAGTCTGTTGTCTAGGTAGTCCCCTAATACAGCTAATTCTATTACACCCTAAAAGAATAAACTGTCTGTAAGTGTAGAAAATATTGGCTTCTTTAATCTGAAATGCCAATTGATTCTGAGGAAAAAATATTGAATGCTTTTTATACTCATATTGCCCTACATATAGTGATTTCTCTTGTTTTGTTCATTTTATTTTTGTAATATTATACTTAAAAAAATAAATGCGGAAAACATCTACTCAGTAATTATTCATATATTACTCTTTGAATTTGAATTTTTTGCACTTCATAGGTCTCAGACGAAAAATCTTTCTCTTTTGTAAATTTTATGTGTGCTTATGAGTGTATATAGTGTTCATGTACCCACTACATATTGCTTATTTGCGACAGCAATATTTTAATAATATTAAGTTGTAACATTGTTGTCTAAAATGAGCAAATATTTGGCCTATTGTGTTTAAATTTGAGTTATTTAGTTTAGATTTTCCGTTTTTTAGACTACAATACAAACTGTGATACATTTTTGATTTTTTATTATATTTGTTCGTTTGTTATAACTTAAGTTTCTTGTATTTTTTATATATTCTTATTTTCTAATACAATTTTATAAAAAAAATCCCCAGAAAATTATTAAAAAAAATACAAAAAGAGTTAAGTACCTATGTGTATTCAAATAATGGATTTCATTTATTTAGTTTTTATTTGTTCTTTTAATAATTATAAAGATGCTTTGTCAACTAGATTTTCTTATTTAGACAATAAAGCTTTATTCATTTGATTTGATTCATTTTCAAAGACTGAAATGTTACTTTTAATCCCTTAAGCCGACCAGAGCTTGGAGCATCTGTAATTTTATTTCTTTTATGTGTTGTTTTAAACAACTTGTTTAGACATTATTTTATACAATGCGTTTCTAAGTTGTGTTTTATAAATAAAGTTACTCGGAAAGTCGGAAATAGGTAATGGAAAAAAAATTAATGCGTCTTTATTTTAACTAAGATGCGTAATCCGTTAATTTACAATTTAAATATTTTCTAAATTAGGTATTGTGCAGTAATATCTCTTTATTTTTTCAGATAAAATTATCGTAAAAAATACTTTTGGTAAAAACAATATGTTCTTTCAATTTATGCAGTCAAGCAAAACATAAAATTCTCCAACATATAAAATAAATTCTCCAAAATTTTTGATAAATTCCGATTTTTCTCGGAGAATATTTCCCAAAAATAAATTCTCGAGAATGTTCCATCTCTACATCTCTTTATTTTTACAGATAAAATTATTTTTAAAACTCCTTTTGGTAGAAAAAATATGTTCTTTCAATGTATGCAGTCAAAACATAAAATTCTCCAACATATAAAGTAAATTCTCCAAAATATTCAAATAAATTCTCATTTTTCTCGGAGAATATTTCCCAAAAATAAATTCCCGAGAATGTTCCACCTCTAGGCAAGTGGTAGTTAGTTGTTTTAGGCATAATGACTGAGGGCATTCCCAGTTTGCTGTGGGCTTTGATGCTTTCCAATAAAACTGTGCTCTCCATCACACACGCCCGCGGTTTACTAATAGCCGTTTGATAGAACCTGTATGCTGCCCATCTTAGTGTTGTAAATATCCGTATTCTTTAGATATCCGAATCATACGGAATCGGAATCAGCTAATATCCGTATCCATTATCCGTATACCTATCCATTTCTTGACCCGCGCGAAAGCGGTTACAGATCATGTATACGTATGCATGCAACACTATAAAACATTTTCTATCCGGATACATGGCTAGGTAGGTCGATGCGGTATCATATCATTCGAAGACGAAGGTTAGGGATAGAAAGGCACCGTCGTTCGTTCTCGTTTGAATTCGGTTCGGGTGAGGCGGGCCTAGTTTAACCAATGGGTATCATCCCATATGATACCCGTTACCCCGATAACTATGCTATCTTTTTTTAGGAAATGTCATTAGAAATAGAAAGCATAAGATCAAATATGCCAAATCGCAGACCGTGTTGTTCGCTTACACTCGATTCCGATTCCGTTTTCTATTTGCACTTTGCATTAGTAACCACCCGATGCGAATTTATTTTGATTCCGAATCAAGTTCTCGGCCGGTTACGGATAATCCGGATTCTTTTAATATTCGGATACAACGGATTTTTGGATACGTATCCTTACATCACTAGCCCATCTTGCCTCTCTTCCCAAATGAATATGAAGAGGATGTTGTCCAAGAAGGGCTTCCATTGCCGCCATTGGCGTAGAACAGATAGCCTAGTGCACAATTTTGTTGTCTTATTCTTATACTTGTCAGTTTACCCTTAATTGTCTAAATCAAAACAGTCTGAGAAATAGAGAATTCCGGCGTTCTTGGCTATCGACTCTTGAAATTAGACCAAAAGGAAATCATCCAGTTCAAAATTGCAGATATTTATTTTCGCCCAGTATACGGTCTTATTAAGAACTAGTTTTCTATGAGATTTATTTGTCTAGTGTGTCAGAGGCGTTAAATATTGAGTACCCTTTTCCTCAGACATAAATCTTATAAAAAAACACCCTCTCCGTTTATGTTTTGTATTTATAAAATGCCCTAGCTAATTTATTCCTGTATTATTTTATGTAAAAATAAGAAAAGTCCAATATCAAAATAACAGAAAGAATAAAACTTGGGCTAAACTGCATACCAGTAAAAATAATTTTCTTTAGACTCTTGCAGAAGTTTTTCGTTGCTTTATATGTATGGAAAAACTGAGAGATGCACATCTTTGTCCACACTGCTCTAAACTGTGCTGTTATGTATGTATTAGAAGATGGCTGACAGAGCAAAGATCTCAGTGTCCCCACTGCAGGGCTTCTTTACATTTACATGAGCTGGTCAATTGTAGATGGGTTGAGGAAGTTACGCAACAACTAGATACCTTACAAGCAGTTAGTCTGAATGGCAATAGAGGTGATGAGAATGATCGCGATAAGTAAGTATACATTATAAGCTTAATCATCCCATAACCAATATAATAAATAGTTAAGATGTCTTTATTGTAAGTAAATGATAAATTACACATTAATCGCATTTCATTATATTACACAGCTTTTTTCCATTGTAAAGGGTGTAGCAGGATAAGCATGACGAGTTGGCCCTCAAATGGCAACCTATATCGAAACTTATGTTATATCATCGGCTTGATGTACGAACACGATTTATATAAGTTTCGCCGCCGGACTCCGCTTTGACCTTGAGATATGGACAAAAATGACCGCACGAATGACTATCATTCAAAGAGGCATATCTTGAAAACTAACTAAGCTAGAGAGGTAAAACCAACGCGAGGCCTCAGGTAGGATAGGATAGGATAGGATTAAGGTGAGTGGGTCAAGAACTGACCCTCCACTGCGACCATCGCGATCTATTGTGGCTCACATCTCTATTAGATTTCTTCCAGCAGATCCAGCCTCTGAATGAAGCTGATTATAGTGCTGGGAGAGGCGTAGATTAGATTTCCTGGCGGAAGCACCCCCTCGCCAAATAATGAAAATCTTATTCTACCTGCCGCAGGGCATGTGCACACTATGTGTTCTGCCGTTTCCTCATCCTCCATGCAGAGTCGGCAGTCGGCGTCTTGCGCCAGTCCGATCCGCTGCATGTGATGTCTCAGCCTGCAATGGCCGGTAAGTAAGCCTACTAGGATTTTGAGGTGCGACCTGTTTAGTTCCAGTAGTTTATTCGCAGTTTGATGTGTCAAAGGATTGTCTATGAATGCCTTTGAGTGTCTTAGACCCGGTATTCTCGACCAGTATCTTGCCCATTCCTCTTCGGCCCAGGCTGAGAGCGCACGCTTGGCCGCTGTATAGGAAATGCCTAACACAGGCTCGGGACCTACAAACTTCGACGCTGCCCCTCTCTTAGCGAGCAGGTCGGCTGCTTCATTGCCCTCGAGGCCTGTGTGTCCCGGTATCCACACCAGGGTAATTTTGTTCTGTTTTCCGATTACAGTCAGCACCTCACGGCATTTCCACACCATATTTGAGGTGCACCAGCTGGATTCCAACGCTTTAAGAGCAGCCTGACTGTCAGAAAAGATTTTTATTGTTTTGCGTGTGTATTGCCGTTTTGCCAGCATTCTTACACTTTCCTCAATGGCGTACACCTCTGCCTGGAATACAGTCGCTAATGACCCCAGGCTATATGTCAGCTCTGTCTTTGGGTTATTGCCATATATTCCGGCTCCGACACCCTTGCTAGTTTTGGATCCATCGGTAAATAAGCAAATATCTGCTCTAAGTAGGTCAGTTTTATTCCGAACCCATTCTTCCCTTCCAGGATAGATTATTGTGTAGGGCATATAGTTGCTTAACCTTTTAGGCATGATGTCCGAGGGCATGCCCAGAATGCCGTGAGCTAAAGTGCCCTCCAGCAGACTTGTCTCCCTCATGACATATGCCTGCATGTTATTTGTTGCATGATAGAGTCTGTATGTGGCCCATCTTGCCTCTCTCTCCAGATATATGTGGAGAGGGAGTAGTTCTAGTAGGGCCTCCATAGATGCCGTTGGCGTGGTGCGGAAGGCACCCGTAATCGTCAGGCATGCTTGTCGCTGTAGGCCGGACAGCTTGGCTTGAGCTAGACGCTGATGGCCCTTCCTCCACCAGACGACAGAGCCATATGCTATCATTGGTCTTACGATCATTACGTATAGCCAGTATATCCTTTTAGGCGACATGCCCCAGGACTTGCCACAGACTCTGCGACACGTCCATAGGGAAAGGGTCGCCCTACGAATCACTGCTTCCATATGTGAGTTCCAATTGAGCGTTTTGTCCAGAATTACTCCTAGATATTTCGCTTCATTTGCAAAAGGAATAGTTTCACCTTGTAAGGAAGGAGGTCTTAAGTTTTCCAGCTTCCTTTTCTTAGTGAATGGTACAATGACCGTTTTGTGGGGATTGACGGACATTTCTTCCCTCACACACCATGCGTAGATGGTGTTTAGCACTTCCTGAAGAGTGTTTGAGATCAGCTCCTCAGATTTGCCTTTAACTAGTATGACTAGATCGTCTGCATATGCCTGCACCTCGACTTCCCACAGAGAGACCATAGCAAGCAGGTCGTCCACCAAGAGTGACCATAGTAGGGGGGAAAGAACCCCACCCTGAGGACATCCCTTAGCCGCCCTAAACTTGATAGTCTCTCCACCTAGAGAAGTCGAGATAATTCTGCATTCGAGCATAGTTCGTATCCAGTTACATATTACAGGTTCTAGTGGTGCATTATTAAATGCTCCTTCTATGTCAAGAAAAGCTGCTACTGCTATCTCCCTGCTATCCAAGGAGTCAGTAATGCTCGCGACAAGGTATTTAGTGCCAGGTCTGTTGATTTTCCAGCCTGGTAGGCATACTGGTGCGCGCTGAGGGGATGATTGTTTAGTGCACCACTCCTCATGTGCCCGTCAAGTATCTTTTCCAGGCTTTTCAGCAGAAAGGATGTCAGGCTGATTGGTCGAAGCGACTTGGGATGTGGTCAGTGCGACCCAGCTTGGGTATGTAAATTACCCTAGTCGCGACCCAGCTAGATGGTATATAACTCCAAGCTAGACTAGCTCTGAAAAGTCTTATAAGAGAGGGTAGTAGTATATCCAGTCCGATCTGTAGCAGAGCTGGGAAGATACCATCCTCTCCTGGCGATTTGAAAGGTTGGAAAGAGGAGATTGCACCTCTTATCGCTTGTGCTGTAATTATTTTGTTGACTGTCGCCAGTCCTCTTTCTGAGGCCGTTTCGGTCGGCATTCACTGGAGACTGTTTGATCAGCCAGAATTAGGCTGCCCGGGAAGTGGTTTTTAATTAAAAGCTCTAACGTTTCTTTCCTAGATTCAGTATAGGAGCCGTCTGGTCGAATTAACGAACCCATCTCCTTAACCGGTTCTCTGGATAGAATTTTGTGAATTCTGGTACTGCTTGGTACATCCGCTATACCCTCACAGAACCTTCTCCAAGATTCTCTTTTTGCGTTGCGGATTGCTTTGTTGTATTCTGTCAGAGCAGACCTGTATTGATCCCATTCACCTATTTCTTTAGCCCGGTTGAATAGACGTCGGACTTCTTTTCTTTTTGTATCTAGGCGTTTGTTCCACCATGATGCATTTCTGTTGTCCTTTTTTGCTTTTAACGGACAATTTTCGTGATACGCAGAAGTCACCGCGACCCTCAGCTGTTCCGCGGCGATCTCTATCTGGTCACGACTGTTTATTGTAGTTAGTCCGTTTTGGAGGTGGGTTTGTAGAGACAGTTTGAATCCGTCCCTATCCACACTCCTGGGATCACGGTACTGTACTACTGGCCTTGGCCCTATTTCAATATTAAATTGAATATGTCTATGATCTGAACAAGATGGTTCAGAAGATACTTTCCTATATTATTTACTGTTAGTTGTTCCCCCAGTAGATAATTGAAAAGTGACTCACCTCTTGGATTGATGTCTGTACTCCCCCATGCCAAGTGGTGTGCGTTGGCATCGCATCCGATCACCAGCTGGATGTTATTCCTCCTGCTGTAGGCGATAAGCTCTCGCACTGCTGTAGGAGGGGGTTCTTCTGCATCTCTGTCCCCCGGGAAGTATGCTGAGCAGACGATTATTTCCATCATGCTCCCCCTCTCCGGAAACCTGACATGGACTGCCACCATATCTTGAGTGCAGAAACCTGCAAGCACAAAATAGTTAATATTGTTCCTGATAAGGATACAGGCTCTGGGTTTTTCACCTGAGTCGCTTGCTATTACCTTACCGGATATGTTACCCAGGCCGGTTACTCGGCCTGTGTTGGAAGTCCATGGTTCCTGTATCAGGGCTATGTCCACTAGCTCTGTCATAAATGTTTTGCCAATGACATACGTAGAGGCCTTGGCGTGCTGCAGATTTACCTGCAGCAGTTTGATACACTGGGAATTACTATCCAGGTTAGTTTTTCAAGCCCCCACCAGTTTTGCCAGATCCGGTAGATGGACCTGAGCTGCTGGCACCTCCAGAGGGTGGTTTTTTGTCCTTAGACTCTTTCCCGCTCTTCTGGTTGGGGGGCTTGGCACCTTTTTTGAGTGCTGGCTTATTCGGGATGGATTTGCCCTTACCCGACTGGTCGGAAGTCTTTTTGTCCGTCAAGCTACCACCCGGGATGGATTTGCCTTTCCGGGGTGGTACGGTTTTTGGTTTTTGTTTAGGAGGCGGTTGTACCCGGCTTTCTCCTGAAGGGATCTTCTTTGCCCCAGACCCCCCGGGCTGCTCCTGCGTCGGTCCCTGCCCAACGCGAGCCCTTGGGCGGAGTTGTACCTGCCCAAACCCGAAGTATGGTCTGAAGTCCATCCCTTCTAATGCTGTCATGGACATCTCGTCCACCGAAAATGTCCATGTTTGACCAGGGCCAGAATTTTCCCGATGTAGAACGGTCCACACTCGGGTGTTCAGGCCATGGTTTTGGTTTCTCATTCTGTGTAGCACCTCCTCAGATGCGAGTCTATTGTCGACATTGTCATCCGGAATGTAGGCCACACAGATATGAGGTTTTGGTAGTTCCTGGCCTTGAACGAATTTAATTTTCGCTCCCTCCCAGGGCTGGAGATTTTTAGAAGTCATCTCCAGCCATTTCCTGCTGGTTTCATCGACACAGGTGATTTGTAACCATCCAGGCCGAGTTGAGCAGCTCTGGAATCTCACCTGCGGTCCGCCGTCAGGAATTTGATTCACAGCTTTAAGAACTGCTAACTGCAGGGTCCTAAGCTGATCGCTGGTTAGGGTAGCCGTGGGGTGTTCAGGGTGGATTAGCCCCACCCTAATCCCCCCCACAACTGCTCCGTACGTGGGCTTGGGCTTTGCCTCGTCCTCCTTGCGCTTTTTCGCCTGTTGTTCTGGCGTACTGGCGTCGGATCGAGTTCGCTTGCTTCCCGCGGCCGCCTTGGATGGAGGTTCATCTCCTTCCTGCGGTCGGTTCTGCTCGGTTTGCTCACCGAGCACCGTGTCAAGAGCGGCTTGGTATGCCATTCCGCTCTTGAGGAGGCGGCTTAATTTCTTTCTTTTGGAGCCTGCAAGTCTCCGGCGCTTTATGTTAAGGTTCGCCAGTGCCCTTGCAGCCTCCTCCTCAGTAACCTTCTCGGTCGGTTTCGGGGACTTCAATAGCTCCCTTTCCTGATCCGAGGTAGGTTCTGAAGCCGATTCATCTTCGGTCTTCCTGGATGGAGAGAGGTTTTTCCCAGTCTCCTCCAAGGAAGCCGTTTCCTGAATGACTCCAGTATGTGAAGTAGGATTGTTCCCAGCTTCTGTTTGGGGAGGCGTATGACCGACCTCCATAGTTTCCACAATTGCTTGCGGATCGAGGACTTGGCCTTCCTCGTCAGGCTGTAGATTTACATCGTTTTCCATGCAGATCCCACGAGTAGCTAGGGAAAGGGTAGTCCACCACGGCAGAGCCCCGCATTACCGTGGCAAGGCTAATACTCTGGGAGAGCGCCCGGTGTCCCAGAGGCACCGTTGGTGACATATGTTTTAGGCACACATGCCATTCATTCCTCGGCACGGTACGCGTAACACCTTGAATTAAGCCTCGTGTCCCTCTTAGTTTCGAAAGCCCCCAGCTACGCCCTCGGCAGTCAGGACCACCGAGAGCGGCAGGGAGCCCCTACTTGGCCCAACCACGACGGCGGCGTGTGGACACAGCGGTGGGAGGCCTCAGGTAACCTTACAGAGTATATTCTGTATTTTTTTTAGATTTAAGGAATAATTACGCATAGTTTTAAAAAAATAAAGAAAAGAATTATTACTTTTTTTTTCGTGTTCCCTCTGACTTACAATCACTAAAATAATATATGTTGTAATCCTTTATGTGCACTAGTATCCATAAAAATTGCGTTAGAAAAAACTTGGTGCAACACTTCGAAAAAAAATAAAATTCACCGCGCTCTACATAATATAACGATACAAACTTGACATAGGACCCATATAGACATGTTTATGAATTGAAAGTATTGGTAAAAAATGAAATAAAAACCAGAGCCAATGTTTAATATTAGTTATTATTATTATTATTATTATTATTAGTATTACTATTATTATTATTATGATTATTATTATTATTAATTATTAACATTTTTGTATTAATTAAATTATAAGGAAAAAACAATCTTAATCATCATCGCTATTGTAATTAACTACAACTGGAATATTTTGAGTCACAAATATCTTTGTTAGCACCTGATAAGTATTAAATTTCAGCTGCCTCATGAGAACAGCATCCCACTGTGCGGTTGCCGTTCAATGATGCATTTCAATATGTTTGCCATTCAAATGTATTTGAACTACTTGACTTTCTGCGTTCAAACTCAAGATTCTATTCACAGTCTCTTATCACTTTTCACAGACTCTATCTTATTTGGCCGAATTATTGGACGATAAAAACAATCTTTCAATACAACATGTAAAATCATTACCTAATATGATCAAAGCAGAAGTCAAATCAAGACATACAAATAGCAAAGTCTATCGTATTTTCATTGATTACATTTCTGACGATACTGATCACAACAGCATTCATCATTATTGCTGCGAGTGTCTTAACGGCAACCGCACAATGGGATGCTGTTCTCATGCGGCAGCTGTAATTTATTATTTATCATATGAACGGTATTTATCCAGAATCTTGCGACCTGCTGATGTACTAACAAAGATATTTGTGACTCAAAATATTCCAGTTGTAATTAATTACAATAGGGATGATGATTAACATTGTTTTTTCCTTATAATTTAATTATCAAAAATGTTAATAATACTACGAACTAATATTAAACATTGGCTCTGGTTTTTTATTTCTTTTTTTATCAATAATTTCAATTCATAAACATGTCTATATGTGTCCTATGTCACGTTTGTATCGTTATATTATGTCGTGCGCGGTGAATTTTATTTTTTTTCGAAGTGTTGCACCAAGTTTTTTCTAACGCAATTTTTATGGGTACTAGTGCGCATAAAGGATTACACCATATATTATTTTAGTGATTGTAAATCAGAGGGAACACGAAAAAAAAATTAATAATTTTTTTCTTTATTTTTTCAAAACTATGCGTAATTATTCGTTAAATCTAAAAAAACTATAGAATATACTCTGTAAGGTTACCTGTTGGATTTACGTCTCTAGCTTAGTTAGTTTTCAAGATATGCCTCTTTGAACGATAGTCATGCGTGCGGTCATTTTTGTCCATATCTCAAGGTCAAAGCGGAGTCCGGCGGCGAAACTTATATAAATCGTGTTCGTACATCAAGCCGATGATATAACATAAGTTTCGATATAGGTTGCCATTTGGGGGCCAACTCGTCATGCTTATCCTGCTACACCCTTTGGACTTGGTCAGTTTTGTTGCATACTGATGTTACTTTTAACTAGCTTTAAGCCGACGTCCTAGGTGCGGAAGCAGAAAGCCACAAACGATTCTATTGGCTGATAGGCGCCCATCTTAGGAAATTAGAAGTTATGCTTTCAATCCGCAAGAAGTTCATTTGGTTTAACTTTTTATGGATCTCCGGCTATTTATATGAATGAAGGAGAACATAACCTAACATGTTAATTATGCTAAGGTTCCTATTACTGTAAATGCTGTCCATTATTGAAAATTTAAGCAAAAAGTAAAAAAACAAAATCGCCAGCCTTTATTTAGGTTAAAACTGCCTTTGTTTGCGTATGCATCTTTCGCTAAAGAAGTGCGAAACAAATGAGGTCCTGTATTCCGCTAAAAATTGTGCCTTTATTTCTGCGTATTTCCGTCTTGAATTCCGCATATGGGACGCCGGCTTTTATCATGTAGTTAGGCCTCATACCTACAAAGTGGAAAGTCATTATATATCGTATGCATGATCATTTGATGTGACCTTGGTTGTGTAAGTACAACATCCGACAAAACGGACTTTATGTGCGCCAGGCACATATTTGCCTTAGTCATAGTCATATCAAGACCTTACCTGTTAATTTAGAAATCTAAAGAAAATATTGTATAACATAAGTCTCAGCTTTTTGTTCTCCTTACTTCGGCCCCCATACATGAAGAGGTTTGCCTTCAGATCCGCCTGATCGGATGTAGAATCGTACCGTGTATTATCGCCTCTAGGCGGGCTCCAATATGGCGGCCGGATCGACTGAAGCGATTAAATCAGTTTCGCCTGACCGGAAGGACTGACGGGATCGTCTATGGAGAAAATTAGGCTATGATTTATCAAATTAAAATGCCACAACGGGAGTTGCTACGACTGAGACTAGATAATAGTCTCTGGAATCGTATGGCATGAATCAAGTTAAAGTGAATTATTAAAATAAAATATATAATCTTGAAAATAATTATAAACTGGCAAAACAAATAAAGGTAAATAGTTACTTAGGATTTTAGTTCAGCGTTGCGGAAAGGGCAAATCCTGTCAAAATCCCTCCAAGAGCCATTCCTCCCAAATTTTTCCCGATTTTTATAGTTTCCGGCGAGACCGTGCTAGTGTTTCCGGCAAATTTTCGTCAACTCCGACGACAGGGGAGTTTTCGCTCCCGCCTGAAATGCCACCATTTTCCACCAACCTTTTAAGGCACATAAAAAATCGGAAAATAGTAGTCATTTGACGATTTTTCCCTGTGGTTAACATGGCTTTTTAAGATGTCTGCTTTACAATACCGCGTCGCTGCCACTCCTTTTGGAGGAGCACCAAGCATCCAAAACACCGTAGTTTTTAAGTCTAAACGAGATGGAGAGAAAATGGAATCGCAATTCGCCAAATTCTTTAAGGGAGTAATGTGGGAGTGATTTGAAGAAAAGCCAAGGTGTTGTCACGGTAAAACAATGACCACGCGACGTCTTAAGGCGTCGCGAGCCTCCCAGTGGCTTTAGTAAAGAAAATGAATCCTGACGTAAACCCCAACCTCAACGCAATGCCAAGGCCTCTGATAAACGCCCAAGACCTCGTGATTCTTATACAGGTGATTTTAATCAGCCAGAATTGGGTTCAGTTTTTTTTACAGGGCAACAAAAAGCAAAGCCTGAGTCTATTGAATTTTCCATTTGCTCCAGGAGAAAGTTACCAAAGAAGTTACCATCCAGTACAAAATAGAGCAAATAATCAAGGGGGGAAAGTAGTTGATTACAGAAAATCAAATATAATAAGGGACATTTCTTACAGGCTAACTGTCAGTTTATTGTAATTAAAAATGGAGGATACAAACAGTATATGAATAATCCTGATGCCTTGGTTGACTGGAATTTAATTGAGCAAGTGAATGTTCCGGTCAATGGGCAGCCATCCTGCCCTACCTGTGTGTACCCCCCTGTTGCGGCAATAATGACTAAATGCGGCCACGTTTATTGTTGGTCATGCATCCTACATTATCTAGCTTTGTCTGATAAAGATTGGCGCAAATGTCCCACACGTTTTGATGCCGTTAAAAAAGAGGACCTTAAAAGTGTTATTGCGATTCCCCACAAATCCTTCACCACAAATGACGCCATCACCTTTAAATTAATGAAAAGGCCGCGTGGTAGCCGAACAGCTTACCCGGCTCCTCCTGCCACAACGGCAATCGTTCAGGAGAAGATGTCGAGATAAGACATGCGCGCGTTGGTAGGGAGAAGAGTCGCCCTTTCCGCAATGTATTCACTCAAAACCTAAGTAAGTATTTACCTTTATTTATCATGTCTGTTTATAATTACTTTTAAGAGAATATATTTCGTTTTTATAACTCGCTTTAGCTTGATTCCTTCCAACGATCCCAGATACTATTATTTAGTCTTAGTCGCAACAACCCCGTTGTGACAATAATAATGAGAAAAGTAATCAATGGTACGTTTTGTTTATTAAGAAAATAAAGTCAGGTGACCTGTTCAGATGACCTCTTCGCCCATGCGAAGATAATTAAACCAGTCATTTATAAACAGTCTTAGTTCTTCTAGCGGATTGATAAACGAGTGGATCTTCGCCGAAGCCACTTTTTAGCCGAAAGCAATCTTCTGGGTCTCTTTTGTGCTATCTTTCACTTTTATACTGTCGCGGCGTAAACCTCTCGTCCATTGTATAAGTCTAGTTCTGGTGGCAGCTGCTGCTCGCCAAGACTGAGGCGGTAGACGCCGTGTATGGCTGCGCATCAGGCCAGGCGAAACCATTTCAGTTTGATCTGATCAGTTCGGCCTCTCCATGGCAGGCTTTTGTGATGGAAGAAAGTTTCTACCGAACTCTAGACGTCCGACCTATAACCTAACAATGTAAATAATTCTAATTAAAAATTATATAAACTTGGTAAAAATACAGTGAATTGTCTTTATTTATTGTATCGGAAAATTCACTATTAAAAAAAGCATTTAAACTGTTTTATTAAAAAGGTCTTTTTTTGCATAATTAATTATTTTTTAATTTTCTTTTTAAAATACTATCCTAGAGATTCTACATCATAGTCAGCCGAAAGCTATAAGCATGCCCAAACCAAATTCCCGCCTAAAGTAGGTGCGATGAGTTCAAAGTCTCGTCCCCGTCCCCAATAGGGGTGTTCAACCTTTTTAATCTACACCAGCTGACGTTACACCTGTAGCCCTGTTCAAGTTATAATGTGGTCAGAAACGTGACAATACCCAATCCCAATGTCACAGAGCGATAAAGCAAATTTTGCTAAGAAACGTTCTAAAAAGGCTTTATTTCAGATGTTCAACTCATTTAGAAAAACTGTCGGTATATTGTTGGACCTGTCGTTGTTGTATTTGTCATCAGTGTGCTTTGTGGGGAGGTACCCATTCTGGTCACACTTTTAAGCCATTAGATGAGGTATATGAGCAACATGTTACTCAAATTAAGGATGAAGTTGCTCAGTTAAGAAGGAGATTAATGGAGCTCATTAGTATTGTCCAAGAAGTGGTATGTATGTTGAAGAAACAGTTTCAAATAAGTTTTTGTTGATAAAGAAAAGCCCAAACAAGCTTGTTTTAGGAAAGAAATGTCGAGTCAGTTAGATCTGCAAAAGATGAAAGAGTACGAGAAATAAGAAATGCAGTTGAACTGATGATTGCAAGACTTGACTCACAATTAAAAACCAAATTGCTTACGTTGATGGGTCAAAAAGACACTCTTACCCAGGTATAGCTTGTTCTCTAAGAACGCTCTTACTCAGGTTTGATTAGGGTCAAAAGACAATCTTACTTAAGTATATAGCTTGCTCTTTAAAAATACTGTTACTAAAGTAGTGGTTTTGCTTAGAGTCAAAGAGACACGTTTACTTAGGTATACAGCTTGTTCTTTAAAAATTAAAATGATACCTAGTTTGTCGTTATTATGGTAAAAAATAAAATTAAATAAGAAATACCGGTTTGTTATGATCTGCGGTAACCCTTTTAAAAATAAGTATTAAGTTATCGGCGATTAATTTTTTTTTCTACCAAATTTTATAGGAAACAGAACAGTTGGAACATTTACTTCATGAAATAGAACATCAGCTGCATACATGTACTAGATCTGAATTAATCTCAAAAAGTTCTGAGCTCTCAAGAATGATACATAATATTCGAAAGAAACCTATGACTAGTTTTGTGACTGCTCCAGTTCCAGCCGACTTTCATAGGTAATTACTAATTACTAATTAAATTACCCTTGTAGCTGGGGTGAATTTTTAACGTGCATACTAGATATCTATAGAAGTATTCTATATATATGGATTCTCATGAAAGCGTTTCACAGAGTTACACTGTCCAAAAAATCGTTTATCTCGGACTCGTGAATGAGTAGGTAAAAGATTTTAAATATTTGGTGGTGCTGTTAATGGGTGACTGATCAAGATTTAAGCGACGTTTAACTTTGCTGGTCGGACTATTTTCCGCTCGATCACTGAGACTAAACGTCCGGCACGGTTAGTACTTGGTTGGGTGACCGCTTGGGAACGCCGTGTGTCGCCGATCTAAACAAGGAAGGTGGTAGAGGACTTCTTCCTAAGCTGAGGTGCTACCACCCCACACATCCCATTAAAGGGCTGGTGACTTCCCTACGGATGTTTCTAGCTCTGGATGTGTGAGTCGGACTTCCCCATTACACCCATGGTTCATCGTAATTAGGCTACGGTCTTCGTGAGCTGTTAGATGAAAAAAAATCGGTCAAGTGCAAGCTATACTTGCACAATTAGTGTTCCATGCCATCAGCCCCCACCAGCGTTTCGACTGAGCCAAAGTAAAAATTTTGAATAACTTTTATGGACAAAAGTTGTTCCTTACATAGTGAGAAATATTTTTTGTCGAAATTTTTTTTCTCTAAAATCAATGGTTTAGCGGTTGTAAGGAAATAAACAATTAAATTATTTATAACAATTGATCGCGCTAGAATTTTTCAATCCTGATGATTTTGGCTCAGTCTACACCTAATACTCAATGTTCGTGATTTTTTCAGATTTTTCTGAGCGATCCTTTTGGTGGTAAGGGTGGAGGACAGCAATAATAGTAATTCACACGCGTTTCGACTGAGCCAAATTAAAAATTTTGAAAAAATCGGGGGCGCACACGATGCTAAATGAAGAGCCGCCGGGAAAAACTATGAAACTCACAAATTTGTACATTTTTAGGGGAGCATTTAAAGTGTCTAAACTTGAAACACAATAACATCAAAATATAATATGGAAACTCCAAATCCTTAATATGTCGCAACTATTCTTTTAGTTCGTATTTTTATATATTTGAAACTCGGAACAATTCGAAGGAAGATTTTCAACTTAAAGAAAGCCTTGGACCACCAGATTTTACGCGAAAAACAAGTAGGCACGTCGCGGTAAATTTGGAGCCTCGGCGTTATATCGAGTTACGCATGGAACTTCATCATTTTTTTCCGTTTAAAGAGGTGCTTTTAATGCAAAACCCTTGGGACTCCCAATCTTTTTCCCCTTTTCATGTACATTAAAATATTACCTACATTTTGAACTGAATAACTCATTTTTACCAAAAATGGAGTTTCATCGTTTTTTTCCGGCGGCTCTTCAAATGTATTTTTTAAATATTTGCATTATTAACTAGTTTTTGGGGCCTATGGCCTATATTTTGCTTAATCCATGAGTATCCGAGAGACGGTTTCAGCGAAACTAAAATCTCATTTTGGCTAAAATTCCTCTTACGATACTTCGCCTGGACATGAACGATATGTAGGCTATATTTGGAAACTAGAAATCAATTGGAAGTTGAAAAGGATGTGCATTATTTATGAGAACATATGGCAAAAAATGACTCTTATCGACACTTTCTTTAGTTACAGTTGCATATTTTAATTTACTTTTAGTGAAATTGTCCCAGCTTACAGTAGCAGTACCTTCGTAATGCATGGTTTTACTCAACTACAACGAAAAGCTGATCCGGTATATTCTACCCCATTACATTGTAATGGCCTTTGCTGGAGATTAAAAGTGTATCCTGATGGTAACGGTGTAGTCCGCGGTAATTACTTGTCAGTATTTTTGGAACTAAGTGCTGGATATCCAGAACCCTCAAAGTAAGTCATGTTTTTTACTTCGCAACACTTCAGTTGATTCAGTTTGTTGGGGAAACCCAACCATTCGTTTAATTTCTAAAACTGTATTTTTATTTCCAAATAAATATTAATAACCAAGCAGGTATAAAATCCCTTTTAAATAAAATAAGCTCAAACTTGTCTCCTATGTAAATTTAACTGCATAAAAATACGGTCATCGGCAAAACACAAAGATTATTTCAGCTAAAATAACAAAAGAAAATCTTTCCTTCAATTTAGTTCTTCTAAAGCACCGGCATGTTGTCGGCGACCATCAAAGGCTTAGTTCCCTTTGAAGATTTTTATTTCTTAGTTTTATTACCGCAACATTCTAAAAATATATTACTAGCAAATGCAATAAAACGTCAGCAAAAATGGCTACCAACTTCAACCCCTCTATCTCTTCACTTCGTTGTATCAGCGCATCGGTACAACTCTTTCACCAATACGATAACATCTGCCTAAATATGATTCGTCAACGTCATTGCGAAGACGACTATTGCTGGTCGGGCGGAGCGCAAAGAAGGCGGTCCAGATCACTTCGACTTGTTTCCCGTCGGGAAGACTTCATCATTCCAACAACTACCACAAAGACAGCCTGTTGCGTCCCTTGGCGCAACAGAATCGCGAAGGTCAAGTAAGACCGAACCACAGTTAGTCCGGGAAAAGAAATCCCCCTTTGTTTCTCTTAGGCATAGTCCTGTAAACCCCAATTAGTGCGGGAAAAGAATCCGCCTTTGTTTCTCTTAGGCATAGTCCTGTAAACCTCAATTAGTGCGGGAACAGAATCCCCCTTTGTTTCTCTTAGGCATGGTCCTATAAATGGAAGTCATAATAAATATAACACAATAACATCTCGTAACACCAGAATATAAAGAATATATGTCAGTTACTAGTGTCAAAGCCAATAGCTGTGTACACCTTCAACCAAGGAATAATGGTTGTATATATTTACCAGAATAAATACAAAATTGTTTAGTGAGATTGATGTATTTTACTGTTCAAAAGTCGCGGCTGCCAGAGATCGCGCATTAAGATGAAAACTGAACCAGTTACCTATAGAAAAATATTACAGTAAGTGGAGGTAGGGTTTAAACTAGAGCCTTATCCTTCCACAGTTAAATTCGTTTTATTACCTGGTCTTCAACAATGTAGCTGTCATGTTTTCAGTATATGACAAATAATAAGGACGGAGAAACTTTCAGATGTAATAAAAAGTGACATTTCTTGTCAAATATTTGACATGAAAATGTTGCCAATTTAATTTCCTGTATTTTGACTTTGACATTTTTATAGAAAAAAATAAACTCTAGTTTATGATGATGATATTGTGCAGCTTAAATAGAAGATTGCCTCCCTTATAGGATAATAATGAGTTACAACCCTATGACACTTGTTTTTCACTAACTCTTAATAAATAATACGTATAGCACTCTGCATAGTTTTTCCTTTTTTTGCAGTCAGTGCAAGTAGTATTAATTATTTTCAGGTACGAATATAGAGTTGAAATGATTCACCAAGCTAGTCGAGATTCATCAAAAAATATTGTAAGGGAATTTGCTTCTGATTTTGAAGTGGGTGAATGTTGGGGATATAACAGATTCTTCCGTTTGGATTTATTGGCAAGTGAAGGCTATCTAAATGTGGCTTTAGATACTTTGGTGCTAAGGTATGTCTATTTGTTGATTTTCTTTATTGTAAAAGATTAAATTCATGTCTTGGTAATTTATTTTTTCTGAAAAATTAGCAAATCCCTTACCAAAATCTCTTAAGTTCCCTTTGTTTGGTGTTGAACACTAATGATGTTTTTTAATATTTTTTCAATAAAAATAAAAAGATAGTGTAAAACTTTGATATTACTTTAAAGAGCAGCTATTGTTCAATCGAGAAGTTCTCTTATTTTTGAATTGCCGGCCATATGTCTGTTGGCCAAGGGTATTAATTTAGAAAAATAAGTTTTTCTAGTGGCAAAAGGGTAATCAACTTATTTAGTTTAAAAATAAAGGGTACTTTTCTATTAAACTAGGTACACTTATAACCGGTCATTAATCGGAGCTGTAATATGAGAAACCTAATAATAGCATCTACTCCAGAAGATAGACTACTTATTTAACATTTAAACATTTCCAGTTTATTAATACATAATATTTATAGTGGCGATAACGTTTTCTTTATAAATATGTATATTTATTGAAAAAAAGGTATTTTGGCATTTAAGGATTAACGTGCAATTTTAGTCTTCACTGTAAAAGGGTCACTTTAAATCCTCAAGGGATTAAAAGCAACCATAACAAAATTAAATAATCTATATTACAACCTTGCAAATTATACATATTTTTATTTTTTTATGTTAAACTGTCGATACTTACTGGACAATTTAAGGTTATTACAAAAATTATTTATATTGTGTTGTTACCGTAGTTAGTTACATTGTTTTTACCTATCCACATTTCCACATTGCTGCAAGAATAGCTGATGTCCTACATATGTTTTATGTCAGATAACAAAAATTAATTGTAAGGCTATCAAAAAGATATGAAATTCAAGAAACACTGTGTATACTATGTTGCCACGAGACTAAAACTGTGATACATTGTTTAAAATGTAATTTTCGCCTAAGTATGATCACCAAATTTGGTAATATTCGTAATATTCAATAAAAAGGTACCACAAGATACTTACGGCCTCAAAATAAAACAAACCCAGCTACTTTTACGAATTTGTATGTAATAAAAATAAGCCAACATAAAGAATTTTAACGCAACAAATGCTGAAATTGTTGACCGTTAACTTTCTGGCAATATCCTAACCTACCAATAAACTCTTGTTACATTTCTGATGAAAGAAGGTGAAATTTGCCAGATTCATCCCATACGATTTTTTAAAGCCTGTATTCTAGGAGGTATGTTGAAGAAAACCTTTGTTTTTAAATATCCCCACAGGAAATAATCCAGGGGAGTCAAATCCGGTGACCTCGCAGGCCATTCAATGGGACTACGACGTTCTATCCACCTGTTAGGAAACATCTCATTGAGATATTGCCTAACAGGTTGTGAATAGTGCTGTGATGCTCCATCTTGTTGAAACCCCATTGTCAAAGTGGGTGTGTCGGGCTCATTACCTGGATACAGCTGAGCTAAGGCAGGAATTAATTCTATTTGCAAAAAGTCTTAAATAAATTTCGTCCATCAAATTTACGTAAACAAATAGGGACCTATAATGTTAAAATATTCCAGCCCAAACGTTGACTTTTTCTGGATGTTGCGTATGGGCCCGTTGAGCCCAATGGGGATTCTCTGAAATGACATTGGACAGGTTGTTAAATGTGGATTTTCTTCATAACTGAGCAAAACATCTAAATTAACATTATCTCCTAGTTTGGGCCTATCTCTCTTGGGCAGATCCTTTACACAACCATGTTCATGGAATTTTTAAATAATTTTGCTGACCGTAGATTTTGTAATTATTGCTTGTCGCTCTGGATGTGTGTTAAACAGTTCGTAAACTTCGTCAAGACGCCTTCGGCGATCTCCCCAGCCGAACATCATAAGGATTTTAATTCTTTCTCTCTCTGGAAGCATTTTTAATAGGATGAAAGTTTTTAAATATTTAAGTATGTTTGAAAATTGACACAACTGTCATAGATGGCATGCTGGTTTCCAAGATAGTGCAAAACAGAAACCACAAAATTGTTTCAAACTACCCACACGCTAACAACAAAATACCTTCTTTTTCAAGTTGCAGATTTAATTGCTGCCATCTCCAAAAGGATGGACAGAATATTACCAAATTCGGTGACCGTTCTTAGACTAAAATTACCTTTCAAATAATGAATCACTTACCCTAAGTTACTATTTAAAAATATTGACGATGGCGTCATAACTTTGACAGATGTCAAAATTTAGAAAATTTAATATTATCAAATTATGTAAAACTAAAAATCAAACTCGGCGTGTTTTTGTATATTTCCCTAATATTTCCCATTTCTAATATATTTCCAGGTTTGCAGACTTTATGCCCTCACTGTATTTTAGAAGCACGCAACAGCGAAAGTACCAGATGTTAAATACGACGTATTTTTTTGTTAATAATAGGATGTTGTAACGATTTGATTTTTTAAATTTCTATAATATATCAAAAACTTGTAATTAGATCCATTTTCAATATATATTTTTATTACAGATTTCAAGTTCGCGCTCCTACCTTTTATCAAAGATGTCGGGACCAGCAGTGGTATATTAATCAATTGCAAACCGTTCAGAATCAATATATATCACAAATTAACGAATCTAAAGAAGTATGTATTTTTCTTTTCATTGCAATTTTATTTTTCTGCAACAATAAATTTTTATTAGTCAAATCACATGGAGGGAAAAATTTTAAATACAATGTAGCGAGAAATTTGACATTTTAGTATAAAGTTGTTTCAGTCCAGGGCCGAATTTAGTGGAGGCCAACAGAGGCGGAAGCAACCAGGCCTTTACATGAGAGGAGCCCCACAAATTTTTATATTTTTGCGAAGTATTCCTTTAATGAAAATAAATAATTTTGTATAAAGCAATAACAGAACGTCTTAAGCTTAATAGTGAAATCACGGTTTTTTGAATAACATGTAATACTTTTTACCACTCCGGGACTTCTCTACGAAAGGTCCCAAGTAGCATATTTTTAGACACATTTTGGTAAATGTATCTAAACCATCGTTTCTGTTTTCGACACAAATGGAAAACTGTGGGCAACAAATATGGAAATAGTTTTAAAACTTATACATTTTAAATGGCGGATTTGCACGTATTTCCAAGTGGTTGGTACCAGCTGTGACTCGCTATTTCGACACACAATCGACACTTTTATCGAAAATGATTCCGAAATGTTTCGAAAATGCTTCTAAACTGTTACATCAAATGTGTTTATTCAAGAGTGACAAGTGACAGTTCAATATCTTATATAGAGGGTGTTGTACTGTTGGAGCATGGGCAAAACCAGCGCAAACATTTTGGTAAAATTGTTTGCAAGTGTGGCTGATATTTGTATTTGAATATGTCAAAATTGACAAAATAAGGAAACAAACAAGAGTTGGATGATAGACGCAGATCCATGTACCTAACCCTTTCCCAAGATTTCCAATTAATCTTAGACTGGGGTGCCAAGAACCTTGTTCAGTTCAACGCCTCCAAAACCCAGTCTTGCTCCCTGTCACGCAAAGAATCTGGCAACGATTACCCCATCCACATGAATGGCCAGGCCCTACAAAACAATGAAACATTCGATCTTGTTGGCGTCGGTTTTGAACATGATCTCAGCTGGCACAAATACATTACTTCAGTAGCCACATCGGCAGCTAAAAAACTTGGTTTTCTCTTTCGAGCCAGAAAATACTTCTTCGCTTCCAACTTATACACTCTCTATGTTTCCCAAATAAGACCTAACCTAGAGTACTGCTCCCACATCTGGGGAGCGGCATCACCTTCGACACTTAATATCCTTGATTCTATGCAAAAGAGAGCCATTCGACTTATCAATGACCCAGTCCTCACGAGAAAACTCCCTTCTCTCGCTCATCGCCGCGCTGTTGGGGATTTATCCCTTTTCTACCGCTACTTCCACGGATTTTGCTCTGAAGAACTAGCCGGTATTATTCCCTCCTTGACTGTTCCTAACAGAACAACAAGAGGCGCGTTGCGTATGCATCCCTTTACTGTCCAGCTACAAAAGCCTAGAACAGACCACTTCTCTCGCTCATTCATACCTAGGGTCTCCAGATTATGGAACAAATTGCCGGCAGATGTTTTCCCTTCCCGTCCCAACTTCCAATCCTTCAAATCCCGTGTCAATGGACTCAATTCCCCTTCCCTTCAGACGCTCACGGTACGTTAGTACGTAGACTCGAGGTCTACGTGGGATGTCTTAGATAAAAACAATAAATAATTATAAATACCTACACGTTGTGAAATAAAAGGAAAACAATGTGAAGGCAAAATAATTTCGCCATCATGAATTTGTCGCATGTTTATTTTCTATAAGTTATGGTAGATTTATTTCATAGTTATTTCAAAAGAGAACCAAAAATCATTGTTGAAATAAATTTTATTGTGCAATTTAGTAATTTAGCTTTATATATTTATCGCGCTCTCCATTTATTTTCATTTACAGAACAAATAATACTTTGTAAAAAATTAAATTTAAAATATTTTTAAAATTTTACTTCTTACTTTTTAAAATTGAATTAGCTAGTAAATTGGAACTAACGTAACAGCTTTTTGGATTTTCGAAAGATGCAGGAATTTAATTAAAATGAATTTTAACAAGATAAACATTCATTTGTCAAAATGGCCGCCAGGAAGCGAGAAACTATTCTGACCTAAAATGGAGTCGACGCACAAATCTATTATTTGGTTTCTATAATGTAATTAGTAAAAAATGTGTCGAAACGGAAACACTGTTCAAAATCAAATTTATACTGTTGTTTTCTTCCTATATTTAAAAAAAAAACTTAAAATTTTTAAATAGATGATTTAAAAAACCAAAGTAAACAAAATGTAAAAATTATAGGTTAGATAATTTGTTCCGAAGAGGTTGTAGTGTGGTATGTTTCTGGAAGTTTCGAAAATTATTTTTTTCACAGGTTTCGTAAATGAATAGATACCATTGTTTGGTAAATATTTCGAAACAGAAAAATACCAATTTATTTTGATTAGCTTAATTGGAAAATTCATCGCTGCAATTTGGGAGCGCGTGTGTCTTTACCACAACTTCACGATTTTATCTAAAAATGTTTCGAAAAATATTCATTCCCGCATGTCGAAAATGTATCAATACTGTTGTTTGTAAAATATTTCGAAACAAACACATTTCTTAAGTGTTTCTAGTAACTAAATTCGAAAATGTTTGGAAACTTTTGGCGGAAAAGAATTTGTGTCCAATTTGTGTCTAAATATGTTACTTGGGGTATCTTTCGCCTAAAGAAAATAATCGTATATATATATATATATATATATATATATATATATATATATATATATATATATATATATATATATATATATATATATATGTTATTTAAATGAATTTTAACAAGATAAACATTCATTTGTCAAAATGGCCGCCAGGAAGCGAGAAACTATTCTGACCTAAAATGGAGTCGACGCACAAATCTATTATTTGGTTTCTATAATGTAATTAATAAAAAATGTGTCGAAACGGAAACACTGTTCAAAATCAAATTTATACTGTTGTTTTCTTCCTATATTTAAAAAAAAACGTAAAATTTTTAAATATATATATATATATATATATATATATATATATATATATATATATATATATATATATATATATATATGTATATAATCTGTTTATGTTGCTTGATTGGAATTTGTTATTGGCAATAAATTATTATTTATTCCTAGTTTTGAAACAATAAGCGGCCTTGACCTCTTCGTTGCTCCAGGGTATCCACACTTTTAAATCCGGCCCTGCTTTAGCCTCCCATGTGTCATAGAGGCAGAATTAAATAAATTATAAGACTTTTTTGAATTTGTTTAGTCATTTAAAAAAATCATTTATTTCCTCTCTTTTTTTCTTTCTATGTAATCTAAAATATATCTGCATGGCATACAAATTTTTGATTACCTAATTTTTGTATGTCAAAAGCAGCGTAAAGAAAGGCAGAAAGCATAAAAAGTAATCTGTGATTTGAGTTAATTTTTCCGTAGAGAAACGCCTTACCAACTCGAAAAAACAATTACTATTTTTTTAGCGATTAGCTGCAGAAATTTCTCGAAACGCTGTTGCAGCTACGTTAGGTGCTAGTTCGCAAGGTGATCTTACCAATATTGCACTTGTTAAAAGCATGTATGCTCTCCAACCACTACCCACATCTTTAACCAATGATGTAGCGGTTGACAATCGCGCCACGCCATCTTCCTCGCAATGCAACATTGCCGAAAAATCATACTCGACTGACCTCGCTAATTTAGCTAGGAATATAAATATTGCTGCTGGGTGTAGTACCAGGTAGGTTTGGCCTTTGACGATAGTTGGTTAAATTACGGAAATGTTATTTATATAAAAAATGTATGTGCCTAGTTTGCCCGTTTTTAAATATTAGCATTCCCCTCAAGAATGCTTGCAACTGGTTGACGTGGTAAAGTAAGGTAAGGTCGCCAAGTTCCGTACCTCATTTTTGGTATTTATTGATAATTTGAGATTTTTATGCTAAAGCTAAATAATATCAAAGTAATCGTTATTTATATAGAATTTAAATTTAACAGTTTTATAACTCGGCCTTAACTTAGCCAACATAATTTTTACAAAAACGGAGAACTTTCTTAGGCTATTTCTTTGGTTCATAATACCGCATCTTAGGGCGATATGTGGAATATTACAACTCTCTCGTACTTATTCTGATTAGTCTGAACCATGAACTTCTTGGCTTGGACCTCACATTTTCGAGAATGGCAGGTGTTACTTCTTGGCAGAGTTCAAAAATCGACTTTATTACTGCCAAGAAGTTCATGGTGGTCATTTTGAACAACTTTTGAAGTAATAAGAGAAATAAAGGTACATACTTATATTTTTCTTTTTTTTTTCACAATTTTTAGTTTTTATAGGCTTGCCATTTAAAACCGAATTGAGACGGACCTCGGGTTTGCGGTAAAATGCTTCTTTTTTGAAGACCTTTAATGAAAATGAGGTACCACACGGCATAGGGTTGCTTTTAAAATTTTTGGCTTCAACTCTAGCGTCATCGTGAAAATGTTAAATTACATAAAAAAGTAGATTTAGTAATCAATAAGATACACCTAAAATTTGGTGTCTCTATCTGTACTAATAGCAAAAATATTTGCACATACTAAGACTTTTCGGACACCCTCTATAATATTGGAAATAATTTTTAGTTGAAAAAAGTTTTTTATGATAAAAATATTTTTTTTTACATAATTTAAAATGTGTTCCATTTCTTACAACCATCCTATACTTAGCATCTCCAATCTTCTCGCTCTCGCACTCGCACTAGGACTCTCTCGGCATCTGGCGGGCCCTTGCGACCGCCGGAATCGGCTAGCCTTGAACATATATACGTTAAACCGTTTAATAAAAAGCCTGTACAAATTGGAACCTTGTAGGACAATGTTTATTTTATGTCTTGCACAGAACACATTTAGAATCACCTGGCAGGTGCGTGCGACCTTCAGAATCGCCTGGCAATTTTTTTTGTATTTCGTTATGTCTTAATTCAAACATATTAAAATTTCAACAGCCAGATTCTCCAACGCTAGTCCGGTCTAATTTGACAACCAAAAGTTTTAAACTGACAGGTGTACGAATAAGACAACTAAGCTTTATACATGAATTTATTTATGAGCTTTTTCGCAAATTTTTAAAGAAAAGGGCAATTTTAGTACGTACTTTCGATAATAATAGAACTACATTAATTACAGCAACTCGTTCCAAGATGAAAATCATTTGGGAACCGAGAAATTCGCTAAAATAGAATAATTCACAAGTTTTTAATGACGACTTATTAACAAGACAAAAACCTGTCAAAACATAACTGATCAACTATAAGATCTTAATTTAAACCAGTACTAAATCTTAAACCTTCTTAGTGAATCTGAACGCAAAAATATAGGGGTTGATGACGCGACCGGGGGAGACTTGCCTGGTCACGACTTTTACATAAGGTGGGTTTACACATGCATGGATTTAGTGGCGCCAGTGGCCACGCCAGTTCTATTTGCACACCAGTGAAGGTTTACGCTAGATGTTCACAAATAAAGATTTTTGGCACTCCAGATTCAGTTTTAAGGTGATTACATTTGCAAATTTTATTTTACTGGCGTTTGAAATATTAACTGGCGCATGAAAGTTGGAAGGTTATCAACTTTTTAATCCGTGCATGCATGGATGACGCACGCCAGTAAGTGTTTACATATCCATTTTAGGTTTGCTGGCGCGCCAGATATCACTGGCGCCAATAAATCATTGCATGTGTAAACCCCGCATTGAATCGTCAATATACAAATTTCCAGCTTTGTGCAAATACCGTTACTAACAGGTTTCAGTAGCTCTCGGGTTATAAAACACGTGGTCATAAGCTCAAAATAAAATAATCCTGTTTCATCTTCAAAACTCTCAAGTAAATCAACAACATAATAATGTTAATGCATGTATATGTTATTTGCTTTATTTTTTTTTATTTATCTGAACCAGTCCTCACATTGTCAATATGACCGACACTGACCTCGGGATGCTATTGACCGCCAAGTGCCGCAAATTAGTTTTTGAAATACCAAGTAGTATAAAATTAGGACCGGGTAAGGGATTTGGTTACCTTACCTTATTGCTGGGCCATGTCAGCTGCCATAATATGTATATTTCTTATATGTTGAACATTTTAGTGGTGTTCAAACAAAAAACGTATCAACTGGCGATTGTCCGTGCTCCTCGAAATCGCAGCAAAATAATATAAGTAGCAGTAGTTCGACGTCTGCGTCATCCATTCAAACTCAGGTTAATAGTAAAAAATCAAACGAATCCGAGGGACATCAAGATTCGCCTCATCATATGTTGGGATTGGGTGTATCTTTGAGCTCGCCAAATTTGCTTAATTCTGCTGTTTCGCTAATGCTTAGCAGCAGTAGCAGTGAAAGTGTAAGTAATTATTTTACAAGAATGTTGATTTGAGGATATATTAAAAATAAGTTATTACTACACAAATAATTCGTAGTATTTTGAAAATTCTTAAAACTTTCTAACATAAATACGGTGTATTAAAACGTATTTGTCGGCAGGATTTAAGTGAACCGGAGCCACTCATGGAAGAATTTGAACCTCGGGAGGGAAATCTCATTACTACCGGAGAAAATTCTAATGACGAAAATGACGTTGATGTAGAGACTATGTCAGGTATGTCATTGTTTTGCTTTACACAATAATAAACCTAGGGCCAAATGGCAAAATATCGTATGTTTAATGAGATTCGATAGCGTTATGAGCCAAGTAAAAACGTTTTTTCTGACTTTGGCAGACTATAATTAGAAATTTTCACCACTAAACCCTTGAAGGCTGTTTTTTTTACTGTCTAGGTCATGTGTACTGTCGTCATGTGTACTACTTAAGGTTGTCGCTCATTTATGAACGCGGCATCACGTCGCCTCTATTCTCGGCCACGCCTGTACATCAGATGATCGCACTTGTTAGAAACTCCATAAAAGCAACTGTGTGCCGAGGCGATGAGGTGTTGATAAATGATAACTCTTATCGGGATAAAAAGTAGTTTCCTGGTGTTCTGGCTCCAGGTCCTAAGATCTCCTATACAAAATTTCAGCTAAATTCATTAAGCCCTTTCGGCGTGACTGAGCAATAGACAAACATATAATAAACCTGAGGAAACCTGAACAAAAACCGACAGATTTTCACATAATTTGGATTTATTTGCTAGAGTCAAAATAACCCTATTCTTTATGCAATAAATTCTACTAAGAATAGAAATGAAACACCCACCACTGATTCCTTTCTCTTTTTTTACCTTTCCCAGTTGGCCGTCACGGTGACCTAGGAATACAGCTGGCGGTAACAAGATAAATTTTCGCGCGGGGCCGGAAGACTCCTTGTATCAACCGCTATTGAACCACTTTACCTTACACCTTTTCTAGCCTTGCAATTGACTTCCTAACAGTATGATACTGCAAAGGTTTAGGCACTAAGTCCAATTTTCTATGAAATTTTAACTAATATATTATTTTCGCTGTTCCCTAACAGAATAACAAAAATTTCTGGATCAGCTCTTTATTTCCACAGGTTAAGTATGGGAGCCACCCAAAATTCACGTTTTCACAATTTCTTAATTTTCACAAATTTTTCCAATAATTTTAGACAATTTCTTGGGTTTCTAACGCTCTTCACTTATTGTTCATGCTATTTGTTAAGAAATAAGACTATACACTGTACTTATTGAATTCAAACTTTTGAACTTTCCCATAGACAGAGTCTAGGTTCGCGATCAGGCAGCGTAACACCTTACATCGATGAGTATCTTGCAACTACTTCTCTAGCAGGAGTTATTCCGCTTATATCCAAAATTCCATAATTTTTTCTCTGTTAACGACCACTTCGCGGGATTTATGTGACAACGTGACATTTACGACTTTGTTTTTCCCGACTTTCTTCGAGCGGGCGGCCTAAATTTTGGCGGCAAATGAAGGAAAAGCTCTTAAATCATCTGACATCTATTACATTTTTATTATCACGTAGGTAGCTTTTTATTGCATCCCCGCATTTTCTCTTAACATTTATAGGCGCGTGTGGCATAACAAGTCCATAAAAAAACTATTAAGTTTTAAGTTAGATAGATTTTAATGTGGTGCAACATTTGGTAATGATACATCGATAAAAATAGATCATCACGGGGTGGGATCTTCTGTCGGCCAATCAGATAAGACAAAACATATTTTCCTTTGTCATAATTGGGTAATTAAAATATTTCTCTTTCGAGCAGTTGGAGGATTTCACCATTTAGAGTAGCCCTACAAGGGGTTAGTTTTATCCTGTCTGTTAAAATGTTCGGTCGATTAAAAGTTTTTAAACTTCTTGGTGAAATTAAATGAAATAAATTCTTTGCTCTTCTATTCAATTATTTTTGAAATAATGGATTGGTTTTTCTATTTATGTAAGTTAATTTGTATAAATTTTTGATAGATTATTTAAAGCATTCTAAATTATCATTTATTTGGCCACTTAGATGTTTGAATAATTTTTACATACAGATTTTCGATAAAACTTAATTTTTTTTTTCTTATTTTAAATATTTTCTTTTGTGTTGCAAAATTAATTCTTGAGACTGGCTTCTTGGATATTTTTTAAATTTACTTTCCTTCATTTGTTTACTCTGCGTTATACCCTTGAAAAAAACATGCTCATAGGCCTCAAAGTTCAGAGGAACAATTAAATAATTTTCGCATTTATGGAATAATTGTTACCAATTAGTACAACACTTGAGTTTACAAAGTTCATGATGGAACGCCACATATACTTTTTTAAACATTTTTATAATCCGCTGTAATTTAGGCCATGGTGACTGCGGAAATGTTTCATGTGATTCCTATGAATGTCAGAGTCCCGAACGTTGTAATCAAGCGGAAAAAGATACTGACCCCACCATACCTTTTGAAACGACAAACATGCAAGGTTAAAGAAGAATTCTTTTTTATAGCTCTAAAATATTTTTTTAATTTATATATTTTTACTTATTGTCGCCTTGATATTAATAAAATACAAAATTCGTCGTAAACGAAGTTTTTTAATTAATTAACAAGTTTAGTATAGAAAGGGTTTTATGCTTTACTATGCATGCAGCGTATTTGACTTATTAGTTGGGTTCGTAAAGACGGTGCCTGACCATGGGCGGCGTGACCGTAAATAAACTAAGAGATAATTTACATAATACTAAAAAACACTTACCCAATAAATTTGTATACGGAACAGACTTGGAGCCCGGCACCGAGTCACCTTACGCTGGGTTCCGGGTCCCAGTATGATTCCGGATAATGAGAAGGCCAACACACTGGCTACGACAGGCGCAGAGATGGAAGCCACCCTAGCGGAGAGCACTGTGGCCAGACCACTGGAAATAATTCGAGTTGAAATTGATCAAAAAGCCACGCAACTTGCTCAGTTTTGATGGACAGAATTAACAACCTGTAGCATCCCTAGGCAACTATGGCCATTATACAAATATAACAGAACCGCGGCATTGTTAAGACATAGTAGGGACCGTCGTAACATAACTGCTGTGATGACCAGACACTGTCTGTTTGGTAGTCACGCAGAACGTATGAAAATACCAGCAAATGATTTCTGCAGAAGCTGCAGAGGTGAAGAAGAGGTAGAGAGCGTTCAACATTTTTTGTGTCCTGGCTTTGCAAGAAGATTTGATGCCTTCGGGGAGACGTTCTTCGGCGGACTGGAGGAGGTAAGCACCACTTGGACGTCTGGTGAGGTTCATCAACAGTAGTGACTGGTTCTGGTGAGGCTTAATCCCCCCTGCAACATCTCTAGCTGCATGAATCATCATGGGTTGGTTCCAAGACAATGTGGTAACACAACGGACCATCAGGTCTGTGTGTGACTAGCCGGCGGGTGCTGGAAGTTGCCACTTTAACCTAACCTAATCTAGGTTCGGAAAAGTAAAAGTAAACTTCCGAATATTCTGCAATAGCAGGTAACTTCTACGAAGGTTTGGTAACCTTTTTCCACCGCAAAGCATGTCGAGCTGCTCGGGAGTCGCGACACATCGCGGTAGTTATATGGTCTGGCACCCTGAATTGCGAACCCTTCTTATTAGTCACAGAAAATATTTAAATTTAGTATGTATAGTATTAATTTCATCATCGAACCTAGTGGAAGCTATATTGTTTTGATCCCTCCTGTGTTTATCGCTATATCTGATTCAGTAGGATCAAAAAGAGAAAGCATAATTTAAAAAATAGATAATTACTAAAGCAGACTGAGACGAAAAGAGTTCTAAATTCACCCAATCTTACTTTTTACTGTTTTTTTTTTTTTTTTTTGTTATTGTGTAGTCTTGCTTAAAGGCAGTATTATTTTTTCGATTTTTATGAATGTTATTTGTCAAATAATGTCAATCCAATTCAAATTTATTTAATCGTAGTATTTATTTCCACATTTTTTTTTTCACTCATTCCCTCGACATCCTCGAAAACATTTTTTTTATAAAACATATGTTTTAGATTTAATTTTAGAGTTTTTGCTAAAAATTGTAAATATGTCAAATAACAACTGACAATTTGTAAAGTATTTTAAACTGTATGCCATATTTTAAATGAATTTCCCTGCATTTTAAAAGGATATTGAAATTTATTTACTTAGCCTTAACGTAACTTAGAATCTGTAGATTCTTATTAGGACTTGTTTACGGGTACTTTCGTATTTTAATCCTACGAATGTACTTTTGAAAAGCACTGTTAAGGCGAAACTACAGCGTGTCTGAAAATGTTCTCTACAAGTGAAAAATTTTCTTGTTATGGATTTTACGAAAAAGTACCTCTAATTCTTGTTTGAGTCAAATGTAATAAGAACATTCTATTTAAAACTAAAAAGTATGCCGAAGTTTAGATTCATAGCCTCCTGTTAAAAAACGTTTTCTAACATAAACAAAGACATTTTTTGCAATAAGTAAAAATGCGTCTAAGGATTGTTGTCAAATAGTTGTGAAGAAACTGAAAGGTTACTAAATTGTTTAAGTTGCATAATGTAATTTTTTACTTGTTTGAAAAATGATTTTTTTTTGAAATAGCAAGCGGTTTTTTTCTTATTGAAGGCCATGAGTCTAAACTTAAACATATTATCTAATTGTAAGAAATATCAAAATTGCTCCAGTGTGTTATGGTAGTTACAGTACAGTATTTGACCAAGATTACATTGTGTAGAGCAGCTCGGTCGGAGAATTAAAGTTTTTCAAACCCTTTTGCTTAGTGTCAAATGTTCAAGTATCTTAGTAACCTCATTTCCCTAGACACCCAGATTCCTTGAGATGTGTCCTATAAACTGTTCCCATAGTAACGGTGAGATACCATATATAAATATTAGATAAATTATTTATGTATTTTTCCATTGCAGGTGAAAATGACGTAGAATACGCCGAATTATCTATGGCCCAAGGTTTAGTTCTCAGAGACGGTAGTCCGACGACAAGTAGTTTGGCAGGCGCTAGTCTTTCACCTGCTAATTTAGTAACCACTTTTGAGGATAAGTTTAAACTTATGAGTTTGTTTGATGGAACTGGTAATAGGAATGCTAACCCAAATAGCGTTATGGGTAAGCGACAAATAATTACTATAATTAATGACGTGTTCATGGAGGCATACAGTATATTATTTCCTAAACGAACATTTTGTTTAAGGGGTTATATCCAGTTAGAATTTTCAAAAATCGATTTTTTTTTAAATTTCATTTTCGTAATGTACCTACATATATTCCAGTACACACACAGAAAATTTCAAGACAATCCGGCTATTATTTTCGAAGTTACACGCATATTTGTAAAGACGTGTCAGAGCGATTGTACTCCATGTAAAGTGCTTTTGAAACTTTAAACGCGTTTTTCTCAAAACTGTGTTTATATATATATATATATATATATATATATATATATATATATATATATATATATATATATATATATATATATATATATATATATATGTATATATATATATATATATATGTATATATATATATATATATATATATATATATATATATATATATATATATATATATATATATATATATATATATATATATATATATATATATACCGGGTGTCAACGAGATCACTTTCTGGCTGCCATTTCTGTAGTATTTAATCGAACAAGATGAAACTTGGCAGGAGTCGTAGGCTAATAAAAAGTCACTTTTCTAGGTACTTGTCAAATCTCGACGAGTTCCGGTTTAGCCGGAAGTGACACCAACTTTAGATTTTCAAATTAGACACCCTGTATATTTCTTGATTTTTGGAATCTAGAGATCATTTTACGTACAACTGTATTATTTTTATTACTTTTTGTGTCAATTTACCATTTTTAAAACAAATTTTTTGTTTTAATCTAGAGTGCCATGACCCACCTTAAATCGTTCTAATAGACGTGTACATCTGCACAAAAATACCTACACAATTTTATCACCTTTCATTTGTCTTTTACCAGAGCGTTCAAAGTTGATTAAATCACTTTTTTGATGATAACTTTAAAAAATTAAATACAACTATAACACTTTCATAGTATAATTAGATGTAGATTTTTATTACGAATCCAATGGTGCATCACAACATCAAAATTCTCTTGGATTTTCTAAAGAAAACTACATTTCATTGCAATAGCCATTTTATATGGTTTGATCAAACATGCAACTGCACGACGATCAAATATTATATCCAGTTAGCCATGACAAACAATTAAATTATTATAGCTGTTTAAAAAATAACGGAATGAAGCCTCAAAATATTGTTAAATTTGCCATGGAAAACAATTGAATTCAGGATAAATGATAGAATTTTACAAATTTGTAAACAATTATTTTTTCTTGTGTTTAATATTATGTTTCTGGTTTGTGGCGAATTGTTTACAGCCACCCATTATTATTCAGTTTTGTCATGACTAACTGGCTATAATATTTGATCGTCGTGCAGTTGCATGTTTGATCAAACCATATAAAATGGCTATTGCAATGGAATGTAGTTTTCTTTAGAAAATCCAAGAGAATTTTGATGTTGTGATGCACCATTGGATTCGTAATAAAAATCTACATCTAATTATACTATGAAAGTGTTATAGTTGTATTTAATTTTTTTAAGTTATTATCAAAAAAGTGATTTAATCAACTTTGAACGCTCTGGTAAGACAAATGAAAGGTGACAAAATTGTGTAGGTATTTTTGTGCAGATGTACACGTCTATTGGAACGATTTAAGGTGGGTCATGGCACTCTAGATTAAAACAAAAAATTTGTTTTAAAAATGGTAAATTGACACAAAAAGTAATAAAAATAATACAGTTGTACGTAAAATGATCTCTAGATTCCAAAAATCAAGAAATATACAGGGTGTCTAATTTGAAAATCTAAAGTTGGTGTCACTTCCGGCTAAACCGGAAGTCGTCGAAATTTGACAAGTACCTAGAAAAGTGACTTTTTATTAGCCTATGACTCCTGCCAAGTTTCATCTTGTTCGATTAAATACTACAGAAATGGCAGCCGGAAAGTGATCTCGTTGACACCCGGTATATATATATATATATATATATATATATATATATATATATATATATATATATATATATATATATATAGAAGGCGCCATTTTGTCAAAAAATTTTATTTTGCTTATTCCTTTGATTAATTAGAAGATTATACATTACTTACTACTACGAAATCCGTTTGGTTTTTTCATTTTCGATGATCCAGTCCAGAGATATTGTTGACACCGCAAGATGCCTTTTTTGAGGGGAACTCCTGGAGATCAGCTATAGCAGCTTTCAAAATTATTATTTTTACGAATACAAAAATCTTAAAATAATATGTGTACAAATTTTCTCATTAATAAATTTAAAAGTCTTCTCAGGAAAAATTCTTGAAAAATCGCTTTTTTTAGGCCTCCCGACTGTATAGAACCCCTTAAGTTACACCATGATACTATCACTTACTAATATTGTAATTCAATAAAGGGATATATAATTTTAACTATCTGAAAGTTCTGTGTAAAAGTTTGCTAATATGATTAAAGAGATGTAAACAACGCTCTCCCAATAGTTCTGTCAATACGCCTGATTATTATTTGAGTTTCGTTTAAAAAAGTACGGCGTACCTTTCTTTTATTAAATTTAATGCTGTAACAATGTAGTGTATTAAGATTGGACCCACTAATATTTCAAAACATTAAAAATATCTTTTTAGGTGTAGTACCCGCAAACTCTACAGCTCTTTTAGATATGACAACCTCAAATCTCGATCTCGCTTTGTTGGGTTCCTCATTGCAAAGAAAAAATGAGGGTAAGTGTGTTACAGATTTAAAATGAGTTAAATGACTTAGCAATTAAGAACCACATAAAAGCGTTTATTAAAAAAAATAATTAAGTATTATGTCATTCTCCTGTTAAAGAGAAATTAATATTTAAAAAAATAGTAACATTAATAAAAAATCACAAAGGTACAACAAATCCTGAAAACAAAATTTTCTGTGAACTGTCAGTGACTTTTAATTATAAAAAAGGGTGCCTGACTCTAATCTATCTATCTTTTCTGACATTTCAGGACCTAATCTCTAATCTCGTTATCAAAGAATCTACTAAATCAAACTAAATTTCCAAAAAAAGAGATGTTTATAAAAATAATTAACAAAGATAGATATTTTAGCATTAAGAGCTGCCACCCTTTACCAAATTTTTAGCATATCATTAAAGGGTGGAATTCACAGCAAAAAGAACTGACCACCAGGTCTTGCTCAGCGAGCTAAATTATTTATAAACCGTTATTGCTAACATGTTAAAGAATAACATAGAAAAAAGAAATTAATTAAATGACAAGCTGTACACAGTTGTGTACGGCTTGTGAAATATAGTTTTGCCTCTGAAAAATTTCATACTTGCGCGGATGAGGAAGTGAGATAGAATTCGGATAACAGAAATGGCAATATTAAGCTGCTTCTGCTTTGGTTTAAAGTACTGTCAGCGACAAAATGGTGTATTAAAGTACAAGTTTTATAAAGCATCGTTTTAGAGCACGCGGCCATGTTATAAAACGAGCCGCTTGCGGCAAGTTCTCTAACGGGGCGGAGTGCGTTAATCTTCATAAAACATGCACTTTATACTATTTTTTTTCCAATAAAGAATGCATATTTGAAAAGAAAATATGACATACGAATTTTATAAATTTTTGTGTCAAAATTTTATGTTGCTAATAATATCAAATTATTTACCATAGCAGCCTTCATGCAGTAACAAATAATTTTATTATACGTGACTACACGCCGCATTACCAACTTCTAAAAAATTAAAAATCGGTTTCATAAAAAGCTTATTACAAAACTGAAAACGATATCGAAAAAGCTTTCATATGAAACCGAAATAGAAAAGTAAAATTGCATAATTGCTTTATATATAATATTCGGTTTAATTTAAATAAGAGTATCCTTCCTAGTCACTAATTTAGCATAAATTAGTTTAAGACATCTAGCAGTCAACAGTAGTTTTGTTCCTGGATTCTGCTTGCTTGATTCTGATAAAAAATAAAGACAAATTATTTTGTGTTAAAGGGGTTCAATTGTGATTATGAGTCGGATCATAAATACTTTCCTGAAATTTTGGTAATTATATTTATGATAGGTAGTAACTACAACTCTAAATTCGGTAAGCTACCTGATGCATTTAATAAATTGCTACCAATCTAATTATTATTGTTATTATTGAAAACTGACAATGACCCTTAATCTATTAAATACCTCTGATTAACCGACTGGCCGTCTAACCTGAAGTATTATAGAAGATAAACAGGATTAAAAGGTGCAATGATGCTAAGAAAGTTTATTTGCACTAAATCTTAAACTACTGTAATTTTTTAACACGTATATCTTTTTAATTACTAATTACTACTTGAATCACTGCTACTATATAAATCTGAAATATCCCTTTCAGCGCCCTGCGGGTTTATTACAATACTGTCCACAATCACATCAAGAGCTGACTCACTCTCCATGTAAAATTTTTCAATATTTTTGACGTGATCACACCAAATTTCCAATCTTTGAAAAAGGGACCGAAAAATTTCCTGCATTAATTTTCTACATTATTGAAATTAAAATCAATATTTCTGTCGACAACAAACTGTTTCAGAGAGGCCCAAACAAGCTCGATGGGATTTAGATCGGGATAGTATGGAGGTAATCTCAAAACATCCTTGTTCATGTTCTTTCAGGATTTTATCTACCCAATCCGGTTTTAACGCTCGATTTCTTCTTTTTTATTAGGAGTTAAAAACACTCGCCATTTTCCTCTTTTCTCATCTCACTCACTGTTGTGTGAATTGTGCGAATACACAGGGGCGAGGCAGTTGAAACACGTTCTTGAACTTTCTTTAAATCCTTGATGGGTTTATTTGCTTCAGCTTCTTGGCGTATAAAATGAATAATATTTGCCAAAATTTCACGACTTTGCCCAGATAACACTTTGCCTTTTACATTAGATACGAACTTCATACTGAAATGCACGTCACGACAGTTAGAACATAAATGATTTAAAAAAAAGCATGCACTTTTGTTACGGACTGTACCTACCCCACCGATATAATCGGTCTACTGCAATTTAGTGGCCGGGGCTCAGAGGCAAAGCTATATTTGACAAGCTCTACATAAGTCATTAAATTTTGACCATTATTGATCAATTCTTACTTATTTAAGACATTTTTCTGTTAGTTTTTAACCATCAAATATCGGAGCACTCTGATCGTTTATTTAGTGATATTTCTTGGGATATTTTTAAATAATTTTAAATATATCTATTTTGACGCGACTTATTAACGAAAAATTTTGCTGCATATTTCTAACCATTTTCGTTTTAAGAATCTTTTGCTCAAACTTTATGACACAGGTTTTTGTTGGGTAAGAATATATTTAAAGTGTTTTGAATACTCTTAAAAAAAAATTGAGTACTGAAGTCCTATTTAAATACCGAATATTTAAATACTAAAAAGCATTCAAATAAAACACTAGCTATTTAGAACTACGCATATAGCCTAGCTCTGAGGTACATTTATTTTATTTTAGATTCTGTACCTGCAATTGGCGATAGAAAAAAAACTAAACAAAGGTTTCGAGCAATTGCAGATGCTTCTCCTGTAAGTGATGCATCTAGTGAAACGTGGACAGAAACCGTACCTTTAAATACCAAAGTAAGCTTAATACAGCTTAACATAATGTAGTCGTCGGAGAATAATAATCTACTATCCTGATAATAAGCACGTGTGTAGAATTAGAAACGTTCTTTTTTTAAATCTTACTGATCACAGGAAACGCTGTAGTGGAAGCTTCTACTTATGCGATGCCACAGCATATGATATTTAGCAAAAAAAGTAAATTATACAAATAAAACTTCGGCGTTAATTCACAAAATTTAGACCCTTGTTATCTAGTCGATTAAACCTAGTTTTTCAGTTCGGTCTTTTTTACAAAATTAATATTTATCTTATATTATACTGAAGATTGAAAATGGAATTATTTTCACAGGAATCTGTGATGGGCCCATTAGAATCTTTTCTGCGATCAATAAACTGTTATCCGGAACTTGATCAGAATCGCAAAAAGGATTCAGTTCAAAAAGAGAGGAGAAAACATCATGCGAAGCCGAATCATCCTATACCATTGTTTCACACACCTTTACCGCCACCACCGCCACTAAGTGACGGACTGGATACCTGTGGCCATTCTTCTTCAACAGGTTAGTTATCTATAATCTATTCTGCCATCCTACATTTTTTGAATTTGATTAATTTATACACCAAAATCAAAAGTAACCAAGATAATAATAATAATATTAATAGTAATAGTAATAATAATAGTAATAGTAATAGCAATAGCAATAATATATATATATATATATATATATATATATATATATATATATATATATATATATATATATATATATGTATATTATAAATAATCTTGATAAAACCCCCGAAGACGTACTTGTTGGGGGCAAGATCATTAAATAGGTTAATTGAGGATCTTAAAAGGTATTTTTCGTAAACATAACCTTTCGCGGTAACAACATAGTTCTGCTTTTTAAATTATTTTGGGATTTTAATTATGTAACCAGAAAAACTGCACACTGTTTATCTTTGAATTTATATTATCGTAAAAAAGTTCTTTTTTGCCCCTCAATCAAAATACCACCCATTTAATGAAATAAACCTCTTAATGATGTGCGAGAAAGAGTGAAATATTTAAAGCTACACCTATTTATTTATTTTTATTCATTTATTATCAACGGTAACTCCATTTTTACAATAAAAACAAAATAATAGCACTATTAAATCTTCCACAAAATGTCGGATAACAAAATAATACTACTTGGGCCTGAAGCATAGAAAATATAAAATACAAATACTTAAAAGCAAATCTTAACCTACTTAATAATATTACATGCTTTCTTAAAGCAATGTAAAGGCATGGATAAGTCCAACACATTTCAGTTGGCATTAAAACGTCTTTGAATTCTGGACATAAGACTATTGAAGCCATAGGTAGTACGAAGAAAGGGAACTAAAAAAGTATGGTCCCTTATATGGTGAGTATGGCAAGGAGCATTAAAATCCAGAAGCCGGAGTAAATTTGGCGCGTCAACAAGACCGTTAACGAGTTTCTAGAGGAACGTAAGTTCCTGACAATGGCTACGAACCTCCACGTATGGAAATTCAGCAATCTGCATCTTTCGCTATAGCACAGGTCCGATAAGTTAAGACCAATCTTACGAGAATATGCCTTCAGAATCCTATCCTGAACCCGCTTAATGGACCTAACGTGAGTTTGATAGTATGGTGACCAGACAATAGACCCATACTCCAAACAAGGACGCAACATACATACAATTATAATAACCTTAATATGTTAGGGGAGAGATCACTGCAATGTCGCAGAATGAAACCCAGCCTCTGAAATGCTCTAACTCTCTTTTAAAATAGACTCTCAGATCCTTTACTTGAGTTGATCGTATTAAATTATCAGCATTAATATATTAATGTTTAATATCGTGCTTGTTTTCTTAAAGACATAATTGGATTTTTATCAACAAATTGCAAAATTAATACTGTAGAAGCATCGTTTTCGTCATATTTTTTCTTGATCTTCTTCAAATCACTAACGGATCTAGTTTTTTAAATTTGATTACTAACTTCTGTACTGAACTTCTGCATAATTGTACATTTGGAAACTTTTCTTGAAACCTCTCAATAACGTAGCGATAACAATTCTCGCCATTTCTGTAATTTTGGATTATAAATATTTTTTGCTCTAAAGACCTCTTTATTATTTTGACAAATGCGTCACAGTTATCAAGTAAAAAAGGTGACAATTTTAATTTTAAAAGCGTAATTTTGAAATTTCAAATTTTTGAAAATCTGGAATAAGAATTCTTTTAAAATTTAAAACAACTTTTATTTATCGTTCTACATTGAAATTTAAAAAAGGCAACTTTTAACCAAATTTTACTTTTTTGTATTTTTTGCATACCATGTGCAAAAAAATAAATGTTTGGCATCGTGAATCTTATTTTTAAAGCAAGCAAGAACTTTTATAAAGAATGACCTTTGTTCTTATCTTTCACTTTTTTATTCATTTGTCTCTTGTCTACCCCATCGGTGGACATACTGTATACTACAAAACGTCATACCTATTTACGAGAAAGATGTTCCACAGAGCAGGCGTAGTCGCACGTCTTAAAATATCTAAGTGCAATACAAATTAAGATACTTCAAAAACTTGCTACACCTAAGCTTTCTTTCACTTTTCACTTCTAAATTTAAAATTAAGCTAATGGTTAATCATGCTATTGTATTTGATTAACTGATATGTCTATGTTGTGAAACCTCTTTCTGAAGAACAGATATGACAGACATTTTGTTGCATATACAATTTTTATTACAATGAATATAAATCCCATCTATAGACGGGCAACGTATGTAACCTCTCAGTTGCTATATTTTGCATAGTCGGGTTTTAGTTTTTTTTCAAACTTATTTTTTAATTATGTGTATTATTTAATCCAATGTTTCGTCTTGGAGAAGCCATCATGAATTTATATAATAAGAGATCCATGACCGTATAAAAGAATTGATGAAGATTGATGACGATTTCTCGAACACGAAACATTGGATTGAAAACATGAACACCCTACAATTAAAAGTTGAAAATTAAAATGTGCTCTTCTTTTTACTCTAGCTTTAATAATAGATCAAGGAAAAATAAAAACGAAAACCCAAAACCTTTCATTTACCATTCTGTATATCCGAGATAAACCATTTTTTAAAGTTTCTATTCTATTCTATTTTCTAAACAGTGTATAATATGTTTGTTTGTTCTTTTAGAGTTTAGTTGGACGCCATCGCTTCTAAGTCAAAGGCGTCTTCCGAAATCTCAAAAGAATGCTAATGGCGACACTCAGCCGGTGCCAGAAAAAGACGATCGAAAAAGCAAGAAGTAAGTTTATTTATAACATACCGTAAAACGGGGTGAAACGCAACTATTGTACCAATATGTAGCAACAATTTTCAGGAAAAAGTTTTTATTTTTTGTGCAAGCCCATATTGTAGGGGCCCAGATTTTTTTTATAGGCGCGTAGGACTGTAATTACGAACTTAAAGCATTCAAGTCAAGTTTTAAAAAAGGAGTGGTTCTAGGGTTATGATGTTTATATAGTTATGGTTCCGACTCTTATTTAAATAAAAGAAAGAAACAACTATATGGACTCTTAAAGAGAATACCAAGATCTAATATTTCCATTTTTAAAAAAATTCTTTTTAACATTAACTCCGCTACAGTTGCAAATAATAATAATAATAAAGTTTATTTAAATATGTTATATGTATATATAATTATATATATATATAATTATATATATATATATATAATTATATATATATATATATATAATTATATATATATATATATATATATATATATATATATATATATATATATATATATATATATATATATATATATATATATATATATATATATATATATATATATATACAGGGTGTCTAAAATAGGTGATACCACTATTGCTATCTCCGAAACGGTAAAAGATACGAGGTCAGTTAAATTAGATAAAATGTGCCATTTTTAGTCCCTATTCATATTCCGTGTACGGAGTTGCCAAATTCTCTATAGTTTCTTATTTACAGGGGATTTTTTAAAAATTGTCAAAAATCTAATTCTTAAATATCTGGAAAACTATTATAGTTAAAAAAATTGTTTTAACAAAACTCACACGATTTTCTACCTTCTCTAAAGTAATGTTGTTGTTTTGTTTATACCATTTGTTTTTATTGAGTTACTGATACTAACTTGTTTTTTTCAAATACGGACCTGGACTTTTTGCTTCATTACCTTCATCATACCCTTTACAACTGTATATAATTTGAAAATATTTCCGACGTTTTGATTAAGAATAGCAACATCATCAGGATTTTCTAACAATACGGACCTGGGATCTTCCATGTTAAGGCACAATTCATAACCTATCGCTATGTTTTGTGGTTTTTGTGGTTGTGAAATGGCGCATTTACTTGAAAATGCCAGGTCCGTACTGGTAGAATATCCTGATGATGTTATTCTTCACCAAAACGTCGGAAAACATAATCAAGTCATACACAGATGTAAAGGGTATGAAGTATTATTTCAAGAAATGCAACACAAAGTCCAGGTTCGTATTTGAAAAAAAAAACAAGTTAGTATCAGTAACTCAATAAAAACAAATGATATAAACAAAACAATAACGATATTTTAGAGAAGGTAAAAAATCGTGTGATTTTTGTTGAAACAATTTTTTCCTAGCTATAATAGTTTTCGACATATTTAAGAATTAAATTTTTGACAATTTTTAAAATATCCCCTTTAGATATGAAACTAAGTATAGAGAATTTGGCAACTTCGTAAACGAAATATGAGTAGGGGCTAAAAATGGCACATTTTCTCAAATTTAACCGACCTCGTATCTTTTACCGTTTCGGAGATAGCAATAGTGGTATCACCTATGTTAGACACCCTGTATATATATATATATATATATATATATATATATATATATATATATATATATATATATATATATATATATATATATTTTAAATAAACTTGATAGAACCCCCGAAGACGTACTTGTTGGGGGCAAATCTTATATTTAACATTACATTATTTAATTATAATTATATAAATTATTCATTTGAATATATATATATATATATATATATATATATATATATATATATATATATATATATATATATATATATTTTTATATATATATATATATATATATTCAAATACATACATACAATTTCTTTTTTAGGACAAGAGAGATCCTTAGAGAAAAATAAATAAATAATTTTTATATTATACAAAATAATATCAAAGTTATTCCAAAAATTTCTTTAAATCGTTTTTTGTTAATATCCAAGCTTTTATTTCAATTTTATATTTTTTTAATGATATAATTCTTTTGTGCCATAAACTTATGTATTTTTGGTTTAATGGAAATTTCATTTTTATGACGCGTGTCATGGTTATGTTTTTTAAATTGTATTAGATTTTTATTTTTAAAAACGTATACTAAAATATTATAAATATATATTTGCCTAACGTCAATTTTTTTTTGTTTCTGAATATAATTCCTTTGAAGAATAAAAATAGTCTTTATTAAACATAATTTTTAGAAATTTTTTTTGTAATACTTCTATTTTTTTCACTAAAATTCTACTTATTCCTCCCCAACCTAAAATCCCATAATTCAAATGAGTTTTAACTAAGGAATAATACAATGTTTCTAAGTGTTTTATATCCAAAAAGGTTTTAACATTTTTAAATATTGGTAGCAAACTTCTTAATTTCTTAATTAAGTAATCTACATGTAAATCCCAATTTAATTTACTGTCAAAAATTATTCCCAAGTATTTAACACTGTTAGCTTTTAAAATTTGAATATCATCGTCTATTTTAATACTATCCACATTTGAGGTGTTATTATTTTGATTTAGACTAAAAGTAAGATAATTTGTTTTGTCAAAATTAATTGTTAAAAACACGGCTAATTGTGGGTGCCAGTCTGCGCCGACTGCCGATAGTACAATGCTATTGACAATTTAAAAAAGAGGCAAATTATAGGCCCCGGTCGGCGACGACTGCCTGCAAACAGACAACCTGCATTGACAGTGTTTCAACGCTAAGACATTATAATATGACTAGCTCTTCAAAATGCTGAAAAAAATTAATTGTTAATTTTTTTAATTTTACTTTTAACTTGTTCCGAATGGCCATGAATTTTTCTCTATCAACGCCTGACTAATAAAATTAGATTTTATCGACAATGTGTATTTACCGACCCTTTGTCGGCGCATACCGCCTCTCGGTGTGTATATTTTATTTTCTTTTAATCTTTTTAGATAATCCCCAATTTTAATCGTAAATATTCTCGAACACTATTAATATTTGTCAGTTTTTTTTCTATGGCTGGCTTTAAAAACCCAATGACATATATAGGTCGGACCATAGACGTTAAAAAAAAACAGGTATAGACAAAGCATTTTGTTGCGGCTTCTAGCAACAATATCTCGAAGGACCAAATGCTTATTTTTGCAAGTTGCGCGTGAATTTCCATAGGGGTTTCTTCAGGAGTTCGTCAACAACACTACCATATTCAATTAACAAAAATATATATAATTCTCTTCTTCAACAGTTACACAATTTACAAGTAGTGTTACGTTTAATTTTACAAATAAAAGTGCACATATATTACGTGCTAGAGATGCAGAGTGATATTAAAAAATATAGAGATAAATTTAGAGAGGAGCTATCGCTTACAACGCGAGCAGTGTTAGGGCAAGAGCTAGAGCAGAGTTGTGAGTCGACTATCTCAGAGCACGTTACAAAATCAACTGGTTTCAAAAACTGTGTAAAACTAGAAAGGGACGTGACCCAGCCTGGAAAACCCCTATTGCTTGCAGGTCAACTTATATTACGGTGCACCATTCTTAGGGCTTGGGTCAGGGTTTTTATTGTTACTAATTGAAAATTCCGGCCAATGTTCGGAGAAATATTTATGAGTTGTACTTTCCGTTTTTAATAAAGGGACTTCTTAAATATAGCGGCAATAATTAGAAATTGTTGGAAGTTTTTACAACACATTTCATTCATAAAATCGTTTCGCGCCAAATCAATCAGTCGTTTAAAAAGTCTAATGGATGCGATTAAGAGAGGTAGACACAGCGGAAAAATGGCAGCACTGTCCAACATTCAATCCAACTGCACCAATGGATTCGATACAAGTGAATATAACCTCACTGACTTGCGAAAAGAAACTTCTGGGTTTAAATAGTCCAATTTTTTGTAAACTTGACACTGCCGCGCCATATCTAAATGTTTTTCGCAAAATAATGCCATCTTCTTCAAAGAAAAACACTTAAACGCTTCTTGCAAATAAAAAAAAACAACGACAACGTCGCCGTCGTCAGCGATTATATGAATGGCCGCTTGGGTCACTTCTCAATTCCTTGTAAAACTGGTAGTAAAAGATAAAATAGCGTTGCCACTTTTACTTAATAATTTATCACAGTGAGAAGGGAACAAAAGTTTATTCGGTTATGATGCATACAATAGAAAAAATGTATTTCTTTTTTATTACTTCATACTTATGTATACTAATTTTATTAGATAAAGATATAGTCAAATAAATGTCGTGTAATACTGTATTGCTTGGCTGGTGTGCTGACCTAACACTACATGAAAACAACCCTTAAATCTCAAATGCTCTTTATTTACTAAACAGGCGATCCGTCTACTTTAACAATCACTAAACAACTAACTAACAAAAACAGTCCTTTATCTTTTCTCGCTTCCTGGCCGCATTACGTCATCTTCTTCGTCACCTCTCGGTTACTCAGATGCCGCGGTATCAGCCGGCTGCCACACTCCGTCCTTTCTTTTCAGCTTAAGAGGCCTAAGTTGACCCTGAGGCACGGCCTTGTAGAATTCCTTTCTCCGGAGGAGCCGTCATCTTCCCGCAGGTGGGTTGTCCCTGCTGGCTGTCCCAGTGGCATTCTTGGTCCTTCTTCTTCCTTGGGTTGTCCCGAGTCTTCCCTGTGCGCAGCTGATGGATGTACGGATAGGTCATTCTGGGGTAATGGTAGGATATTAGGATTATTTTCTAAAGAATCTGGAGCTTTTCTTAGGTGAGCCACATGACGTTTCAGTATCCTGCCGTCTCTCATTAGTGTCGCCTCGCTCCCTTCAATGTTGATAACCTCGTATTCTTTCTCGTAATACCTGGGCGTAAGTTTATGGGGAACCACCATATTTTCTACAAAAACTTGTTACGGTTTTGTTTCGCTTCTGAAATATTGTACATATAATTTAAAAACTTACCAGGTCTTCGCTTAAGATTAAGTGAATTGAGCTTGGCTTCTGGTTTTATAGATGCCTTTATTTAAGTCTTAATAGGTACAATGTAGGTATAAGTATACTTAATTCTAGTTCGCCTTATTCGTCAAGGTCTTTCTCAAGCTGTGTATAGTCCAGGCCATCCTAAAAGTATATCATAATTATTAGCTTGTGCTATTCGTGTAAGAGTAATAAGATTTGGTAGACCCGCTAATAAATCATCGTAATGGTTAAAAGCTCTACCTGCTACTTCTGCATTTATTAGTGCATTGTTAGGTATTTAACAGTATTTGTATCTGACTTCATCTTCTTTAGTATCTCGTTCTAGGCCTCATCTTGGCTCTTTCTTTCGGTTCAGAATCGAGACCTAAAAATTACAAGGTTGAGTGGAATGAACACCAGTTTTGAGGAATAGGAAGTGTTTTGGGCATATTTAGGACACTGAGTCTTAAATCTCTTATCTTTAAATAGTAATAATTAAAACTCCACTTTGTTATTGTTTTTGAAATGTCAAAAACTGTCAGAGGTCACACTGCTTAGATTTAAAAGTCCCTAAGACTTTGACAGATGGAATCCTGCGCCGTTTTTCATGACGTCAAGGGTGTTTTTTTGGACTAGCCTTTTTGCAGCGTGCATTCCAGGAGTCCAACAGCATTTTTGCGGATATCTTTTGAATTTTTGGTACCCAAAGTTGTAATTTGGCGGTAATAAACCTTATTACGCCATACAATTAGTTAAAATTGATTTATTACAGTTTTATGGGGAAAATCCCAAAGTTCGTTTTTTTGGTCATCGACTCATCGACAAGGCCACATGCCATCTAGGGTAAGTCTCGACTTTAAATATCTAGTTTGTCTTGTGTGACTTCTGAAGATAGCACTTAGAGTTATTCTATAAATACCACAGATATATATTAAAATCTACCTACCTTATTTTATGCCTGAAGGTCACGTCCTGAAGCTCGGTTCTGTTTCAGGCCTATTTTTCCTAGTTGTGTTGTTCCTGCTCTTCTTTGGTTTCATCATTTGGTCTTCTGTCCTTACGTTTCTGCCTTGGAGCTTCCACATCAGGGCAGGAGTAGATCATCGTCCTGACACTTTCGGTGTGTGCTTGCCCTGGTGATACCGTTCAAGCTCCACCGTACATCTTGCTGCTTGAGCACTGGGAGCACCACAACCTCTACACCAAACACCATCATAAATAAACTGTCAGGTTTGATATGTTTGTGCCGTCCTAGTAGAACGATTATTATATCATGTCACTCGAGGCTACAGGCCTCCACTAGCTGAACTATAGACTGTTGAATAATACACCATCAACCAACTTTGTGCTAATTTTATTGTGAAATGTTTATCATATTAGGTAGTAGGTACTATAAACGTTAATTTGTAATGCACAACACTCAGTAACAAGGCCTTATTACTCGCGTCCACGTGCACTGGTTTAATTATCAGACTATTATTGTACATAATGATTAACCGTATCCGTCACTGATTTTGGCACCACGATATTCTTAACAATTAATTTGAAACAAACACAAACTAGAATAAAATGATCTCAACATTCATCATTTACAATCATTAAAATCTAACCTATTTAATTTAACTTTTCTTCACTTTCGAAAGTACTGTCAAAATCAGTAGAGAGGGGCAAATAGATCGATAACAATCCACGATAAGTGTGGATACTGGATTTGTTAGGTTTTAAATATTTGTTTCTTCTTTACATTACAACCATAACTTTTCAGTTTAATTCTAAGAACTAATATCATATTTTCTCAAGGATATTGAGTTGGATACTCTTTAATTATTTGCGTAACAGCTATAATACATGTAAATATACCTTTTCATCTTAATTTAGGAACTGATATTGAGATCCTTACTTTAATTATTAAAATGAATAACCGTTAGAGCAAGCTGTTTTATTGGGTCAAACTTTTAGTTTCCTGTTTTTATTTTTAAAGATCAGTCTCTGCCTTACCGGGGCTAAAACAGGTGGCGCTTCTGTTTTTTCTGTTTTTGACTTTACCCACACCACTCTCGGCATGAGCTAGCCGTCGTTCGCCCAAAAGGTAGAGACTACACTGTGCAACTCTTGCTCTAGTTCAACAAGGTATCTTATCCGCAACTTTAAGGTAACTTTCTTTCGGTTAACTTTAAAATGACGCCTTCTTTGTGGTCAACTTTAAGATAAAGAGAGTTATTGTCTTTTAGTTAATTTTAAAATATCCTCTCTTTGGTTGACTATTATTATTACCACTCATTTGTTATTTCTATATTACCCATCAGCGATAAATATTATTACAAACTTTGTCTCCGGGCATGATGTGAGATTCCTTAGCTCTCCTGGTTCTATCCTCTTTTTCTTTACCTTTTTGTTTGCTTAGTATGTCATTGTCTAACGCTTCTTCGTCGACTCTTTCAGTCACCAGGTCGGATATCGATGGAATTTTATCTCGTATGTTTCTGTTGAATAGTAGTTCCGACGGAGATTTTCCAGTGGTCCCTTGGGGGGTAACATTGTACATTAAGATGAACTTTTGTAGTTCAGATTTGTAGTCTGCTTTGTTTGCATGAGATATTTGTAACCTTTTTACCAAGGACCGGTTCATATTTTCAACTAATCCATTTGCCTGAGGCCAGTAGGGTGGTGTGTTTATTAATTGTATGTTGTTTTCACTGCAAAACTTCTTAAATTGCTCGCTGACAAACTTCCTTCCATTGTCTGGTCTTATGGACTTCGGAATGCCCAATCTTGCGAAAAGCTCGGTGAGATGACTGATTATAACGGCCGATGTGGTTGATTGTAGGAATTTTATTTCTTGGTACCTCGAATAATAGTCTATAACGACAAGAATTTGTTCTCGAGTCGGTAATGGTCCCAAAAGGTCGATTGTAATGCACTGCCACGGGCCCTCTGGAAATTTGTGTCTTGTCATTGGTGGTGGTTTATTTGGCTGTGCAACTAAAAGGCAATCGCGACATTGCTTGACAAAATTTTCGACTTGCCTGTCTATCAGGGGCCACCAGACTTTTGCTCTTAGTCTCCTTTTCATTACAGTTTCCCCTGGATGTCCTTCGTGAGCCACTTCTAAGGTGTGATGTCTCAGGTTTTCAGGAATGACTATTCTGTTTCCGCGTAAGATTACTGGGCCGAAAGTGCTTAGTTCTAGTCGAAATGGAAATAATTCATTTTTATCTGCAGCTTCCCACGAGTTACCATTGATCTTAAGGACAGCATCGCATATCTTGGGGTCATGTTTACTTCATTCGATTATTTGTGAGATGCGCATGGCTCTTGGTGTATGTTGTTCAACGATGGTGTATATGTGTTGTTCTTCCTCCCTGTCAAATGACGATTCGTTTTCTAGTTTGCACAGTCTCGATACGGAATCTGCAATATTTAGTTTTCCAGACTGGTATATAACTTTGAATTTATAAAGGCCTAGAGTCTTAGCACCCATCTTTCGATCCTTGCGGGTGGCCTTGATGTTGGTTTGAATATTGCTTCGAGCGGTTTGTGATCCGTCACGAGTTCGAATTCTAGTCCAGCCAAGTAAAAATAGAAACGTTCGACTGCCCATACGAGTGCTAAGCTCTCCTTTTCGGTTTGCGAGTATCGCCGCTCAATATCCGATAGACTTTTGCTTGCGAATGAGATGACTTTTGGCTTTTCTGCATGAAATTGTAACAGAACAGCCCCTAGTGCCACTGGGCTGGCATCTGCTATGAGCCTAGTTCGACGTTCTGGATCGAAGTAGCATAGTGTCGGTGGCTTGGACAGAGCCTTTTTGAGTTTTATAAAGTTCTGCTGAAGCGCGTCATTCCACGAAAACTTTGCCTCTTTTTTTATAAGTTGCCTCAGCGAGTCCGTTAAAGTGCCCAGATCGGGGATGAACTTGCCCACGTACGTAACAAGCCCCAAAAAGCTTCTTAATTCCTCTTTGGTGGCTGGTGGTCGAAAATCCAGTATGGTTTTTATCTTCTTGTCGTCGACGTCAATTCCATTGCTTGATAACTTATGCCCCAAAAATTCAAGCTGCTGACTTTTCATACTGCACTTTTCTTTATTCAAAAGAACATTGTTTGCTTCAAAAACATCCAGCACCTTTTTAAGACATCATCGTGTTCTTCTTCAGTGTGTCCAAAAATAATTATATCATCAAGGTAATTCAAACAATTTTCGCAAGGAGACAAAAGTCCTTCGAAAACCCGTTGAAATATTTCTGGAGCTGAGTTTACTCCAAACATCAACCTTGTGTACCGAAACATCCCTTTGTGTGTAATGAAAGTTGTTATTGGACGACTGTCTATATCTAATTCTAATTAAGCGTTTGTGAGGTCTAACCTAGAAAAATATTTTGCATTCCTTAATTTTGCCATAAAACTGTCAAATGTTGGTAGGGGATAATTTTCTCTAAGAATAGCCTCATTAGCACGGCGCATATCAATGCATATGCGAATATCTCCAGTTTGTTTAAAGATAATAACCATATAGGTAAAATCCAGGAGTTTGGTTCTGTTACTCTTTCGAGGATCCCCGATTCGAGTGCTTCTTTGAGTTTCAGTTCTACTTTTGTCTCGACAGATATGGGTACACGTCTAACAGGTTGTTGTACTGGTTTTACCAATGGATCAATGGTAAGCTTTACGACGATGTTCTTGATTTTGGGAAAAATAGAAGGAGCAGCAACCTGATAAACATTGGGACCTAGTCTTAACACACCTAACTTAATTGCTATGTGTTTTCCCAATAGAGATATATCTCCTTTTTCTACCACGTAAAATGAAGCAATAGTTTCTGGGGAGCCTGGTAGGTTTACGGTAGCTTGAAATTTATTTTTCACAATAATGGGACTTCCTGTTGCGTATGGTTTTAGTATGTCCGCAATTTGGTCATCTACGTTCCATATTGTAGCTTTTTTTTTACAAGTTGAGTCCAGTCCGCTCCACATATTATGTTTGCTTTAGAACCAGTCAATGAGAAATGTAATGGTAACTCCACCGACCTTGCATGTGACCATATCATCACGCGTATTTCGTTGTATGTGTAATTCACTGTTTTCGATTCTAAAACAATCAAAATTTTGGATTCCACCATCAAGATTTTTAGTCTGCATCTTCCTCGGCATCTACAAAGTTTACTCGCCTACGCTTATTATATCCATAAGTTGGTTTTGTTTCATATTTTTCTACTGGTGTCCTGCAGGTGAATGCAAAGTGTCCTTTGAGCCCACATTTGTTGCATTTAGATCCTCTCGCTGGGCATGACTGAGAAAAGTTTTGATGTCCAAACTTTCCACACCTAGTACATTTATTTTGATGTCTTCTATTTTGTACCGACAGTTTGTTCACCGGTTCATATGGTCTACTCGGTCCCGGCACTGCGGAATCCATGGCCGTTGACTGGTTACATATCTGTTCATGAACTTGACAAATCTGTATTATTTCATCCAGCGTGTGTTCTTTCTCCAAAAGCTTCTTTAAGTCAACTGGTGCCCAAGTATCAATAATTTTATCCTTCATATTAATTTCAGCGGCTTCTTTAGCCGTACCTCCAAACGAACATTTGGCAGCTTGCTGCCGGACTTTCAACATGAATGTATTAAAGCTCTCATCCTGTGCTGGTTTAAGATTTCTGAAAACATGCCTCTCGAACGTGGAGTTTTGTTTGGGAGAAAAATGATTAGTTAATTTTTCGACTAAAACAGTGAAAATGTTATTGTTTTGTTCCGCGTCAAAAGTTTCGATTGCCCCAGGTATATTGTAAGCGACTTCTTGTAGCTGCGTTCCCCCTAAGTGTAAAAGCTTGTTTCTCTTTTTGACACAATCATCGACATCCTCTGCTGCTAAATATAATTCTAGAGATCTTAACCATTTCTCCCATTCACCCCGTAGTAGTGTTGTAAATATCCGGAATCGGAATCAGCTAATATCCGTATCCATTATCTGAATACGTATCCATTTCTTGACCCGCGCGAAAGCGGTTACAGATCATGTCGTATACGTATGCATGCAACACTAAAACATTTTCTATCCGGATACACGGCTAGGTAGGTCGATGCGGTATCATATCATTCGAAGTCGAAGGTTAGGGATAGGAAGGCACCGTGCGTCGCGCCGTTCTCGTTTGAATTCGGTTCGGGTGAGGCGGGACTAGTTTAACCAATGGGTTTCATCCAATATGATACCCGTTACCCCGATAATTATGCTATCTTTTTTTAGGAAAGGTCATTAGAAAGAGAAAGCATAAGATCAAATATGCCACATCGCAGACCGTGTTGTTCGCTTACAGTCGATTCCGATTCCGTTTTCTCTTTGCACTTTGCGTTAGTAACCAGCCGATGCGAATTTATTTTGATTCCGAATCAAGTTCTCGGCCGGTTACAGATAATCCGGATTCTTTTAATATTCGGATCCAACAGATTTTTGGATACGTATCCTTACATCACTACCCCGTAGTAATGCCCTATCTATATTTTGACACAAAAATGGTCGCATTCCTGTGTCTGACATCGCAGAAATTTTCCCTTTTAGGTTGCTGTTTGATACCTTTAACAAAAAAAACATTTTCTAGCCTTCTTTTTGAATCATAATAATAGGTGTGTTAGTGTGTTCTAGTTACACAACATTCACTTTATTGTTGTCTTTTCATATTAGGATTTAAAAAAAACGGTAAAAAAAATTTTTTTTCCCGACATATCATGCCCGCATGATATGTAGTAATTTAACTAGCTATGCTGTTTTTTTTATAATAATAATAACTATCAAGGTAGAATAGTATATTGTTAAATTCTTAGGGCTTAGGAAAAGTAAGGTTATGTCATAATCCTTGTTATTATATACGCCTGCATACCCCGCGTTGTTTTTTTTTATGTTGCCGAAAGAGGGGGAAATAAGTAGCTTATACCGATGAAATTTCCTGGCTCATGTTGAACAGTGGCTTGATTTTTTTTTGCCACTGTACTCTAAATGCTTATTTTTATTTATGGCTTCACAATACTTTGCGGCTCACATGTTAACTTTCTTATGGCTCACAATACTTTGCGGCTCACACGTTAACTTTCTTATGGCTCACATATTCCCTGTGGCTCACAACCGTACGTTTTCTGCGCCAAAAGGAAGTAACAATATACAATTACTTTCCTTTTAGCAAAACTTGTCTTGCTCCCCCTTTCTCAGATTCAAATCTCCAATATTATTTTTATCTTAGGTTTATTAAATTAATATTGGTTGGTAACAAACAACAAACATTATATATTTACATATTTTTAAAAAAAAACTGTGAGTACTTACAGTAATTTGAGAGAAATATGTAGATCCTCGTCGCCAGTTGTGCTGACCTAACACTACATGAAAACAACCCTTCAATCTCAAATGCTCTTTATTTACTAAACAGACGATCCGTCTACTTTAACAATCACTAAACAACTAACTAACAAAAACAGTCCTTTATCTTTTCTCGCTTCCTGGCCGCATTACGTCATCTTCTTCGTCACCTCTCGGTTACTCAGATGCCGCAGTATCAGCCGGCTGCCACACTCGGCATCAATCATCATTTTGTACACTTTGGCAATCGTCTGCAGTTGACCAGTCAATACAATCGACCAGTTTTTAATGCAAATCGAATGATTACTTGCTTTGAATAGTAAATAACTTTCTCTTTAGTTTTTTAACGTTTATGGGTCGGGCGGTATTTGGAATGGATGGATATATATTTAAAAAAAATCGTCAATTCTGGCATTGCGTAGAATCTGCATAAATACATTTTTTTTTTACTTTTTTGTTTCAGATCCGATCATGATTCACATTCTGCATAACAGAGACGTATAAATTGTGGTAGGTAATAGTAGAATACTTTTTTCGTTTTATATTATTTAATTTTAACTAACTTATTCTAATAATATGTTCCATTCCAAGAATTAAAACTGTTAATTTAGGCTGTGTACTTAATTATTGTTAAATTGAAAATTGAGTATTAATATATGCAATACATTAGTAATTATTGTGTTTATTATTATTTTTATGGACTATATAAATAAACAAGTTAAAAACTACAAGATATATTGATAAGACTTGAAATTAAAAAATAATACAATAATTACCTTTTCCTTATAGTAAAACGTTACCTGTACGCTTAGATAAGTCTTACTTTTTTATTTCTCATAAGCGTATCTTTAGAAAAAAGAATGTCTTTGTGTTTATTTATGGGCTTAAGACTGTACAGGATTGTTTCCTATGTTTTGATAAGTTCTATTTTTTCACAAGACAAAAAAATATAAATCAAAATCTAAAAGTTCTAGCGCTTTAAACCACAATAAAATGTCGCATGTTATATATTATATAATGTATGCATGTAATAGACCAATTTACACCGGAAAAAAGCATCGACATCTCAGCCCTTAGATCAAATTTGATAACTTTTTAACCTGTGGCCGATTTTCATTATTTTTTCGAGAAATTGTAGATAAGAATAATATCAGATTGTTAGTGGTTTCTTGATTTAAATAATATTGACTCAATATACGATGTTGAAACAAAATGGTTATTGGTAATGGTATGGTATTTAATAACTTGTATCCTCTACAGGAATAAGGATATTGATATCAAGCAAAAAGAAAAGAGTTAGAATAGGGAATATGCATATAACCCAAATAAATCTGAAATATTTTTTATATATTCTCTACATAAATGTTCATGGCGGTTGCTGTTACCATTTATTTTGGTCTTTATTAACAAAAAAAAAAGGATTTAAAACTGCATATTCTCGCGCGAATTTCGAAACTTGTAAAACGTGATCCCATTTGGGCTGTGTCGTCAAAACTGAACTTATGACTCATCATGAGTACATGGCGAATTCCAGTGTTGTAGAGTCATCGAAAACTCAATAAAAATGGCATTTAATGCGTAACTCATCCAATGAAATATCCCTGCCCTTAAAGTAGAAGGTTCCTAAAATCTTTGTATCTATTGTATACTTTAAGCCGAAATCGGTCCAGGAACCTTTCAATTTTGCAACAAACATTGGCATTTTTGGCATATCATCTTAATAATTTGAAGTAAATAAACTGCAATTCTTTATTTTCATGGGAATCTTGGAAAATATATATATATATATATATATATATATATATATATATATATATATATATATATATATATATATATATATATATATATATATATATATATTATTGGTGGGCCGTCGACCAATTGTGTCTCTTTTTAACTTCCTAAAGCGCGTATGTCTGTTTCTCTCTTAGTTTTAATGAATTTATATCGTCCGTATAAACCTATGAGGTCAATTTAAAATACCACCCAGCCCGGAGCAAGCTTAGAAATAATCTTTCGACGGTGGCTAGGCTTGATTCTTTCTTGAGGAGTTTTCGCATGGAACTAGCACTTCTTTGAAACAAAAGATTATTTTTTGGTTTTAAAAAATTAAAAAATAAATTGTTAGGTAGATCATTAAAAATTTTAGGTGGGTCATTGACCAAATGACCTTATGCTTTCCAGATAATACAATTATGTGGAAATTAAAAAAAAAATTACGCTCCATCTACATCTGTTCAAAAGATATAAATAATAGAAGGTTGAACAATTCGAAGAAAAAAATTATGGAATCAAAATGCTGTGACGGACTACTCTAGAGCATTCGATTCCGTAAATCATGAAATCCTGCTATCAAAACCGCAATTTTTGGGTTTCGATGATACATCATTCTCATTTTTTCGTTCTTGCTTGTCAAACAGAACCCATAAAGTCCTTTTAAATAATAAATTTTCAGACGGTGGACAGGTTTTGTCTGATGCGCCACAAGGATCGATTTTATCTCACCTTTTGTTTCTCTTATACACGTCAGATTTATTTAATAAGATCTCTACCTGTAGTATACATGGGTACGCCGACAATATTCAGCTCTACTTTAGTTAATCCTGAGAATGCGCCCTTGGCCTTAAATATAATAAACGCAGACTGAATGAACATTTCTGATTTTTCTTAGGCACACGATCTAAAACTAAATGCGACAAAATCCTTCTTCATGCTTTTTGGTAATTCCAACTAGTGATTGCAATCCCGCAGTGTTTTAAATCCCGCAGGGCATTTGCGGGATTGGTTCTAATCCCGCGGGATCCCGCATAGGGTTTTTAATTTAATAAAATTCGATAAATTAATGTTTATTGAATTAATTATTAAACCAACTTTAATTTTTTAATATAAGAATCAACAAATAACCGTATTTCAGTTAAAAAAATTATATAATTTAAAGTCTAGCATCTCTTATATTACTTTGACTATAAATCAATCAAATTTCTTCTTAATTAAAGTAACAAGTAACTTTGGCTAATGAACTTCAAATGTTTATACGCGGGATCCCGCATAGGTTTTTTAATTTTATAAAATTCGATAAATTAACGTTTATTGAATTAATTATTAAACCAACTTTAATTTTTTATTATAAATATCAAAAATTAAGAGTTTTTCAGTCAACAAAATTATGTAATTTAAAGTCTAGCCTCTCTTAACCATACTACTATGGTTATAAATCAGTCAAATTTCTTATCAATTAAATTAGCAAGTCACTTTGGGAAAATGAACTTTAATATTATTTTTCTACCTGAGATAATAAGTCTTACTAGTTTTTATAGTAAATCACGTTAGTTTGATTGTAAGGTAAGTAAGATATACTTATAATATCTAAGCAGTCTCATTAATTTTCATATTATACGACGGATATTTGGCAGATACACGTTTTCGCGATATTTTTTAAGAGTTTACGGCTTTTTCATGGCTATGCGAATCCGCATAGCTGGTGCGGGATCCCGCAGGCCGCCAAATGATGCGGGATCCCGTGGGATTGCGGGATCCTACTTTTCGGGATTGCAATCCCTAATTCCAACCTTATAGCCAACTTGGGATCTGATTTTAAACCAGCTGTCAGTGGAGAAAGCCTGTCATTTAAGGAAAAGTGTATGAACCTGGGACTAGTCTGACCCAAATTTGAGATTTAAAGAACATGTTAAACATTGCTTTCTAAATCATAATGTATTTTAAAAATTCTATGCAAACAAGAACTGTCTGTTTCTCGTTAAAAAAAAAAGTTATGTGAATCACTGGTTTTCTGCATTTTAAGTTATGCTAACTTAGTATACGGACCCTGCCTGGACTCTTTAACTAAACGACGCATACAGCAAGTACAAAATAATTACTGTCGATTGGTGTTTAAACTTAGAAAATACGATAGGATATCGGCTTATCTAAAATGGTTGACTGGGTTCCAATGGATGACATGTGGAAAGTTCACATGACAACACTAGTCCACCGCATACTTAGAACAAATAGACCCTCCTATTTACGGGCTAAACTCTTGCAAATAAATACCCAATGTAACGTAAACGTTAGGTCACAACTCACTCTATTCCTAGACACAATACAGCCCTTTTTAAACTCTCTTTTTCTTTTGTACAAAAGAACAGCTACGTAGCTGTCAGATTGTATAAGAACGTCCAGGATGAGCTCAAAATCTTAGCTAATTCTACATTTAAACTAAAAATTAGACAACAGTATCTTACTAAGCTTCTAAATGAGTAAATAGGGAATATGCATATAACCCAAATAAATCTGAAATATTTTTTTTATATTCCCTATATAAAATAAATGTTTATGGCGGTTGCTGTTATTCATTTATTTTGGTCTTTATTAACAAAAAAATGGATTTAAAATGCAAATTTTCGCGAGAATTTCGAAACTTGTAAAACATGATCCCATTGGCTGCGTCGTCAATACTGAACTTATGACTCATCATTCGTATATGGCGAATTCCAGTGCTGTAGAGTCATCGACAACTCAATAAAAATGGTATTTAATGCGTAACTCATCCAATGAAATATCCCTGCACTTAAAGTAGAAGGTTCCTAAAATCTTATTCATGTATACTTCAAGCCGAAATCGGTCCAGGAACCTTTCAATTTTGCAACAAAAATAGGCATTTCTGCGAAATTTTGACATATCATCTTAATAATTTCGAGTAAATAAACTGCAATTCTTTATTTTCATGGCAATCTTCGAAAATTTAAAAATTTTCAAATTTCGATGTCCCCGATGCAAATAAACCTTTTTATTTATAACTTTACCGAAAAAATAAGCGACTTAAATTAGTGGGAGGTATTCTTAGATAATTAATGGATAAAATAAACCCAAAAAGATTCACTAAATAGGGTAAATAGTGTGGAATAATGTCGGTTAAAAATAGGATTAGTCGGAAAAAATCAAGAAAATTCTATTTTTACCCCCTAAATACGCCCCTGGATGACCCATTCGGTATTCATTTTACAGTGTGATTATCCCTTTATAAGATAGTGTTGAAAAATTGTGGAAAAAATAGATAGGAAAAAATACAGAGTGATTCAAATGTACCGATGTCTAGGGCACAAAAGGTAAAAAAATCGAAATTTAATCGGCGATTGCTGCCTTCTTATACAGAATGAAGAAATTAAAAAACATGGATATCACATACTTTGACGAGCTCTTTCCGATGACGTATATGGGATTTTAATTTGAACCATTTTGACCCCACAAAAAATTAAAAACCGCGAAATATTTGGGTCAAAAATCTAAATTTCCAGTTTTTCCAAATATTTCCATATTCCAGTGATTTTAGGTTTAGGTAAGTGTATTGCAAAAATAGTATTTGAGATTTTAAGGTTTCCCTTGTAAATCCGTTTTTCGATCTGACGTTTTGTTTTCGAGTTATTAGGTACCAAAGAGGGGTCTGGAAATGGCATTTTCGACCTAAAAAAATTCGAAAGAATTACTTGCCATTTTCTGATCCTCACCAGTTTCAGTGGAGTTCTGAAGCTCCGGGTCCCCTACAACCTCCGAAAAGTTACATCGATTTAATTCACATTTGCAACCTGTACCCGATTTCAACGGAAATCGAGGAAATTTCGACTTTGACGTTTAATAGCTCCGAAACGAAACATCCTGTATAACTGATTTTTTTACCGAAGCTAGTTGAACTATTCCTCTATCAACCCAAAAAATTCGATTTCTCTCCCTCTGACTGTTTTCGAGAAAATCAAACCTGTTCGACTTTAGGGTAAGCTTTACGTTAACATGTAGATTTTTGCTGATCTCCTGACGTCACTTTTCAAGGATAAATGTGGCTGCTTTTTAAATTGTAATAAATGATGCCGAAAAGTAAACATTTTTTGTAACTAAATTATCCTAGTAATTTTCTTCAAAATATTTTTTTTGGGTCATTACTTCCTTAAACGATTTATGCAATAAAAAAATATGTGCATATTCCTTATTGTGGCTTGATGGTAAGAAATACTGGATTATAATGTAAATGTTATCAAAACTATTTACGTTCTCATAAACTGTCACACGGATTAATCAGTTGGCTTATCCAGCAAGTTTTTTTAATTTCATACTACACAAGTACTGCATTCGAAAAGCTTACTCCAAAAAAATTATAATTTTCTGTTCAAATTTACCCTTAAAATAGCGATCAAACATTGCTTATTATAAAATGTCCTCTGGTGATGTAATCCCACGATGGGCGACCCAAATTTAAGATATAAATTAAGCTTTGGCACTACTGCAAAAAGTTTGCGGGTTGGTCATTGGGGTTATGTTATCAAACTGAGTTATAAAAAACGTAATATTCGAAATTTATACTGAACTATTACACAGAAATATTAAGAGAATTGAGGAGCCCCATTCAATAAGGGGACATGCGCTAGGCCCGGCCCGGCCGGGCCCGGCCGGGCCCAACCCAACCTTTGTGCGTAGCGTTTTAGAAACAAAAAACAATACCTTAACGTCGATTCTCAGCAAACTTCCAGTGGGAAAGTTGTTCCTTATAGTCTAAAGAACAATCGTGCGAAGGCACGAGATATTTTGACAAAAAATAAACAAATTAGAGCAGGTTGAATCCAGCGTTGCCCGCCGCGTGTACATTTCGATGCGTGCGTAGTAATGTTTGAACATTACAGAAGATAATTTGACGTTTAAAATATGACACAATTGTAAAAAAGTGTTACAAGAATAAAAATTGTTTTATTAAAATTATATTATGTGCTATTGGACTATTACTTGATTTTTTAAGATCTATAGGGTTTATTATTATTCATATCAAACACAACAGTTAGAAAAGCATATCATCCATAGGATTTTCAAAGCTAAATAATAAAAAACTCTTATTTTATATATGGATCACGTGTCTATCTTTATGTATGTCATTTAAAGTTTTTCATATGGTGCAGACTTTTTGGCGGTCACTGTATATTCAGATTAGAAATTACGGTAGAATCAGAATCGAAAACGGCGGGGCGGTAAGTTGAGGCCGAAAACGATAGATCTACCGGTAAGTGGTAGACCTGGTAACATTGCAAACAAATAATAAAACAAATCCCTTTACGTCGGCTTTTTTCAAAGGCGGTACCGGTCTTTCGGTGTATGTTGCCGAAGGCAAACAATTTTACACTTCAAAATAGCAAACTTATATAACGTTCATTTCGCCCGTAGCCCTATGCTCTATTTAGTTGTTTTAATATTTTAGATTAAATGTGACGTCACGAAGCTTATGACTCCTCCCCCTTTGTCACGTCTGGTCACACTTTGTGGACCCCCTCCCTCCCCCTTTACGTGTGACGTAATTAATGGATGACCCCTTATTAACAAAGAATACATTAAATTTATAAAATTCAAACTTCAGTATAGCCACCTTCCTTTTCGATTCATTTTATTGTAACTTAGAGAATTTTGAAACAGGTTTTCTCAAAACATACTGAGGAATTTCTAGATCACTCTTTCCAAGCTGTCGATATTTTCAAAAGGTCGGTGAGAATGTGAGAATACACTTTTTTCTTTAAATAACCCCTAAAGAAAGTAATCGAGTAGGTTCAGATCCAGTGACCTCGCCGGCCAACGATTTTCTGAAAACGCCCCGGGCGAAACTTGTTAACAGCTCGGGAACTATGGCATGGCGCACCATCATGCTGATACCATAAATTATTTCTAATGTTGAAGGCCATTAACTAAGCCAAACTGCTGATTTCTCAAAAATTGAAGGTAAATAGCCGACGTTATATTGCCTCGGACGAAAAATGGGACTGTAAGTTGATTATCTAAAATACCGCATCACACATTTGTCTTAAAATAATACTGCTCTCGTCCCTGGATAACAAATCCCGGATTAGCTGTAGTCAAGCAATGGCAATTTTGGGAGCTAACTACTCCATTTGATGTAAAGCATGCTTCATCAGAAAATATGATTTTTTTGCATAAAGACGGTACCCAAGCAAACCCAAGCCGAAAAATCAAACTGAATAGTGGACAAAGGTAGGTTTGCGTAGGATGAAAATGATTTGCTTTAAGAACTCTTCCAGCAGCGGATTTACAAACATAGCGTCTATCGTTTCCAGGAAGTGATTTTTCCAAAATTTTCAACGAAGTCTTGGGATTTTCAACAACGGCTTGAATAATTTGTAGGTGAATATCCTCATCATCTTCGGCCTGAACTTGATTTTTTTTATTGAAGCGGTTTTCCACACTTCCACTACTTGTAAATTTTGCCATTATGTGTCCAACAGTTTGATGGGATACAGATATTTCGGGACCCCTTTCATGGAAAATCTCAGCCGCTTCCCTATAACTTTTGTAGTTGTCGCCAACAATTAAAACAATTTAAATTTTTTGTTCCGTGGTTGGTTTTGGGGGCATAATTAAGGAAAATTATAAATTGATAGACTGAATTAATAGAACTATACTTCAAAGAATGTCAATATCTATGTCAACGTCTTTCTTAGCATATTTATCTATGTGAAAGATAATCACTTTTTATTAACTTATACTAACTTGATTTTCATGATACAAATAAATAGAAGATATGATATCTGACGTCACCTGGAGACTTTTGAGAAAAATGACAGAAAAAACAAATGAACAAAAATTCATCTCATTGGTCAAATTAAATGGGCAGCTTACACAAGGAAAAAATATACACATGGCAGTCCAGATGTTTTCACGTTGAAGTTCGTTTAGTTTAACTTGTCTACTTACGCATGCATATGCGTGTATATTTTTTATTCTTGAGAAATTTCCTGGTTTTGCTGTATTTCCTAGAACACCTTTATATCATAAGATCACTGTAAAATCAAATAAAACCCTGCAATATTGTTAAAAAACGTCAGTAGGAGCGACTGGTTGCTCATCGGTATTACATTTGACATTAAACGATCGAGCTACGTGAGTTCCTAACATAGAATCGACTATAGAGTTATATCGTCGTCTTTTGTTAACTTAATGTATCAAATAAAGAGATGTTGCCATTTGGAGGATGAACTGTAACTACGTTCCCCGGCTGGGGACCTCTTGCAAGGTTGCCAAATTTTTGGAATAAAATGTGCAATTACCTAATAATAATTATTTGTTTTAAACTAATTCAGAAATTAAATTAATAAATAAAATTATAAAGCACTACGATTTCAATCCACGTTAACAAATTCTAATACAACCATAAATTGGTCTGGTATCTGAGACAACCTGGCGACATTGGATCTGACATACCATAACATAACCTCTAAAAATTCTATGTTGCTAAAATGTCACAGACTCGTATTTTTTGTGTAGTTTTGCCTTGTTTGTGCCCATTTTGTATTCCCAATGGCTAAGTGGAATGGAATCGACGATATCCCAGGAACCTCCACCGAAAGGGCCTTATCCCCACCAAGAAAACGACAAAAAAACTTAAATGTGAAGGCCAAAGGAAATGCTAATAAATATTTATAAAGCTTCATTACAAAAGAAATAAAGTTTCATTACAAAAGAACTCTACCTTTTCCAGGACCCAGAGTTTGCAGCTGAATGTGAATGTGTTGAGTATGTATAGTTGCTCATCCAGAAGGTAAGTACCAAAAAAGACTATTTCAGAATGCTCACAAATTATTTCCAGTATGAAGGAAAACTGTAAGTAAAAACGGAATTTTCCCGACAGCTTCCTGCCTTCTTTGTTTATAAGGCAAGCAGCTAAAATCAAATGCGACCGTAGGTATACATAGTACTTAAAAAAATAAACTGTCAGAAACTTTCAAGTATTTTTTATATAATTTTTATGGTAGCATTAAACCTTTTCTTCTTTGTAAGCATTCACATTATCTTATAATGGTACCTACCTATTTATAAGTATCTTAGTCACGATACACTTACAACGGTATGCTACGTTTGATGTCACTTCGAGTGAGAATCTTAAATTAACAAGGCACTTACCTAATCAAATGAAATATGACAATAATATTTTAATAAGCGTCAACCCCAGTTCGGTCTGATCAATCTTGGAACATTGGTTGGTTTAACAACGAACTTAGAAATCAGAGGGACACAATAGCTTTGTTAAATGAATATTGTGAGAGGAATAGAACGGAGTATGCTCAAACAGAACTAAAAAGATTAAAGACAAATTACAAAAAAGCACTTAAATTAGCAAAAATACAGTACAATAATAATCTGATTAATACAGCTCCAAACCCTGTTAAAACAATGTGGAAGTTAATTAACCAATCTAGAAAGAGGGGTGACAGAGTGGGGAACACGGCAGTTTCTCTGTCACCTCAGGTTTTTAATGACTACTTTGCTACAGTGGCCAAGAACCTGATCGGCGGTATGGGGATGGCTGATATCGATCCTCTTCACAATGTTACTGACTATACAACATCATGTCCAATTTTCCAATTTAATGAAGTTTCATATATTGAGGTTCGGGATATTATTAGCAAGTTAAAGAATAAAAATAGCTCAGACATCTACGGAGTCAATATGAAGGTAGTAAAAAGTATAAAAAACCTAATATACATTCCAGTAGCAAAGCTAGTAAATCTGTGTTTTAAAAAGAGTATATTTCCTTCAAAATTGAAAAAAGCAAAAGTTGTTCCAATCTTTAAAAATGGGGACAGCACTCTGGTTTCAAATTACAGACCAATATCCCTGTTGCCTGTTTTCTCGAAAGTCTTTGAGAAGTGTATGGCAAACAGGATGACTTCTTTCTTTGAGGATAATAATCTTTTTACGCCGGACCAGTTTGGTTTTAGAAGGGGTAAGAATACCTCTCTTGGAATTCTTAGCCTGATCTCTGATGTGATGGATTCATTTGAGAAGCAAGAGTATAATGCAACTGCTCTCTGCGACTTGAGCAAAGCCTTTGATTGTGTCACCCACAGTATTCTCTTATCTAAGCTTAAGTGCTACAATTTTCACCCAGATAGTGTACAACTAATAAAGTCATACTTGGAAAACAGAACCCAAATAGTTATGGTGGGAGGGGTGTCGTCGGGGGAGAGGGTGATGGATGTCGGTGTCCCGCAAGGGTCAATTTTAGGACCACTTCTATTTCTCATATACATTAATGATTTACCATTGGTGGACCCGGCAGCTACGTTCACTCTCTTCGCTGATGATACGTCTTTGTCCTGTAGTGGGACCTCATATGATACTGTCACTGAGAGGCTGGGGGTGGCACAGTCACAGGCGGAAAGTTGGTTCAAGGCCAACAGGCTATTACTAAATAAAGATAAAACGCACACAATGTATTTCTCCCTGAGAGACTTATCTAGCAAGCCTGAGAGCCTTGCCAGTGTAAAATTTTTGGGAATTCAGGTCGATAGGGGGCTTAAATTTGATGCCCACGTAGATTATGTATGCCAGAGACTTAGAAAGAGTGTCTTTGCTCTGAGGGGGCTACAGAACTCTGTTTCCCCTGGGGTGCTGAGGACTGCATATTTTGCTCTCGTGCACTCAATACTTTCGTATGCAGTCTTAGTATGGGGACATTCAACACATACTCGCAGAGTCTTTGCACTTCAGAGAAGAGCCATCAGGATTGTGGCTGGCCTTTCATATAGAGAGGACTGCAGGGATGCCTTCCGCTCTCTTCGGATTCTTACCCTCCCGTCTGTCTATATCCTTGAAAATCTGCTGTACATTAAGACCTATGAGGATAAATACACGTCACGTAGTGTCATACATAACCATGACACCAGAAATAGGGATAACTTAGAGGTGGCATATCGGAGGCTGAGGAGATGTCAGGGTGGACCTGATTTCCTGGGGGTTAAGTTCTACAACAAAATACCGATTGCAATAAGATTGCTCCCAATAAAAATTTTTAAAGATCGAGTGAGGAGGTTCCTGGAGGGGGAAACCTTTTATACAGTAGATGACTTCCTAAAGTGTGACACATCACAACTTGGGTTGTGATCTGTCATTTTTAATTTTTGATATGTTTTTAATATTCTTAATTTTTAATGTACTATTTTAATATGTTGTTTGTTCAATATATGTAAGGAGAGTTTGTTTTGTAATTTCTTTACTCAAACATATTTTGTAGTGAGGATTTTTATTCTATTTTTTGTATATTGACTTGTGTAAACGCTTATTGTGTAATTGGCACCAATAAACTATTATTATTATTATTATTATTATTAACCCAACAAACTACCCAACAATAAGCTGTCCTGTACTAATATTTTAATAAATGTCAACTCAACACACTACCCGACAATAAACTGACCTGTACTTATGTACAAGGAGTGCAAGCGTCTAATCAATTTAGGATTCCCCTCGAAGTGACGTCATAGCGTAAGCATACTGTTGTAAGTGTATCGTGATCTTAGTAATAATAATAGGTATCAAAGCAATTTCAAAATATTCCTGTGGTCTGTAAATGGTTTATTTATGCGTTGTTTCCATGTGAACAACCCCAAGTTAGGCCCTGTTATATTAGAAGTATTGAGATAAAAGTTGACATAATATTATATAAATTTCAGAGTCTTAAGGTTATTTTAATTTGCCAAATAGGCTAAAAAATGCATTTAAAATTGTGTCCATAAAGTTTTTAATGTCAGAAAATTATTATCAATCAACCTTTAGGTAGGTACTTGGTATGAAAAGGTAAAAAACAATACTACAAGGGATGTGAAAATTTTTAACAAATTTTTCAAAAAGTAAAAGCATTTTTTAGCTATTTTTGACATAATATTGGCAAATTAACACTATCTTACTCTCCCAATCAAACTCTGAAAAATGTCAAAGTTTAACCCTATCCTATATATGTCAATAGAACCCAACATGGGCTTAAAATGTAAAACAATGTTTAACATGTAAAACACTGTGGAGTGCTTTAAAAAAATGTAGGTACTGCATTGATAAGATAGATTCTTTGTTCGATAAGGCTTTTAATTAAACCCAAGTAGCTTTTGGCAATAGGCGGTGCATATACATATGTAAGTAACTGCACGTATTGGTTTTCCCAAATTAACATTTTGAAAGATTTTACAATAATTTTCTTAGTAGGTATATTTTAATGTATACGTAATAGATATTTTATCCAGTATTTTGTTTGCATTTTTTGTCTGTTATACTATACAGTAATGTCTGGGTTATCTGAACAGAAAATTGCTAGACCCTGTTAGGATTACCTACACATTCTACTATGGACTATGGACATTGAACTCATAATAATAATCCGAAACATGGACGGATTATTATTATTATTATTAATTTTTTTGTTTTTAGTAAAATGAAGAGAAAATAATGAACTTGCAGGAAAACCATGAAACTGGCAAATTAATTTACATTACATTACATTTACATTTCAAGACCCAGGATAAATGATATGTCTTATGTTGTTACCATTACGGAGGCATCGTGGGATTTTGGAGAGGTTGAAAAAGATGTTACTCCTCAAAAACCAATTGGAAACACCTGTGGAGTCTAGTGAGAAGGAGCCATTGGATTTAAGTCCTTGGTTTTACTCAGTGGCAGCTGGTGAAATTTCAAAGTTGTATATCTCTGTTCCTACTTACAGGACCCATACCAAATTTAGGAGTTTTAATAGTGAGCCCACTGGGAATGTTTTGGTAAAGAAAAAAACATTTTGTAATTTGCGAAAAAAAGTTAAATTTTTGTTGTGCCCCTCCTAAGAAAAAAATGAACACTTCTAGGTATTTTAGATATTATTTTTTCTAAACAAATTTTACTTTATTTTGTCGACAGTTTTTAAATTTTGAGAGAAAAAAGTGTATTAGTAGAAAGTTATAGTCATTTGAATTTTTTTTTTAATTATATTTTAGACTTAAAAAAATTCAAATGACTATAACTTGTAGTATAATGCTTATTTAATGTAGACTCACCGTAAGATATTGTGTAGTTGACATTATGTCATAGGGTGCTTCTGGCTAGTTTTGGTATCCGTGGGGTCACCAGTCAGTAAATAAACGGACTTGTAGAAAGTGATGTTATTTTATTGAGCTCAATAAACATAATATACTACATAACTTTCTACTAACACATTTTTTTCTCTCAAAATTTAAAAACTGTCGACAAAATGATGTAAAATCTGTTCAGAAAAAAGAATAAATACAATACCTAGACGTGTTAATTTTTTCTTAGGAGGGGCACACCAAGAATTTAACTTTTTTCGCAAATTACAAAATGTTTTTCTCTTTACCAATACATTCCCACTGGGCTCACTATTGAAACCCCTAAATTTGGTATGGGTCCTGTGAGTAGGAACAGAGATATACAACTTTGAAATTTCACCAGCCACCACTGGTTTTACTTCATATCTATTGAACTCCTTAGAACCGACAAAAATATCAGTTAGGTGCCAATCACTATATAGGTGCCAACAACTGTATGTTTTACCCTATATTTTTTGTTATTTTTAAATTGTTTCTTTAAATAAATTTTGAAATATAAATTGAATTGTTTTTTTTTTGTCTTTTTAAACTCTGTACCTACACTTTATCCTTAATCAACTTATTAGAGTCATCTGTTTTAATAATACTCTTAAAAAAGTATATTCTTTACTCTGGTATTAAAATGCATTGTCTTCCAGAAATAAAAAATATAAAAAAAATTACAATGTTTAAAAGAAAACTGAAGAAATTTCTTCTAAAAAAATATCAATTTTTTATATTCTATGACTAATTAATTTTCCTCAGGCACGTGATTGTTTCATCACAGTCTTTTATCGCAACTCTATCAGTCTATAAGATTCTTTATATATATATATATATATATATATATATATATATATATATATATATATATATATATATATATATATATATATATATATATATATATATATATGTGTGTGTTCTAAACCTACAGTTGATATGAACAATAATCAGTGCCTTGCCAATTCCACCTTTTGCTACATTTGTTTGTTACTGCAGACTTAGAATTTTGTAATTTCATTTCAAAATATCCACTATCATAATGTTAATAGACAGACGTTTATTCTTTCATAACAGTAGTGTCTTTCTTGCTCTACGTGGACACACACAAACCTCATTCACAACAATGTGGACCTAGAGGAGTTTGGAAAGAGAAGGAATATTCCTATTAAAAATAATAAACTTTTGAAGTACCTACTTTTGGAGTGCTGTTTTATAATAATATCTTACCAAAATCTTCGAAACCTTCACTGCCTTTAAACTAATTTTTTTTTAACATAACTCTGTTAGCATAGATACTGCTAGCAGATTATAAACGTAAAAATTTTACTATTTGAAGATAGCTACTGCCCAATAACCATGTGCTTATGAATGATAATTTAATTCTGCCTTAATTTCTGTATACCTAATATGCACGGGCATTTTTTTTAATAAATAAAGAAAACTCAGCAAAATTGAGTAAAGATTTTTTATTAAAATAAATCATAACATGAGTTTAAAGAAATATTCCCTATTCTCTGATAAATTCTACAAACCCTACCTCAACCTGCGAACAGCGAAATTCTTAACTTAAAGTACTTGTAGAAATAAAAATTATAACTGTTTAGCTCAATGTGACAGTTTCTCAATTAAATGTTGAAAGTTTTAGCTCTAGAAGGATAAACAGACTTTGCCCTGGTACTTTTACTGTAACTGAAAACCAAAATTTTTGTATGATTAGGGGTAGGGTAAATTTCATTCTTTCCTCCTCTCTGACTTCTTTATCGAACTATTTGGGATTGAGGTTCCTGGTTAGATGGTATGGTAATTTTCATTCTTTCCTCCTCTCTGACTTCTTTATCGAACGAACTATTTGGGATCGAGGTTCCTGGTTAATCATCTCCACAATGCCCGGCCTTGTCGTACTTTTTCGGTAGTTGTTAGCCAGTAACAGATTTATAGAATAAATAAATTTAAGCGGCCAACACTTTATACAAACATTTTCTACACAGAAAAATAAAGGTTTATTCGTTTATTATCAACACTACAGAAAAAACTTATGGGACATGCTCAAAATGTCATGTTGCTGTTTATCTTAACTTAACCTAACTTTTTCTAGTTGTCAAAATTTCAAAATATGATAAAGAAAAAAGGTGAGATAGATATACTTTATTTGTCCATTGTAAAATGGGGTTTTGTCATCATTCTCAAAACCAAAATTTTTAATTTTTATGATTCCGCGATATTTTGTAAACGAAACACATCTTTAAAGATCGCGTTGTGTTTAAAACTATTTTTTGGTGATTTTATATTACTTTTAGGAGTTTAAAAGTAAAAATGAGATGTGCTGTGTATGGTTGTGATGTGGACAATCAATCAATGAATGTATGTATTTATCCCTTTATTTACATGCTTATTTTAAATTATATACTATAAAATTTGTATTATAAGCAGGAGGCAAAGTGTATTGCCAATAAAATTTATATAAAATCGCCTTTAACTAACATTAAACTCTCCTATTGACCGTTATAAATTTAAAAAATTCACCAGGTGACGTCATGCGCGAATTTGACAGCGCTTGATATCATACCTTCTTTTACTTGTATCATGCTTGATTTTGTAACATAAAGTAAAAATGTAAAAACATTTTCTTTCGTAGGTGGCTGTGATTTCGTACTTAGAGAGAAAAGAGGGTTCCAAATGATTTTTTAATATTACTTTTCTTTGTATCTTGCTAAATAAGGGTACTTCATTTTCTACATCAAAGTGTTTTTTTTAACTTTCAGTAAACAAATTTCCCATATAGTAAAAACTCCGTGGGACACTCTGTATAACGTTTAGCAGAGTAGTTTACTCGTTACTAGTTCCTTAATATAACCTACATTTTTAAGAACTAATAAAAACGACAAACACAACACAGTTTAGATAGACATTAAAAGCATAATACGCAAGTTGTTAAATAATTGCCTATTCCTGATTTAAACAGAAAAACAAAATGGTGATAAATTACACAATATTATACAAACATTTTTACCAATATTCAAAATAAAAACGCACAACTAATATAAAAAGTAATATATTAGAACGCATGATAGTCCATACTTTCCCTGAGTGTCATGCAGTCCACTTCGTCGATTTTTAAAGAATTAGTTTTTACATTCAAATCTTCTTCAAGCTGAATTTGTGTTTTCAAAAGGTAACGTAGCGATGCGTGAGCCTAAAAAAGATTATAGGTTAACTATTATTGCTAAAATCAGTGTAGTGTGAAGTAGACGAAATAAGAATAAAGCTTTAACGTGGATGCCGGTTTTTACTGTTAGTGAGTGTATATTTTAGATTTTTGGCTTCCACAGAGTATGTAATTGTTTTAAAAAAGAATAACAAAACTTAAATGGGATAATGGGAAATTTGATATTGTTGGGGAAACCCAACCATTCGTTTAATTTCTACAACTCTATTTTTATTTCTAAATAATCCCCTTTAAATAAACAGGCTCAAATTTGTCTCTCTTGTAAATTTTAACTTGCATAAAACTACGCAGTTATCGGCAAAACACAAAGACCATTTCGGCCAGAATATCAAAAGAAAATCTTTGCTTTAATGTAGTTCTTCTAAAACACCGGCACGTTGTCGGCGACCGTCAAAGGCTTAGTTTCCTTTGAATATTTCTTATCTCTTAGTTTTACTGTTGTACCGTGCTAAAAATAAATTTCTGGTAAATGCAAAGATGGCCAGTAACCATGGCAACAAGTATCAACCCCTTTACGTCTCTTGGCCGTACCGCGTATCTAGTTCGGCCTCTTCCTAATGTTCAATGGTCAGAAAAGATTTAAGTCATCGCGAAAGCGACGCTAATTGGCCGGACTCGTGGAGGATAGTCTCCGAAGGGTGGTACATTTCAGTTTAACTTAGTTCCCGTCGGAAGAACAGCAGTAGTTAACTACATACCACAGAGAAAGACTGCTGTGCCCCTTGGTACAGCAGAACAGCGTTGGTCAAGTGTATGACCAAAACGTACACAAATTAGGTGTAATCAGTGCGGGAAAAAGTCCCCTTTGTTCTTAGGCGTAGTCCTAATATAGACTGTTGTGTCCCTTAGTACAACAGAATAGTGTCGGTCAAGTGTATGACCAAAACTTACACAAATTCGGTGTAACCAGTGCGGGAAAAACTCCCCCTTTTTTCTTAGGCATAGTCCTATAATTCAGTTCGGGAAAAACTCCCCTTTTTTTCTCAGGCATAGTCCTGTATTTTATTTTATAAAACAAGGAAAATCAGTATAAATGCATAAAATAACATCTCGTAATAACAGAATATCAACAACACACGTCATTTCTTTACTAGTGTAAAGATTAATGTTTATGCACACTTTTAACCAAGAAATAAAATAAACCCACATTGTTTAGCGAAATAGATGTCTTTTACTTCCAACAAGTCGCAGCTGCCAGAGATTCCGCATTCGGATGCAGTTGAACCAGCCTCCTAAGGAAATATTTTACAGTAAGGTGGAGGTAGGGTTTAAATAGAGCCTTATCTATCCAGATATCATACTGTATATTTTATTTACGTCATTAATTTCGGCGCGGCATTATTGTTTCTGCTGTATTAGAGCCTGTAAAAACATACCGAGCTGTTTTGACAAAATGCAAATTTAAATAAAGAAAGCAAACACGAAATATCGCAAGCACAGTGTGGAAGATATCGCACTTTTAGCGTAAAAAAAATCTCGACTTAATTCCTTCGTTTTTATTTATTTGTTTGGTTAAGCAATTTTATTTATTCATTTATAGACTTCGAAGTCATAAACCTCGCAAAATCTGTTAAAACTTTCAAAATATATTTTCCTGCATTGGGTAAAAAGCAGTTACCTCCGCCAGCCTGTGTTGCAATGCTGCACAATTTCTCCTTAATTCAGCCACTTCATTAACTAGCGCTATCTCAACTAAATCTTTGCATAACTCCATTCCAGGTCTTTGAGCTCTGTTGCCAAGTCTGGTGTGAGCAAGTGCTACGTGTCCTTCCTTTTCTGCTAGACATATTTCTAACTTCGTAATTGTCCTGGTCATTTCATTGGTTTGTCTTACAATCTGTAATACGTTATATTTGTTAATAAAGTGTTTTTCTTTAATTTGTAAATGTATCAAGTTGACTCGGGTGAAAATTGTTTCGTATCAACCGAACAAGGCCGATTCGATATAGATGTTGATATAATTCCCATTCTTAATATGGATTTTTTTGGAACCACAAATAAATTGATATGATACCGTATCCATAGCAACTGTTGCCATGGTAACCATCACCTTAGCAATAGCAACCAATTTACTCATGGTGACTCAGCAAAACTGTGTTTACCAAAAGTTTTGGGGAAAAATATCTACTAAACCGGGTGCCACAAAATAGTGACACCCTTATAACTTTTTTCTTGGATAAGGTATCAAAACAGTTTTAAGTAGTCAAATGAGGCTTAGTTTTGCATTTTTTGATTGTCAGTGTTATTAAATCTTGTTTGGTCTCCAAGTTTCTATATCAAATTTGTATTTTTAAATGAAATACCCGGTATATTTTTGCCTATTTCGATTTACATTTTTAAATATATCCCTGTCTCATTTGTGGAGTATTTATTTTTAATGTCAATTTTTACATCTAGAGCTCGATATAAAAATGATTATATTTTTATTCATAAACTTGCGTCATATAAAATTTTACTTTTGCACTTGCATTTTTTACATATATTCAAAAAATAATACAACATATTATTTTCCCTTAAAAGTGTTTTTTTTAAATACAAACTGGATGGCTCGTTGGGTTAAAACGAAAGGTTATTTTTTTAAGAGTTGTTTGTTACTTAAAGAAATAATCATTTTAAGTAAACCACAACCCTTTAGATTAATAAAAATTTTACAAAAACAGGGTTCCCAGCGATTTGCTAAAAGGAAATTCCCTTACATCTGCCTGATTTCCCTGACACTTCTATAGAAATTCCCTGACTAGATGACTTTCTTCATTAAAATACTTGATTAAAATATCCATCTGACAATTTTGGCTTATCTTATTTAGTGCTTCATCAAAACAGAAACATAATTGTTACACTTTACTACAGTTTTTTCAAGACAGTTTTTAAAATATGGTGCGAGCCCATAAGAAATAGAGTATGCTGCTTTTGAAGAACTGAGTAACATTTTCTTGGCAATAATACTAATATACCAGGGAACATACTTTTTATTACGGCTACATATTTGTCCACTGTTGCTTGTCGCGTGAATAGAAAAGAAAAAATTCATACTTTATTCATATATATATATATATATATATATATATATATATATATATATATATATATATATATATATATATATATATATATATATATATATATATATATATATATATATACAGGGTGACGCGGATCTAAATGTACATACGATACCATAAGATAGAGACCACCTTGGGGGTTCTAAATCACCCACATTTAGTAGTCCAATCTCTAACCTTTACCGAGATACAGGGTGTTTTATAAGTTTTGCCTAAAATTTATTTTTGTAATATTTCTGTAAGCACTTGAAATAAAAAATTCATAATGGCTAAGAATATTTTGTACAATTTGTGGGTTTAAAATCCAGGTCCGTACTTAAAATAAAATTAGTTTTTAATTTTTTTTAAATTCAACACCCTGTATATCGGATTTTTGAAACTTGTAATTTCTACTCCAAACAAGCATAAACATATGATTCTATTGACATGGTTTTCAAAGTTGCCGCACTTACCACGAAGTCATAAAAAATAGGCGATTTTAAGAAATCAATGAGAAAGTACATTTCAAATAAACAAAATCTGCTAAACAATAGTTGGTAGCCTGATGAAAGTGTCCATATTGACTAGAAATATTATGCACTACTTGTCGGATTAAAATGACATACGAAAGTGATAGAATCCAGGTCCTCAAGTAAATAATAGGCCCATTTGTAATTTTCGAAATTTGACACCCTGTACATCAAATTTTGAAAAAAAAATTAATTTGGAACGAGCATAAAAACTGAAATTATTGACATGATATTCAAAGTTGCCACACTTATTACTTTATCGTAGAAAATAGGACTTTTGCAAATCTACATTTAGGTAAATTGTTTTATTAACAGTATTAATGGTTAAAAACAATAAGGACTGAATTCGAAAAATTGGGAATAAATATTAATACCTAGAACAACTTAAAATAAACCTAAATCAACAACAATTAATTAAAATAACACAAAGATAATCATACACAGTACAAGGCATACTGTTCCTCAAAAACACATAATTTAACAATAAAATAAATTATTTTAGAAGATTTTCAAAATGACCGCCATTGACTTCTTCACACTTCTAGGTATTAATATTTATTCCCAATTTTTTGAATTCAATCTTTATTGTTTTTAACCATTAATACTGTTAATAAAACAATTTACCTAAATGTAGATTTGCAAAAGTCCTATTTTCTACAATAAACTAATAAGTGTGGCAACTTTGAATATCATGTCAAAAATTTCAGTTTTTATGCTCGTTCCAAATTATTTTTTTTTTCAAAATTTGATGTACAGGGTGTCAAATTTCGAAAATTACAAGTGGGCCTATTATTTAAGTGAGGACCTGGATTCTATCACTTTCGTATGTCATCTTAATCCGACAAGTAGTGCATAATATTTCTAGTCAATATGGACACTTTTATCAGGCTACCAACTATTTTTAGCAGATTTTGTTTATTTGAAATGTACTTTCTCATTGATTTCTTAAAAACGCCTATTTTTTATGACTTCGTGGTAAGTGCGGCAACTTTGAAAACCATGTCAATAGAATCATATGTTTATGCTTGTTTGGAGTAGAAATTACAAGTTTCAAAAATCTACTATCTTAAAAAAAATTAAAAACTAATTTTATTTTAAGTACGGCCCTGGATTTTAGAACTTTTGCATATGGCATTTTAAACCCACAAATTGTACCAGATATTCTTACCCATTATGAATTTTTTATTTCAAGTGCTTACAAAAATATTACAAAAATACATTTTAGGCAAAACTAATAAAACACCCTGTATCTCGGTAAAGGTTAGAGATTGGACTACTAAATGTGGGTGATTTAGAACCCCCAAGGTGGTCTCTATCTTATGGTATCGTATGTACATTTAGATCCGCGTCACCCTGTATATATATATATATATATATATATATATATATATATATATATATATATATATATATATATATATATATATATAGATATATATATATATATATATATATATATATATATATATATACATATATATATATATATATATATATATATATATATATATATATATATATATATATATATATATATATATATATATATATATATATATATATATATATATACAGGGTGTTCCGGTGATCATGTTACAAACTTCTAGGGTAGATAAAACACACGAAAATAAGAAAAAAAGTTCATGTGAACATGGGTCCGGAAACGCTTCTTCAGGGAGCTAGGGCCCTTCGAAGATGACCTTCAAAAACTACTCTTCGTTTTATAGCTTCGGTACTACTGCAGCTATCGCCACCAATTTTGGGACATGAAATCTACTTGGTAGGTTCATCAATTTGAGCCTTCCGGATTTTGTCACCTCTAACCAGGGGCGTACAAACCAGGGGGGTATTTGGGTAAATTTGACCCTACTCCTCTTAGGCTTTAATTTCTTACCATTTTTATATCTGATTATGATTGTTCAATGCCTTTTACATAAAAAAGGTACTCTTAGTAAAAGTCGCTATCTGTCACCGTTTCCTCGGAAAATGGTTAAATCCAATCAATAATAAATTATTGGTCTTAAACCAATTATTACCTTGAAATATGAAAATGAGGTTCAGTACAGATAGTTGTCAAAAATCTGTCAATAAAATATTGTGTCGCCAGTGAATCATGGATTATACTTTCGCCGAATATGCCGATATGCTATTAATTTATGGCGAAGTTCATTGCAATGGAAGAGCCGCTTCAAGATTGTATCAGGAGCGGATTCCTGAGAGGCGTGTACCTGCTCACACGCTGTTCGAGAGGGTAAATCAGCGCATAAGGGAAACTGGCTCCGTAAATGGCCAGATAATGGCGCTCAAAGAACTGTACGAACTCCAGAATTTGAGGAAGAGGTACTCCGACAATTCGAGGAAAATCCTGGTGTTAGTACCCGAGCTGTTGCAGAATCCATGAATGTAAGTCATGTACGTGTATGGGAGATTGTTAACGAACAACTTCTTCATCCTTACCATCGCCAAAAAGTACAGGAATTGAGACCAAATGATTATGCACCCCGCGTAGAGTTTTGCGAGTGGTTTCTTCAACAGTGTACGCAAGAACCCCAATTTCCGAAATTTGTGCTTTTCTCTGATGAGGCTGTTTTTACGAGAGAAGGTATTTTTAATTCACGGAATAGCCATATGTGGGCGGAGGAAAACCCTCATGCTCTTCAAATAAGAGGGTACCAACATCGATTCTCGGTGAACATGTGGGCTGGAATTGTTGGAGAACGTCTAATTGGACCAATCATGTTGCCTCCTCGACTAACTGGGACGGTGTACCTCAATTTTTTAAGATACACCTTACCTGAGTTATTGGATGAGCTGCCCCTCGACATACGTCGGAATCTGTGGTTCCAGCATGATGGAGCACCCGCTCATTTTTCACATGTCGTACGTGAGCACCTCGATGATCGTTTTAGAATACATTGGATTGGACGTGGAAGCGATGTCAACTGGCCAGCCCGGTCCCCAGATTTAACTCCTATGGATTTCTTTCTTTGGGGACATATGAAAAGCCTTGTATATGAAACTCCAGTTCAGTCGGAGGAAGATTTGGTGGCTAGGATTTCTGTTGCGGCTGAAATGATCCAAACCATGCCTGATGTTTTCACTGACGTCAATTTAAATATGCTACGTAGGTGCAATAAATGTATTGAACGTGGTGGCAGGCATTTTCAGCAATTGTTATTTTGAATTTATTTTGGTACGTACAGGGTCAGTCAACGACAGCGTTAGTAAATTCATCTTCAAGACAAAAATTTACTCTGCCTTCTCCTTGACTCACTCGTTAAACCTGTTTGTGTTACTTGTTTATTTTGTATTTTTGAAATTTCTAAACTTTAAGTTTTTCATTGGTGCTCGTGAATGATTTATTGCAAATTTATTATTAGTTTTGCTTGTGTAGGTTTAATTTTTTTTTTTGGAATATTTTGTATACCCTTTTACTTTTTATACCCTCAATTTCGAAAAGGCAATAAATCTCTCTAATCTAATTTATTTTCATTAAAAAAGAAGATTTGACTAACTTTTAATGCTCACTATCTGTACTGAACCTCATTTTCATATTTCAAGGTAATAATTGGTTTAAGACCAATAATTTATTATTGATTGGATTTAACCATTTTCCGAGGAAACGGTGACAGATAGCGACTTTTACTAAGAGTACCTTTTTTATGTAAAAGGCATTGGAAAATCATAATCAGATATAAAAATGGTAAGAAATTAAAGCCTAAGAGGAGTAGGGTCAAATTTACCCAAATACCCCCCTGGTTTGTACGCCCCTGGTTAAAGGTGGCAAAATCCGGAAGGCTCAAATTGATGAACCTACCAAGTAGATTTCATGTCCCAAAATTGGTGGCGATAGCTGCAGTAGTACCGAAGCTATAAAACGAAGAGTAGTTTTTGAAGGTCATCTTCGAAGGGCCCTAGCTCCCTGAAGAAGCGTTTCCGGACCCATGTTCACATGAACTTTTTTTCTTATTTTCGTGTGTTTTATCTACCCTAGAAGTTTGTAACATGATCACCGGAACACCCTGTATATATGGATGGTTAAGGGCTATTTTCTAATATCGCGCGTAACCTTTCCATACTACGAGGTGCGCTCGAGATGTTATAAGATATATACTAGGCGGTACCGCAAAATACCGTACCTACTAATTTCTTGTAAAGAAAATTACGTTACTTTTATTTTTAAAAACTATTAAGTTGCCATTTTCCCTGACTTTAATACAAATATCTTCATTTTTGCTGACTATTACTAAACATTTTCATTTTCCCTGACTTTTGCCTGACGGTTTTTGAATCCCCTGATATTTACCTGACACTGGGAACCCTGAAAAAGTATCGAGTAAGGCATAGTTGTATTTAAAATGTCAAGCTAAACCAAAATAAGTCAAAATATATGGAATATCCTCGGGAATATCTCATTTAGAAACCAAAACTTGATAGCAGAAACTTGGGAATGAAAAAACAATTGGCAACACTATCACAGTCGACAAATGCAAAACTATGCTCCATTTGCACCCGGCATTTGATAAACTAGAAGGTCTAAAACCCTACTAAATGCTGTACCCTTTTCATGATTCTAGATAAAAAATACATTTTCATGAAAGCCTAGCAAGCCTCTGGAAATTTTGGGTCTCAACGCCCTTTGTTTCATAACTCCTTTTTACCTCTGAATGTTGAATCTCCATTTTTGTTTTGGCCTCTCTAATTTCTTCGATGCGTCTCCTAAAGGCACTATTTGCAGCATGATACTGATTCCACAAATCATCTATTGCCTGTCTGATAAGAATATCTGTATAAGCTCGAAGCTGCCTTGCGGAATTTATTTCTCTAGATGCTTTTTCTATATTGTTCTTTGTAAATTCATCCCATTCTTCATTAGTTATATTACTGTAAAAAAATGCACCTAACAGTAGTAAAGTAAACCTGACAAATTCTCGAAATATTTATTGTGAAACCTAATATATAGAACTAAATAGATGTTTTTCGCCACTCTAGCGTTTTAAAATTATTATAGTATATCATTGGACTTCAAGGGCGTAACCAGCGAGGGGCAGCTCTGCACCCCCCTCCCCCTAGAAGATAAATTAGCCTATGATCTTCGCAAACCGAATACGCATCCCGCCCTCTGCCTTGGCAGCTGCCCCCCGTTCCCATAAGAAAAAATAATCTATGATTTTCTTAAACCGAATTCGCATCCCGCCCCCTTCTACGAGAATAATATGAGTTGCCCCCTCTATTTCAGATCCTGGGTACGCCATTGGTTCGGTTATTGATCGGTGACAATAATAGATGACTTTAACAACATACGTGAAGGAAAAATTATAGACCAGAATCAGTGGCACTCCAATTTTATCCCCTTCAGTTTTAGAATGTTGTTAAAAGCGGTCTTAAAATTGAAGGAAAGCTGTTTCGTTCCTAACGCCAAACAAAAATGTCACACCTGATAGCGTTCGTCATTAACGTCATCTAAACGCTCACAAACAAATAGCAGGACACGCTTTTGTATAAAGTCACGCGCTCTATTAAAACCGCTGCAAAACACTTGAGCGCAAATAACTAAAGAGCACAAAAATATGTTCGGGAAGTTAAAGCTTTTTCTCTGACTAATGAGAAATAAAAATTCAGTAAAAATGGAGCAAAGAGTTCATGTTATCTCAATTTTTCTCAATAACCGTAAACTTACAATAAAAAACCTTTCTCAACTTTTCCGGTCCGATGTTCTTAAGTTATTATTATTTGCAGAAATATTTGTTTCGAATATTTTTTTCCTTTCAAGGGTAACATTCTCGTATTTCTATGTAAAATTCTCTATAAACCTAAAGAGAAGCTGATGCTGCTTATCAGATAGAGCAAGAGTTTTTATCAAGACCATAGTGTTTCTACAAGCATACAACTATCTAATATGGAAATTTTAAATTTTTATTCGAAAATACGGTTAACTGAATCTCTGCATTTTTACTGCATACAGGCATTGTCTCTTTTTTGGCTTTGGCTAAAATTTCACTTTGTATAGCGGATATTTACGGTATCCCTCAAGCTAAATCATTATTTTCATTAATTACAAAAGGAATTTACCTGATCCTCTTACATAATGAAAAACGATGGAAACTACTTTTCGTAAATATACTATACGTATATAAAATTTATATTTAATATAACCAATAAACGAAATTTTTGCTAATTATTGTTTATTTTTCTCTATAATTGTTGTTATTTTATTGTTATATGATGGTTTGAATTAGGCTTTAAAAGAAATTTCAGTTTATACGCTGTGCCGTGCCCGCGGATGGACTTCACAAACAAAAAAATGTTCTAGCTCATATATGTCTTTTATTCCACATTTGACTGCTTGACTGACAGTCAACCGCAGTCGCATGTGGATAAGTGATACTTTCCACACTCGTTAAGAAAATTTTTGTTTGTAAAGTCCGTCCAGAGACACAGAGTGTATCCTGTGTTTTTTTGGACAGTGACTCATAACTAGAGGTTTAAGAAATTTACGTCTTTTATGTTCTTACCCTCTATTTAATGGAGTAAATCCATGATATAAACTAAGATTAAGACTTGTTTCTTTAAGTCCGCTATTATGATCATCAATTTTATACACATTTGCTTTATCTTCCAAATCTCTATCCATAAAATACATTGTGGACTTCAGTCGTCTGACTTGCTCATTGGCTTGTTGTAAAGTCTTATTTAGCATTTTTTGAGTACCTTCAATAACGTCTAATTCTTTTTTTAACTCCCTCTCTACGTCATCATAGCACTAAAATAATTAGTATTTACTCTACTGGCATAAAATTAATACGTTCTTATTATGCATTAATAGAATGTTATTTAACGAGTGCTTAAAGCTGGCAATTATTCAATGAGCTGCGATATGAGCTGAAGGCGAGAGCAGGACGTAATACCAAAATATACAGGTAACTTTTATGGAAGCACATAAGTAAAGTAATTTTACACACAACCTGATATACAACAGTGAGAAGTTTTAACGCTGAAGCAGTGGCGATCGGTAGCATGAGGCAGGTGAGGCCCGGCCTCACTACAGGTGAGGCCCGGCCTCACTACAGGTGAGGCCCGGCCTCACTACAATTAATTTAAAATGTAAAAATGAAAATTTTCGTAAGATCTCCTCACTACAATTAATTTAAAATGTAAAAATGAAAATTTTCGTAAGATTGATTAACATGTTTTGTTTTGCTCTTCTTCATCACATTACTTCAAATCTAAAATTTATTATATAAATTTGGCAATTATAAAGGTCGAAAGGTTTAGCAAACGTCTATAAAGCCACTTTTATTTACAAGGGAAGCGCTAATATTTGCGACAATATATTCGACTAAAAAAGAACCACATGCGGTATTCGCAGTACGCGCTGTATGTTAACAAGTTTTTCTATGAGAGAACGGCCTATGCAGCAGAGGCCCGGTGAGCGCTAGACTCTCGAAGCAGCTCGTCTCTGGACGGGTGTGAATGGTTCTGTCTTTATTTAGTATGTTTATATTACTCACTTCCACGCGTACACGTATTCGTTGCTTCCACGCGCGAATTTATAGTGAAGAGAGAGGCCTGTAAAGCGCTTGGCCTCCTGATTTACTAGATATTTTATTTGAGAACGGAGCTACGTATTTTAGGATGTTTTATTGCTGCGGCAAACGTCATTTTCTATGCGTTCTCAACGTGAAAAAAATGAAACTGTTACTAATGGGAGACCTACTTCACAAGTACTATTATACAAGTATACGGGCAAGAACCGAAAATAAGGACCTAATTAACAATGATGTTACATTGACTTACCAGGCGTTATTTTATGAAGTGCTTGATAATAATCAAATTACAGATCGATTTAACGGTATTAATAAGTTATTATTTTTGAACCTAATTTAACCAAACGCTTTTTGCCGATTTTGACGTATCATTTCTAAATCAGTTATTTAACAATTTAGTTCAAAGTTATAAAAATCTTTTCCAAAAAGACCGATGCAAAACCGAGGTTACAATTTTTTTTGCTGACAAACAGTTCCGTTCCTTATCTTTGCCAGAGATTATAGAGACAAAATGTTCAAAAATGGTATAAACGAGGTTTTATCAGAAATGTACAAATTGATATGTTTAATAGCCAACACTACCTGGAGCATCGGTTTCAGTTGAAAGAAATTTTTTAGCTTTAAAACTCATAAAACTTATTCGAGAAATTCGCCTGCACAAGAAATGTTAAATGGTTTGGCTGTAGTGTCTATAGAAAAGGCTTAATAATTAAAATGTATTCTTCTGACTCATTTTATAACTTAGTAATAGGATCGTTTGCGATTAAGTGCAACAGAAAGATAGACTTAATCTATAAAACATAATTTTGCATTTTTCTTAGTTTGTTTTTAAGTTTCCCATTTGATTTCCGTTTTATGATATTTTACGTTTTGATGTGTGTTTTAAATAAAACTATATGCTTCATATTATAACTTTTGGCCTCACCTGTTTTACTGACCACGGATCGCCACTGCGCTGAAGGCGTGAGTGCTGTTAGATTACCAGATGACCCTTGAGGCAGTGGATAAAAACTCGTGTGATCGTCCCCCACCCCCATCTATTGGTAGGTATCAATTTCTTCCATAATCTACGGTACTACTGGTTTAATTTTTGATCAAATTTTTTGTGCAACTGGTCGTAGACTTACGTCCAACTGTGTATGTAAGCATATATATAAGTATTATATATATATATATATATATACTTATATATATATATATATATATATATATATATATACTTATATATATATATATATATATATATATATATATATATATATATATATATATATATATATATATATATATATATATATATATATATATACATATATATATATATATATATATATATATATATATATATATATATATATATATATATATATATAGGTACCTATATATATTATACCGTTCTTGCGGAGTTTTAGACAGAAAGGCCTCAGCTATAAATGGGGTGAGTATTGTTACAAAAGAACAAAATTCTTTGCGATCCGTATTATTTAAAAACGACTTGAGTTTACTTTGAGACCTTTGTGGTTTTACTGGAGGAGAACTAAGAGATACAGCATCTAAGGCGGCACAGTGCGTTTTTAGAAACTGTTTTAATATATTAAAATTACTTGAGCGATTGCTAGGATTTTTTTAACTCATCGTGACATTCAATCTCAAAACGAGTGGCGATATTCTGACTCAAGCGTTCCATGAGCATATTAAATAACACAAAATCCCATTGTTTTACTGGATAATGCAAATTATTTAGAGCAGACAAGTTTTCTTCAAACTTGTCAACGAGATTTCTGAGAGCACTAACCGAAAAAATCATCAGTTAACTTTTTTTGTATTTAGTATCTCTTGCCAATGAGTCACCGCAATGAGTCTAGGATCATCATATCTATTGACAAGAGCGTTATACGCTATTAAATAATTTGCATCACTTGACGGTGTACATTTAATTAGAGTCAGAGGCGCTTTGTCCAAAAAAGTTATTAAATAGCTAAACTTTTCCACATTGCCTAAATTACGATTGTTATGAATTAGCCAGTTATATAAATCAATAAAGGTTTTCCAAGTTTTAATATCACCAGAAAAAACGGGTATTTCCAATTTAGGCAATCTAACATTACTTTGCGGAGGTCCAGAATTGGAAGCACTTAAATTAACAGCGGGTTGTGATTCAAAAAGACTATAATAAATAGCTTGAATTTCAAAATAATCAAAATCATAAAGTTCTCTACACATAGCCTCAGTATTTAAAAGATCATCTTTGTTTTCACTTTGAGTAGCTAGTATATCAACAATATTACAGTGATTTGTATCGAATTCATCTTTAATACCTTCGAGTTTTTTAAAACGCATTTGAAAATGTAAATGTACATTTTGATCTGACTGAGCTTTTTTAGCAATATTTAATAATTCTTTCATACGAGAAGTGGCAGCATTTCTGCGGGCATAATAAACATCAATTTTTGACATTTTGAGATATTTTCTAGTTATTAAAAATTAAATAAACAAAGAAAATTGGTAAAAAGTTGTGTTTTATTTCGTGAGGTAAAATGTAAACAAATCAACGTCACAAATTCAACGCTGAAGAGGTGTGTCGTTCGCGAACGATTCGGTTAAAACGAACGAATCGTTTGACTGAATCAAAAGAATTAATTCATCAGTTCAAAAAGATTCGATATATATATATATATATATATATATATATATATATATATATATATATATATATATATATATATATATATGTATATATATATATATATATATATATATATATATATATATATATATATATATATATATATATATATATATATATATATATATATATATATATATATGTTAAATCACTTTTTCACAAAACTTCTTTTTAAAAAACTTTATTTCTTCGTTACATCAAACAATTTATTACTTTTAATTTTACTTTAAATATCGAATTTCAAATGGACATAGTAACGGTCTAAAATGAGTATGAACTGTCTATTAAAGCAAACATGGGTTTTTATATATAATTTAGTGCTGATTCAGTACCTTCGACTCGTGAACATTGCGAAACGAGGATACTGATTACAATGCATTCTTAGAGGTGTTGCAATATGACCGCAATAACTCGTGAGACTGAAGGTCAACCACGGCACGTGGTGAAGAGCGCATATAACAACTCCCCCTTTAAAAAAAAAGATGGTGCTTTGCAGCAGCTTTTCAATGTTCATTATTTTGGAGTTCAACTTCTTCTTCTAAAGCTTCACTAGAAGAGCGGGCACTTGGTCTTCTCTTTGGAAGTAAATTACGTAGCTTCTGATGGACTAGTTCTCTGGATTTGGGCATTGGAGGTGGTTGTGGATGGTCGTCGTTGGTGATGGCCATTCCAATTCTGCGGGGTCTTCTGCGCCTACATTTGTAAAGGACGTAGAGGGTAGCCAGGACGGCAATTAATGTGATGGTGAGTATTGTGAACCAATGGAGCTGCTTGGTCACGAAGGGTTCATTAATCAGTCTGTCCAATTCGTCGGAGTACTGATTAAGCTTATGCTGGGCAATGTTCAAATCGTCTACATCAATTTTGTTAAGCTTCAGTGGCTTTAGCTCGGGAATGTGTGGTTTTTCGGGTAGGTGGCTACAGCAATCATAAGGTATGATTACCGGGTGATTTTGATAAGTAACATTTTTGTACTTGTCAATGGGATATTTGGCATGTACCCTTGTGTTTCCAATAAAGGCGTTACAACCTGGTTGCAGCTTCAGTAAGGAGTTGGTGTTTAGTAACTTGGTGACAACGTTCTTACTTTCACATTTTATTGTCACAGGCAAAGGGTCAGAAACGGTGATTAACCAGTAGTTTTGGCTTAGTTCTTGAACATTGTACTCTTTGGCAAAAAGGAGTGAAGTCTGGCAGGTTTTCGGCAGTTTACTGAGGTGTTTGAGTAGTTGTGCTTCACACATGGCATCGCTATCAATGGGATACGGAAGCACGTCGGAGCAGATCTTGGTGTTGGTTCCTAATTGCATACAGTTATCCAGATTTTGAAAAGATATGTAGAGCAATGAATCATCATCACGCGCAATATATTTTTGAGTTGTAGGTAAAATGTGATGGAGACCTGTTCGATTATCTAATATTGGGATTGGATACAGATGGTACAAGGTATAGGTTTCATGATCAATTATTTTTGAGTCTGATTGGTATGCTTCTAATTGTATAATTTCTAGGTATTCCGCAATATTAGATCCATACGTGGGTAGTGGTAAATTATTTTTTACTAAGGAACGAGAAATTTCCTGCAAAGAGGCTACAAGATCTCTAGGGGTGATAATTGAACTATGTAGAATTTTTAAACGGGCAAAAGTTATTGCATCTAGTATATCGTTAAGAGAGTCTTCCAAGAATACATAACTTTCCATTAATGATTCATACAAGTTTACTATTTGTAATTGACCTTCATTAAAGACCATAACATCAGAAATGTTAAAAATAGCTTCGCGAATTTTTACTATGTCATTATTAAAGGTTTCTTCGTCTATTTGAAGTTTCTGAAGGGTTGAATTAAAGTTTCTAATAACAGACGTCGTTACCGAAATTTGATTTTTTAATAGATTTTCGATTTGTCGTTCGTCGTGAGTCACTTTTTCTATGCACTCGTTGAAATATTCGCCATCTGATGCGTCTAAGTTACCGGTTATTGATTTCCAAACAGTACCTATTCCATTAAATACGCCGCGTTTTGTTCGAAAATTGTAATGTTTCGTATCCGTCATAACCTCCTTGTATTTTAGGTTTACTGAGTCAGCAATTTGCTTCAAGAGGCTGATATGGGTTTGAATTTCGGCTTTAAAGGCTAACATTTTGGGGGCCTGAAAGACGTTTATCAGATTAGAAAGAATTTTGTCGTTATTGGAAATGGCTTCTTTGATGGGCTGGAGTTCTTTGTAGACAAGCAGTGTCCATTTATCGTTTGATATTTTAATGGCGCTTTCTTCATGGAAAAAGAGTCCTATGGTGTTATTTATCGACGTTACGGTGTACTGAGATGTAGTGACTGATAGCAGCCCGAAGAGTCTGAAAAGAAGGAGACTATTCGTAGTATGGCTCTAATCTATCAAAGTTAATTTTGGATTTTTGCTGAGTCTGGGGATTTTGCACGGTAGCTGATGTTTTGAAAACTTCTAAGATTTCGAAAGGACCGTTAAATTTATTTTGTGCCTTATCTTTTATCTGGGATTCCTTAATGTATACTTTGTCTCCGGGTTTATAATCGGGAATTTTGTCTGAGACAGATCGGTCGAATCTAATTTTTGCTTTTTCCTTTTGCTGTTCCGTTTTCATTCTCGCGATTTTATAGTAGTACTCCATCCGGTTACTTAAATCTCTAATGTACTTTGAGATGAGTTCTTTTTGGTTATACAGGGTTTCTGGAGGTCTACTGGACGTGTGTCCAAAAATTAGTTCGTACGGTGAAAAACCATGAGTTTTATTTTTGGTGTTGTTGTAACAAATAACTGCGTAAGGGAGAATATTGAATGGATGTTCGTCGGGGTTTTCTGCCGTATGGGCTCTTAGCATCTCGGTAAGAGTTGCGTGAAATCTTTCTACCGAACCGTTTGATTGTGGGTGGTTAACACTGGAAAAGGTTAACTTTATGTCATAAAGTTCACAGAGATCTTTCATTAGGGAATTGTCAAATTCACGGCCATGATCGCAATGGATTCTTAGTGGCGTACCGTAATGCTGGAAAAATACCAATAAAGTATTGACTACGGTTGAGGCCTTTTTGTCTCCTAATGGATAAGCTTGAGTGAATTTAGTTAATTCATCCCTGATCGTAAGCGCATAATTTCGCGTTGGATATTCAAATATGTCGATATTAATTCTTTCGAAGGGTGTTTTTGGTGTTTCCGTTATTACGAGAGGGGTGGTTAGGTTTTTTCGACAAATTTTGACTTTTTGACAAATTTCACATGCTTTTATAAATTTCTCTACGTCTTTAGTAACCGGGCCAATTGTATTTTTCTTTTACGCGTTTAATAGTTTCATTTATTCCGCGATGTAAATTATTTTTTCCCGTGTGGTATTGGTCTAAGATTATGGGTATTTGATCGTGGTCAGGGGTTGCAACAATGTTTTGACATATTTTAAGTTTTATTTCTTTTTCGTCAAAGATAAATGAAAAAATTTCTAAGATAGGTAAATTTAGGTTGTTTTCTACACAGTAGGTTTTTGCGATATCAAATTCGTTTTGGCATTTGTATAAAATGTAAAATAAATGAGATACCACGTTGTTGGGGTCAAACCGTAAGGGGATGATAAGGTATTTCCTATCTTTGACCGATTTGCTTGACAGGATGTTTATTTGGTTGGGGAGAAACTCGGGATGTTCTTCGAAAATATCGTCAATAATTTTGTAATGGAGATCTTCCATTTTATTTTGCCAAAAGAAGGTAACTATGTTTTTGTGGGACTTGTCCAGAAGTTGAGAGTTAGTAATCTCAAATTTTGAGTAATCGATAATTGATTTTGTTTTATAGAGATGGACAAAAGTATTGTATTCTTCTTGGATTTTGTCGAGGTCTGTTTCGTTTTCGCTGTCTTCGTCTTCGTTGTCGGAATTTCTTTGTAAACCGCTAGTGGAGGGCCTATTTTTATCGTCTTCATTAGAGACGTGAACTTTAGACTGAAATTTTGCACACTGTTGGAAGCAGTTTATCTTTATTCGCGAGAGTGCGTCAGCGTTTTTATTTATTTTCCCGGGTTTGTACTCTATTTTATAGTCGTACTCTTCCAGTTTTAGACGCCATCTTGCTAGACGACTTCCTGGATCTTTAATGGAAAATAACCATGTTAACGGGCGATGGTCCGTAATAAGAGTGAATTTTCTGCCGAAAAGATAGGGACGGAAGGGTTTTACGGCCCAAACAATGGCAAGTAATTCGCGTTCTATGGTCGAATATTTTGTCTCCGCGTTACACAGGGTTCGGGAAGCGTATGCAATGGGAAGATCTTTTCCAACTGGGCCTTGTGAAAGTACGGCACCAATAGCAAATGCGCTTGCGTCTGTGGTTAACAGGAAGGGTTCCTCGAAATTTGGATAGACTAGAATGGGGTTAGAAACAAGCGCTTGTTTTAACTCATTGAAAGATGATTTACAATCTGAGTCGAAAGTGAAAGGGGTGTCTTTTTTCAATAACTTCGTCAGAGGTTTTGAAATCTTGGCAAAATTTGGGATAAATCGGCGGTAGTAGCCTGCTAGTCCTAGGAAAGACTGGATATTTTTGGAGTTTTTTGGTTCAGGAAAGTTGAGAATGCAATCAACTTTGGCGGGATTTGGCTTAACGCCGTCTTGAGTGATGAGATGTCCAAGATAGGCGACTTCTTTTCTCAGAAACTCACATTTGTCAGGTTGAATTTTGAGATTTGCTGTCCGAAGGCGTTTAAATACCTCAGTAAGACGAGAAATGTGTTCATGGATAGTTGGAGAATAAATTATTATGTCGTCCATGTATACTAGGCAACGCTCATTTTGAATTCCTAGAAGGATATTGTCCATGACACGCTGGAATGTGGACGGGGCGTTCTTTAAGCCGAAAGGCATTCGGACGAATTCATAATGGCCATTTTCAACAGAGAAGGCTGTTTTGGCAATATCTCTGGGTTCCATCTCTATCTGGTGGAATCCAGAGGCGAGATCTAGGGTTGTGAAGTATTGGCACTTTCCTAGCTGATCCAGAAGGTCAGAAATGTTAGGCAAGGGGTATTTATCATCTACAATCAGCTCGTTTAGCTTACGGTAGTCGATTACAACGCGCCATTTCTGCTTTCCAGAAGCATCCAGTTTTTTGGGAACCACCCAAACTGGCGATGACCACGGTGAGACGGAGGGTTGGATGATACCTTCGTGTAACATTTTATTTATTTGAGTTTTCACTTCCTCTTTATGAATTTGAGGATACCTATAGGATTTGGTAAAGACAGGACGAGCGCCATTCGTTTCTATCGAATGTTTTATTTCGTTGGTAAACGTCAGAGCGTCTCCCTCGAGATAAAAAATGTCCGCAAAATCTGAACACAAATTGGTAATTAGTTCTTTTTCCTCCTCGTTGAGGTGTTCGGTTCTTAGCTGATTTTTAATAAAGGATATTCTGTCATGCTGACATTCATTTTTTTCCTTGTTCACGGTGTTAAGATTATAGAATGGTTCGGCAGTGTCATCTACCGGTTCTAGCGTTAACTCCGAAAAGTCAATTTCTTTTGGTATCGCGTTGGCATTAATAACAGATGTGTAAAATTCGCCATGTGCGTTTATTTTGACTAGAGCATTCGGGAGTCTAACTTTTTCTTTTTCTTGCGCGATAAGTAAAGCGTCGGTATTGGAAAGGTCGCATTTTAATTTAAAAATTCTTTCTGTACGGGCTTCTATTGAAATTTTATTCCACGACACATTTTCTGTGAATTTATTTTTATTCTGAATATCGTCAACTTTAAATAAAGGGATTGTTTTAAAATTTGTAATAAGTTGCTTAGATTTAATATCGATTACGCATTCATAATGTTCTAAAAAATCTAGGCCTAAAATACCGTCAAAGTCTATATCCAAGTTATAAATATAAACCTTATGTGGATTGCCTTCGTCAAAAGGGATGAGGGCTGATTCCTCAATAGCAAGTTTTTGATCGGTTATACCTTGAATAGTGACGTTTTCTGGAGACCTTTGGCGATAATTTTTGACAGTGTTTTCTTTAAAAATGGAGATTCCAGCACCGGAATCTATAAGAAGTTTGAATTTTTTTGTAGCGTCGTTTATGTAGTACAGATTTTTTGAGTTGACGGTTAAAAGAGGATTTAAAGAAATTTTTGATCTGGGAAATTCAGACCGGGATCCATGTTGTCCAAATTCATGGTCTGGATTTGGTTCTGGATTTCTATCATGGGGTCGATTTCTTGATAATTCTCTCCAGGTGGGTGTTGTTGGACAGGGGGCGTAAGAAAATCCTGATAATTTTCTTGGTTAAAGGGTTCCATGGGATATTCGTCACTAGCATAAGAGGGTTGATAATTATTGGGGTCTTGATATTCTTGAAAATCGTTGCCATAATAGTAGTTGTCGGGGTAATATGAAAATTCGTCTTGTGGGTAGTCATTGGCATTTACATGGTAAGTTCGTTGTGGATTAGGCCGGAAGTTAGGATTCCTATTTGGAAATGGGGGTCGATTTTGGGGTAAATTATTTGAATATTGTTGTGGCTTGGGCTGATGTTGATTTTGCGTACTAACTTGATGGGAAAAATTTGAGGTTGGGTTTTGATTCACTGGCCTCTGGAAATTAGGATTTTGAGGCGGAGTGTAGCGTTGTGGTGGTTGACTACGGCACTGATTGGCTGTGTGTCCAATGCGGCCACAATTAAAGCATTTTAGAGGCTGAGGTGGTGGTCTTCTCGGGATTAAATTTTGTCTTGGAGGGTTAGGTCTCTCGGTTTTACTCGATTCGAGGTAAGAAAGTTGGAGTTCTCTCCTGATTCGCGCTTGTGCTTCTAACAGGTTAGAAGGGTTACCGGCACGAATAAGTTGCCCTAACTTAGGTTCTAGCCCTACTAATAATGCATTAAGAGTCATGGTGTCTATTAAAGACGATTGCGCTTTCTTTTGATCTTGATTTAAAATAGACTTTTGTATAAATGCGTGCATTTTTGCATTTAAAACTTGTAACCGATTATAAAAAGAAAGTTGTTTAAGCCTTTGCAAATCTTGTATAAGGGATGAAAGATCCCTAGAATCCCCAAAGTGAAGATTTAAAAGTTGTTTTATTTCTAAATATGAGCTAGGATTTCTAGAGCTTATAAGCTGTGCAGCTCTACCCCTTAATTTATTTTTTATGTGAATCACTAACAGTGTTTTTTGATCTGTAGTTGCCATGTTGTAGGCATGATCACACGCGTTCAAAAATGTACCCAAAAAAATCTGGTCACCCTCGAATTCGGGAACGATTGAAAATATTTCTGAGAGTTTGTAAGGCTCGATTTCCGCTTGGCTAGTGTTAGCCGCAGCAGTTGTTTGAGAATCTGCTGGAGGAGCCATTTTTTTTGTTTTACTTTCAAAAATGTAGTACGTTGCTTAAAAATTAAATATTTTTCGAAAATATACGGTAAAAATACGGTAAATATTGTAAAACAGGGAAACTTAGAAAATCGAACAGTTTCTTAACACAAAAAGAAAATCAACAGTTTACACAAAAACGAGATGATTCATTTACTTACAATACTAGCAGCAGCATCGAAGCGTCGTGTTCTTGACCTTGACTACGAGGGGCTTCACCAGGTGTTCCTTCCGTAGTTTGCCAAGTGAGAGCGTCTCAATGTTTGCAGGTTCTTTCTGTTGAGGGATTGGAATCCGCCGCTACCAGTTAGAAAGCCTCGTGTTCTAGCAGCGTTGACAGATCCTACAGCGACTGCGCCAAATTGTTAAATCACTTTTTCACAAAACTTCTTTTTAAAAAACTTTATTTCTTCGTTACATCAAACAATTTATTACTTTTAATTTTACTTTAAATATCGAATTTCAAATGGACATAGTAACGGTCTAAAATGAGTATGAACTGTCTATTAAAGCAAACATGGGTTTTTCTATATAATTTAGTGCTGATTCAGTACCTTCGACTCGTGAACATTGCGAAACGAGGATACTGATTACAATGCATTCTTAGAGGTGTTGCAATATGACCGCAATAACTCGTGAGACTGAAGGTCAACCACGGCACGTGGTGAAGAGCGCATATAACATATATATATATATATATATATATATATATATATATATATATATATATATATATATATATATATATATATATATATATATAGGTATATATATATATATATATATATATATATATATATATATATATATATATATATATATATATATATATATATATATATATAGAGAGAGAGAGAGAGAGAGAGAGAGAGAGAGGTCGCGAGACTCCCACATCCAAGCTACCATGGGAGATCCGATAAGGATCCCTATGACATTTCTCAGAGAGCAATCTCAAGAACTTCTACCTTTCAAAACTTTCAGTTTGTCTTTTATAGGCAAGAACTGTGGAATTATATGGAAGCAGAAATGCTCATGCTACTGTAAGGCCTCTGATGAGTCGATGTGGTGTCTTTTAACAACTTAGACACCGAGGAAGACGAAACAGTAGTTCTCCAAATAATTCCAAACATACTTAACTATATATATTATATATATATATATATAATTTCAATTTGCCATATCATATTTGTGATCAACGGAATAAGTTTTAAATAAATAAATATTTTTTTACTTGCAATAACCTATTTTGCATCTCTTGTTTGCCATTAAATGCATAAAGTCCGTTTGAAGATTTAGAACTTCTTTTTTTATATAAAAACATACTTCTAATGTAGGAAAATGATTTTACCAGATCAATACCAATTCGTCCTTCTCTGAGTATGATACATTTTTGACATATTACTCGTGCATTTTTCTCCAGTGCCTCTAAACAGTCTTTCATTCTTTCCATATAAGTTTTTAAATTTTCCACTTCAATACACACTTCCTTTCTTTGCTTCTTAATTTCGCCAGTGTTAAATTCGATATCAAGTTTCCGCTCTTTGATTTCATGATCGGTATCTTTTTTATTAATTTCGGTTTTTTCTTTAACCTCGTCGATCACCTAAAACAGCTAATTTTTATTGGACGGAGAGATGGAAACCTAAACAAGCCTCTGGAAAGGACAAAAAGGAATCGGGTCTATACCTGATTTTTCTGGGCATTTAACAGTGTATCTGAAGGCTTGTTTTTACTTATTTTGGCCATATAAGAAATTAAGAAGTGATAAAGACTAAATTATTTGTAATGATATTTTTATAATTCTTGTTTGGGCAGTTTGCCTTGTAAACATTCATCTGTGTGTCAGTACTACAAGTTACATACACTGACCAGCAATAATAACGCACCACTAGAAATTTGCAACAATTTTGATGTGCTCCCCGAAAGGGGAAACGTGCTCAGATAAAATATCATTACTCTTTCGTTATATAAAGAACTTCCACGCAAAGTACCAAGCTATATCCGCGCTGTTAAGGAAATTCTTCCTCAAACCATAATGATTAATGATAATGCAAGACTTCACGTAGCGCGCATTAGTAGCTGAATATTTACACAAGGTAAATATTCAGACTCTGAATTGGCCACCGCACAGTCCAGATCTTAACCCGTTCGAGCATTTGTGGGACATAATTAGCAGAAAATTGAGACTTCGTCACCCTCCACCTTACAACCTTGCAAGACATAGAAACGATAGTTGTTTAAATTTGGAATGATACTGACAAAACCGAATAGCAATAATTTCGAGTACGCCGATGTGCAACGGTTATTAGAAGTAGAGGCGGAAATACATGCTTCTGATGTCTATTTTATTTTTTATGTAATGTGTGTTGTAATCGTTAATTACTGTTAGTTTAATGATGTTTTTAAAAAGTTATTTATGATATTTTAATAATAACATTCTAACTTATAAAAGTCCCTACTTCTTTTATTATCAAACATACCTAAGTGAATCAAAAACAAAATATTAAGAACACGTGAGGCTCAAGTTAGGTTTTAAATGTAATATTTTATGAATGCTAGAATATTCCACAGGGTGCTGCGAATTTTGGAAAAAAAAACACGCTATATTAGTTACACCCGGTATAAAATGACAATTAACTTTCTGACAAAAATTATAAAATCAGTAATGTTCTTAAAGAATGAGCTTATATTACGCAATAAATCATTCAAATCGGATAATAGGTTTAGAAGAAATATAAGATCAAAATTGTTGCAAATTTCTAGCGGGACGTTAATATTGCTGATCAGTGTATATTGAAAACGATGGATTTACAGACCCCTATTCAGATAAGATTTTTTTTCTAGTTTTCATGTGAGGAATCCTCCAAGTACTCGAGACATAAACTCCAAATGGAAAATAATGTGTGTGAAGAACAATTTGCATAAAATAAGATCAACCCCTGAAAACTGCAGCATTTTTATTATAGCAGTTTTATGAAGTTGCAACCCGTGAATTTTAGTTTTTAAGATTTTAATGTGCATATTGGTGTATTTTCTATTGTTTTTCACATATATCATTTTCCTGAAATACTTACACTGAAAAGAAATATCTTATAAGGGGGCTGATTCCCTACAGGAATCGTCTTTCGCCTAAACAAAAGGAAACGCACCTTTTAGATATTACAAGAAACGCAAAATCACTGGGGGTACCTGAGATATATATTATATCTACTTTTTTATGTAATTTAACTTATTTTACCCCATTGAGGGGTAACGTTAGGGAGTTGAGGTCTTTATACCATCATACGTTGTAACATCAGTAGTTACTCTTAGGAGGCAGCACCATAAAGTCACTCGAGATTTAGCTAAGGTTTAGTCATGGGTTTTACAACAAGAAATTATAGAAAAATCCTAAAGAATGTTTCTAGAAATGTATGATGTAATTTTTCTTCAAACATGTATGAAATAATAATTCTGATAGAGATAATTTGTTTAAAAAAAAAATGTTTTGGTAGTATTAAAAGAAATTACATTTTCGAGGATAATTTTCTTGTAGTCTTCAACATTTACGGCTGTTAAAAGAATAGTGAGGTTCTAAAATCATTAAACGCTTTAAAACCTTAAATAAATACATTCAAAAGTGCTTGCAGAATATGAATTTTTACTTAATATACTGGAGATGTTATTGGTAAAAAATTTTAATCCGAAAAACTAACTAAGTTGGCCACAATGTACCCGTTCGGCAAATGCCACCTTAAATATCAAAGACATTCACTCACTAGCCGTTAAAACCAGTTTGTTTTAACAATTACACAGGACCACAGATGGGAACCGAAAAAAGTCCTTTGGCGAGATTGATATCCTATATGTATTTTGGTGCGCTGATTACGAATCCGAGGTCCATATAACCCCAGCACATCACGTTCAAGGTCACGTGAAGGTCAAATGCATATATTACAGAAAAACAGAAAATCTGACCACGGATTCGGAAAGAGCGGGAAATTTTACGTCCAAATATGTAGTTTTTAGTTTTTCCAACATGACCCTCCAAGGCCCTCTGGGGGTGAAATGACTCACCGATAGACCAAATTCTTATTTCCCATATACATCATCACCTTAAAAGTGACGTGCTGGGATTATATGGACCTCGGAGTCGTAATCAGCGCGTCAAAAAACCTAAAGATACCTGACTAAGTTGTACGTAAAAGTCTGTAGTTGTGATGATGTACCTATATGGGAAATAAGAATTTGGTCTATCGGTGAGTCATTTCACCCCCAGATGACCTTGGAGGGTCATGTTGGAAAAATAAAAACTACATATTTGGACATAAAATTTCCCGCTCTTTCCGAATCCGTGGTCAGATTTTCTGTTTTTCCGTAACATATGCATGTGACCTTCACGTGACCTTGAATGTGATGTGCTGGGGTTATATGGACCTCGGATTCATAATCAGCGCACCAAAATACATATAGGATATCAATCTCGCCAAAGGACTTTTTTCGGTTCCCATTTGTGGTCCTGTGTTATTAGGTATGGATTAAGTTGACAAACTGAAAAGTACAAGAAGGGCGATTAAGTTCTGTACTGTAAATAAATTTTTTGGTTTTACTTTAAATATTTACCCACATATTTTTAAAATGAGAAAAATTATTGATGGTTTAAGTATTCAATTATTAATTATTGAAAATTTAAAAACATAATATACCCGTTCACTTTCTGCTATTATTGAATCTGCCAATTTTTGTTGATCCAGGCAACATCTATCCCTGTGTCTATTATTTAGACTCCATTCTGTTAGGGTGAATCTGAAATAAAAATTACTTAAAGTAGGTACATACTTAGAAATATTATTGTAAACATACTTAGGACGTCTTTACGAGGGGGGAGGGCAATTGGGGGTAATTACTCCTTAGAACAATAATGGCAGAAAATTGTTTACGAAATATTTAAGGTTTAGCATTTTATTAAATTCAGAGCTTTTTAGTGTCAATCATGAGAACCTTTTATTACACTTTAATTAATTATATTATTTTGTGTAACTGACACTTCTTAAACAGGAAGCTGATTTTATTTAACATCCCCCCCTCCCTACAACTTTTTCCTATAGACGCCCTTGCCCTGCGATGAGACCCTATTACTTTGTGGAATAATTGTTAGGTGGGAAACTTATTTATAATGATGGAAAAAAACATTGTGATCGACAGTTTGTGAACCTGGTAGGCCAGAAACTTTTTTGTCGGGAAGGGGACCCATTCGTCAAGCCTTGCTTGCCAAAAAAAAACGTTAGAGGAATATAATATGGTATTTATAAAATATTCTTGAAAATAAGTTTCTAAGCGGAAAAGCATACGGGTGAAATCTCTTTCAAGATTTATCTAGACACGTTATGAAAATGGATCTTATTTTAACATACCTGGCGGGTGGCGGTGGAAAAGCAATTAAAGGAAGTGATTTCAACTGAGTATGAAGATTTGTATGCGTAAATGCAGCCATATTTTCCGATCTCTTCCTTACGACCGCAAAAAGTGTCAAAATAATTATGTTTAATCAATAAACGAGCCGAAAGTGATCTAATTTTCATATCATACCTTGAAATTAGTCGTCATAGATACCATCAAAAACGAAAACGTATTCTTTTGGGCTCGGGTAATTATTATGTCAGATTAGCATTGGTGGATCTAGATATTGCGCCATTACCATAATATATCTGAATAGTTTAGTTTATTATTCGTTTTTTTATTCCTGTTTTTATAAAATGCCATTTTATGCTTTTTAGTCGTTGGCTTTTTCTACAAAACTATCTAATATTTTTTAGATGCTTGAAAGAAATTATTTGCCCTTTTCACTATCTTCCTTAAAACGTAAAAAGTCAAACAGTGAATCCAAATAAGAAATCATCTTAGAGCGCCATTTAGGAGTAGGTAGGCATAAAGGGCCCCACAATCTTGTTTTTTTTTTGGCAGTGTTAATCGTGGCGGTTAACATTGATGTGACCGAAAATCGACAACACCGTCCATAAAAATTGTTCAGGTACACGCGTACTTTTTTTTTTATCTCCACTTAGACTTCAAGCCTAAGTACTAACGTACCGTGGGCGTCTCAAGGGAAGAGAAATGTAATCTGTTGATACAGGATTTAAAGAATTGGAGAGGAAGGGAAAACCCTGCAGGAAATTGGTTCCATAATCTGGAGACTCTATGTATGAATTAATGAGCGAAGAAATGGATGTTCTGGGTTTTTGTCGCTGTACAGTAAAGGGATGTACATGTAAGGCGCTTCTTGTTGTTCTGTTAGGAATGTGGGTCAAGTTTGCCTCGAACCTACCACAAACAGAAACTAAAAGCAGGTCTTTCCAAAACTAAACATTTTTTCGTAGTTTTTTCACTTTTAAATGAAAGAAGTGAACAATCCGGGGGGTATGACATATTTTTTATTAAAAAAAAACTTCAAGGGGGTCAAAATTCATAAAAATACATAAAGAATACACTAAAAGCAAGTCTTCTCCAAAACCAAAATCTTTCTCACTGGTTTTTCACTTTTACATGAAAGAAAAGGGAACAATCCGCGGCTTATGACTTATGACATAGGTACTTTTTATTTCTTTAAAATAATTTAGAGGGGCCACAAGAGCAAAAAAACGATACCAAGCCTTTAGTCCCAGTATGTACTTTTTTCTCGAGGCAGTCTCAAACAGAAACTAAACATTTTTCGCAGTTTTTCACTTTTACATGAAAGAAGGGAACAGTCCGCGGCATATTACATATTTTTTATTTAAAAAAACTGTAAGGGGATCAAAATTAATATAGATACATAAAAATACACTGCAAGCAGGGCTCCAACACCAAAATCTTTCTCGCTGGTTTTTCACTTTTACATGAAAGAAGGGAACAATCTACCGCTTATGACATAACATTTTTTATTTAAAAAAATCTTCAAGCGACTCAAAATTGATAAAAATATATAAAAGAAATACTCTAAGCAGGTAATTTCCAAAACCAAAAATTTTCTCGCTGGATTTCCCTTTTACATAAAAAGAAGGGAACACGACTTATAACAAATTTCTTATTTCTTTAAAACAATTTAGAGGGCCACAATGCGAAAAAATGTTTAATTTTGGAGAAGACCTACTTTTACTCTCCGTTTGAGGCTGCCTCGAAGAAACTACATACGGGAACATCTTAAAGATATCTTTAAGGTAACCTTAAAGGCTTTTTATCATTTTTCCCTAGTGGCAGCTCTTTCTCTTACCTTCTTTTATGTAAAAGTGAAAAACCAGCAAGAAAGATTTTTGTGTTGGAGATCTGCTTACAGTGTATTTTTTATGTTTTTTTTTTATCAATTTTGACCCCCTTGAAGTTTTTTCTAATTCATGATTAATCCATCGCTATCATCTTCATCTCATCGGCCGGCTACGGCTAGCGCACAGTGCACATAATAAAGTCGATTTTGGTATCACACCATAACATTAACATGCGTCGCATACGACATCGCGCCTTATTGAATACTGAAAATCAATATAGCCGAATATCGTTTCACGCTTTTCCGCCATTATTATTTCATACATATTTGATATTTGACAGGCACACTCGCACGCGAAATGGTGCCTTAGCAACTACTACTGAAAGTAAATAATATTGAATTCTTCACTGTGCTGAAATAATTAATTTGGTTTTGTCGCATTCTGCGGAACTGTTCGATTTGCATTTTCAATTTTTACTGGCCTGTTCCTGTTGATCTGTTATTTTCAGTACTTAGACGTTTTCTGTCAGGATGTCAGGATGAGCGTTTTGTTTTTTCTGTATTACTGTATATAAGATCCATTTTTTGTTATTTATTTTCTATAAGAGTTTATTTTGAATATACCATTATAAATTTATTTCTTTTATTTAAAGATATTAATTACCATAAATTATTATACTTAATAACACTGCCCTCCTTAGTCCTAACTTCATTTTTTCCATTTTCGACTTATGTACATATATTGGTTGTCCGATAGGTACCATATTCATCTATTCGCCCTAAGTTTAGAACGTCGAATTTAGTAGCATTTATAAAAATAAATAGCCTTAACTTGCTCAAAATTTACAGATAGGATAGTTTAATATGGTGTTGGACAACCAATATATGCATATAAGCCGAAAATGGAAAAAATGTAGTTAGGGTTTTAACTAAGGAGGGCAGAACAGTACTAAGAAGAACACAACCCCACGAAAAAAAAAACAAAGTCATGTCCACTGGACTAGATCCCCATGTCTATATGTTTTCGAGGTCGCTGAATCCGAATCTGACATCCGTTTCACCCCATCCATTGGACACCGTAAACCACCCCCTTAATTTCTAGGGTTGCTCAGCATCTGGCTCGGGTGTCCTCTGCTCTTCTTTGTTTATTCCAAAGTGAGAGGTGGGGAGGGTAGAGGGTTAACATCCGATCCGGAACGCACCCCCTGAGGGGGTGAAACCACCCTGTTTTCGAAGGACTTTTGTCAGAAGCACGACGGAGGAGGGGTTTGTATATACATATACATGTATAAATATGAATTTATATATACATTATATATACACATATATACAGGGTGTTGGAAAAAGGCCGGTACTCCCAAAAATTTCCCAGGGGGGATGTTTATTTAAGGCCGTCTCACTCGTATAGCATAGGAAATTTTCCGGGGAATCGAATAACGATGTCAGATTTGGCCCCGATAAGGGCCTGGGCCCTGTGCAGCCTAAGTTTGAGTTTTCATATGGGGACCCCGTTTTTTGCAGATTCGGATTCAGCCGAAAACTTTGGGAGCTGTAACCATACTTATTGCTGATTGTAGCCACAAACAGCCAATCGCTATAGATAAGCATGATCCGTGTTTAAATTGCCACGCACTGCTCGTCACCTCCATTCTCAAATTCCTTCCATCTGACGGACCCATGATGATGTCACAGGCCTACCAAAATGGCTCTCTAAAGGCGAAGGCTATTATTGGGCCCGATATGGCCCATAAAAATTTGAGATCCACGTACTTATCTGAACACAAAATTTTCGGCTGAATCCGAATCTGAAAAAAACGGGGGTCCCCATACGAAAACTCAAACTTAGGCCTCACAGGGCCCAGGCCCTTTTATCGGGACCAAATCTGAAAACGTTTCTCGATTCCCCGGAAAATTTCCCATGCTATACGAGTGAGACTGCCTTAAATAAACATCCCCCCTGGGAAATTTTTGGGGGTACCGGCCTTTTTCCAACACCCTGTATATATGGGTATATATATAATGTATATATAAATTCATATTTGTACATGTATATGTATACAAACCCCTCCTCCATCGTGATTCTGATAAAAATCCTTCGAAAACAGAAAAAAAACTGGTTTCACCCCCTGAAAGGGTGGTTTTCACCCCCTCAGGGGTGCGTTCCGGGTCGGATGTTAACCCTCTACCCTCCCCACCTCTCACTTTGGAATAAACAAAGAAGAAGAGCAGAGGACACCCGAGCCAGATGCTGAGCAACCCTAGAAATTAAGGGGGTGGTTTACGGTGTCCAATGACCTGATGGGGTGAAACGGATGTCGGATTCGGATTCAGCGACCTCGAAAACTTATATAGTAGACATGGGGATCTAGTCCAGTGAACATGACTTTCTTTTTTTTTCGTGGGGTAATGATGGAATTAATTCACGAAACAATCCGAATAATATACACATTATGTACATGACAAGTAACAATATACTCCTTTTTAACATGAAGAATTTTAAATCCGAATTATTTACACATCTGTCGTAATTCTATCTGAGTACTACTCCTATTCCGCGTTCTGTTGATTTTAAATTTCAATACCGTTGCATGTTACAAGCTATTCCGAGAATCTCAAGGTTCCAACGTTGGAACAATAAATCCATGGTTGGAACTGTTAAAAAGTAACAGGTTTTTGGAACTGTTCCGTAAGCGAAACAGGTACGAAACGGAACTGTTATTAAAAATATCAGTTTGTACCACCTCTAGTCGGCAATTTTAGATAATTGTCAACCGTGACCATCAGTGGCGTACCTATGGGGGGATAAGGGGGATATATCCCCCACACCATAGACTCGGGCTAAATAAAATCATACTAATTTTTTTGACTAAGATATTTTTTGGGAAAAATACAATATTTTATGACACAAAATAAATATTTTCTCTTCAATTATTTTTTAATGAATTTTTCATATAGTCATATTTTACTATTTTTTGTATTTTTTACAAATGCCCATACATTTTATCATAATATGATAATTTCCGAAATATAAAATAAATAATATTATTATTTATTTTATATTTCGGAAACCCCGCTTTGGCCTCGCAATTATTTTATGAACCCTGAACAGTTTATGCCAGGGTTCTTCAACCCACGGCCCGCCTTTCATTTTCTTGCGGCCCGAATACAAAAAAAAAAAAAAAAATCGATACATACGTAACAAATTATCCAAAATTTAAATTATTGTCTACTCCATATCTATTGCCTCGTTTAGACGAAAACTGAAAAAATAATTATTTAGGTTGGGTGAATTCTTCAACGAAATTTGGAAAAGTTTGGGCGTGGCTCCGAAAATTTTTTGCCCGCGGCGCTTATGCTGTTTGTGCAAACTGCTTTTGAGAGATTCATATTATATAGAGTACTAGCGAAATGCAAAAGAAAGCGATACTGTCGCTTCGCGGCGGGAGGTGGTACTGTGGTGTCGCACTAGCAGTACCGCTAGCGCTAACCCTTCAGGTCGAATAAGTGACCCCGTTGAAAGCTGCCCCTACGCCAACGCATATATTAGTTGTCATGTAAGTGATCATATTGTACCTGCTAAAGATAAGTTGTTTTGGTAAACTTACATTTTATCAACCCCTACGTAACATTTGGTGGATGCGCCGGGTACAGCGTAACATTTTTGTGAATGCGCCGGATACCACGTGACATTTTGGTGGAGGTGCCGGGTCCCACGTGACAATATAACCCCCCAAAGCTCAAGTCTGGGTACGTGATCATAATTTACCTATTATTAGTAGTATTCCTTTCACATTGAAGGGCTGAGCTCCGGAACAGCCCCAAGGCGTGACACGCGTGTTTCCGCAACAGACATTAAATGAAAGAAACACGTGGGTCACGCACCGGAGCTGCTTAGGACCTCCTCTTCGCTGTGAAAGGAATACTACCAATATTTAGCAGCCGTCAAATATTGATTTTTCGTTAAATATGAACAAAGCTCTTGTCAGCTTCTCATATTCTCATGTCTCACCTCTTCTCTCTGTGTCGAACGTGATCGATTTTTTGCTTAAAATAAAATAGACTACTAACGCCAGTGGAGCTGTCATTTCAAAAGTGTCTCCAGTGTTCGGCGCCATGTTGGGTGCACAGACTTATGGCAACACTGAATTTCATTGTCCTCAATGCACAGGAAAATTAAAAAATTTCAGGCGGGATATTTAAATTTAAAAATTTTAATTGGTGGAAATACTGAAACTTCTAATTTCTTTTTTTTTCAGTGGTTGGCAACATTGTGCTTCCAGGAACTTTGTCAGTTGTCACTTGTGACTGTTTACTGTTTTATTAGTTTTTAGTTTTATTATTTATTTGGAGATTTTCGTATCAGCAACGTTTAGTTTTGTGTGTGCTTATAAGTTATAAGCCGAGAATAAAATATTTATTTTCAGACTTCATTTAAAGTCCGTTATAAGATGCCTCACTATTTTGTATTGGGGTGCCCTAATAACACAAGAGCAAGAGATGGGCTTTCTTATCATAGGTAGGTTTATAAAGCATTATTTACGATCTGTACCTAATTATGCTTTTAGGTTTTTAATATGCTAGAGCGTGATACAAGTTTGAATTAATTTTTTTTAGCTTGCCTAAAGACACCCAACTGCGATCTCAATGGCTAAACCTTATTGGGCGTGATCCAAATTCTTTAATCATATATGAAAGAGCATGTTCAGATCAGTTTTCTGAAGATGATATTGTACTAAGTGGTAACAGAAGATATTTAAATCCTAACGTAGTACCAGAGCAAAATTTACCAATATTGCATGTGTCAGCGAAGATGGCGGAATTTTAAAATTGCCAGTTAAAGGGAATGTAACTGAAACTGAACTTAGAATACAACCAATTAAGAAAAAACTTGGGTTCTTGGTTGATAATGTCAATAAAGAAATCAGTTCAGTTTCCAAGTGTGATAAAACTTTAGATGAACCTGTACCTAGTGGGTCAGAGAAATGTCAGAGAATTTTGTGTTAGCAAATCACTGTAAATCCTGTACTCGGTATACTATTTTGTTTATTTTATTTTTTTGTGATTTATGTCTAATACAGTCCGATCCCTAACTGATTGATAATAAAAGATTCTTAGGGACATTCTTATTCATAATAGCATTGCCAGAATTGTATGATGTAATTTATTATTATGTCACAATATCTCCTTGGTAAAGTAATTGTAAACCTTCTAGAATTAAGTTTATTCTACTTGTAGTCAATAGAAATTAATTTTTCTTGCTTTACTTTCATGTTAAGATTTGTTTGTTTATGTTGCACGAAACTATACTAGTTTTTTTGTACGAGTGTCTTCTACAACTTCAAAAATATTGTAAGTGCAGTTTGTGCAGCACAAACGACCAGACCATTATAGTATAAGGATTTTTTATTTGTATTTATTTTATTTTTGAAATAAAAAAAAACATAAATTTTTTGTCTCTTTTCGTTTCGAAACGTTTCCAAGAGGAACAAAATGACTACTAAAACCTAGTTATTATTATAAAGTGCCACCATATATTTATTTGCTAAGGGTGGGTGGGGGTATCATATCGCCCTAAGTTTGTTCTTGTGCCAAACAAAGATCAGATTTATGAATACCTTTAACCGTTACAGGCAGGGAAGGAAAATGGACGCCCATATATTAAGATAAGATGTGTACGTTTTTAAGTTTGGGTAGGTACATTGTGCCAGTTTTACCAGAAATTCTGTGTTTGTAGTAATAGACATATTTTATGTCGTTTCTACACGAAATGATTTCCACACATTTAAAATATTTTAATGTCCATAACCGAGTTTAAATAATATGTACATTTTACACTATTTTTCATAGAATATTGAAATCAGAGTTGTTTCAAATGTACAGTGTCCCACGCGTTTTAAAAAATACATTAATTTTTTTCCAGAATTTAAACAATTTAATATTTATCTGTATTAACACATTTATAAAAAAATGGGTTTTTAAAACTCATTTTAGGTTTATTTATTTTAAAAAATACAAAATACTACGTTCTCGTACACTAGGAGCATAAAAAAGAAAGATTCACCTTAAGTTCATTTAGTAATAGTGAAATAAACAAAAGTAAGCAAAAATTTAAAAAAAAGATCAATTTCCACCAATTAAAATTTTTCAATTCAAAAATCCCGCCTGCCATTTTTATTTTCCTATGCATTGGGGACAATGAAATTCAGTATTGCCATAAGTCTGTGCACCCAACATGGCGCCGAGCATACAGAGACCTTAGACCACGGATTTCATAAAATAAAATGGATGACTGACATTTAGGAAGAAAAGTGTTCCAGTATGCTCGGCGCCATGTTGGGTGCACAGACTTATGGCAACACTGAATTTCATTGTCCCCAATGCCTAGGAAAATAAAAATTGCAGGCGGGATATTTCAATTAAAAAATTTTAATTGGTGGAAATAGATGTTTTTTTAAATTTTTGCTTACGTTTGTTTATTTTATCATTACTAAATAAACTTAAGGTGAATCTTTCTTTTGTATGCTCTTAGTGTACGAGAACGTAGTATTTTGTATTTTTTTAAATATAAATAAACCTAAAATAAGCTTTAAAAACCAATTTTTTTTTTATAAATTTGTTAATACAGATAAATATTAAATTGTTTAAAGTCTGGAAAAAAATTAATGTATTTTTTAAAACGCGTGGGACACTGTACATTTGAAACAACTCTGCATTTCAATATTCTATGAAAAATAGTGTACAATGTACATATTATTTAAACTCGGTTATGGACGTTAAAATAGTTTAGATGTGTGGAAATCATTTTGTGTAGAAACGACATAAAATATGTCTATTACTACAAACACAGAATTTCTGTTAAAAATGGCACAATGGACCCTAAGTTTAAAACGTACACATCTTATCTTGATACATCAGTCCCTCCGGGTATGGGCATCCATTTTCCTTCCCTGCCTGTAACGGTTAAAGGTATTCGTGAATCTGATCTTTGTTTGGCACAAGAAAAAACTTAGGGTGATAGATACCCCCACCCACCCTTAGAAAATACATATATGGTGGCATTTTACTTGGTTTTAGTAGTCATTGTGTTCCTCTTGGAAACGTTTAAAACGCGTGGGACACTGTACATTTGAAACAACTCTGCATTTCAATATTCTATGAAAAATAGTGTACAATGTACATATTATTTAAACTCGGTTGGCAGTTTATAATAATAACTTGGTTTTAGTAGTCATTTTGTCCCTCTTGGAAACGTTTCGAAACGAAAAGAGACAAAAAATTGTTTTTTTTTTATTTCAAAAATAAAATAAATACAAATAAAAAATCCTTATACTATAATGGTCTGGTCGTTTGTGCTGCACAAACTGCACTTACAACATTTTTGAAGTTGTAGAAGACACTCATACAAAAAAACTAGTGTAGTTTGGAACATAAACAAACAAATCTTAAGTAAAGCAAGAAAAATTAATTTCTATTGACTATAAGTAGTATAAACTTAATTCTCGGAGGTTTACAATTACTTTACCCAGGAGAGATTGTGACAATAATAAATTACATCATTCAATTCTGGCAATGCTATTATGAATAACAATGTCCCTAAGAACGTTTTATTATCAATCAATTAGGGATCGGACTGTATTAGACATAAATCACAAAAAAATAAAATAAACAAAATAGTATACCGAGTACAGGATTTACAGCGATTAAATTCTCTGACATTTCTCTGACCCACTAGGTACAGGTTCATCTAAAGGTTTATCACACTTGGAAACTGACCTGATTTCTTTATTGACAATATCAACTAAGCAATTTTTTTCTTAATTGGTTTTATTGTAAGTTCAGTTTCAGTTATATTCCCTTTAACTGGCAATTTGATAATGCCACCATCTTCGCTAACACATTGCAATATTGGTAAATTTTGCTCTGGCACTTCGTTAGGATTTAAATATCTTCTGTTACCACTTAGTACAATATCATCTTCGGAAAAATGATCTGAACATACTCTTTCATATATGATTAAAGAATTTGGATCACAATCACGCCCAATAAGGTTTAGCCATTGAGATCTCAGTTGGGTGTCTTTAGGCAAGCTAAAAAAAAAATTAATTCAAACTTGTATCACGCTCTAGCATATTAAAAACCTAAAATCATAGATCATAAATAATGCTTTATAAACCTACCTATGATAAGAGAGCCCATCTCTTGCTCTTGTGTTATTAGGGCAGCCCAATACAAAACAGTGAGGCATCTTATAACGGAATTTAAATGAAGTCTGAAAATAAATAGCACTTATAACATAACTGCACACACAAAACTAAACATTGCTAGTACGAAAATCTCCAAATAAATAATAAAACAGTAAACAAACAGTCACAAGTGACAACTGACAAAGTTCATGGAAGAACAATGTTGCCAACCACTGAAAAAAAATAATAAATTAGAAATTTCAGTATTTCCACCAATCGCAATTTTTTAATTTAAATATCCGGCCTGCAATTTTTATTTTCCTATGCATTGGGGACAATGAAATTCAGTGTTGCCATAAGTCTGTGCACCCAACATGGCGCCGAGCATACTGGCGACACTTTTGAAATGACAGCTCCATTGGCGTCAGTAGTCTATTTTATTTTACGACGTTTATGCCTTAGACACTTTTCATAAATGTCAGCCAGTTTATTTTACGAAATCCGTGTTCGGAGCCCGGTAGAAATATGACAGATTGACACATTCATTAGTGTTGGGAATAACCGACTTATTTTAATAACCGACTACTGAGTATTCAAGTGATTTTAAAAACCGGATGATAACCGGTTTTTCACTCGACTACTAATATTAATACTGACGGTTCATCGTTCATTTACAGCATTTGTATTGAGAATTACTGACTACTGAGAATTCAAATGATTTTATTTTAAAAACTAATTTATCACTCGTCGGTTTTTCACACGAATTCGAATGCGAATGTTTACATACATCGGTCTGTGCAGCGGTGTTGAAGCAAAGGGTTAAAAGTTCTTAGAATTCAATATTTTTATTTATCTTTATCGTCAGTCTAGTCTCCGTTGTGCTTTGTGGCGAGCCGAACAATGGTTCTTTTATATTGATAAATGTATATGTAGTTTAGTAAAAACCGAATTTTCGTCACTCGAATTATAACCGATGATTCAGGTTATTGAAAAACCGGATGATAGGTTATTTTTCACTCGAGTGATCCCAACACTACTTGCGACGCGACCTTGAAGGACGCGACGATCGAGAATCGAGTGATTTAACTCGGTAGTAGGCAACCCAACCCAACCTGTATTAGTATTCGTTGGTAGTAGGTAAATCAGCAACTAATTGTAGACGTGTTGGAAAATAGAAACCGATTTTTCGTCACTCGAATTATAGCCGATGATAACCGGATGATTCAGGTTATTGAAAAAACCGGGTGATAGGTTATTTTTCACTCGAGTGATCCCAACACTAACATTCATGACTTTTTGTTTTGACATCCATTTAAATGTCAAAAATGAAGATGGCTGACGGCGCTACAATTTTGCGAAGAAATCGGCCTGGAACTAAGGCAAAAGTAATAATATTTTAATAATATATGGTTCGCCTTTATGTCCTATAGTTATTTCTTCTAAAATAATGTTAGATTTATGACAGATAGTTTTTATGTACGAGTTCCAAAAATTGCTGGTGTTTTAATTATTTTTTTTAAATTTTGTGATATATTTGTCCAATTCTATAATTAAAATATTATCTACAGGACTTTTGCCGTTGGCCTGATGAACCTTTTGAAGAAATGGATAGTACCCTTGCGGTACAACAGTACATTCAGCAACTTATTCGAAAGGATCCCACTAATATTGACCTAATACTAAAAATGCCTGAATCTCAAGATGAAGGAGTTTGGAAATATGAACATTTAAGGTACCTATACGTAAATATTTCTTATTTGTGTATTTTAAAACAAGCAGTTATGTTTTTAATACAAATTATGAATTGTATAGTGATAGTAATAGTAAATGCTTCAAAGTTGGATTAGGTATTTCATACAAATATTCATTTAACCTGAATGTTTTTTCATAGTTTATAGAATACTGTAGTATCATTTCTTGGATTCTGTAGCATGAGCTAGTTTTATTTTATCTCCAATGTTTTATATATTTTTAGAATTATTTAGCTATAAAACCAACTGTTTAATTTAAAAAATAATTATTTCAGGCAGTTTTGTATGGAGCTGAATGGATTGGCCGTAAGACTGCAAGGTGAATGTCAACCTGAGACTTGCACTCAAATGACTGCCACAGAACAATGGATATTTCTTTGTGCTGCTCATAAAACACCCAAAGAGTGTCCAGCAATAGACTACACAAGACACACTTTAGATGGGGCAGCATGCCTTTTAAATAGTAATAAATATTTTCCTAGCAGGTAAGTTCAGTGTCTAAAGGTAATTTTTTACAAGTTTTATATCATTACATAGGTACTTTAATTTCAATTCTTTTGATAACTAAACAATGTACCAGGTACAAGAGCATTTTTAAAATTGTTAATTGTTTTTCTTTATCTTAACTTCTGGTGTTACCCAGAAGTTTTTTGCTAAGTACTACAATGAAAGTTTTCTTAAATTTGTTTTCTTACTCTTTTATGCATAGCTAATATCTAATTGCTATTACTATACAGTGTGGTCTATTAAGTGTGCAGCAAATGGGAAATTTTTTTATTACTTGCACAACCGGAATATAAATACCGCCAAAACTTGGTGCATGTTCAATAACCATATTAGGTGCACTTAGAATGGCTTCAAGTCAAGCAGCATACAGGGCAGGCCAAAAAAATATAAAAATTGTACAAGAGTAAAGTACCCTTATTTGGAAAAATACAGAAACAGGTTATTAAGAAAAGTTTAGTACTTATTAAAATATATGTCCAAATACAAAGTCATAGCCTTCTATTATAATTTTAAATTACCCCCGTATGATTTTTTTATGTATATCCAGCTATAATACATTTTCAAATTAGCCACAATCAAATCACTTCTGCATAACTTTCGTCAAATTGAAGCAAATTTGTAAAATTTACTTAGATGTATATTTTTTTTTAGTAACCAAAAACTTCATATCTGTTGCAACGATATTACACACATTTCAAATTTCGCAAATATTCTTAAAAATAAGGCATGCATATTATTATTAGAAAAGTATTTGCCTTCAAATCTTGTGTGTAATATTGTTGCAACAGACATGCATTTTTTGGTTACTTAAAAAAATATAAATCGAAGTAAATTTTAGAAATTTGCTTCAATTGGATAACAGTTATGCAGAAGTGATTTGATTGTGGTTAAATTGGAAATGCATTATAGCTGTATATATATAAAAAAATCATTTTACAAGGGGGTTATTTAAAATTTTCAAAAAATATATATATTTTTAATAGAAGGTTGTGACTTTGTATTTGGACATATCATTTAATTCTAAACAACTTTTCTTAATAACGTTTTTCTGTATTTTTCGAAATAAGGGTTCTTTACTCTTGAATGATTTATATATTTTTTTTCATGCCCTGTATGCTGTTTGACTTGAAGCCATTCTAAGTGCACCTGATATGATTATCAGACGTGTACCAACTTTTGGCGGTATTTAAGTTTCGGTTGTGCAACTAATAAAAAAAATGTCCCATTTGTTGCACACTTAATGGACCACACTGCATAACACACTATTTCCAACAATTTTTTTATTATTTCTAGAGTAAGTATTAAAGAATCCTCAGTAGCCAAGTTAGGTTCTGTCTGCAGAAGAGTGTATAGAATTTTTTCTCATGCCTATTTTCATCACCGAACAATTTTTGATGAGTTTGAAAATGAAACATGTCTGTGTAAAAGATTTACCCAGTTTGTCACCAAATATAATTTAATGTCAAAGGACAATCTTATTGTACCAATATTAGAAGAAGACAGTACCCCTGGTGAATCAGAAGCATAAAGTGAAATGCTGTCTATGTTATAAATTGTATAAAATTCACTAGTCTAACAAAGGAAAGTTTAAAAACTGCAAGAAGAAAATTTTAGTGATCATTAGTATTTGCATGTATTGTTGACAATGACAATTTATCAGTGGGTTCTGATAATTAAGTATGTGACATTGTATGACATTAACAAAGTAGTTAAACTTTATTATTACATATTATTAATGTAAAAAGCTATTCCTAAATTAGAACACGCGAGTGTTTTGTAGTAAGCTCTCTTTTGTCAAAAACTTGCTATAAAGTTTGTGAAAAGATTTAAATGAGAAAGAAAATATTGTTTATTACGTAGAAGTTAATGTTATTACTACAATTGACAAGCATGTAAAAATATATTCATTGCAGTTGAGGAGCAGTTCATTGGCATTAAATTTCCATATAACATTGAATTCGAATCGATATACAGTATTATTTACACATTTATGTTATATATTTTTTATATTCCAATTTTACAGTTAAATTAGGACAAATAAAAAAGTGAAGAACTTATATCAGTAAAAAAATGTTGGCTTTTTAAAAAATTTTAGTAATGGATATTGTATGGATTTTCCTTTTTATTTTAGACCCGAAGGTAATTAATTTTATTGGAGTAATGTACTGTAGGCAATATATTAGAATAATACAACAGCCAAGTTCCTTTTTTTAAACATCGATTTTTGAATTTCTAAAGCTGTGACATTATATTATGTGCTGAATAAATTACATACATATAAGTACCTATCTCTAAAAGTTTATTTCATATTTTTGTCTAATTGAAAACAAAAGGTTCTCTATAATGATTTAAATATTTTTAACCTTAATTTTGATACGTCTTTGTATACAGTCACAGTTGACACTTAAAACTTATACACTGGATTTAGCTTTATTTGCCAATGACGTGGCTGACAATTGAAGTTTAATCAATCGTTTAAATTGTTCTACCTAACAATTAACCTAACCATAAACTATTCATATATATTTTTACCCCTCGACTCGACTCGGTAAGCCACTTCTGCCGTCTTGTTTAAAAATTTGCCAAGTGAATTTTATTTCTTTGTATAAACGTCAATTTTGATAAATAATTTGGCATTACAGACGTTTAAAGCCACTTAGTACACGAAAAAGTAACCCTTGTTCGAAATGGTGACAACGATGACAAATGTTATTTTAACTGTTTTTTTTAATTTCAATATATCGGCTCGGCTCAAAAATTAATCCAGTCAAAATATTTTTCCATTTCATACAATGGTTAACAACAACTCCGTTCGCCGAATCTTTTAAATAAGCATTCCATTTTTGCTCATAAATTGTTGACCAAGAAATTGATGACGTTCATAGATAGTAATCTCACTTTTTTAGCAAAGCAACAAATGTTTCCCTTGCTTTATTTCAACAGAAACTTGACTTAATTTTAAAAACAAAATCATTTATTATTGCCATCAGTTGCAAAGTACATACCTACTTCCTACCACCTTTTTGATTTTTTAAACGCAGTATAGGTTATTTAAACAAATTTATATAATCTCTGTAAGCTGAAACAACTTTCTGTTAAAGTAATTACTAATTACCTTTTCCATGCTGTATTTATTTATTTTAGATCTTAATTTACAACTCAAATGGTCTTGTGACCTCCTGTTAAATATAGTTGTTGCTTATAGCAGGTAGTGGGACTTAAGTTTGCAAATTTTATTAATTCTTACAAAGGTGAAATATACTTTTTTAATTTTAAAACAGGCGCGGCCCGTCAATTAGGCCATTTGGTCAATGCCCCACCTAAATTTATATTCAGTAATCCACATAATATATTTTTTAAAACCAAAATTTTTTTTTTAAGTGTAAGTTTCATGCGAAAACTCCCCAATAAAGAATCGGCGGAGCCAAACACCAATTTCCTGTTGCTTGCTCCGGGATCGGCCGTATTTTAAATTCATCTCAGGTTTATATGGAAATAAAAATGCATTAAAACTAAGAGAGAAACAAACATACGCGCTTTATGAAGTTAAAAAGAGAAATATATCAAGAAATAGTCGCCCACTAAACAATATGAATCGCTGTCGGCACAAGTGCGACCATCAACGCCGCCTGATGTCCCGGGCGCCTATGGAAATACACTCGAACCGCTCCGTCTATTGTAAAGCATTATTTAGGTTAGAGTTAGACAAAGAAAAACTAATTACCTAATATGCGCATTGTATTTGCATAAACTTTTGTTTACATTTCATTACGTCGCGCCGGCACTTATTATTATTATTAGTTTTAGAGGTGTTTCGGAGTTTGGGCTTTCCTTTATAATTATGTCGTGTTTGTGTAATAGGAGGTATGTTTTTGGATATTATTTGATATTTGTGTTGTGTTCTTTGTGTAGTACTAGTACTTGGTTAACAATGGCTTTAACAGTGCAAGAAACTGTTTTCATGTAATTTAAAAAAGTCACAAAAATGCAATTTTAGTATTTGTTTTTTTTTGCTGTGTTTATTATATAGTTTAGTATATAATTTCTCGACCTAGGCACCTTATTAGAAAAACCTGCCTTAATAAAAAAGTGTATTTCGCTTGTTACGTTGATATCACTAGTTGCCCACAAAATGTGCCCCACCTGTAAAAAACTCACGGGCCGCGCCTGTTTTAAAATATTCCGTTTTGTAACGTTTTCAGAAATATAAGAACTGCTGTAAAATTGTATAAAATGATAAAATATCAACCTTTTTAAAATTATCAATGATACAATCTTTATGATGTAAATTTCAAAGACGCGTAATTAATACACAGAGATCTCGGGGTGCCGCAAGGCATTAAAATCTGAGAACGCCGGCAGGTGTCGCTGTATACAAACTGAAGTTTGACCCGAGAGCGTTTCAAGAACTTGGGCCGGTCATGGCATTACACAGTAACACAACTTCTATATTAGTGACGTAAAAAAAAACGTTTTTTTATTATCTAAAAAAACATGTTTTTTTTTAATGAAAAAAAACATTCAATGTTTTTTATTCAAGAAGTCATCAATCATCATTTAAAAACGCGCCAGATAGTGATGCAGGGCACCTATTGGCGACTCAAATTAAGGAAGACAGCTGCAATCAGCTGATTTTTAACGAGAGACGCGAAGGGCACACTAGATGACAAAATTGACGAAGTTGCCAAATAACACGATAATAAAGACAAAGACGAAACCAAAATATTCCCCGTTATAGCAGTCAGCAAATCGCCTGAAGAGGACGCTACGTTCTTAATTTGAGTCGCCAATCCTGTTAGTCGACTCGCGGTTGAAGATCATTCAGAGTGCTTTGTACAAGCCTGAGGTTTGTTCTTTTGTGCTGCACCAAACTGCACTAACCTGCACATTTTTTATTGGTGGAAGAAGCCCATAAGCAAAAAGTCAGTGCATATTAGTGCAGTTTCGTGCAACACAAAAGAACAAACCGCTAGTGTGCAATGCCAACAGGTGATCTGCTTTAAGTTTTTTTTATTATTGTATTGTTAAGGCCACACTTTGTGCAGAATGGAATTTATCAGCGAGGAAGACGCTCGCGAGCTGGACATACTAACGAGATTACGACGTGGTGCAAAATACCCCCTAAACAGCGCTACACACTGAAATGCAAGCGAAGGTTTTGTTTTAGTCGGACGCGAGGCGATCGAATTCCGGGAAATTTTTATTCAATCCCTCTCGTCGTGTCGGTTTATTTCTAATGCCTAACGGCAAAGTTTGGCTGATTTTATTTCGGAATAGAATTTATATAATTAAATAATATTTTTATAATAGGTATTATGAATATATTTTTTTTATTTTGTGTTATTAATGAAAGTAAAAAAAATTTGTAAGTTTTATATCTGGAAAATATAAATATTAAACTAACACAACTAGGTGCCTAAGAGCAAACCGTTTAGTAAATTATAATTTGCTATGTTTCTAATTTGATTAATTCCATACGTCCAACTAAGTTTTACATAATCGAGGCAGTCGCTGAACCAACAAATCTTTATTCAAACATGGCTCATTATAATAAAACCATTTAATATCAAATAGAAGTGCTTGCGATAAAATGGTTTTATAGTGTTACATATTTTAGCATTTAAAATTAATTTTAATGTGACAGCAATATGTAGGCGATGCCAAGATTTAGAAGTTGCCCAGTTAGGAGTTAAATTATTAGTATATTATTACTAATATTTCTTACACAATTTTTTCTTCAACGGAAACATCAGAGCCAATATTTTGTAAAAATCATAATCATTTGTTCTATAATACAAGCTGTAAAAACCATTATAAAACAAAATATTTTTCGTTACGAATAAGATTATGGCAACCATAATGCACCACGTACAAAACAAAGCTCTTCTAATGATTTTTGTGATGCTGTTCGATAATTATACAATAAGTTGCTTCTTTTAAAACTCTGCTTTGCTAGTTGGGATATTTACGTAATTTCTCTTATATACAGGGGGTTACAGATTCGATGCATTAACACTGCTATCTCGGCAGTTCAAAGAGATAGAGTTGATGAAATTAAGTTGCACGTTTTAATGCGGAATAATTTGCTAAAATTAAATTCTAAAAATTCTGACTACTTCCGGAGATATTGTAATGAAAACCAAAAAATCAATTCGGTATTTTATTCTTCTACAGCTTTATTACTGATTATTTTGATAAACCAAGGGTACTTACTTAAGGTCTCATATGAAAATAATTTAATTTTTTAGATACTACTTTTCGTTTTTTACATATCAGCATCAACATACCTATTTTTAACCGAAGACGAATTTTAAGTGTCAGTTCTCAACAAGTTCAATAACCAATATTGGCTTTATGTGTTTTCGCTTGTGTGGAGATTAAAGGTGAACCTTATTGTTTAATTACTCTTTTATTTAAAAAAAAATTGAAAGAACTCTTTGTGAAAATTGTGACACAGCATTAGTTTTGTGAGGTCAAAAGGTAATTTCAAAAATAAAAACTACATTGAGAAAGTGCTCGTGGTGTATCAAAATTTTCGGTCATAAAGCCGTAAAAAAACGAAATATTAAATTAATTTTTTTGGTTTTTCTCGGATACCTCCGGAAGTAGTCAGGGCTTCGTTAACTTCTTAATAAATAACTAAGCAAGTTATTTCTCTATAGTTTAGGTTAGTACTGTATATAATATATTCTATAATAAGACAAGCCTCATTGCCTACTTGTTAAACCATATTTTCAGTAAAAATTTTATGATAATATGTATAACGTTATTTAAGGTATCTAATAATAATTATACTTCGGACAATCGCATATTCCGACATGGTCCGCTTTAAACTTTGTATTAATTCTTCTCAAAATATTTCCAAAAGTTCGTTTTAGTGAATAAAACATATTCTGAATATTTGTTAGTTGAAAATAAACCACTAGTTAGAGCCAGAACAATACCTCTCCGATTACATTTAATAATAGGTTTTGTGTCAATTATGTGGACCATGTCATGTAGTTAATTTATTTGCTCAGTTTCTTTAATAAAAAATACCCTTTCCTCGCGCTCTCTCATCACGACTAAATGCATACATGCGCCGTAGGTACTAAAATACTAAACATGTATGCAGGAAATGCTGACAGGTTAAACGCATGCGCAGAAGGTTCTAAAAGGGTAGATACATGCGTATTTTAAGTAGTCAATGCTTAACGATCGTTTGAATAATTCTCAGCAGAACTTACTGCGGATCTATAAAAGTAGGTACCTGCTGCACATGAGCACTTTTAAATATGTGCAAAAATACCGATCTACGTCGAGCAGATGTTGGAACGTTACACACACGCGTAGGAAATGCTAAACCGATGAAGACACACGTAATTCGTCCTAAAAAGGTAAGACAATCACAGTAGATTTTCAAAATGACGTTTTGCGTCTAAGTTTACAGCTCTCTTCTTGCGGCACCTGCCGCGCCTGGTCTTTACCTGTTAGGACTTATTGTGCATGTCTCCAAATTTCAACACATGCTATACAAACGTTTAACTTTTTAACTTGTGCTGCACGTAAATCCGACAAATTGGTACCTGGTGCACATGCACACATCGGTACACGCAAATTACAATAGGTACACCTATATATGCTCAGTAGGTCCTGCGTATATTCATTATGGTATTCTTATAGCGCTGACTGTGCAGGTTTTTTTGGCATTTTGTAAAGAATATACCTACGTATATATCTACCATTTTAGCACCTGGCGCATGCGTGTAACCTTTTCACATCTGCTGGAAATTGGTCCAACGATTGGGCGCATATTTCCAAATGCGCGTGCGCAGTGGTACCTACTTCTGTAGATGCGCAGTAAGTTCTGTGCAAATGATTGAAATAATCGTTGAGTACCAACTGCGCATGTTTTTTGTACTTTTGTAGCAAATACACGCACGTCTACCCTGTTAGCATCATCTGCGCATGCGTGTAACCTGTCAACATTTTTACTGTACATATACTTACCTTCATATCACCGAAATTTGGTTAAAATCAGTTAAGCCGTTTGGATATTGTCAGGGTTAAATTATACCTATTATTAGAAGCGCAGAATAAGACGGAATATAAAATTTTTCCTTAAAATCATTTAAAATATAAACAAGATTTATTAAATCATAGTTTTTTTTATAGATTTATAGAAATGTCTTTTCTATACAAAACACTAGTACCTACATTTGGTCTACGGCCTTCGTGGAGTGGTAAAGAATAAAAAAACGACCCTTGATTGAAATCATTTTTTGAAATGAAAAAATTTTTGATCTTTGATTTTAATCTTTTTAAAATAATTTTTGTGACAGATTTGCCAACAATACTTCAAAAAGGTAACCATACAGACAAACAGACGGACATACAACCATAATGTTGGTTAGCTGACGTTACCTCGTATACCATTACTGTAACTATTTTATATGCCGTTATATATTATTTATACATTTTTACAATATATCGTATATGTACGTATTTTTTCAGTCCCTGATACCCTGGCGCTCGCGCCGCACCTCAAGCAACACAAATTCCCATGTCTGATCAAATCGTCAATGAAACTAATTAACTATAAACATAAAGCCCAGAAGAAACTTATTTTTCACCAAATACCAACAGTTACGCCAACGCTTCCTGCAGATTATTAAGCCGACCCTGTATTTTCAGCGATAATAAGCGATTATCTGAGGTTTAAATAATAATAACACCTACCAACAAAATTTTGTTAATATTTTGCGTGGCATACTGTTAAATGTATATTTAGTAGCCTCTTTGCCGCCTTATAAATAATACGACAGCTAAAAATAATCCATAAACAATTTTTATTTCATCCAGTACCTTTATTGAATTTATATATACGCCAACTAAATGGAATTTGTTATATTTATTTATAAAACTCCCGTCTCCATCTAAGAACATTCATAAATTGCTTTATTTTATTAAACCTGTCCGTCTTTACCAAGGAATAGAAGGCTTTATGTTTAGATCTAACAGTTATAGCAAAACTACTAGTTAAGCATTCTACAGTTAACTCAAATATTCTGTTATTGGCACTGACAATACAAGAAACCTAAAGTTTTATCATAAATTATTGCCCAAACGTTTTTTTCAACCTATCGAACCCTATTTCTCTTAGTGTATTATAATCCTGTCCCCGTATCTCTCGTTTCACGTCGCCTGGAAATAAATCAAGCTGTAGGTAGGCAACTTTAAATACATTTTAACGAAATGTGCCTAAAACATGCCTTGCGCGCTGCAATATATCGGACTTACTACGCAATTGTAATGTCCCATTTTTTGGAACTGTAAAGATAAGGCATGGAAGTTCTAAGGTATAGAGCGTTTTTTTTGAAAAAAAAATTATTAGCTATGATATTAACCTTCAAAAAAGCCTAAAAATGCATAAATTTAATGAGAATTTGTTCATAAATTTTTTTACTTTTTTCGAAAAACGTCTCTATACCTTAGAAAAAGAAATATTTCTCTAATCAAATTTAATTTGTCCCGATAGGTACTTTAAATAGCCTTTCCAGAATCCTGCAGTAGCAAAACGGTGTTAATCATTCTAAAAATGTGCGCATTGTAGAGCCTTAATAATATATCCTATTTACAAGCGAATCGGAAAGTTTTTAGATAGTACGTAACTCGTTTTCTATTTTTTTTTAAATTTAGATTTTTTGACTTCAACAGGATAGGCAATACTACATGATAATTTTTTGAAACTAGTTTGTTAGGATAGCCCAAAATAAAGAAAAACTTTTTCATTATTAGTTGTTTCTATTTGTAGTAACTTAGGCGTTTTAGCGGTTCTTGTGTTCCTGTTCATAAATAGGTGGTTTTAGTTAGTTTTTTCTTAAATATATGTTTACTTATTGACAAATATTGACGTATTTATTGCATATTATTTACTTTATCGTAATCACGTATGGTTTTTAATTATTTTCCTCTAAAACCTTGCATATTTGCCAGTCTGTGAAAAAAAAACGCAATTTTGAAAAAAACCAAGCTGTTTTTTTTCACAAAAAAAAACGGTTTTTGAACAAAAACATTAACGTTTATTTTCATTTACATCACTATTCTAAATACGGGGCACATATTTAACTAACTAAAGTTTAGTGTTAATATGTGCCCCATATTTTTCCCAAACTGTAATTGTAAACCATAATAAAATTAATTCTGTATCAATACAGGGCGCCTTTAATGTATGAAAAAAAAAATAATTCGACGTTTTTACGGAGCTAGACGTCTCAAAATAATTAATTACAATTTAAAAGGGCAAAATCTTGAAAGTACAAAAAAATTTTATGATGTAACTTTGTGAAAAAAAATCTGCCTTAGCCAAGACTTTTTTGTTCACAATAAAATTCAATTAACAAAAACCGGTTGACGCAACTACAACTTAAGGTAAGAGAAGAGAACAATAGTAGACCTGAAACTGGAAGCTGTGAGGAAAAACAGCCGAATACAGGCAGATTCTTATCATGCGTCTGATGTTCGAAGATAGTATGATTTATTCAACTGTGCTCCTTCCGATTCCGCCAAATGCGGAAGTTTGCATTATTTTAAGACTTCTGCTTCGGCAATTTTATAACTAAAGTTTAACAGATACGTGTAAATTTTGCCAGTGGGCAACTATTTCGTGGAACAGCCCTAATATATAATGTTATGATGAGAAACGAAAAACTACATGGCGAAGAGGCTGCTAAACGTTTGTTTCCAAAATACTCTATTAAATTTTGATTATTAATCAGGTTTGTTAAAAATAGAGATTTACCTCATTAGAAATAGTTTTTTTTTGTAAAAATCAACAATTACTTTTTTAATAGGAACTTCGACTTCCGCTTACATCACTAATATGTATCACGGAAAATTTATTTATTTATGGAGTAATGACCCCCAGTAACAATAAGAAAAGTTTTCCTATCACCATCTAAATCCAGTAACGCAGAATATTGTTGAATTTGAGGATTGTGAATACTGTCGACTAAAAAAACGTCTTACACGTAGATTCGAACAAAAAAAATTTTTTTTTTACATAGCGGGCGAACCGCTCATCCCCCTTTAACTCTTTTTTATTATATAGGGTTAGATATTTAAGATCTGAGAGGACTACTTAATTTAAATAAAACACTGAATCTAGGTTTGACATGTTTCATATTTAATAAGTCTCTAAAGGTTTTTTTTTAAATATAGACTTAGTGACCATCGGAAAGACAATACTTTCTCTTATTTGTTATAGTCCGCCCAAGATATCTGCAACCAGCAAAATAATTTAAAGAATGCAATGGAAGGCTGAAACAACGTTACCAATTAATTGTTTGTATACTAGTTGTGAAAAACTTAAACTTTTCTTCCACATCTCGTTTACAAACAAATTTGCAACGTTGTTTAAGCCGTCCCTTGCATTCTTTAAATTATTTTGCCGGTTGCAGATATCTTGGGCAGACAATAAATACAATTAGAATCTAGTAGCTATAGCTATACAGTTAGTTAAGTGTTAAGTTCATTCAGCTTACACAAAATCAATGTATATTATTTATTTAAAATATGTAGCAATGTACAATAATAAAGTTGTTTGACTCTTTTAAATATGCCTTTCACTTTTAAAAATATTATTCTTTGTTTAAAAATATATTAAATTAATAATATGGTAAAAACTGTATTTAGGTTATATTTTCTTTCTGCTTCCATGCTTCTTTTAAAGCTCTCATCTTTTCTTTCTTCTGCTCGTAGCTAGCGGTTTTCTTTTCCAGAATTTTTTTCATTTGGACCTCGATACTGTTTTCCCCATTTATTAAATTGTCTAATTTGGTGGTAAGCAGCAATCTAGCCTTTTTTCTGTTTTGTTCTAATGATCTTGTTTCTTGACACTTTACAACCAATCCTAAAATTTATGCACATGTAACATCTGAATGTTTGAATCAGAAGTCTCGTTCGCGTGGTTCGTATATTCCACGTGGGTGGTATGTTCCACATGGGTGATTGCCATGAAAGTGAGTAATTTTTATGTGATTTTTTGTTCGGTATAAATTTGAAAATAAAAAAATAATGCATTTGATGAATACAGTAAAACCTATGTATCTCTTTTTGTTGTGATAATCAGTTAAATAAAGCTAATATACTGAATCATTTTTAACCTACTAACATTAACAGCAGGTGGCAGACAGAAAATTTAATTCGGAATTAGAAAGAACGTGTTAAATTTTTGCCAAGTTATCCATGATTTAACTAAAGTTAGCCCGCCTGCTTTGAAAAGAAATCGCTTAACCTCGGCGCTTATATTCGGGTAATCGGAAGCGGTCGTGTAGCTGCTAAGGGTAAAAAATTGTACCTACCCTGTCTTGTGGGTAAAGGGTAAAGCCGGCCACAGACAGGGAGAGATGTTTGTGTGCATCATCGCACGTGCCGAGATGCGCATTCATCAAAGCCGGTGTATTAATTGGTTTAATTTTTCCTGCATTTTTATAATAGTGTGCAAACTCCGATAAAGTTAATAATGACAAATTAAATGCCCATCTGCAGTACAGAAATAAGTGTATAATTTTAACTTCAAATATTTTTCTTTCAATTTTTTGTATTATAGGTATTTTAAAGATTTTACCCCAATTTAATCCTAGAATATTGTGAAATTAGTTTAATTCAGGATTAAATCCTCTCTGTGTTAATCACAAAATGAAAAATAAACATCTTCAAGGCTTTTAAAGTGGCCATTGTCTGTTTAATCATTGAAGGGCTAAAATTTAGGGCAGTTTCTATATACAAAACGCAGTTAAACTGTCTATATTTTGCTTTCAATACAGAATAGGGAATGTACATATAACCCAAATAAATCTGAAATATTTTTTTATATTCTCTACATAAATTGAATGTTTATGGCGGTTGCTGTTATCCATTTATTTTGGTCTTTATTAACAAAAAAAAAAAAAAGATTTTCTGCTGCGAATTTCAAAACTTGTAAAACGTAATCCCATAGTCATAGGCTGTGTCGTCAAAAGTGTTTTTATAACTAATGAGTACATGGCAAATTCCAGTGTTGTAGGGTCATCGAAAAATCAATAAAAATGACATTTAATGCGTAACTCATCCAATAAAATATCCCTGCACTTAAAGCAGAAGGTTAAAATCTGATTCATCTATATTTCAAGCCGAAATGGCCCAGGAACCTTTCAATTTTGCAACAAGAACTGCCATTTTTGCGAAATTTTAACATATCTTAATAATTTCGAGTAAATAAACTGTAATTCTTTGTTTTCATTGCAATTTTCGAAAATTTTCAAATTTTGCATGCCCCCGATGCAAATAAACCCATTTATTTATAACTAATGAAACAATAGGCGATTTAAATTAGTGGGAAGTATTCTTAGATAATTAACAGATAAAACAAACCCGAAAAGAATCACTTAATAAGGAAAATAGTGTGGAGTAATGTCGGTTGAAAATAGGATTTGTCGGAAAAAATCAAGGAAATTCTGTTTTTACACCTTCAGTACGCTCCTGGATGACCCATTCGGTATTCATTTTAAAGTGTGATTATTCCTTTATAAGCCTGTGTTGGGAAAAAATTAGATACCTAGGAAAAAATACAGAGTGATTCAAATGTACCGATGTCGAGGGCAAAAAAGTAAAAAAAATCGAAATTTAATCGGCGATTGCTCCCTTCCTATAAAGAATGTAGAAAAATTTTGATACCATGTATTTCGACGACCTCTCCGATGGCGTATATGGGATTTTAATTTGAACCATTTTGACCCCACAAAAAATTGAAAACCGTGAAATATTTTAGACAAAAATCGAAATTTCCAGTTTTTCCCAATTTTCCCCTATATCCATTTTCCAGTAATTTTAGGTTTAGGTAAATGTATTGCAAAAAGAAAGTATTTGAGATTTTAAAGTTTCACTTATGAATCCGTTTTTCAATCCGACGTTTTGTTTTCGAGTTATTAGGCACCAAAGAGCTTGCAAATGGCATATTTCGACCAAAAAAAAATTCAAAAGAATCACTTGCCATTTTCCGATCCTCACCTGTTTCAATAAATTTCTGAAACTCCAGGTTTTCTACATACTCCGAAAATTTACATCGATTTAATTTTTGCGACCTACACGCGATTTAAACGGAAATCGCGGAAATTTCGACTTTGACGTTTAATAGCTCCGAAACGAAACATCCTGTATAACCGAATTTTTTACCGAAGCTAGTTGCACTATTCCTCTATCAATCCAAAAACTTCGATTGCTCCCCCTCTGACTGTTTCCGGGAAAAACAAACCTGTTCCGACTTTAGGTTAAGCTTAACATGTAGATTGACACTTATTTTTGCTGGTCTCCTGACGTCATTATTTGTTAAGGTCAAATGGCTGCTTTTTAAATTGTAATAAATTATACCGAAAAGTAAACATTTTCTGTAGCTAAATTATCCTAATAATTTTCTTCAAAATATTGTTAATGAACACCCACAAACCACTATTCGGCATTTAAGCCAGCAAGTAAATGTACCCTACGGAACCTGAAATGTAACCTGCATAGGCACGCTTATCGTCTAAGCATAGTCCAAGAATTGTTACCAAATGACAAGCCGCAGCGGATTCAATTTTCAGAGTGGTTTAAGGGTAATTTGCATAATAATAAAAAATTATTTTAAAAAAACTTTTTTACTGACGAGGCATGGTTTTACCTCTCTGATTATGTAAATTCTCAACAAATGAGAATGTGGAGTTCTGAAATCCACATTTCTTTATAGAGAAGCCTCTGCATTCACAGAAAGTTGGCGTGTGGGCGGTCACATCAAAACGAAGATTAATTGGACCGATTTTTGTAAAGGCATTAGACGATGAAGAGATGCGACACGGCTACTTCCAGAGGACGGCGCACCAATTCACGTTACTCTTGATTGGGTAATAGGGAACTTGCATGCAAATTAAATTTGAAAAATAGCACTCTTAAACGAAAGCTAATATCATCAAAAGACCCATAGTTCACAAAAAAAAAATTTTTAATTCCCTGGATTAAATATAAACATTAAAGCTTGCATAATTTGAACAATTCTAGTTACGCGACTCCATTGGTTGTGACGTCAAACCGTTCGTCGAGACATGATCCGTCAGCGGCAGCACGCCAAGACTTACGGAAACGTATTTATTAGACAATCGTTTGGTAACAAATTTAGTGTGCTTGTTTGGGTTTTAAGTTTCAGAGTAAATAAATATTGTTCCAAGATGACTGATGAAGGTTTTTTAAAAGGACAATCAGACAATTTACCCACTGTGGATATGTTTATGGTGGCAACACAGCTTACCATGGTAAGCTGTGGTGGCAACTTTTATAAAAAAAAACTCCGAGAGTTTTTCGCTTGGTGAAGTTCGCGGTGTTAAAGCTTGCAAGTTATATAAGTAGGCACAATATATTAGGTACCTACCAGTTTATTTTATCATTTGCGTTAAAATTTAAATAGATCTGTGAATTATTCAGATACTTAAAGAACATAAAATATTGTTTTAAATCTACTAGTGTAGTGATAAACGCCTCAAAAATGTGTATTTCAGATTAAAGTATCAAAATAGTGAAAAACTGTAAAATATTTAAAAGTATGTTTTCTTTGACTTAAAACTACATATCTCCTGTAACTTGTGTTTTTTGTTAAATTTATATACTGTTAATTGCTGTTTAGAATGTTTAGCGTTTCATTAGGCACAAAAATATGTTTGCATTGACTATAGTAGCAAAAAATTATAAATGCATTTTCTAAGTATTAATAAGTATAATTAACTAATTATAGATCTGGAAGGTATTCTTATGAAGATTCTACTGTAGGATGGGTCGAAGTTCGAAGAGATAAGAATATTTGCACAGTGAAAGCTAAGGTAACACCCGAACACAATGTAAGGAAAAAATAATATGCTGTAACTTGCAACATTGATGAGGAGACTGAAACAGGGTTAGATCTGCAATTAAATTAAGTCATATAGGACTACAGCTGGATTCAAGACATCCAATATTTGGAGCTTCTCCAGATGCCATATCTGAGGAATATGTAGTTGAAATAAAGTGTTCTCAGTCTGAAAAAGCGGTATCTAATTTAACAAAGAATAATGATATTACGGCAAAGTACAAAGCATAAGTTCAGCTGCAGATGTTTATATGTAACAAAAAGAAATGTTTATTCTGTGCTGCAGGTCCAAATTTTGAAAAAAACTCTGAGTTTTCTCATATGTGGGTGGAATATAACCAAGAATACTCAGAAATGTTAATAGGCGCAGCAGACTGTTTCTGGCGCCATAATATTTTTCCACATTTATATAAATCGGCCAAAAATTTACCTTAAAAATATTTTAAGGATACGAATAAAAAAATTTAAAGTATTGTTACATTAAAATGATCTTCGCATACGTGAAGTGCAGTATTTTTTTCAGAAATGTCTTTTACGTTTCTTCTGCATGCTTTAAACCATTTTACGCGGAGATTTTTATCTTCAGGTACACGAATAAACAATTTATTTGAAGTTTTAAAAGTCGTATTAGGACACTTTGGCACTATACAGTATTTGTAGTATGTATTTTTCTTAGTATCTTCCATTATTTGGGCTTTTTGAAACGCAAAATAAACACACAAACGTACCCTGCCAGTTCAATTTTCCACCTCGATGTCAATATTGTCAATGCACTGCAGCTTAACGTCGCTGGACCGACACACGGTGTGACGTCACACACCTTCCCGCGCCATGGAGCTCGTTTTGAATGTTAGGATTGGCGCGCGAACTTTAATAATAATTAATAAAAAATTAAGGAGTGATATTTAAGTCGTAATATTTTGCATATGTTATTTTTTGATGTGACTGAACATTTTTATGCAATAAAAAAAATGTGCAAGTTCCCTATTTAAACTTTTTGGAAGAATTTTTCGAAGACCGAATCATTAGTCATAATATGTCAGTCAGGTGGCCACCACGGTCCTGCGATCTCACGCCGTGCGACTTTTTTTTATGGCCACACATTAAAAACTCGGTTTTCAAGACCCCTTGTGAAAATTTAGAAGACCTATGATGGGCTAGAATTACAAATAAATTTTAGGAGACTAACAACTCCCCCAAGTGCTCACCAATGTTTTTGATGCTGTAAAAAGAAGAATGAGAACATGTTTGGATATAGAAGGTGGACACGTCTCTCATTTAGTTTAAATTCATAATTTTAGGTTCTTTGTATTTTTTTTAAGTCTATTATGCAATGACAATGACAATAATGTAGTTTTCTTAAAAATAAAAACTTCAGAACTTGGCAGTTTTATTTTTCATTCCCTATACCTGTTACCTTTCAAGAGTAATAATTCAAGACATGCATGATTGATTCCACGGCATACTTTGAGGACTTTTTTATTTAGTCTTACGTTACCTACCTATTCTATTCAATTTCGATGAACTTAAAGGGATACATAAATAGGTTTTTAAAAAACTGAATAATACGAGAGTAGGTACACAAGATATATGATTTTTTTTTAAATAGGAGGCAATGATTTTATATTTGAGCATAGCTCTTAATTCTTAGTAATTTCTATACCATTTTTCTTTATTTTTAACAATAAGATTACTTTACTCGAGATATTTTCAAATTCTTGTTTCTCCCCTGTATGGCTATTTGACTTTTTATGTAGCAACTTTTTCTAATACTTAACATTTCAATAATGTCATTGATAAAATAATTTTCAATTTGTTGCAAACTTCTTTAATTATGTATACCTTTACTTAGAGCCGTTTGACACTGAAAATAATTTGTCAAAAATTTAAGCAGAAATTTTATACAAACTGGATTTTAACGTGACATACACACTTTATTTTATAATATTTGTAAAGTCTGTTTGTCACATTAAAAATTGGTTTGTATCAGTGGTGGGAAAATATCATCGAGTTACATTTTGAAATATTGATATGCATACCATTGTCATCGCACCAAGACACAAACCTGTCAAGATCCCCCCGCAAAGCAACACAGTCATCGGGAGTTGAGACAATCTTAAACATTTTTAAATCATCGACAAAGAGAAGAAATTCGGAAGAGCGGAAACAAGGCGCGACATCATTAACAAAGATATTAAAAAGAAGTGGTCCCATATGAGATCCCTGAGGCACTCCAGATGGTACAAGAACTTCACGGTACAAGAAATTATTAACCTTCACAATCTGGATCCGCCCCGTAAAGCAGCTCTTTACCCAACCGAGTAATGGTCCATTTACTCCTAAGTTTTCAAGTTTTTCAATCAGTACATTGTGCGGGACCTTATCGAAGGCCTTGGAGAAGTCAGTATAGATGGAATCCATATCCCCTCCCAAGGCCTGCCATATAAAGTGAGTATAAGTTAGAAGATTTAGTTCCGTATTTCTGCCCGCACATAATTCAAACTGCTGACTGATTATTTCCGGAGACAAGATAGAGTTGAGATATTTTGTTACACCAGATTTTCAAAAAATTTTGGGTTGGGTTGGGTTGGGTATGATAGAAATAGGTCGGTAATTCCTTATGTCATTTTTATCCCCAGACTTATGAATGGGTGCAACAAACCTTGATTTCCAAAATTCAGGAAGGAGTTCGCCCTCCAGAGATTTGTTAAATATTATGTGTAGAGGTCTAGCAAGAATAAAGGAGCAATTTTTAAGAAAAATGGGATGTATGTTATCAGGGCCTGGGCCTTTATAACGACTTAATTTATTGAGTTCTGTGTAAATCACTGATATAGTAATGAAGTAGAGTTAATGTTGAGATGATTTGATGACAACTCCCGTTTGCACTCTGAACTGTCAAGAGAATAAACTAAAGAAAAATAATCTGCAAATAAGTTGGCAACATCAGGACCCATGGTAGAGCACTCTCACTATCCAGTGTAAGTACACTGGGTAAGTCGGGTGTTTTGCGCTTTGAATTAACAAAACTCTTGAATTGTTTAGTGTCGGTGCAGAGCCGATACTCAATACCCTGAACACAACTCAAAACTTTCACGAGAGAGAATCCTGCACTGCGATCTTAGGTCGGATAATACCTCATATTCATGAGCGGATTTATTGATTTTATAGTTTTTGTGAGCAATTTTTTTCTGAATTGTTAAATTTTTGAGGTCCTTATTAAACCATCTAGGGAATTTCCCGCTAGGCACTTTTTTTTATTGGGACAAATAGATTTAAGCAGTTGTAAAGTATGTTATAGAGAGTATTTATCATATTATCTACAGTCATGCTGGACAAGAGATCATCCCAGCAGAAAGCACTCAAGTAGGCGTTTATTGATGTGTAGTCTGCAGACTTGAAATCATAGTAATAGGAGTCAGCTATTGGACCGATAGGGATGAAACTGGAGTGAGGAATAGCCAAATCAAAACTGAAAGGTCTTGGGCAAGTTAGTCTCCAGCCAAGCTGATCTCGGCATCTGGATACTCCTCAACGATTAAATCCACTGTGTCACTGGCCAATAAATAATTTTCAAGTGTTGAGTCAGGAGGTAGATAGATGCAACCTATCACATACCTCACCTTGGGATAGCCAATAGTTATGTAAACCTGTTCGATAGGTGCGGTTGTTGGAAGAAGCCTGCAGTTAAGTGATTCATGTATTGCCAATGTTCCAATGTATTATATGATTCATGTATTGTCCCCACCCATGCACTCCTTGTTGCTTGTTTCCCTGGAACGATCCTTCCCGAATACATAGTAGTTGTTCAAGCCCAGTTCGGCGTCAGAAATATCCTCAGACAAATTGGTCTCTGTTAACATTATTATGTGGTAATTATGCAAGGATACAGTACACGTGAAAACTGTAAGCTTCGTTCGCAAACCGCGCACGTTTTGGTAATAAATAAGGAGAGCGGCGGGTTGCTTAGAAGAACTCTGGCCGTCATCATTTAGTTTTCCTGATTTTCGACTATTTGTGGGACACCCCTAATGTACCTCACATGGATGTTATTTTCACTCTTTGATACACGATCCTTGATTTCAGCTGTTTAAGTGTGAGATCCAGACTTAGATATATATTTTTGTCTTTAAGTTTACGGCGGCATCGCACCAAGGCAAGTGCTTCCTCCTGGGACACCAATGTAATTTTAAGTGCACGAGTCCCTTTAGAATTTTTTTTTGCCAACTCTGGTATAGTGAACAACACGTCAAAAGCATAATGTTACATCTATTTTGACGCTCTTGTAATTCATACCACATTTTGTTCTGATCAGCTGACATTGACACACACATTGAACATGGACCGACCCATAAAAAACAGAAACATAAACGAGTACCTACGAAACAGACGGAGTAATGGATTACAGTAACTACAATAAATTATTTTGTGAAGAAAAAGAGCCTCAATGCTACGAAACGTCTTAACCAAAATATGTCCTGCTGCCTTCATACCCCACTTTTTAAATGGTGACACGGGAGTGGCATACTTAGGGAAAATTGTTTGGTGCGTTAAATTTTCTTTTTAAATTGTCTTGCGAATCTTTTAAAACAGAAATAATAAAATAGTTTACAAAAACTGTTTCTTTTAAGAGAGAATTCGTAATTATTATTTCAACTCTTGTAACAAAAGACATTGAAAAAGTAAATTAAAAAAAATCTTAAATATCACATATTTTAGTACCCAAACTTTGAAATTTTTTTTTTATAACTTAAGGATTTAATTTTTTTGTAAGCAAAGAATCAGGATAACTCACTTTTGGGGCAATCACCCACATTTAAAACTTTTGCTGACTTCCGCGCTTACCAGTAGGAATATGTTTCAAAACAACACAGCTAGATGTTTTATTAACTTTTTGACCTCCAGGACCAGATCCCTTTACAAATTGTTCTTCTAAGTCATGTTCGTTAAGTGTCGGGACATTTGTGTAATCTATGTGTTTTTTAATAGATGAATAAAATCTATAACTGTTACCCCAAGTTACTAGTCTAAATGTATTTTGGACTATTGAATTGGGATAGGAAAGACAGCAACATTTTTCTGAAATATAAGATTTCACTATGACTAACCTAATCAACAAAGAACTGTAATGTGTATGTGTAAGTATATGCACAAGCTCTTGTTTAAATTTTTATTTTTTACCTTTAGTTTTTAACAGATTTTAAAATTTTACTTACTATGTTAAACAAAACGCGCGAACAAATTTATCAAGGATAGAGTACATGATTTTACTGATATTCCGATTCTAGTGATAAACAAAACGATTGTTACAAAGAGTAAATTTTCTTAAGGGTGTAGCCATAATGGCATTTATAGTAAAATTAACCAATTTACATACATTAGTAACAATCCGTACCGGGTCTTACTTACTGTCTTGCTAAATAAGTACAAAAAAAATGTAAATTTTAAATTAAAGAGTGAAACATGCATTCCTGGTCTAATCATACTTTCAACAAGTGGCGCATGGGACCGATAAGGCGGCGGCGGTGGAATTATTGTGTCTAATGAGTTAGATGGTATTATTCAGTTAAAGTCACTCTGCTAGATCTTCTATGTCTTGTACAAGAGTCAATTCTATTTTATTCCCCTTACTAATTTTGTTTATTAATTGTTATTAAAAACACACACAAAATGTCCTAATTTTTTTGTCAGTTTGTATTTTGTCTAAAATATAAAATTGATAACAATAATTTGTACTAAGAGTTTTCCTGTAGGTACGTTTTTGTAAATTTCACCAAAAATAGGTATCTGCCACTAAACATGGGCGCCTAATAACAATACAAAATGTTCTGTCTCACTTCTTACCTTTTCAAAAATAACAAGCACATTTTATGAAAAAATCTTGTACTTAACTTGTATTTTTCATGTATGTAGGTATTAAAACTAATACCATGCTAGAAAAATTACAGATATGTATGCTAACATTTAAAACCAACATGACAAATATAAGAATAAAAATGACTTTTAATGCATCAAATATCAAATAAAAGCACCCTTCGCCTTAAGACAAGTTTTGTATTGTAGTCTCACAGATAAGTTAAGTATATTGTTTTAGCCTAAATTTTTAAAGGCAAAAATATATAAAATATAGAATGTTATTTTTAATAAAACTCCGAGTAAAACTCTAAGGTTTTCACAATGTTGTACTAGTACACAAGTAGGTACATTGGTGGAGCCAGTGCCGGATTAAATAATTTTCCGCTTTACGCACACAAAAATTGCCGCCCAGAAACGAAAAATAAAATTAAAATTTACCCCTTCAAAATTGTTTCCGGTGTGCTTTTTTGGATGCAAAGCTATCAACAATTGGGTAATTTCTTATATGGAAAACCGGAAGATTAGAGTTAGAATTGGGAATGTCACTTCAAATGAGCAAACAGTCAATTGTGGAGTACCACAGGGAAGCATAATTTCACCTTTGCTGTTCACTTTATTCATAAACGACTTAGAAGAGTACATTGCACAACCAAATAGCAAACAAATACTTTATGCTGATGACTGCACGGTGGCTATCTCGGCCAGCAACCTGGAGGACTTAGAGAGCGGAGCCAACAATATCTTACACAAATTTTCTAGATGGTGTTCAAATAACAGACTTATCGTAAGCGAATCTAAAACTTGCTACATGACTTTCTCACTCCGTAAAGAATTACATCGAGATGCAAATCTTACATTAAATAACAAACCGGTAAACAAAACAGATAATTTCAAATTCCTTGGCATTTATTTGGATCCTCATATTAGATGGTGCAATCACATAGATTATGTGGCTGGGAAATTAAATACAGCATATTTTGCTATAAGAAACCTAAAAAACACCCTAGAACCAAAGCAACTTCTTAATACCTATTATGCACTTGCATACTGCCACTTGAGCTATGGCGTCATTTATTGGGGCCAATCCACCGATCTAGCCAGAATATTCATCCTACAAAAAAGACTTATTAGAACGATTTACTCCCTGAGTCCCCTAAACTCCTGTAGACCTTTGTTCCTTCAGCATAAGATACTCACGCTCCCATCCATACTGATACTGCATGCAGTTCTCTTCGTGAAAAAACAGAAAACCAGATTTTCCCAATCCTCAACAATTCACAATCATTCCACAAGAAACAACTCTAACATATACATTCCCCTTCACAACAGTACCACCTATCAAAAGAGTCCATACTGCTTTTGCGCAAATATGTTTAACAATCTTCCAGCGGGTCTCAAAGAGATACCCTCATACACTAAATTTAAAAAATGTGTAAAGATTTACCTTTTAAATGAATGTTTTTATAATGTTAACGACTATTTCAAAATTTTAATTTAGTATTGTCTTGTAGAATTACTTTAATTATTATTCTCTAGTTTCTTTAAGTATTTTAACATTTTTGTTTGTATTGACGTTGTCATATCGTTAGATTCTGTAGACATAAAGTGAAATAAATAAATATTGTAGGTCCAAAATCAATATTTATTGTTAAGTCACTTTCTATCGCTAAAACGGAGTTCGATAATAACAGATAAGGAAAAATTTAAACCGGCTTGTCATTTATTTTATTATAGGTCGAAAATCAACATTTATTGTTAAGTCACTCTCTATCGCTAAAACGGAGCTCGGTAATAATCGAGGGGTGGTTAACTCCTAAAAATCTGTATACAAATTTCTTAAAATCCCATGAAATCACATAAAATCTCTTGGTATTTTAAAAGTCTTTAAAATCCCATAAAATCTCCTAGAACCTTCTAAAATCTTTGGTTAGAATTTAAATATTCCCGCCGAATCATGCTGAAGTGTAAAAATCCGACTCGGGTAAAAATGTAACCTCTAATCCGAGAAGAGCAAATCAGAGAGAAGCGACATACTCGAGTCCGGCCGCTGTGCCCGCGCTCGCCGGCATATTTAGTCCGGTGGTCGATGAGTTTGTTTTGTGTTTGGAAAACTATTTTTGATGCTGTTTTAAGTGTTTAATTTGTTGCTGTGATTTATAAAAATTCTTAAATTATGCTTGGTAATACCTGCACGTTTCGTGGGTGCCATTCAAAAGAGGGACAATGATTTAGCATGTTTACGTTTCCAAAGGATTCTGAACGGTAAGTACATATACACCTTTATTACATCAAATTATACCGGCCAACTGTCTATTATTTAGACTCGAGGTCACAAAATTTTATACCCCCAACATCAAAGGTGCCGACGTATTTTGTCGCTTCTCTCTGGATTGCTCTTCTCGGCTCTAATTTAACGTATTGAAGTTTGATCCGGCTGGCTTGTATGGGAGTTATTGTGATGATGGAAAACCGAGCGAAAAACCTTGAAAAAAAAAGTTCTCAGATTTTAAATTTTTTTTATATAGTAACTGCACTTTTAAAAAAATTTTAAACATTTTTTGTCCTGTTTTCTGTCGGTCTGTCTGTCTGTAACCAATGCCGATATCTCAAAAAGTACTGAAGTGATTTTGATGAAATTTGGTGTGCAGAGGTGGTTTTGGCCACAGATGGTCCCATTTTAAAATCACAAATTTTATTTACTAGGGGCGGAGACATAAGGGTTATTTACTTATTTTCCATTAGATAATTTCGTAGATATCCGAAAAAAAAGTTTTGCAAAATCATTTTTATTTTTTCCCGAGTTTACAGGGATATCCCATGTATCTTTTTTAGTTTCCGAGGTCCACAGATAGATTCAGTTGTAACACCATGTATGTATACAGCTCTTTGCATAGGTACACAAATGTATTGATAATTGTTTCAGAATATCGGAAATCGACTTGGAGATCCGCACAGAGTACAGAAGATATTTTCATTATCTTTCGAAAAAAATACAATATAGGTCTGCCGGAGTACATGGAAGATGGTAGTCTAAAATCTCCAAAAATCTTTCAAAATCAAAAAATTCCATAAAACCTATAAAGATTTAAAATCTGTGTACATATTTTAGAGAAGTTAACTATCCCTCGGTAATATCAGATTTGAAAAAAATTTAAACTGGCCTGTCATTTTTTTAAAGTATTGCCTCAGATTTTGCGGCCTCTAAAAATTTGCCACTATATGCACTAGCGTATTTTGCGTATAGGGTAATCCGAGGCTGGGTGAGCCAAAGACTATCAAAAAATGAATAATGTAAAAGTAAGTTTCAATGAGACAATTCTTTGGAAAAAAAGCAAAACAGCAAATTAAAAAGTTGTCACTAGGGCAATAAAAATTTGAAGAAATATTGCAAATTTTGCAGTTACATTTTTATGTGCACAAATTAAGAAAAACAATGTTATTTTAAGCTTACCAGAAGGAATATGCTTCAGAACAACACAACTTAAGATTTTGTTAATTTTTGAACCTCCAGGACCAGATCCCTTTACGTACTGCTCTTTCAAGTCGCTTTTATTAAGAGTTGGGACATTTGAGTAAACTATACGTTTTTTAAAAGTAGAATAAAATCTATAATTGGTGCCCAGCCTAATCCTACTGAACATCATTGAACTGATCTTCTTAGAAGAAGTATAATCCCTTTCTAAAAATTAAAACAAAAAAATTATTAGTCAATAAACTTGAGAACTATTATTCTCTTCTCAATTCTCTTAGATTACAAAAATATAAGGAGCTGTTAGAAGTTTAAAAGTAAGGGTTTAAAGCGGGGCGTCCCCTGCAACTCTTGGGTGTGTGGTGGGTCCCCAGCTAATTTGGCATGTATAGAGGTCAAATTGCTAAAACGCCCATGTTTGGTGGCAGATATTTTTGGTAAAGTTTACAAAAACAGGAAAACTTGGAAAGTAAAAGTTCTTTATTTAATTTTAGACAATTATTGCCGGACGACCAGCCCTGGTAAATCCCAGGAATTTTTACAATAACTGTTTAAATTGATGATATATTTAGTCAGTAGTGGGTATTACTTCTTGGGGGTACTTCAATTTGGGAGCACCCTAAATTTTTTTCAACTAAAAGTCAATTATAGTGCCAACTTACTCATATGCTATGGTATTTCGATTATATTAATCTTAGTATGAATTTGGTTTATGTTACGTTAACACCCCACCAGTCAAATTTAATGATTTCTCTTATGAAATATATACCTACTTCAGAATTTTATTGTTGTATAGTGGTAATGTAAAACTGACAACTGAAACTTTTATTACATAAAGGTTTTCAGTCAAATTCAGTAGTAAATTATATTTGAATAAAGAAAAAATTGTTTCTAAATAAATAAAACTGTCTAGTTTGACTAACCTCAAATTTAAAATTAATATCTTTTCCCGATATATCTGTATTATTTTTAAACTCTGTCCTAATACGCTTTAAAAAGTACTCCTTATCCGTAAACCTCAATTGTTGACCGTATCTAAACAGATTTTTATATAATTTTAAAATTTCCCTTCTACTCGGTAAACTCATTTTGTAGGTTAGGGCAAACCTAACCTAACCTTGTCAAAACAGGAGCAGCTAAATACCCGACAGAGCTCCTGTCAAGTGCGCACACTCGGTTCCAAGATTTCCGCCATAATTTAGCCATTTTTAAATCAGTGACCAAATCGTGACCTAGTCAGACCATTGGGCAACGCTGTCTCATTTAATCTTAATACTTTGATTTTTTAGGTTAAACATTGAGTATATGGAGCAACGTTGCCAAATAAGGTGATGTAGTCATGACTAGGTCACTGATTTAAAATCGCCTTTTGAAATAAACTAGTCATCCTCTGTAAAGCGTTATTAATAACACGATCGTGCGTTAAAGTGGACTTTAGCTTAGCGTCTTACCCCCATATGCATCGTTTGAGCATTAAGACTAACTTTATTATGCTAAACTTAAAGTTAGGCCTAACTTTCCAATGCTCCGTCGTTGAATTGCGTTATCTTAACTAAGACAAGAAAAGTTGTGACAACGTTGGAAAATTTAGAAATTTTGGTTTTATACTATTTGCTACCCTTGCGCCTACCGTTTGTAGTTGTCATTGAATAAAGAGTTATGTATTTTGTGGTTTGTAAGGTTAAAATTTGTGACATTTGTCTTTAACCCGAGAACGTACAATAAACAATTATATAGAATGTTTAGTTCGTAACTGAAAATATACAGCTCGAAACAACAATATGTAATCTTGTTATGTATAAGTAAGAAGTCCAGTTTATTTTGGTATTTTGGTACGTTCGTGCCCAGCCTACCTCGTCCTACCGAGCTGGTTTGCTTATGCGTTTTTTGTATTGAAAAGTTTAGCTTTTGATATAGGACTTTTTTAAACTAATAGTGCTAACTGTGCATAGGATTTCTTGCCTACAATGACTGAAAATGATAGCAAACGCAAGAGGGAATGCAATTTTACCCAGAACGAAAAACAACTTTTAATTTCAATTATAAGTAAATATTCTAGTATAATCGAAGACAAAAAGACTGAAAAATAAAAATCATTTTGTACTGTTAGACATTCTTCTTGGTTTGGCAGATTTATATAATTCGGTGCTAAACTAGCAATAGCAAAAGAAACTTTCTTCACAATGCGAGATACAGTAGTTTGGTGTATCCCCATAAAGTCTCCAATGCCAATTTGATGATTATTGCAAGCAAAAAATCTCAAAGTTGTTAGGAGTTGGTTCATAGGGGTTACACTATTATTTCTAAAAAGAAAAGCTTTATGAAAAGTAAAAAGCGCTTAATAAAATCTTTATTGCAGGTTTCTATAAGTAGGTAGGTAATTACAAATCATTGTCAAATTCTAACATGGGTTCTATTTGTTGTAGTACCTGCATAATTGTCTGTTTTCGTAAACGAAATCTCCGAAAAAATGATAAATCGTCCATAATGTCAAACAAATTTTGTCTTTCGTAAATGCGCCTAGGAAAGCCCATATCAATAACATCGACAATATCCAAGTCATCGTCAAAAAGCACGGCATCTTCCACTTCCATTGCTTTTAGTTAATCGTAGGTATATCACAAAAGGTCAAAGTAAAACTCAAAATAGAAAAATGAGCAACAAAAAACTTTTTTTGCAACAAGTAACATAACCTTACATATTATTTATATCGTAAAAGAACAACTTAAACATTTTAAGTCTACGATTTAGGAAACTTAAATTAGGAACGACTTAAAATGTTTTTTACAGACGATGCATCAAAGATTTGGAACTTAAGTACAAAAGCGCTGCTAAGTCTAAAAATATGTTAACGGTGCATACGGACATTAGTTTTTAAGCGTAAAGGGATACTTTAAGTTTTTCGTCAGAACCGTATATTAGTTTTACTTACCAATATTTTATTTGGTAATTATTGATATTACTGTAAACAGCGAATTTTTTCATGAAATTTTGCACAGACCCTAATTTTGGGTCGTAGAACACGAATCCGAAGTCAGCTTTTGGCGGTCTCGTATGGTTTTTCCAAAAAAAAATTGTTTTTGGAAAACTTTTAGGTTAACTTTTAGGTTACCTTTTTGTTATAGATTCCTTTAAGTTTCGACACTTTCACTTCAACATATCTGTAAACTTATAATTTTTATTAGTTTTCGTCACACAAAACACCACATTTAGGCAAAAATAGCTAAGAAAATTGCTGTTTTCTATAGAAAATTCCATTTTATCGCTCTAGACGTCATTATTTTGCCAGCTGTCAATTTTCCGGCGTTGCCACGTTTACAAAACATTTTTCTCGCAAATTTTAACAATTTCCGGCCATAAATAAATCCAAAAAAAGAGATGGCAATATGAGAGTAAAATAAGACAGATAGCATTTTATTTTCCCTAAAAGGGCAAAAAGATGACCCCAACCAACACCCTGGGGCACCGATCCCTCTTCGCCTGCGAGGAAAGAGACTGGTCAGGGCCCCTAACCAGGTGCTAACCCTGCTCCGACCTTAGGGTGCCCTCCGATCCACCGTTATACCACCGTTATATCGAAAATATTAGATCTGTCACCTAATTCACCGACTTAGAAAAGTTTTTGATACGAACGGTGGATCGGAGGGCACCCTAAGGTCGGAACAGGGTTAGCACCTGGTTAGGGGCCCTGACCAGTCTCTTTCCTCGCAGGCGAAGAGGGATCGGTGCCCCAGGGTGTTGGTTGGGGTCATCTTTTTGCCCTTTTGGTTAAATTTGGTTCATTTTCGCATTTTCCCGCCAACTTTTTATTATTCCTAATTTACAACTTTGTCTTGAAAAATAAGTAAACCTGGCAACGCCGGACATTTGACAGCTGGGAACGTAATGGCGTCTACTACCAAATACAATGGAATTTTATATAGGAAAAAGCAATTTTCTTAACTATTTTTGGCTAAATGTGGTGTTTTGTGTGACGAAATAAAATAAAAATTATAAGTTTACAGATATGTTTAAGTGAAAGTGTCGAAACTTAAAGGAATCTATAAAAAAAGGTAACCTAAAAGTTAAAAAATTTTTTTGCGGAAAAACCATTCGAGACCGCCAAAAACTGACTTCGGATTCGTGTTCTACGACCCAAAATTAGGGTCTGTGCAAAATTTCATGAAAAAATTCGCTGTTTACAGTAATATCAATAATTACCTTTTATTTTCCGATAACTTTTGAAAAACACTTAAATTTTGTACATGAACCTCATCTGATAAAAGGGTCTTCAAGAAAGTTCAACAACTTTTTATTTTAAAATATGCAAATTTACATGGGATTTCCTATGGCCACTAGGGTGATGGTGATGTGTACGCAACCCTTTTTTTTAAATAAATATTGATTTATTATAATATATTTAATATGATACTATATCAATATTTAAAAATATTTTGTATTCCCTTTTTAAAAACTAATCATTCGTTTGGAAAATCTTATAAAAAGTGGTATAGGTATGCAGGTATTTAATAATAATAATTGGCAAAAAATACTGGACAACATATGAAAAAGCAAACACAAAAATGTGGAACTTTACATATTTATTTATCTGTTATTATTATAAATTTATCCTTACAAAAGCATGTATGTACACATTGTAAAAAATCTTACGTTACTACAGTTTTAGTAAAAAAAAAAAGAATAAATAACACACACGATATACGAGTAAAATCACATACGTTACATCATTTATAATGTATAATACACAAAACTAAAACATTTCTGAAAAAACAGTAAACCAAAAAGAAATGTCAAATTAAGAATTACGTTAGGATAACAGAAGAAAGGCTTAATTCTACGAGTATGATCACTTGACTCCGATACCGCCAAACAAGAAACAAAACAACAAAGCTCTTTAACCTTCATTTTGGTTCGGAGATCTTCGTTTGTTGTCGGCCGGGAGTTCTGTCGGATTTTTAGCCGCTCCTGTCAAAACTAAGAGCTCTTCCTTTTGGAGAGTTGGGAGTTGGCCCCAACGAATAGTAATACAGGGTTGGCCCTTTTGTCTCCAGGGGCACGCACACAGTTTTTCCATGTCATGCTGATTGTCGCTCAGACAAGAAACCATAAAACAGAATCGAATTATTTTCCTTTATTACTGAATCTAATATACCACACCAGGGAACCTACAAAACAACTCTTAAAGAATTTACCATTGGCAGAACTATAGTGCGCACTGTCTGTTTGAATTTGAGTTATTCTGTAATAATATGGTTCAGTATTGATACAAATACATTCAGCACTAACTTTGCCAGTAGAAAACGCTAATAACAAATTAATTAGTTCTGTGTGCGTCTGACACATGCTCAACATACAGTGGCAACTTGCTCCCTGGACATGGAAATTGGAGCCAGCCCAAGTTGTGACTCCTTTTCCTGGCATTCGCATAACTAACTACAAATAAATAAGTCGAAAACGCAAAATGGGAATCGACTGTTTTGCTGTTCTCGTCATAGGACTACTTCATCGGGTACCAGCATAAAATCACTGTTAATGAGAAAGAATAAAAAATAAGGCAGGAAAAATCTTGGTCACCCAACAACGTCAAAATTAACTTGGCCTAACCCTGTACTTACTGTTCCTCGACCACGCGCAGTGCCACAGGAATGCATGAGCAGTTGAAATTTTAAAGCATTTGGTACTATTGAACAGGACCGGCCTTAATATTTCTGTATGATGTTCAGTTGACAATGGGCGCGTTCTACTAGCCGATCGCAACGTTTACGCTCGCGACCACAGGTATTCCTGTTCCACTAGCTTTTGAGCGTTGTTGTTGGTAATTCAAGTGGAACGACTTTTGGGCGATGCGAGCGTGTAGTTGACATGTTAAAATTCATACCCTTTTATTTTCTTTGGTTAAAATAGCTTAAAGATGGTATCAAATCCAATTTAGTAAGTATTACTAAATAATATATTAGTTATTAATAAATAATTTTATTCTGTACTCTGCCAAAAATGAAATTAAATTGTATTTATTTTAGTGAAATATATGTATTGTTTAAATCTTAAATCTAAATCTAAAATGTATTTTGCAAATGTTCTACACCAACTTATTATTATTATTGAAATATAACTTATTGACTGATGTGATTAGTATGAACAAAAATTAGGTTATGAATTTTTGAATGAACTATCGCTTATTTTTATGAATAAATATAAATAAAAAAACAACCAAACTAATATGTACCGTTCATTGAGCGTCGTCAACCGACATCCCTGTCTCAATAATTGAATCTGTTTCGGAATTATATAAGGAAAGAACCTCAGGGCTATTTTTCGTTTCATATTAGGGCGCGAAATAATTAAACGACCGCATTAACCCACTGCAAAATCACAGGCGTTGTGGGCTCGAAGCGGTCTTCAACAATGACGTCATCCATGACGTTTCAAACCGATCACAAAGCCCGCGGTCGCCTTCTAACTAAAAATTTACTAGACCAAAATTCAATCGTGTAAAGTACAATGACGTTGGTGCCGGCGGAAAGATTGTTGCATCGCCGTCTCTCTCGAGCCTCGTGTGACTTCATTAACAACCAGTGGTTAACTAAAAGTTTTCCCTCCGCCGGCACCAACGTCATTGTACTTTACACGATTGAATTTGGGTCTAAAACTTCCACAAACGTGTATTCTATTGGGTGCGTTCCACTAAGGAACTGCAACGCTCGTGATGCCGACCGAGTCGTTCCAGCTATTACTGAAGTCTTAGCCTTCCCTTATATGTTTGTGAAAGTTGTCTGATAATAATCGAGTGGTAAAAAGCGAACGAAACGCTGACTTTCCTCTTTCATGTATGGATGTCGTGAAGAATATTAAATAATAAATTTCGTTCGCGTTCGAACCACCCTCATTATTCACTTCTCTAGTTAAAGAATAAGGCCTCTGGTAGTTCTATGTTTAAATTGGTCGGATAGCGCCTCGCAGAAGTAAGGTATCTACATTTAAACCCTAGCTAAAACTGGGTCGCATGTTTCCGTTACTATTTGATTGATTATTAAAAACAGGTTTGCGGTGGTCTATCGGTGCAATTCTTGTAAAAGTAAATTAAAAAGTTAATATTTATATTAGTATAACAGCCTACTTATCAACATTGTAGTTGGTTCGGCTGTCAAGACAATACCTTCTGTGAAGGGCGATAATTGCGCGACGTTGTGTACTGTATCATAAAAGTTGTATCACGTAAAAGTAAAGCACCTACTTGAATGAAACTTAAATTTATGTAGAAAATCGTATGGACACTTTGGAGTTAAATGACCACAAAAACACCTTAAGAAAGTTTTATATTGATACGCACTTTGCGTTGACGATCTGGTTATAATTCTGAGCAAGTATTCCATGCCCTCTTGGGGAAGTACCTCCCATGCATAAGCAAATTTGGGCATTTAGTTTTAAGGGGCTTGATTAAGTGAACGACAACCAAAAGTCTTTCACAGTATCAAAGGTACTGACTAGGGTGGACTGCATTCAGCATTCAACTGTGACTCAAACAATTTTAAGATATAGAAATATAACACAATAATATAAATCCTAAACTTTTTTACAGCTCCTCACCAAGCTGGAAACAATAAACCAAGAAAAAAGAAAACCCTAAACACTTTGTCTGGCGGTCTTCAAACTTCAAGTTCTCATCAATTGTGCCCTAATGCTATTATATCAACATATTATTCATCAATATTAACTGAGATTGATCATTTATATGTGTTTTAATTTCTATATTGTCTCGGACGGCCAAAATACTAAACAAATTTACGGGTTTCTAATCTTTATTTACTGACAATAACCTTATTTTTACTGTCAATATCACAATAAAGAAAATGCGTTTCTAACATCGTTTTCGGCCGGCAAGTGGTTCTGTGCAAGGGTACTAACCTCAGCCAACTAACCCTTTAGACATTTTCAGGTGGCTCTGGTCTTAGTTACGGTTGACAGTTAAGTAATGAATTAAACTTCATTTGTCACCAGTTTGGTTGACAAATGAAGTTTAGTCCATTGTTTATCTGTCGACCGCTACCGTAACGAAAGCCATCTGAAATCGTCTTTTGGTTCTGTGTTCTGGTTGACATAAAAGTGGATTTATTTTTGGTTTAATTCTTTTGGAGCATTTAAATGGTTATCTGGCCTAGTTAAAATATTTTCAATATTTTGTGATTTAATACCATGTGCTCCAGTCTACGTGTATAGCTCTTGTAATATAGTTAATGGGAAATTCATCATCTATAGAAATTTAACAAAGTAGTTATGGGAGTAAAATGTTCTTTTAAAAAGCATATGAGTATTATATGCACGGAGGCGCAGTAGATCAACCAAGGTAGGAAGTAAAAGGCAGTTTTTGACAAGAATAATTAGTGAAAATAGGCAAAACACTGTAACAATGAACTGTCACACTTTCTAACTAATAATTGTTCGTACCTTTTAACAACTAGACGCATATATTTATAGCTTCTTCAAAATACACTGATTTGTCATTTATTATAAAATGCATATTTTCCAATGTTTCCATTTCCGTAAGTAAACAAAGGGCTTCCCGCCAAATTCACACGATCTCGATCAACTGTTTTAAACAATAACAAGCCGCTACAGCTAACCATTAAACGAGGCTGGTTCTTAAATTGACAGACCAAAATGATACCATGACGTCACCGTTTTCCATCACAAAACGATTGGTATCATTTTGGTCGGCCTTGACGATGAACAGAGGCCAGCCGAATTGGCTGTAAGAGTAGACTGAAAATCAACCTTGATACCCTTTTGCTGTTTCTGGAGAATTCTGAAACATTTTAAAAGGACACAGGGGGCATTAAAAGAAGACAATAGATAACTGTAGTTAATTGTAGTCGCTCTATCGTAGGCGTTCCAAGCAGAAAATAAGATAATCGAATATTCTGCAAAGATCCAGACCATCTTTCATAGGCATAACATGTTAACCAGGGTATTAAATAGAAACTAATAAAATAAACCTAAAATATAAAAACACACGACGTTTAACTAAAGCTAAAAAGTATATAAACTTCTGCGAAGTCGGTAACCATATAATTTGTTATACTGAATATTTAATGTTATTAATTTATATTAAAATTAAGAAAGAAAAAAATATAATTATTTTGGCAGAAGACTCCAGTTATTACGGCTGAGAATGAGCCTACTTAACTTATTCTAGTTAGAAAGTGACTTTGGCTAGATGCCATCACTTTAAAAATAGTGTTATTCTCTAAATATACGATGCTTTAGTCTTTAGCGGTGCCCATATTTTTTAAGATACATATAAATTACATAATTTTTACATTAGTTACTTAATATTTACATTAGTGTAGTTTTGTGGAAATAATTAGAACTATATTAATAGAGAATTCAAGAGTATTTGGAGGACATGGTATACTGTTGGAAAGCCATAATAAATATGATTCGAAAATCAAAATTTAATAAGCTGGAACAATTAAATCCAGCGCATTCAACCCTGCTTATCGTCAAAATATTAGAATTTTTTCTGATCATTCTCCCTCAAAATGGTGACTACACATCGCTCATTATAAATTGGTTAGGTGTTTCCGGTGGCGTAGTTTCACAATAAGCCTACCCAGTAAACACAAGGTTGCCGCTCCAGAAGCGGACAAAAACCGAATTGCCGAATGCCGCGTCCGGCCCGAAACACGACAAACCCAGCGGATTGTAGACCGGGCATGTCCTCTTTGCCGCGACGGCCCATGGAAAGTAATGCCGCACATGGGCCATGAGCGGCATTACAGTACAGGGCGCAGTACCGTTGGAGATCCGCTGTTCGTCCACTGGTGGATTAGCCAAGTACAGTGGCTGTCTCGCCCACGGCTAGGCGGGCTAGGTGCAGTAATACGTGGTTTTAATACAATTTTAAGATGGTCCGCATTGGGCATTTTAGAAATACTTTTAAAGCAAAATAGTCACTGGAAACAACAAAAATAATTTGCACTTGCTGTTATATCAATTCTAGACAAGACATTTTAAATATGAATGCAAAATTTTTGTCCCTAGGTTATGCCAGGCTAAAATGCAATTATTTTTGGAATTTTTAACTTATTTTTTTATGTAAAAATGTTTCTTGAAGAACACCATCATAAATTATTTCAATATACAGCTCATTTTGTTCTTTATAAAAACGTGCTGAACATCTCTCCTCCCAGTATTTAAATATCTATTTGCAGCTTAGACAAGGAAAGAGAGGGGACGCGTAACTGTTTGATTGGGTTTGATTGGATTTGATTGACATGAAGTGTGACCATCCGACACCAGACCGATCCGCTCAATGGCGTAACTAGAGGTTTTGTAAATTAATTTAATTTTTTTCCTTCTTGCTGCAAAAACTGTATGAAATAGAATATTTAAAATAGTGCTATAAAATAAAACAATGTTATACTGGATTTTTTTAAAATTATGCATTTATTTTTGTAATTTCATAACAAAAACCATACTGATGTACCAAAGAAAAAATCGAAATACACTTACATATTATTATTAGCTTAGACGAGGAAAGAGAGAGGACGGGTAATACATGCTACGGATATGAAGCCATCTGACACCAGACCCCGGATCACGCCACATAGAATTCTATTCTACGTGTCAAAGTCACATGACTACTCAAACAAAACAAACAATCCATCACATGGCCACTGTCATTAGTGTCAAAATCGCGTAGAACTCAATGCATCGTGATCCAGCACCAGGCTACGGCGGCGTATCATGAGAGGCGATTATAGACTTTTACCAAAACGAATAAAACGACTTATAGTAATAATTTATTTTTGGTTTGTTAAATGTGGAGAAAATCAATAGATCCAATGTACTCCTTCAATTTTAATTGTTCTCAAGTATATTTAAAAAAATATATGTAATATAATAATAACAATTCTGAAAAGTTATTAAAACTAACTATATAGGTACATAGGCAAACAAATTTAGAAACAATAAATATTAAGTACGCCTAATAAACTGATACAAAAATAAATATTTACATAATACAAAAGTTGTGTAAAGTTATTCTGTTTTCAAATTCAAATTGAAATAAGCTTTATTGCCAGAAGACTTACATCTTATAGACAAAGCAAGAAGGTAGTTCCTATATGATACATGATCCTACATACTAGTATTTCATTACAAATAAATATATATAAAAAAATATCTAAATAAAGTATATAAGCAGACCAACACTAATAAAAGACAAACTCAACAAGGTATACAAACAATACACATAATTTGAAAACTCGATATAATCATATAGGTGTAAAAAAATTAAAATGAGTCATCATAAAATTCAGCAACAGAATAAGAAGCCCTGTCAGTCAGCAAATGTCTAACTATTCAAAGACTTTATATTGCTTGGAAGGTAGTTGTACTGCTTGGAAAAACCGTCTTCTAAGCTGTTTTTTTCATGGTGTTTCATCTAAGTTTTGTTCCACATTATTGGCCTTACTATCCCTGGCTGGCACAACAGAAACAGAACAGGAACGCCTCCAATTTCTTGCCTAAAACAATACATTTAATTAGCTTATTTCTAGCATATGATACCTACACTAGGTACCTATATTACAAAATAATATTACAAAATGTTGTGTAAAGTCTGACTTACTTGCTTTGTTTGTGACATTTCCTGGAGATATTTAGGCAGTTCCTCAAATACTGTAGGTACTGCATCATCTAATAGACAAGTTTTTTCACCAATACTATAAAATAAATTCCAGTGAAAGTGCTTTGAAGAAATTTTATCATTTTTCTAGGACTCCAGTCTGCAACATGCATTTTTTTAACCCAAAGAGCAAGTCTTCTGGGATCGTTCATGAGGAATCTACAACAAAACAAATAAATTATATATTTAAAAAAAAAAACCTGCTGTACTGACTAATTTACGCACACAAAGTTAATGAAATATTATAATATTTTTTCCGAATAAAAACATACCCGCCACTGGAAAAAATCTTGCCATTATCATAATTTATATCTTTAATGAGTTGATAATGAATGAAAACATTCAAGCACATTGTTCAAATAAACATACATACCTAGTCTGTTTTGAAAATGCCTAAATCATCATATTCGAATTGCGTTGATAAATTATCTCATAACAAAAATATTTCGAAAATTGTTTGTCTTGCAACTATGTAACATTTAACTTTTTACCTGTGAAAGGTAATTCCAGGCTCATTTCTCTCGTTTCGGCTTTTGCAGCCATAAGCAGTACAACCCACCATCATAAATTACTAAAATGTAGTCGTCTTTAATCAAAATTCTGTTCGAAACACCACAAAATATCTTTGATGTCACCGGCAATGTTTGGCACCAAAAAATGGCGTCGTCTCGAATTTTGGTCACACTTGCCATGCGTTAGCTTAAATGAGTGTTACCAGTCCCCTCTCTTTCCTTGTCTGAGATTTGCAGATTTAAAAACCTTGCTCATTTTTGTTATTAAACTTCATTTGTCAACCAATTGGTTGACAAATGAAATTTATCCATTGTTTAACTGTCAACCGTGACCATGACCACTAGCCGACCGAAAACGATAAAATAGTATGGGCGCGTTGATTAACTCGTGGGTGCGTTTGGATATGTGCACTGCTATTTACCAAACATTTTTTTCTATTTAGGTTAAGTAATTAGATTAAAATAGCGTTAAAATGATAACCTCAAATAATCAAACATTCTAAAATTATTTTACATTGTAAAATATTAACGTTCATATTTTATTTTCTTGTCTTCAAAATTACCGCCCATCGACTTCCACGAAGTTAGCGGCTGCTGCTAAAACAATTTCTAATACCCAGACCTATACAAACTAAATACCTGGCCTTTCTATGCGTGGGCCATTTCTAAGCCTAGTCAGTATTCTACTTTTTCTTTTAGATGCGTGTGTACCTAAGGTGCGTTTGAGATTAGCACTCTTTTCACTCCGGACGTACCTAAGTGCACTCCGTGCGTTCGAGTATTAAATTCGGAGCAAAAAGAGCGAATCCGCTGGCGTTCGGGTATCGAAAACAGAGTGAAAAGTGTTTACTCCAAAACTCGCGTCTCGCTGAGAGGTGCTTTAGGAGCGGGCGCAACTGCGTTTGCAAATTTTATGGTTAAGTTAATTTTTTGTTTTCATTCTAAGCTGGGTTCATTCTAAAATGCATTTTAAAGTTTTGGTCCGTCATTGCTGGGACCGTTATTTCCGCAGAATTTTCAACTTTTTCTTCAGAAATATCTTCGTTTTCGGAGCTTTTCACAAAATTCTTCCTTGGCAAAGTTTAAAATTGGGATGAGACAATTGAACATATTTAATAATTTTAATTAAATCCTTGTCTAAAATTTAACCCATATGCAAGTCAAACACATGTTTATTTTTAAGGTTAAGTTTTTGCACTTTCGGCGTAGAGCGTTCGTGTTTGAAAGATTTACTCCCAAATCTCTGAAGTCACGTGACAAAAATCTACTTTCACTCCACTCCAAATCCGTTGGCAGTCCCGAACGTAGCTCTACTTTGCAGTATTATTATGACGGCGCATGCACAACGTAATTTGTGTTTTTATTCGTTGTGTAGAGTTTGTCAACGGAATACGACAAATATGATAATAAGCATAGCAAGTTAATACAAAGAATATTATCTGCTGGATTCAGCTTCCGAGCAGCATAGTAGAGATACTAGCAACAAGATTGTTTATTCTTGTGATACTAGCGCGTTCGATAGTTCGGTCGTCTTCACTGAAATGACGATAGGCGATAAATTTCATTTTTTGAAATTAGTCGAATTTAAAACCTTACGTTCAGATTCACTAAAAAGGTTTAATATTTAGTACTGGTTTAGATTAAGATCTTCTAGTCGATCAGTTAGATTTTGACAGATTTTTGTGTTGTCATTATTAATAATTTATCAAAATGTCATTAAAGACTTAGTTATTCTAATGTTTCAGCGATTTACTTGGTTGCCAAATGATTTTCAGTTTAGAAAGTGTTCCTAATATGAATTTAGTTGGATTTCAGTAAATACAAGGTGGCTGCTCCAGAAGCGGGCAGAAACCGCATTGCCGAAAGCCACGTCCGGCCTGAAATACGGCAAACCCGGCGAATTGTAGGTAGGGCATGTCCTCTTTGCCGTCTGGCGGGCCATGGAACATAATGTTGCTCATGGACCATGAGCGGCATTACAGATTCTTGGTTTCGTCGCTGGACGGAAAATTAAATATTTGGTTCATCAGGGCGCAGTACCGTTGGAGATCCGCTTGGATTAGTCAAGTACCGTGGATGACCCACCCACGGCGGTGCATTAATACGTGGTCTTAAAACAAATTTAACAATGTACGCATTGGGCATTTTAGAAAGATTTTTACAGATAAATAGTCACTGAAAATTGAGAACAATAATTTGCACTTGCTGTTGTATCAATTCTAGACAAGACTTTTTAAATATGAATTCAATAATTTTTCCTTAAACTTGGGGTATGCCGGACTAACGTGCAATTATCTTTGGAAATTTTAACTTTTCTTTTCTGTAAAAATGTTTCTAGACTAACCAATTTTAACCCTCTTAAATGACATAGGTACATATTTGAATATACAGTCCATTTTGTTTTTTGTAAAAATGTGCTGAACATCTTTGCTCCCAGAATTTAAATAGCTATTTGCAGATTAACAAACCTTGCTCATATTTGTTGGAAGAGATATAAATGGTAAATTTATCTCATCACTTTAAACTAGTTTATAACTTTCCTAGTTATAAAAGTAGTAAAAAGGTAATAGATAAGGGAAAAAGTATTAAACTATAATAATTATAAAGTCGTCGACAATTTTTTCTAAAAACATATTTACATACAAAACAAGGAACAATAAAAAACGAGGTCATCACTAAAAATACTACAATACAAATTCCAAAAAAATATAGGTAAACAACTGAACAACACACAGAAAAGCGCCAGACATAAACACGTCTATACGCTGCAACAAAAAATGGCGATTGTTCTTTGTTGAGCTTTTGTCGAGTCGCACCGTGTGATTCCCATAAAATCATAAATGGTTTAAAAGTATCCCGGTAAACCAGGGGCAGTCGGGAAACAGTCGGCCGCTTGTCGGCACTGGTGGGAAGTCGGCAGCTCGTTTTGCCATTTTCTGACTGCATACGGTACGCGCGTGATTTTCCATGTGATGAATTGCCAGTCTTCAACCTAAAGCGTCATGGACTCGGCACACCAGAAACGATACTTCAGTTTCGAATCGAACGCGGTTACGATTCTGGCAGCCCAGCTGCGAATATCAGCTTTCGCACCGCATTCGGTTCTTAAGCGGTTGACCTTTCTTCTTCTTGGAGAATGCAATGAACATGCGTGAATGTCCGACTTTACAGGACGGTGCAACTCGATAACAACGAATCGCCATTTTTTTAAAGCGTATAGACGTGTTTGGTGCATTTTTTGTATACTGTTCACCAGTTGGTCGCCTCTATTTTTTTGGGAATATATATTCTAGCATTTTCAGTGATAATCTTGTTTTTTGTTCCTTAGGGGTTTGTATGTAAATATATTTTTAAATAAATTTGCCCACTACTTTATAATAAAATAATTATTATAGTTTAATATTTTTTTCCCTATCTTCTGCCATTTTACTGCTTTACTAACTAGAAAAGTTATAGGGGGGGAGGGCGTATTTAAAGTGATGAGATAAATTTACAATTCAAACCTATCTCTTCCAACAAAAATGAGCACGGTTTGTTAGTCTGCAAATAAATACTGGGAGCAGAGATGTTCAGCACGTTTTTGTAAAAAACGAGCTCTATATTCAAATGTATATAATTTAAGAGGGTTAACATTGGATCTTCTAGGATCATTTTTACAGGAAAAAATAAGTTAAAATTTCCAAAATACCAGAAGTTTGGGGACAACCATTTTGAATTCATGTTTAAAATGTCCTGTCTAAAATTGATATAACAGCAAGTTCATATTATTTTTGTTAATTTTCAGTGACTAATTTGCTGTAAAAGTCTTTCTAAATTGCTCAATACGGACCATCTTAAATTTGTATTAAAACCACGCATTACTGCACCTAGCCCGCCTAGCCGTGGGCGGGCCATCCACTGTACTTGGCTAATCCACGAGTGGACGAACAGCGGATCTCTAACGGTATTGCGCCCTATACTGTAATGCCGCTCAAGACCCATGAGCGGCATTACATTCCAGCATGGGCCGCCGCGGCAAAAAGGACTTGCCCGCTCTACAATCCGCAAGGTTTGCCTTGTTTCGGGCCGGAAGAGACTTTCGGAAATGCGGTTGCTGTCCGCTTCTGGAACAGCCGCCTTGTCTTTACTGGGAGAGCAGATTTTTTATTTATGTAATCTATTGACTCGAATAGTTATGGCTACCGACTGCTACTGATTCGTCGTCTGTTGTCTTATCAGTGACGTGCCGTCGGGGGGGGGGGGGGGGGCACGCACTCCCGTCGTAACGGCGCACTCGCGCCCCCCTGGAGATTCACTGCCAACTATGAACAAATGCTCTTCAATAACAGGAAGTAATTTAACGAACGAAAACAATTTCACGCCCCCCCATATCATTGTGTCCTCTCCGCCACTGCGTCTCACACAAAGTTTTGGTTACATATCTTTATATTTTGATGGTTGATTTGCAGAATAGGAAAAACGTTTTATTTAAACTGCATTGTAAAGCTAAAGGCAACAGCAAATAGAAGACAACTACCTATACTTCTTATTCCACGAGTACGTTAAATGAACACTTTAATATGTCAGAAAAATAATCCTTGGCCAGAACCCCTGACAGAGAGCGAACTGCTCAGAAAGTACGAAACTCGATTCAATCATCAAGGTCTATCACCCTCTATTGTTAACCTCAAGCCGGCACCACACATGCGGTATTGGTCGAATCCCGAATGAATGTTTGCTATTTGGCAAACTATTTGACAAATTATTCGCCAATTCCCGATAACCGGCGTCACACATGCGGTATTTGTGGACGACTACACCAATCTCCGCTTGGCAAATATTAGTTTTCTTTGATTCGTGCCAATTTGCCGACAACAGATGGAAAATTCTTGGTGTTCGGCGAGTGCCGAACGTGAATGACGCTCATTTGTTACTCACTATTCGGCAAATACTGCATGCGTGGTGCCGGCTTCACGTATTAAATAAGGGACATTTTCAACATGATGATCATGATACAATAAAAGGACAAAACCGAGTCAAATTCGTCCGGGTTGTATATAATGTCAATAATTTTATAAAATAAAACTATGACTAATAATTAAGATAATAATTTTTATTTAGAGGCATATTCTTATCAAAATACAGAGCCTTCCGAAAATACGTTATAAATAAGAATTTTGTTTGTTATTTCTATAATTTGTCAAATACTTTTTGCGGTGATCTGCATGTTTGTGACGGAAACATGCTTTTAGGGTAGTTTCTAGTAAATAATAATTAAAAAATAAATAGTAAATTGTTAAAAATTGTTGTATTCTTTGATTTTTCAAATTTAAAAAATCTTAAAATGCCAAAAATTATTCTAAACAAGACAAAAATATCTAAACTTATGAAATTAGGTGAAACAAAAAATTATTTTTTTAGAAAATATCCTTTTCTTTCAGTCTCTTTGTCGTATTTTCTCGATTAAATTCTGTTGATTCGCCACCGTGGAGATTTTTAGCAATTTTATTGTTTGTCAGAGTAAACTTTTTTTTATTGAAGAGGGTTTGTAAAAGCATTAAACACATTTGACATTCATGACATGACACAATTCATGCTTTAAATTACCCTTATAATCACTTTCATTAAAATGTCTGGAACAGATTCTAGCATTTTTCACATTAAACTTATCTTCTCGTTTGCACAGACGCTTCCAAACACTTTGTGTTTCTTTGTCTTTGGGGGAGCTAAAAACTTTAATATCGGGCATAAAGCCCTTTCATTGATTGTCCACATCACAACCATACACAACGCACCTCATTTTCACTTTTAAACTCTTAGTGACATGAAAACACCAAAAAATAACTTTAAAACACAGCGCGATCTTTACAAAGACGTGTTTCGTTTAAAAAACATGGCGGAATTAGTCACGGGCGTGACGTACATGGCCACGCCTACCGGCGCGGTGTCATATCTTCTTTTATTTGATCATGCACGATGATCGAGTAGCTCAAGGTTGATGTCCGATCCAAAGAGGTCGAATCACCATCGATATCTGTTCTGGATCAAATGCGTCTCCTAAATGCACCTAATCTAACATTCTTTATATTAGTTGACCTGACAAAAAAATTCTTTTCTGAAAAAAAAACACTTTTTCTAAACATGACAGGTTAGGATACACTATAACTTCAAATTAAATTTTTGCGAATTCGCAGTTTCGCTTGTTTTGAACCAACCACGATCTCCAACCCACCGTGTGAAACTGTGACATTGGCCGCAAAGCCCAACTTATTAGCCTGAAAGAAGAAGATTGACTGTTCTACAAGTTTCTCAACTTCGTAACTTTTGATTTGTGTTCACAGAATTCAGAATTATGAGCTTATTGTTGCCAGCAACCAACATCGTCGGAACTCAGAACTACTATATTATGTGTTATTGTAAAGTAGTTTAAGTGTGTACATATCAAGCTGTGCTTAATTAAGGTAAGTTGTATTTGATTTGCTAAAATGCTTAACAAAAAATTATGGTATTAAGTAAGTAACTAGGAATGCTGAGTTCAGTGGTTCTGTTATATTAAACTTGTGTTTCTATAGTGTCATAAGCTGGAGTGTGTTTTAAAAAATGGTATCACACCTAAATAAGGTGATTATTCAGATTAGCGTAAACAGCGAAATTTTGCATGAAATTTTGCACAGACCCTAATTTTGGGTCGTAGAACACGAATCCGAAGTCAGTTTTTGGCGGTCTCGAAAAAAAAAAATTTTTTTCTCACCCAACCTGAGCCAAAAGGTGGTCAGGTTTGCTCAGTTTTGATTGATATAGATATATATGTATCTATATCAATCAAAACTGAGCAAACCTGACCACCTTTTTGCTCACCCAACAAATTTAACGAAATTCATTGAAAAAGCTAACCTAAAAGTTTAAAAATTTTTTACGAGACCGCCAAAAACTGACTTCGGATTCGTGTTCTACGACCCAAAATTAGGGTCTGTGCAAAATTTCATGCAAAAATTCGCTGTTTATGCTAATCTGAATAATTACCCTAAATAAGTATAATACAGAATAACAAAACAGAAAACATCACCCATACAAATTAACAACGGGCTCACAGACTAGAATGGTCCGATAAACAATCGAATTTTTATGCAGAATGGAACAGCCGTTTCAGAAGAGACTAAATTTGGTTTATGTCCTCACTAGATATCGCCCGCGACTTCGTCGGCGGTATCACAATTTTATTTACAAACTTTGACCCCCATTTCACCCCCTTATGGGCTGATTTATTAAAAACTGTAAACCACATGTTTAAACATTTATTTTTTAGAGCATTTCTATGAAGTTTCGAGTTAATAGGACCATCTAATATTTTTTTGGCATAAAAGTTTGAACCACCCGTTTAGGTGTTGAATTTTTAAAAACCCCTCCGTAGTGGATGCCTACATTATATAAGGAACGTCTGTGTAAAATTTCAAGTTTCTAGACCCAGCAGGTGTGCATGGGCTGTGCATTGATACATATATCAATCAGTCAGTCAGTGGGTTCCTTCTTTTATATAGTACCGTAGAATGGGGTTTCTTTGCCCGATTTTCGAGTTTTTTTTTTGAATAACTTCTCTTGTTTTAAACTATGACATTTGAGATCAAACTATGTGAAATTTTAGCCTTTTTGGTATCGAAATCCATAATTTGAAGCCGGTTGGTTGGCTTCTTCCATTTTTTTCTAAACGTCAAAAATTTGGCAAAGTTACCCTCGAGATGGGGTAACTTTGCCGCGGCCTATAACTTCTACAGGAAGGCAAAGATACCCAAACTAATAGCATATTTGGATTCCTTTGAAAATTTCCTTTAAGATGGATATAAATTTCTCTGAAATCTGTCAAGAAAGAAGCAAATTTCGACCTTTTATTTGAACATACTTTATTTCTTCAAACTAAATGAAATAAGTTTCAAAAAATATATTGTAAACTAACGAAAACACATAAAAACTTGAGAAAAAACAAAAAGAAACATTCTTTAAAGAAAAACAAAAAAGTTTTTTACAAACTTCTTAAGAAAAAGTGTATTCTGACACATCTTCAAATTCATAAAGTTCCCTTGAACTTGAACACGAACTGGGCGGTAACAAAATTGTTACAATTTCACTTTTAACAATGTGAGATACATCATCAACTGAAGGAAAACAAAATCGTTTACCAGATCTTCTCAGAAATTTTACTTTATAAAAATCTCCTTCCTCTATAGAGATAATTTGTGCAATGAAATGAACCTTTCTCTTTGCTGTTTCAAGCTGTACAACTACAAAACTTCCTTCTTTGACTACTGTCGCTTCAGTCTTTTGTGATTCTTCTTCTTCTGCTATCTCTTGGACATAATTTTCGACATATGTCTCCTCCGTCTCTGCAATTCCTTCTTTTTCCATTGTAGCTGTGCCTTCCTCTGCTAAACTTTGGCTTGGTAAAACGTCTTCTACGCTAACGGATTTTCCGGGTTCAACGCGGACCATCTTTTTCCTCATTTTTTCGCTGGGAGCATCTGAACTGCGAGTTTTTTTAAGATAATTTACCACTGCGTCTCCTACTTGGTCACTGACATTTTCGTCAAGCCTCTGTTTGGGCAACATTTTAATAACTTCACGTCTGTTGATTGGATAAATCCCAGCCTTTCGGAATCCGTTTTTTATTATAGAGGAATTGTTTATTTCAATTTTCTGCATCAATGTCTTAAGTAAATTTGGAAAACTTGTCTTATTTAAAACTGAATCTCTTGGATTTCTGACTTTGTAATTAGTCAAAATCTGCCTCCATGTCCTTTTTAAAGGTCTAAAGAAACTTATATCTAAGGGTTGTGTCAAATGGGTAGAGTTTGCCGGCAAAAACACAAATTTAATATTTAACCTCTGACACTCTGTTAAAACTTCAACATTAACATGGGATGACAAATTGTCCCCGATTATTACTTTATCGCCCTCAAGAGACTTGGCCCATGGAACAACTATTTGTTTGAACCAGTCTACGAAGCATACGCTGTCGAACCATCCGGACTTGCTTCGATTATACCTTGTTTTTGGTGGTCCCCCAATACACCACTGGTCATACAATCGGTCTGCTTTATACACCACATAAGGTGGGAGAACCTGCCCCGATGCTGTTGCGGCAAACATGACTGACATCGCGGTTTTTGTTGAATTTAAAACCCTTTCTGGATATTTACAACCCCTGCGAAAGAGGCACTTTTGCGAGCCAGGGTCATCTGATAAGTTTGTTTCGCCGAAGTTCAAAATTCTGTCGGGTGTTACATTTTCTAGGCTAACTTCTAGATTATTGAAATAATGATGAAATTCTTCCTCCGTTTTCTCTGCTCTCACACGCTTTATGTTTTGGCACTATCTTTGTGTTAAACGGTTCTTGTATCTTTTTAAAAAAGAATATGCCCATTCTTTCCCTGGCCAATTATTTTTAAATTTTGCTATCGTCAAACCATTAGAATCCAAATAGCTTTTCACTACCATGCGTAGGTCAAACAGTGTAAGAGGGCTTCCAAATTCCGAACAAGCTATGAGAACATCTACAAAGCTTCTTTCTACGGCCTCTGATAACACTGTTGGTGCACCCACACTACCGCAGTGCTTGTTTTTAACTTTATTTAGGATGGTTCTACGAGGAATATTAAAAGTGTCAGCAGCAACTTTTGCAGTCATCCTTTTTTTTCGTACAGCAGTAACGGCCCTATTCAAATCTTCGTCCTTATAATCCCTGTACCGTCGGGTACCTAATTTTCTCTTATACTGCCTCGGCATTTTCTAGAAAAAAAGAAAAGCTGATTTAATTCAGGAGATACTCCAAGCACAAAAATGAGGGGTAACTTTACCACCCGCCTCAATTTTCTTTTGTGTAGCAGTTTGGCACCATCTAATGCATTTACAACTCTAACCTATAATAATCTGCCTCATATCCAAAACCGGTATATCTACTCTTAACGGTTTCCTTTCCACACACCTTAGTATAGCAACGTGTTCAGATATACGTAACTATAGCAATATACTTTTCCACTTATAATTAGTTAATAAAGTTTAACTTACCACTTGGTGCTCGGACATTTTAAAACAACACTACGGTGTTGCCAAACTTTAAAAATGAATTTTATTTAATATCACTACACGTTTGGCAAAGTTACCACATCAGGCAAAGTAACCCCGTTTTACGGTACTAACTTTCACCCGCTACTTCGTCCGCGGTATAATAATTTTATTCCATTACAAACTTTTGAACCCCCATTTCACCCCCTTAGGGGTTGATTTATTAAAAACTGTAAAACACATGTTTAAACCTTTTTGTTGTTAGAGTACTTCTATGAAATTTCGACTTAATAGGACCATCTAAAAATTTTTATCCATACAAAGTTTGAACCCCTATTTCACCCCCTTAGGGGTTGAATTTGGCAAAACCCTACCTCATGGCGTAACGCCTATGTTGTGTAATAAACCTCTGTGCAAAATTTCAAGTTTCTAGACCCAGCGGTGTGGGCTCTGCGCTGATATGTCGGTCAGTCAGCCATCAGTTTCTTCTTTAATATGTAGAGATAGACTAGCTTTCGATCGCGACTTCGTCTGCTGTATAATAATTTTACTCCATTACAAACTTTTAACCCCCATTTCACCCCCTTAGTGGTTGATTTGTTAAAAACTGTAAAACGTGTTTAAACATTTATTTTTTAGAATACTTGAATTTTCGAGTTAATAGGACCATCTAATATTTTTTCTCCACACGAAGTTTGATATGTCAGTCAGTCAGTTTCTTCTTTTATATGTTGATGATGGTCATAAACAAGTCAGAAGTCTCCGTAGAGAAAGACGTTCCTTGGAATTTGCTTTAGAGCACGAGCCTGTCCTTATAAGAGGTTTTATAGTTTGGAGTGGTACGAGTATAGGTAGTAGGAGTCCTCTAGTAATCCTGCAGGGATATTTAGCTCGCGAGGTTACATTGATAATGTCTTGGAGCCTGTTGCTCTACATGACATAAGGATGTTGGCATTAAATAATGTAACTTTCCAGCATGATAATGACCATCCCTAGGTGGCAACTGATTACAGTGCCTAGAAGATGCCAACATCAACCTACTTACTTGGCTCACTCGATGACCAGATCTATCACCAATTGAACATATGTGGGATGTGGTCGGTAGAAAAGTAGCATATATATATATATATATATATATATATATATATATATATATATATATATATATATATATATATATACAGTGACCGGAAAAAAGTTCGCAACATATGGGAAAAATTTTTATTAGGAGAATATCGGAAAAACTTTCCCAGGGTATCGGTTCTGCATGTCCGATAACCTAAAAATCGATTTTGACATACGTCACGTGACCACTGGTATAGCGTCAAATTAAAAAAAAAATTGTTAATTTACAAAAAGTGAGGTTAGTTGACGAGATATCAAAAAAAGTTATTTGAAAAAATTGCTTAGAATTAAATTCTAGGTCCTTGTGCAAAATTTTAAGATTTTATTTAAAAAAATTGGAAAACTCAATTTTTTTTAAATATTGTTTTATCGATTTACAAATTTCCGGTTTTTTTCGTTTAGATAGCTTGGCTAATGTAAAGCCCATGTATCTGGATGAAAATAAACGAATGTAGTAGTTTTTTCTACAATTGACAGGACAAAATTAAAAAAAACAGGGTTTCGCCGGACGCTAGCTGTTGCAATGATTTGTATCTAGCAGCAGTGTCAAAATTTTAGAGACATTTCAATGAGATTACATTGAGAAAACCTTAATCGTCTTAAATATATCTGAAGTTCGACTTTTTGTAAAGTTAAGGGGATTAAAATAGATAATAAACAAAAAATTACCTGTTTATTTAATCGAAATTTTATAAACGAAAACCAATGTAAGAAAAACTTAAAAGTAGTCAAATTCTGTACTAACAACACAAAAAATCATTGTTTTTCCTTGGGTGCACAAAATTTAAAACTCAGTATGACCACCATTTCTCTCCATACATACTGTTGTTCTCGAGCGCAACTCTCGATTAACATTTCGGAGCATTTTACGATTTATTTGCAATACACAATTTATAATGACATTCTCTAAATTTTGTATATTCCTAAAGGGTCGATGTTTGTACACAGGGTTCTTTAGGTATCCCCACATAAAAAAATCTAACGGAGTCAGATCTACAATTCTACAATTGACAGGACAAAATCGAAAAAATAGGTGTTCGCCGGACGCTCGCTGTTGCAATGGTTTGAATCTAATGAAATGACTGTATCAAGATTTTATTAAGATTTTTCGCACATAAATTTAACAACCAGGTCTATTTAGTTGTACTTAAAACTACCAAAGCAGGCTCTGAAATTAAAACAACCAAATAATCTAGTAGGTTAAAAACAACAGAAAAATGTCAAACAAATTATAATTTGTTTGATTTCAACCTATGTCATTGGTTTATGTCTCGCATCTTACTAAGTTTGATATTTTACATAAGTTTATTAATATTTTATTCCTTAAAATGGCACCCACACTACTTCTTCAGGAAAAGATAGAAATTATTTTAATTTCTGGAGATAATTACAAAAGCCATAGAGAAACAGCAGCAATTTTTAATGAGAGGCACCCCGATAAATCCCTCCATTATTCCACAGTATCTCGTCTAGTCAATAAATTTAAAGAAACGGGATCGGTAGAAAATCAGTATAAAGTTTCCCATGAAAAACCGGTAACAGGTGACGAAGGTTCTCTGGATGTGTGTTTGTCGATCACAGAAACACCCCAATTAGCAGTTAGTCAAATATCGGAGATCACTAACATTCACGAAAGATCTGTGCGGAGGATATTAAAAAGAAACAAATTTCATCCGTACAAACCTAAATTTGTACAAGTATTAAAAGATAGGGATTATGACGCCCGCTTCGATTTTTGTGCCTGGTTCCAGGGTTTGATTGAGGAAGATTTTAATTTCCCAAAGAACGTTCTTTTCTCGGATGAAGCTACATTTACCTCTAACGGAACCGTCAGTTCACAAAACTGTAGATGGTGGGCCACCGAAAACCCAGACTTTGTAATTCAGAGTAAAGACCAATATAGTTTTAAGGTTAATGTGTGGTGCGGAATTTTCAACCTCAGAATAGTGGGACCTTTTTTCTTTAGAGACAATTTAAATTCAGAACGATATTTAGAATTTCTACAAACTGAGATATCTGACTTTTTAGACAATTTGTCATTAGCCGAAAGAAGAAATTTATACTTTCAACAAGACGGAGCTAGCATTCATTCCACAAATGAGGTGAAGAGATGGCTGGATCAAGAATTTGGAAACCAGTGGATAGGACGGTTTTCTGAAAATCCGTGGCCTGCGAGATCACCAGATCTGACTCCGTTAGATTTCTTTATGTGGGGATACCTAAAGAACTCTGTGTACAAACATCGACCCTTTAGGAATATACAAAATTTAGAGAATGCCATTAGAAATTGTGTATTGCAAATAAATCGTAAAATGCTCCGAAATGTTAATCGAGAGTTGCGCTCGAGAACAATAGTACTATGTATGGAGAGAAATGGTGGTCATACTGAGTTTTAAATTTTGTGCACCCAAGGAAAAACAATGATTTTTTATGTTGTTAGTACAGAATTTGACTACTTTTAAGTTTTTCTTACATTGGTTTTCGTTTATGAAATTTCGATTAAATAAACAGGTAATTTTTTGTTTATTATCTATTTTACTCCCCTTAACTTTACAAAAAGTCGAACTTCAGATATATTTAAGACGATTAAGGTTTTCTCAATGTAATCTCATTGAAATGTCTCTAAAATTTTGACACTGCTGCTAGATACAAATCATTGCAACAGCTAGCGTCCGGCGAAACCCTGTTTTTTTTAATTTTGTCCTGTCAATTGTAGAAAAAACTACTACATTCGTTTATTTTCATCCAGATACATGGGCTTTACATTAGCCAAGCTATCTAAACGAAAAAAACTGGAAATTTGTAAATCGATAAAAAAATATTTAAAAAAAATTGAGTTTTCCAATTTTTTTAAATAAAATCTTAAAATTTTGCGCAAGGACCTAGAATTTAATTCTAAGCAATTTTTTCAAATAACTTTTTTTGATATCTCGTCAACTAACCTCACTTTTTGTAAATTAACAATTTTTTTTTTAATTTGACGCTATACCAGTGGTCACGTGACGTATGTCAAAATCGATTTTTAGGTTATCGGACATGCAGAACCGATCCCCCGGAAAAGTTTTTCCAATACTCACCTAATAAAAATTTTTCCCATATGTTGCGAACTTTTTGCCGGTCACTGTATATATATATATATATATATATATATATATATATATATATATATATATATATATATATATATATATATATATATATATATATGGCGATATTTCGTTTTCTAAAATTACTAGACTAACAGCATAAAATGTAATTTTTGTTTCAACCTGTCCCACTTGCCCCTACTCAGAATTTTTAAAATTTCTCGACCACATATTACTTGGCTCCAATTTGAGCAACTTTACACCAATGATGCTGTGTCTCTCATTGTGAACGAGATTCCAACGCCGCGGTGAACATTAAATTTGTAACTGTAACACCCTGAATACATACATCACGCGGCTATTCGATCCGCTGCGCTCGAACGCTGATTGAACAATGTTTTAATTTTATTGACTTCATAATATCTTTAATATCGTTATAGAGAATTACTGGATATGAACCAACAACAACGGCTAATTTAGAATCATTCTTGAGTCATGTGAATCCTAATGAGTTTTAATCAGCTTTCATTCAATAACTTAACCATCTCATGGCGAAAGATCGCGGAGGAGGGTCTAGGGTAGAGGTCTAAGCCAGCCCATGTCAAAACTTCCGGGGAGGCCGTTAGCTAAAGTAGGAAACAGTCTAAAATACTAGTATGGTTAATAAAATTAACCAAAACCAGCATTTACATGACTGGGTGTGTGTGAGGGGGGGGGGGTCATGTCGCGCCTTCGCCTGAACGCGTCATTGTAAACCGCCGTATTTGCGCGCGAACCTGTCGAGGTAAGTCTTAACAATTATCTTAACCAGGCTATGGGTAGCCTGGTTAAGATAACTGTTAGGACTTACCTAAACAAACATACCCTTGCTTACTTTACTTTTTACATAAATATCTAATTTTTTTAATAAGTAATAATCCTAACACAATGTGTGTTGCGCCTCCATGAAGTTTGATTGCTACTCATCTGTGTATGCTTCAAATGAGATGGCCAATTGAGTCCTGTCCTGTGTGACCTGGGGCTGTGTCAGTGAAGCTACTTTTCTACCGACCACATCCCACATATGTTCAATTGGTGATAGATCTGGTCATCGAGTGAGCCAAGTAAGTAGGTTGATGTTGGCATCTTCTAGGCACTGTAATCAGTTGCCACCTAGGGATGGTCATTATCATGCTGGAAAGTTACATTATTTAATGCCCACATCCTTATGTCATGTAGAGCAACAGGCTCCAAGACATTATCAATGTAACCTCGCGAGCTAAATATCCCTGCAGGATTACTAGAGGACTCCTACTACCTATACTCGTACCACTCCAAACTATAAAACCTCTTATCAGGACAGGCTCGTGCTCTAAAGCAAATTCCAAGGAACGCCTTTCTCTACGGAGACTTCTGACTTGTTTATGACCATCATCAACATATAAAAGAAGAAACTGACTGACTGACATATCAAACTTCGTGTGGAGAAAAAATATTAGATGGTCCTATTAACTCGAAAATTCAAGTATTCTAAAAAATAAATGTTTAAACACGTTTTACAGTTTTTAACAAATCAACCACTAAGGGGGTGAAATGGGAGTTAAAAGTTTGTAATGGAGTAAAATTATTATACAGCAGACGAAGTCGCGATCGAAAGCTAGTCTATCTCTACATATTAAAGAAGAAACTGATGGCTGACTGACTGACATATCAGCGCAGAGCCCACACCGCTGGGTCTAGAAACTTGAAATTTTGCACAGAGGGTTATTACACAACATAGGCGTTACGCCATGAGGTAGGGTTTTGCCAAATTCAACCCCTAAGGGGGTGAAATAGGGGTTCAAACTTTGTATGGAAAAAATTTTTTAGATGGTCCTATTAAGTCGAAATTTCATAGAAGTACTCTAACAGCAAAAAGGTTTAAACATGTGTTTTACAGTTTTTAATAAATCAACCCCTAAGGGGGTGAAATGGGGGTTTAAAAGTTTGTAATGGAATAAAATTATTATACCGCGGACGAAGTCGCGGGTGAAAGTTAGTACTATATAAAAGAAGGAACCCACTGACTGACTGATTGATATATGTATCAATGCACAGCCCATGCACACCTGCTGGGTCTAGAAACTTGAAATTTTACACAGACGTTCCTTATATAATGTAGGCATCCACTACGGAGGGGTTTTTTAAAAATTCAACACCTAAACGGGTGAAACAGGGGTTCAAACTTTTATGCCAAAAAATATTAGATGGTCCTATTAACTCGAAACTTCATAGAAGTGCTCTAAAAGATAAATGTTTAAACATGTGGTTTACAGTTTTTAATAAATCAGCCCATAAGGGGGTGAAATGGGGGTCAAAGTTTGTAAATAAAATTGTGATACCGCCGACGAAGTCGCGGGCGATATCTAGTGAGGACATAAACCAAATTTAGTCTCTTCTGAAACGGCTGTTCCATTCTGCATAAAAATTCGATTGTTTATCGGACCATTCTAGCCGTTGTTGTTGGTTCATATCCAGTAATTCTCTATAACGATATTAAAGATATGAAGTCAATAAAATTAAAACATTGTTCAATCAGCGTTCGAGCGCAGCGGATCGAATAGCCGCGTGATGTATGTATTCAGGGTGTTACAGTTACAAATTTAATGTTCACCGCGGCGTTGGAATCTCGTTCACAATGAGAGACACAGCATCATTGGTGTAAAGTTGCACAAATTGGTGCCAAGTAATATGTGGTCGAGAAATTTTAAAAATTCTGAATAGGGGCAAGTGGGACAGGTTGAAACAAAAATTACATTTTATGCTGTTAGTCTAGTAATTTTAGAAAACGAAATATCGCCATATATATATATATATATATATATATATATATATATATATATATATATATATATATATATATATATATATATATATATATATATATACAGTGTCACACATAAAGTCCGCATCATATGGGAAATTTTTTTCCTTACGGGTTAAAGGAAATTCTGATTTTACTATTAGTTTTTGCTTTAAAAATGACGCCCAATGGCATGCACATGAGCAGTCACGTGACTTTGTTTAACTGTCAAATTTGACATTTTTTTCAAAAAATGTCCAAAAAGGCGGTTATTTCTTAAAATTTCGAAAAATGTTAAAGGAAAAAGTTGTTTGTTTTTTAATTTTCCACCGATGTACCAATTTTCAACTTTCTAGTACAAATTTCATTTTTTTCCAATTTTTTTTAAACTCGACATTTCTAGGTTTTTCAAATTTTACCAAACCTGTACAAAAATTTTCCTTTATACCAAACTTATCTTTTTAATGTATTTTTATCACCAATTGTTGTTCTAAATACTGTTTTTTATTATAAAAATAGGAAACGCCAGCAAAAACTAGGTCAAAGTTGATGCAAAGTTGACATAATTTGTACAAATAACTGAACATTTGACGTTATTTCGGTTTTTTACTAAGATGTTAGATGCATAAAACCGAATTAAAAAACAATTCCAACGAAAAATCTTTAATTTACCTTTTACTGCACTTTTTAAACAATAAAACCTTGTCTTAATAATAACGAATAATTACAACGCAAAAGGAACTAAGAGCAGGCCCACTCTAACCATTGGACCAATAGGGGCTGCAGCCCTAGGGCGCAGGGCGTCCGGCGCCCTAGGGCTGCAGCCTCTATTGGTCCAATGGTTAGAGTGGGCCTGCTCTTAGTTCCTTTTGCGTTGTAATTATTCGTTATTATTAAGACAAGGTTTTATTTTTTAAAAAGTGCAGTAAAAGGTAAATTAAAGATTTTTAGTTGGAATTGTTTTTTAATTCGGTTTTATGCATCTAACATCTTAGTAAAAAACCGAAATAAAGTCAAATGTTCAGTTATTTGTACAAATTATGTCAACTTTGCATCAACTTTGACATAGTTTTTGCTGGCGTTTCCTATTTTTATAATAAAAAACAGTATTTAGAACAACAATTGGTGATAAAAATACATTAAAAAGATAAGTTTGGTATAAAGGAATATTTTTGTACTGGTTTGGTAAAATTTAAAAAACCCAGAAATGTCGAGTTTAAAAAAAATTGGAAAAAAATGAAATTTGTACTAGAAAGTTGAAAATTGGTACAAGGGTAGACAATTAAAAAACAAACAACTTTTTCCTTTAACATTTTTCGAAATTTTAAGAAATAACCGCCTTTTTGGACATTTTTTGAAAAAAATGTCAAATTTGACAGCTAAACAAAGTCACGTGACTGCTCATGTGCATGCCATTGGGCGTCATTTTTAAAGCAAAAACTAATAGTAAAATCAGAATTTCCTTTAACCTGTAAGGAAAAAAATTTCCCATATGATGCGGACTTTATGTGTGACACTGTATATATATATATATATATATATATATATATATATATATATATATATATATATATATATATATATATATATATGTATATATATATATATATATATATATATATATATATATATATATATATATATATATATATATATATATATATATATATATATATATATATATAAATACTTGACCTATTAGGTATGAATGCACATAGTAAAATTTTAATGGGATTAATTAACTTTGTGGATAAAGTCCGATAAAGCAATATTGTTAAAAAAATATTTTTGTTTCATCCTGCGGCCCTGCCCCCATGATAGGGGTACGTTGAAACAGTAATTTTTTTTAACAATTATTTAAGGATTTTACTCTGACGGGATTTTACTTATTCTAATCGTAAGCACACAGTTTATTGCCAAATGTGACCCATAAGAATTAGGGAAAAAAGTTTAAACAATCAAAAATCACATGAGCTTACAATGACTGAAAGTTACATAAAGTAATTAGTTTGAGGATCGGCCAGTTCACCTCCAGTATTGACAATAAACATTTGCTTAAGAACCCGCGAAATTTGAATTGTTTCGACCTGCCCCGTGTTTCAACCTGCCCCACTTTTCCTTACCGCCAAAAACGAAAATCCATGTTTTGGTTTTTATTTTTTTCTGACTTAATTTGAGAAAATAATGTAAAATAAATTGTTCTCTACAACGCGTGGTGTCCTCAGATCTTGGGTCTGAGGTTTCGTCTGCAGGTATTTTTTAAAATACGAGCCTATACTTTTTATTGTCGTTCTTAGTTTATTCAGATTTCAAGGTTATAAACTAAACAAAACATCCTCATTACTTTTGATGTATTTTAATTATGTGTAAAATTACAAAAATAATACCTCTTGCACTTTTTTTGTCGTTCTGTAATCTCCATGGCCGACTACATCTTAAAACAATAGGGGAAAGTGGAGCAGCTTGAAACACGGGGCAAGTCGAAACAATTCAAATTTCGCTGGTTCATAAGCAAATTTTTGTTGGCAATACTAAAGCTGAATTGGCCGGTCCTCAAACTGATTACTTTATGTATCTTTCGTTTCGATGTCAGTGCAGTTTTAGTTACTGCGTAGTGCGCATTACAGTATTTTAAGGCAAGAAAAGTAAATTTTTTGTCTTTTAATATCACAGTCATTATAAGGTCATATGATTTCTGATTGTTTAAACTGTTTTCCCTGATTGTTATAGGACATATTTGGCATTAAACTGCGTGCATACGATTAGAATAAGGAAAATCCCGTCGGAGTAAAATACGTAAAAAATAATTGCTAAAGAAAATTACTGCTTCAACGTACCCCTACCTGGGAGGCGGTTAACTCCCAAAAAAGGTGTACACAGATTTTAAATCAGAATTGATTTAATCTGATTTAACACGATTTAAATGCTATAACGCGCCTCCCAGCAGTGTCGGTGATGTCAAATTGTGATGATGATTTAACGAATGTTAGGCGATTTTTGTGATTTATTTATGATTTATGGTGATTTAAATCGATTTTACATTATATAAAGTGATTTAACTTGATTTCAAATGATTTGAAGGCATTTAAATTGATGTAAATGATTCAAAAAAATCAAAAAATCCAATGATTTAAGAAAGATTTAAAGTGATTTAATTTGATTTAACAATAGTATGTACACAGATTTAAGGAAGTGAGCCGCCCCTCGCCCCTATCATGGGGCAGGATGAAACAAAAATATTCTTTGAAAAATATTACTTTATCCACAAAGTTAATTAATCCCATAAAATTTTTATTATGTACATTTATACCTAATGAGTCAAGTATTAATTTATATACATATATTGCTATATTTCTGTTTCTCAAATTATAAGACTAGCAGCATAAAATATAATTCTTGTTTCAACCTGCCCCACTTTCCCCTATTAGTTTAATCAGATTTCAACGTTATGAACTAAACAAAACATCCTCATTAGTTTTGATTTATTTTATGTGTAAAATTACAATAGGTACCTACCTACCCTTTTAATTCACATTTTTTAAATGAAATGAGACTAACCTTTACTGTACTTTAGGCTTTAATTAGCAGAAAGCATTCATATAAATTATGACAAGTAATAGCATAAAATGACAAACTACTAAAAGTACTAGTAGTACGGGTAACAAGGTAATTATTAATATACATAGAAAGTTCGAAATCATATTACATTCTCCCTTGGGTTAATTTCAATTATAATCTTTTAAGTATGCTGGGGGATTGCGTTTTCTTGAGGATTGACGAACTTTATTTGGAAAATTCTTAACAGTAGCTTCGTGAACAGCGGAGGGATCTTCTTCTTGCGGCTGAATAATTATCTCCGAAGTGCTAGGTCTCGGGTCATCAAAAGTGTTTACATCTTGCCCAGCAGGATCTGGATGGCCTTGTTCATCATTTCTAGACTCAATAGTATCAGCCTCGATTAATGGAATAATGGGATTCGTATCAGTGACAGGATCAGAATTGTCGGGGTTGATTAAACTTAAATCTCCCCTTGGTGCCAAATGTTTTATGGAAACTGTAGATTCCTTCCCATTTTCATAACGAATCACTGCATACTCTGGATTTGCCTCCACCAGTTCCACTTCTTCAACAAGGGGGTCATATTTGCTATGCCGGACATGTTTCTTAAGGAGTACTTTTTGTTTAGGAGTTAACCAAGAAGGTATGGAAGTACCACTAGTCGATCGCCTTTGATAACAAAATAACCTTTCATGTGGCGTACAGTTAGTTGATGTACACAGCAGGGAACGTATAGAGTGTAAAGCATCAGGTAAAACTAGTTCCCACTGTGTCACTTTTAAATTTCGAGTTTTAAGTGCTAAATTTACAGCATTCCAAATTATCCCATTATATCTTTCTACTTGTCCGTTTCCTTCTGGGTTGTATGGTGTAGTCCGGCTATGGGCTATTCCACGAGACTGAAGATAGGACACTAATTCATGAGACATAAAAGAAGTTCCTCGGTCTGAATGAATATAAGCTGGCATACCAAAAGTAGTGAACAGCTGGTCTAGGCATTCTATGACAGTAGAACTAGTCATATCTGAACAAGAAAATGCAAAAGGAAACCTAGAATATTCGTCCACAATTGTTAATAAATATTTGTGATTTGTAGCACTCGGCAAAGGTCCTTTAAAATCAATATTTAAACCTTCAAATGCGGATGTGGCTTTTATTAAGTGACCACTATGATTTTTGCAAAATTTTGGCTTCACTTCCGCGCATATGGGGCATGCTGCTGTCATTTTCTTGACATTTTCGATAGAAAACGGTAAGTTGCGGACACGAACAAAATGATACATTCTTGTAATGCCCGGGTGACATAGAGACTTATGAAGTTCATATAATTTGTTAGTGGTACTTGCTCCACATATCCTTGATAAGGCGTCAGCAACTATGTTTTCTCTTCCAGGCCGATAAACAATATCATAGTTGAAACAAGATAATTCCAAACGCCATCGCATAATTTTTTCATTTTTAATTTTGCTTGATTGTTTAGCATGAAACATAAAGGATACTGCTTCTTGGTCAGTTACTAATTTAAAATGGCGTCCCATAAGGAAATGTCTCCATTTTCGAAGTGCCTCTACACAGGCGTATGCTTCTTTTTCGACAGAAGAGTGTCGTCGCTCCGTTTCGGATAAAGTTCTCGAAAAAAAAGCTACCGGCCTTCCAGACTGACTTAAAGTAGCAGCTATACAATAGTCTGAGGCGTCGGTTTCTACAATCAATGAAGCATTATCGTCAATAGTCCAAAGTAAGGAATTGGCAACATCTTTTTTTAAAATTTCGAAATCTTGAACTTGGCTTTGTGTTAAAGGAAATTTTTTACAATTTATAAGGCTTCTTATTTTATCGGAGAATTTATGGATCCATTTTGAATAGTGAGACAGCATTCCAACTATTCTGCGGAGTTCAGCAGCATTGCATGGTACTGGTAAATGTAGGAGAGGTTGAAGTCTGTCTGGATCTGGTTTTAATGTCCCGTTTTCAATAGTATATTCCAGCAGATTGATAGAATTTTTGTTATACTGGCACTTGTTTTGATTTAGGGTTGATCCAAATTTTTTTATGGTATTTAGAAATTTTTCTAGGTTGATGTCGTGATTTTCTTGGTTTTCTCCACAAACAGTTACATCGTCTAGGTAAGCAAAAACGCCGATCAAATTTTCTTTTGAAATAATAGAATCAATTGTTCTTTGGAAACAGGACACACCATTCGTTACACCAAAAGGTATTCTGCGAAACTGATAAAGACTTCCCCCTGCTTCGAAAGCCGTAAATGGTTTATCATGGTCCCTAATTGGTATCTGATGATAGGCATTTTTAAGATCTATAGTGCTAAACACCTTATACTTTGCTACTTTTGATACAATATTTTCTATGTTGGGTATAGGATATGCATCTAATTGAGTGAATTTGTTTATTGTTTGTGAGTAGTCGATAACCATTCGACGTTTGTGATGTTCACTTTGCGTAACTAACACCTGTGCTCGCCATGGTGAGGTACTTTCTTCAATAATATTTTCTTCTAAATGCTTTTTAACTTCTTGCTGAATAAATGTTTCATCTTCGTTTGAGTGCCGGCGTGACTTAGTTGCTATAGGTTTATAGTTTTTTGTTATATTTGAAAACAAAAGGGGCGGTTCTATTTTTGCTTCAGCAAGACAACAAATTGATAATGGCGGTTTTGAGCCGCCAAAAGTCATATCAACTCTAATATGTTGCTTCATTATGTCATTACCAATAATTATATCGGTGCATAGTTTGGAGAGAACAGATATTTTAAAATTTTTATATTCTGCAGTAGGTAATATTAAATTTATTATGCAGTACCCTTTTAGAGGTGAAGAACAAGAGGCGGTTGCCATAGAAACTTGACCATGAGTTGGATACATTTTTATTTTATTAGATAAGACGAAATCGTAGTCTAAAAAACTGTCTGAGCTTCCAGTATCTATGAGAGCATTTGCAGGTGTACCATTTACTTCTGCTTTAACCAGTGCTTGTGATAAACAGTAGGGTATTGGTCGTGATGCAGAAGCGATGAGATGTGTTGAGGCTGATGTTGTTTTAGAGTATTTTGACTTCATGCATACCTTTGCGAAATGTCCAAGTTTCTGACAGTTGGTGCAGGTTACGTTTCGAGCTGGACATTTAATGCGGGGATGCCTGGAGTTTCCACAAAAATAACAACGCTGTAATGCGGCAGCTGCAGATGTACTTGGGTTTGTGTGACATTCATTGACTATTTCACCGGGACAAGCGGCATTTAAGGAGCTGTGGCTAAAGTAGACGTCTGACTGCTTTCTCGCTTCTTCTAGGGCTCGAGACTGAGTAATAGCATCTCCTAAATTAAGAGTATTATTTTCCAAAAGACGCTGACGGATTTCACTTTTTAATAATCCACCTATAAAAGCATCGCGAATAAAATCATTTTTATTTTGATCTGCAGTGGCCGATTTAAAATTGCAATTTTTGCTTAATACCTTTAAAGCTTGGACATATTGATCTATACTTTCTGTAGGCTGCTGTTTTCTTGTGGCTAACATATGTCTCGCAAAAACCTCATTAACTGGTTTAACATACAAATCTTCTAAAATTTTGGTAGCTTGTTCGAATTTGTCACATTCGCTGATATATTCGTAGACACTATGTGATACAAAGTTAGTTAGGAGCTTTAGTTTCGCACTATCATCGAGTTTATTATCTGTATCACTGGTTTCTAAGAAATTCTTGAAAGTTTTAAGCCAGTGTTTCCACACCTTTGGTGATGAGACCTCATGTGGATCTGCTTCAAATCGCTCCGGCTTCAAAAACTTATCCATATATTATTTCTGCTAATTAAATTGAAATGAGACTAACCTTTACTGTACTTTAGGCTTTAATTAGCAGAAAGCATTCATATAAATTATGACAAGTAATAGCATAAAATGACAAACTACTAAAAGTACTAGTAGTACTGGTAACAAGGTAATTATTAATATACATAGAAAGTTCGAAATCATATTACACTGCACTATTGTACAAATTTAAAAAAACAAAGCTTACTAACAGGTACCTAGTAATAAAAATACAAATAATTATTACATTCAATAACCATTCTTAAAAGGTTACGTTAACAACCCCTTCGGTAAGGGGTTTTGCTTTCTCCATAGAGTCAAACCTGCTCCTCTCCCTAGATTGATAAGTTAAGAAGATCTTGACTAATGGAAAAGTTTAATTGCTGAAAAATAAAATACGTTGAAATTACTGACGATGTTGCTAATAAATTTGCGACGTCAAAATCTGATTAAAGTAATATTGTTTTAAGATGTAATCAGCCATGGGGATTACAGATTTGAGGACAACGTCTTATATAGGAGAAAGTGGAAAAACAATTATTGTAAAATGTATTTTACATTATCTCCTCCAAAGAGATTTCAGTATCTCCGTAAATAAAGTCAGAATGAAATAGGGAGATTTTTCTCACCATCTTGTACAGCCTTAGAACATCAGTGCAACAAGAGATTTGTTACCAAAAAAATACTTATCCTTATCATTGCCTTTTTTTCGTTTCAGGATAGGGATAGATCTGTTAAAATTTGGTCAAAGGAAAACTTCTATTTTAAACTTGGTGGCAACATTGTAAACATATGTGTAAGAATTGGAAAACGTTTGCGCTACGAACAACAGACGCAATAGCGTAGCGTTAACTGACGGGACGGCCCACTAAACAGTGGCGGTGCAGAGAATTTCTTGTTAATATTCTTACCCATCTAAACCACTGCCGGGCAAAAAGAGGTATGAGTAATTAGAAAATTAGACGCACATAAATTATTCTAAATACAGGGTGTTCCATAAGATGGATCAAACGAAAAAGGTGATACTCCTCTATCTATTACAATAAAACAAAGTCCTAAATAGCGGCCCTATTCCTAATGGTTTTCGAGTTATAAGGTTTTTGTGATTCTTGTGCTAACTGCCACTTTTTCATGAGAAAAAAAACATCCTAAAACGTAATTGTTTTTTAAAAGTAAACTTTTATAAGATAATCTTTCTAAATAATGTTCTTATCAATAGTAACTTTTGTAAGAATTGTTTTGTATATGGCAAAAGTTACATATTTCTTTTCTCCCACTTTTCCTTTTTTAAAGGAAGCAACGTTATATTTGGATGCTCGTAATAGAAGTGCCGTACAGAAAATTACTTAGAGAACTTCTACGTTTTCTGATGATTTATAAACATTAATTAAATATAAATTAATTATTACAAAGACTTTTCTTTTTTAACGTTATTCAAAGATGTCATAATTTCATGAAAATTAACTTTAGCTAAAATAACAAGAAAATAAAGTATGGGTTTGTAATTACGTTCATCACACCTAAAAATTGGGGTTTGTTAGCTATGGTAACAGATTAAGTTAATTTACAACAAATGATGAAATCAACCAACCCTAAGCTTTCCCAAAAGTAATTAGAACGTAATAACCTGAATAAACGTTGAATAGGACCAACCCCAATCCTTAGAAATAATTCAAACGTAATAACCTAAACAAACGTCGAGTCCAACTAGCCCTAACCTTTCTAAAAAATAATTAAAACCCAATAAACTGAACAAACGTTGGATTAGACTAACCCCGGCCCTTCTAAGAAATCATTATAGGTAATAACCTGAACAAAAGTTGAATAAAACTAGCCATAATCCTTCTAGAATACAAATAAAATGTAATAACTTGAACAAACATTAAAGAGGCTAATCCCAATCCCTCGGTGCTTCTGAAAAATAATTAAAACGTACTTAATACTAATAATAACCTATATGGTGCTTGTCGGTTTTTACCAATCTTAAACCCGATTATGAATAATTAGAGCGGGTGGAAAGCCGTTCCAACATTTGTTGTAAACTTAATTCTTAGATGTTTTAATGATTGTGAACGATGCGTGCGATTTTTACGAAATTAGGATATTTTTCAATAAATTTTCAAAAATTAAACTTTTCGATAGGGATAAATTACCAAAGGTTACCTTAACTGCATCAACATAAAACTTAAAAGTTTTCTGGGTGAAGGTTAAATTTTCTGTACGATATATGTACTTATTTCCTATTATAAACATTCAAATATTACATTGCTTGTTTCAAAAATGCAAAAGTGAGATAAAACGAAATGTAATGCGGCCCACTGACGGTCACAGTTGCTCGCGAGCATGCATGAACACATCGAAGCATGCATGCAAATTTGACAATGTGTGGTCAAAAACTGACGTCTTTTCCATTTTACATTTGCATGCAAGTTTTGACATTCATGCATGCTTGCGCGCAAATATGACCGTCAGTGGGACGCATAAAGAGCGCTTGTAGACGTCCGTTTTTTTCACCGGACCACGGACCGACTAATTTTTTTTATCCTTGTATAGTCGCCGGACCGGTATACGGTGCATGTACACACTTTCATTATAGTCTAAACAACACTGCAAGTTCGGTAAAAAATACATTCCGTGGTCCGGTGAAAAAACCGGACGTCTACAGGCGCTACTTATAACTTTGCCATATGCGAAAAACTTCCTAAAAAAGTTACGCTTTAGATAGGGAGATTATATAAAAATATTATTTTGTAACAGTTTACTTTCAAACAACAATTACTTTTTTGAGAAAATTTCGTTCCCATAAAAAGTACCAGTGAACAAAAAATTACAAAAGTCCCTCTATCTTAAAAGCCTAAGGGAATATGACCAGTATCTATAGGACTTTTTTTGATTGCAAATGACCTTTAGCACCTGTTTCCGTTTGATTCACGACTTACACGACACCCTGTATGTGTAAGATCCGAAAATATGTAGGTATTTAGGTAAAATATGGAAAAAATGTGAATTGAAAACGCTTTAACTTTTTCTTTTCTTTATTACTTTTACTTTGATATTTTTCACACTTTGACATGCTGTAGAATCTTAAGAGTGTGTATTTAATCGACTAGCATATTTATAGCGTTTGATTCTCGGAGGCGAGGCGCTCTTAAAATGTTATTTTTTTTATAACTTTTGAAATAAAGATTAGAGCATACCCCTAGGGCAGTAAATTAAAAACAGTATTATTCTTTCAGGTTTCCTACTCAAGTATCAACCCTTAATTTAATCGCAGTTTGGATTTTCGGTGAATTTTTGGTTACTAACGAATAAATAGGAAGTTAACATTTTTGGGACACAGTAGGAAAAGCTAGGTAAGTTAAGATATTTAGACTATTCCTTCAGGTTCCTTTCAAACCAAACTAGAAAAGGTTTGTTCAATTGCGCATATGGATAGTTATAAACTACTAAACTAGTTCAGAATAGTACCTAGTTTTTCGTACCTGTTGTTCTGTGTTGGGCAGAAGTGAAACGAAACATGTTTACAGCGAACGTTATTTATAAGTTAAATAAACTGCTTCTCGGTACAGCCCATTCCCAAAATGTTGTGAGGTTCTACGCTTTACGAAACAAATTCTACAAAAACACAGGCATTTTAAAAAGTGGAGGAAAATATGAAGTTACACTTGACCAGCAAAAATTAAAAACTCCTAAAGGCAATCTATTTACTGTAGATAATGAGCCACTGGCTCTAGCTGTTGCAACAGAATGGAATTCCCAAAAGAAAAAAATAATTCAGAGTAAAATGTATTTAACAACACTGTGTAACACCGTCTTAGACAATCCCAACAACTTTACAAAATTTGATATTGCTAATTATATTGTAAATTATCTGGATACAGATACAGTTTTATTTCAATCAAGTGAAGATGATGACCTCATGAAATTTCAAATTAATGAATGGGAACCCCTCATAGAATGGTTTAATAAAAGATTTAATGTAAAGTTGAAAAAATCCATTGAAATGGATGTCCCACCAGTTAGCGAAGAAGATAAAGCAACTTTAACGCGGCACCTAATGTCTTATAATTTTGCTGCAGTAAATGGTTTCATGAATGGTGTTGATACTCTAAAATCTGTTATACTTACTTTAGCTGCCACAGAAAACTATTTAACTCCAGAAAAAGCGGTGCTTTTATCTAGGTTAGAAGAAGAATATCAAACTGGAAGGTGGAGCAGAGTAGAATGGGCTCATGATTTAAGTCAACAAGAATTGCAATCTAGATTGTCAGCTGTGGTGCTCTTTGTATATTTTAACACACAATCGCTTATAGTTCAAGAAAAATATAAATTGTAGTAATAAACAAAACTAGTTCAAGCCAGAACCACAAGAGACTATCCTGTGCCAGAACTAAACCATATTCAGCAATTATTTTTCCATATCTTGCTTTTGGTTTAGGTTTAAGATTTAGTACTGGTTTCAATTAATCAGTGAGGTATTGACAAGTTTGTGCCTTGTCATTGTTAACAAGTTGTCATAAAAACTTAATCTAATATTTCAGCATTTTGCTTGGTTTTCAAATGATTATCTTGGAACGTGCGTTGCTAAAATGAGTTTAGTCCTACTATTGTGGAAAATAGTAGGACTAAACTCGTTAGCCGCCGGCGCTAAGGTGTAGTGCCGGCTTTTCTTTGTAAATTGCCAAACGACTTGGAAATAAATTTATAGAACAAAATTTAGTTGTCTTATTCTTCCACTTGTTAGTTTAAAACGTTTGTTTTTTTGTCAAATTAGACCTGTCTGGCGATAGTGGATTTGGGAACGAGCTGGTAAAGTTGGCAATCATTACATGGTTGGTAATTATGAAATTTCGCGTTATGATTGGTGCAAACCTGTAAAATAATCCTCTCGTTAATACGCACTGTAAAGTAATGAAAATTGTTACTTATTAAAATATACGTTAATACATTTTTAAGGGAACATTAATAAGGAATGCATTATTAAATAACTGTAGATAAACTTCATTTGCCAAGCAAGTTGCTGACAAATGAATTTTATTATTGTTTAACTGTGAACTGCAACCATAACTAGTGGCATGTTAAGCCATGCAGGCGCCCTAAGCCCGCTCCCAATTTTATGCCCTATTCAGATTGTTAATCTTTTTGGTAGTGCTGCTAAAGTTATAAGAAATTATGTATATTAAGAAGCAGAAATAGAAGCGAACTCCTACTTTATAATAATTTTGTATTATATGCATTTTTTAAATTTTAATCGACTCCTTTTTTTTAAGAAGCCCGGGCTTCCTAGGGTTGTTGAATATACTCCTCTGACCGTAACCGAAGCTACTTGAAAACATCAGCCAAAAGTAGGTGTCTGTCCATTATATTGAATCTACGCCACTGGCATCGAGTCATAGCACTGACTGGTTCCCCTTGCCTACTGCTTTGTTTTTACGTTTTACCGCCAGGCACATCGAAGGCGGACTACCGATCGACTGATTCTAGACGGTCGTCGAACGTCGAACTCAAACTGTTTCCTGACTTGTTTTGTGTTGCACGTTTTGTTGTTAGGTTTTTAAAAATTTATTAATAGTGACATTACGAAAGTGCATTTTCCCTTGCTTTGTTTGCCTTGGTAACTAAAAACTGAAAACCACATTAGATAAGTTTCACTGAAGTTGTGACTGGTGTTGTGATTTGGGACGTAGGTAATGGATAAACGGTTCGAATAAGTACATTCCAGAAACTTGGATAAATTGATTTTTTGCTGCATAGATCAGGTAAGGCCTTTTGAATATTTAGTATTTTTAATTTGTGTGCCTAGATGGAGCGCAAGCATACTGGTTTGCCTAATGTAATTTTTTAGCATCAGGTGTGCAAATGGTGGTGGCATTTTTTTCTAGTTGTGTGTGTGTGAGTCAGGTATTTTGCATGTCGGCAAGAAGGAACGTTTGCCAAGGTATTTCCTTTACAAGAGTTAATAATTATTGCTATAATTTATTAAAATCTATTGTGAGCTAATGAATGATAAACGGCCTTGAATATTCTTAGATGTAAAAACCAGATATAAATATACACAACTACCTACCTACTTAAAATGTGTACGGTTGTATAGTATAATGTACAGGGTGTTTTAAACCCACATTTTCGGATTTTTTTTTTTGTATTAAGTAAACCATACTTTCGTCTTGAAGGTTTTAAATTTTTAGGTGCAGTATTCTCATACGTGTGTAAAGGGCACTTGTACCAACGAAAATAAAATTTAAATTTTCAATACTAAACGAATTTTAACATTAAGATGTACCTATTTAACAAACCTAATTATTATGTATTTTTCACTAATTAGACTGTGGCTATCAGTTTCATAACAATAATAACAAAGCTTCTTTGTATTTCAAGTTTACTATAAGCAGTAGCTAAAGCTGTTGGTTATGTTTTGCTAAAAATATAAACCAAATTTATTTTCATTTGGGTAATTAGAAAGCAAATTTATTTTTTGCTGAAATTAAATTCAAATTTTTTGCTTAATAATATTGTGATACTGAAAATTTGTATGTCCTTAATGCCCTGCAAAACATGTAGAACTGAAAATTTGGCGAATTTAAAAGACCTCAGTTTAAAGAATCCTCAGTTTACTTAATGATAGTTTAGTTAGACTCCCTCCCGAAATATGAAGATATACTTAATCCTCGGGGAAGGCAAGAAGGTCGAAACTTTTGTCGGGGAAGCAATTGCAAACAAGGTTAAGATCTTTTCAAAGTACCTACATGTAACAAAGACTAAGTACAACTTTCCTCCTTGAAATTTTTTCCTGCTGTAAACATTAGATCTTTTTTGTTGACCTTTTACATGTCTGTGAAGTTGGCCCCCCAAATCCAAAATTTAGTAAAAGTTAATTGAGTTCATAGTTTTGACATAAAGAGTTCTAGAGTTCTTTTTACTTTTTATTAGGTAAAAAACGATAATTTAAAAATGGGGTCTCACTTCAGGCAGCCCCCCATTATTACCAAAACAAATGTTTTGTCACAGTGCCTAATAGTTCTGAAGGAATTCTATATTTCTTTATGATTTTCTAGACGAGAACGTAGAAAAGTTTTATTAGGTACCTAGGTCTTGTAATTTTTTGGAAGTGAAAAATTCAACAAGAAAATATCATGATAATTTATAAAACTGTAGAACCTCGTGTAGAACTATTGCTGCACTTTTGAACCAAATCTCTGGTTAAATACTATATTATGGGGAGAAGGAAGCAACTTCACACTTTTTCATAAATAATTAATCTAAGTACTTAAATTGTAGATATACAAAAAAGATGATGCTAATCCTAGAGAACTTTAGAACTATTGCAGCCGAGATTGCAGCATTAACGGGAACCTATAAGTTTTAAACCAAAACTTCACATGTTAAAAAGTAAAAAATTTAAGTTGCAAACAAAAAAAAACACAATGCTAAATCTATAGATCTGTAGAACTATTGCGGCATAAACGGGAACTCATGAGTTTTGAACCAGAACTCTTGTTAAATGCTATATTTCATGGGGCACTTTTTCCAAGTAAAAAAATTAGTAAATATAGTATTTAACAAGAGTTCTGGTTCAAAACTTGTGTTCCCATCAGTGCTGCAAGTGGTTCATAGATCTATAGAATTAGCATGATATTTTGTTGTTTACAACTAAATTTTTTACTTGGGAAAATTTTATCAGTTGGTCCCCATGAAATATAGGTAGTATTTAACAGAGCTCACGAGTTCTGGTTTAAAACTCGTGAGCTCTCGTTAGTGCTACATTAGTTCTATAGATCTATCAAATTAGCATGATATTTTGTTTACAAATTACATTTTTTTGAAAAAAATTATCATTATTTAATAAGAGTTCTGGTTCAAAAATTATAAGCTCCCGTTAGTACTGCAGTATTTCTACGGTGATCTATAGAATTACCTAGCATGATATTTTATTGTTTACAACTTAAGTTTTTTACTTTTTAAAAAGTGTGAAGTTGGCCCCTCGTAAAATATAGTACAAGAGTTGTGGTTCAAGAATCATAAGTTCATCTTAGTGCTGCAATAGTTCTACAGATCTGTCGAATTAGCATGATGATATTTTTTTGTTTACAGCTTAAATTTTTTTACTTGCGAAAAATTCATCAGTTTGCCCCCACGAAATATAATATTTAACAAGAGTTCTGGTTTAATACTCATGAGTTCCCGTTAGTACGATAATTCCCAATAATTTGTTGTTTACAACTTACATGTTTTATTTTGGAAAAATTTATCAGTTGGCCCTCATGAAATATAATAGGATTTAACAGAGGTTCTGGTTCAAAAATCATAAATTCCGGTTAGTGCTGCAATAGTTCTATAGATCTATAGAATTAGCATGCTGTTTTTTTGTTTGCAACTTAAGTTTTTTACTTCGAAAATAGTGTGAAGTTGGCCCTTCATGAATATAGTAAGTATTTAACAAGAGTTCTTGTTCAAAAATCATGAGTTCCCGTTAATGCTGCAATAATTCTACAGTTCTGTAGAATTGGCATGATATTTTTGTGTACAATTTAAACTTTTTACTTTTGAGAAAGCGTGAAGTTGGTGAAATATAGTATTTAATGAGAGTTCTGGTTTAAAACTAATTAGTTTCTGTAAGTGTTTCAGTAGTTCTGCAGATCTATGGAAGTAACATGATATTTTGTTGTATACAACTTATTTTTTTTACTTCTGAACAAGTGTGAGATTCCCCATGAAATATGGTTATTAATAAGGGTTCTGGTTTAAAAGTTATTTAGTGCTGCAATAGTTAGTTCTACAGTTCTACAGAATATTATCACATTTTGTGGTTGAATTTTTTACTTCCCAAAAAGTCCAAGATAGAATATTTTTTTCTAATATGAGTTCTGGCCTAAAAAATCATAAAGAACGTAGAACTCCTTCAGACCTACTAATCAGTGTAGCCAAACTTTTATTTTGGCTATAATGGGGGACTGTGTGGAGTTATCCCCCCACTTTTAAAGTATAGTTTTTACCTGTACGAATATTAACGGAACTATTAGTATAAAGTAAAAATAACTAGAACTCTTTATATAAAACTATTAATTTTTGATAAATTTTAAATTTGTGGGGCCAACTTCCCAGACATGTTTACAACAACCAATCTCCGTCGCCCCAACGAAACCCCTCCTCGAATTTTTTTTACTACGGCACTGATAAGACGTCGATTTTTTTATTATGTACGTTTGGTTATAACATGTGAAAAAATATCCTCAAATTACCTATTATTGTCAAGGCAATAAAAAGTAAGTAAATTGGACTAATGTTCAGAAGCTAGAAATGAAATTTTATTTTTACAATTTCTGAGGAGTTTTTCTTTTAAGTGCCAAAGTTTTACGCTATATATTTGTGCTAGATTTTTTTATACACACATCTGGATACAATAGAAACAATATTGAGTTCTCTAAAAGTACTAGTTTATTTGGCAATTTTAAAGGAAAATGACACTTTCAAGATATTTGTGAAGTAACATGTTACAAGAACAATAAGAAGAAGAAAGCAAATAGCTGAAAAGTATACTATATGTATGTATCAGATCCATCCAAATTTTTCATTATTTCATTAATAAGGTGTACCCGAGGGTGTACCTAAAAGAAAAGAAAAAAGAAAAAGTTTAAAAGAAATCTTGGCATGTGTTTAGTTTTTTTAACAACACTGAATTTATCAGTTTACCAAGAGCGATGGCTATGTGTGAAAGTAAATTTAATCTGATGAATTTTTTTTATATAAATTTCAATTGGGTTTGCATGGCGTTAACAGCCCTCATGTCGTCATTAATATAATATTTTTTTCTTATACTTTAATGTAAGGAATCGCCGTCCGAAGTATCCGACGTGAATTGATTTAGCCCTGTATAAACAAACAGTTTTGGCTGACACAAAAATCTTTCTGCTTGAAAAAGAATACAACCTCGAGAATATTGTTTCCAAATTCTTATGTAAGAATAATTTCGCGATTGATGATCGATTGAAGGTTATACATATAAAAAACCCGTCGTTCTATTTTTAACAACAATAATACTTACTTAATTTGCACGTTATGGAATGATTAGGTAAAAACGGTTAAATAAGGTTAAATCTATGCAGTATAGCAAATAAACCTGTTTAATAATTAAAAGGTAGGTAACCTTTTTTTGGCGGGCTGTCTTTTTACCGCCATGCGCCGGTCCAGTAGTGTTTTGAAATTTGACTAACATAATATAACATCGATCAGCTGGTATAGTAACTCCGGAAATTTCTCAATTTTGAGGTGAGCAATATATAATTAGCGTACAGATTTGTGTTTATTGTCTGATTTTGACGTTCTGTCGTTTGTATTTTGTAAAATTATCTTCATACATATTTTAAGTTTGGACTTTTTGATGTTTCCCCAATGGCATACAAATTTTTGGTAATTTGCAAAAGTGTGGTTTAGAAATTTTTACCAAATTACCGCAGTATTAAGTACCTAATGGCCGAGTTAATGACCTGTCATTTGCCAATAAGCTTGTGAGATTACTAAAGATCAGACTATTACTAAGGTACTTATTCCTAGCGATTTTTACCTTTAACAGATTTTAACTCACGTCTGAGACAAGAACAACATTTTTTTAATAAAGCCTCTCAAATTTTAATACTGCTACTAACCTCAGGTATATTTTTAAATACTGTTGCTATACTAATGGGTTTTAAAAGATGAACAAGATGTTGGATGTAAAATTCTAAGAAGTTTCAATAGGTACGTTTGATACTTGGTATTGGTCCGGCAACCGAGGACGAGTAAGTAGGTAAAATTAATATAAATCGGTAGAATAATATATTAATTAACGAAAATACCGTACGCCTTTAGAAGAAAAAAAAAAAGAATTTGGTTATCTAAAATTAAAATGACCTAATTTTACTGTTTACTTTAATAATTACGCTTTAATTATACGTTTATTGAAGTTGTCCCTACCCACTTTCTCATTGGTCGTGGTCTTCTAAAAAGAGAGACTGTTAGGTTGTGTGTTATTATTTAACTAATTTAAAAAAATATATTTTCTTTTGATGAACTTCTGTTAATTCCAAAGGTTGATATCAAAATATAATCCTAAAAAACTTACAAATTTTAAGATATTATTAATAAATGGTATAATATGTGCACTACATTTATATGCCAATCATTAGAGCAAAAAAAAGTCATATATTGCAAAAAAGACTGGTAGAAAACCACCTATGCCATCATTTAGAAGATAGTCCGTAGATGGATTCTGATGTGTTTTCGACTAGCAACTCTCATTAATTAATTTGTTATTAACAATTTAGTGCAAAAAAACGCTTTTCTTTTGGTTTTTTGCTTATAAAACGAAAACTATTCGAACAATTTCAATTCCGTAAATGGAAAAGTTGTAGAGAATTAAATTACGAAGAAAATGAGAGGTGGAGCGATCCGATCGGTTGATTAGAACCGAAGAAAATCCGGAAAAAGCGGAAAATTCAGCTTTATTTTCAAAAATTCAAAACGTTTCCATTTATGAAGATTAAGAGCTGCAATTTGGCACAGAAGTAGATAATTATATCAACTTTAAGTGTGCGCAAGGCAGGTACTGTCGGACTATTAGTTTTTGCGCAAGTGCAATTTCAATTTTTTTATGCATTTTTTTGCCGGGAGCCTGCTTGCGTTAAAAATGGTCCTATTTTAATTCTAATACCGGTTTTCAAAACTAGAAGTATAAAACGTATATCCCAAGTTTTCATTAAAATACAGCGAAATGGATGAAACATGCACTTGAACATCGGTGTAAATGGTCTTGGGCACGCGAGCGAGCGAGTGGTGGGGGAAGGAGGGGAAGCGTACATAATATAGACATACAGGCGCGTCGTGCGAAGCATCGCATCTTTTCACTGGATTTTCTCAGCGACTGCTGTACCTTTTTGGAAGATTCTTTGTTTGATTTAGGGATTACTGAATACGAGGAATCTGATCCTCTATTCAGATTCCGCGAATAATTCAAGATAAAGCTGCTATTCCACCTTCTTGAGTAACATTCTTATATTTCTATTCTATAAATAAACGAGCAGGAAGGTTGTTAATTTAAACACATAAACATATATTTTTTTCCGTGACAGGAAAAACGTTTCACATTTTATCTCTGTTGACAGGTAACAAAATGTCACTTTTTATGACATTATACTTTTTTCCCCGGGAAAAAGTGAGTACTTTTTTCCCGGATATATATACACATAAGTAGAGGTAGATATTTAAATTTAGAATATTTTATTATACAAAAGTTACATTTCCTTTCAGACATTTTTCAACTGTATATTATTCAAAATAACTACTATAAACAACCACTAAGTTTGCAATTTTTAAATCAAATCACAGAATTAAAATGACAGATGTTTGATTACTTTATAGGTTTCCTTAGCAACGCAGGTCTAATTGTCGCTATAAGTACAACAGCCTACCAGTTTAAACATTCAAATTTCGCATCGATAATTTTCTGACTTTAAGATATTGTAATAATAGGTTTTTTCCTCGGTTTTTTTCAATAATAAATCGTCGTTTTTCCCGTCGCAGAAAAACATAGTGTATTATACACGGGAAAAATATTAGATTTTAGCTCCCGGTTTTTTGTCTCCCTCCGCTTCGCGTCGAGAGACAACACAACCTCGAGCTAAAATTTAATACTTTTTTCCCCTTGTAGAATAAATAACAATTTTTTTCACAAAAGTGTTTTATTAATATGATTACAAATGGAAGATAAACAACATGAACATATTATTGCGCCGAATACATTAGTATAAAATTCGCCCTCTTTTCGGAAGGTCCGCATAGTTTATTTCATTTTCTTCGATCAGCTCGCTATCTATTAAACTATCAAAGTCAGAATCATCGTCGGATGCAGATTGATCAATCAGATCGAAAAGTACAACTCACAGCTCCGAACGCTCTGTAGCATCTAACCGTTGGCGTCGCTTTCTCTTCTAATCGTTTGAATCCCAAGGCAACAGCTGTACCCATACCACTGAACAATAGAAGAGAGAGGGAGGGGGCGCATTAGATGGTTACACAGCTATTCAAAATTTAAGCGTGCTATATATATATATATATATATATATATATATATATATATATATATATATATATATATATATATATATATATATATATATATATATATATGTCTCGTCTCGTCTAATCCTTAGACCACTCCGAAATCCGGAATAGTAGCTTTATCTTGAATTATTCGTGGAATCTGAATAGAGAATCAGAGTCCTCGTATTCAGTAACCCCAAAATTAAAAAAAGAATCTTCCAAAAAGCTGCAGTAGTCGCTGAGAAAAGCCAATGAAAAGATGCGACGCTTCGCACGGCCCGCCTGTATGTCTATACATGTACGCTTCCCCTCCTTCCCCCACCACTCGCTCGCTCGCGCGCCCAAGGCCATTTACACCGATGTTCAATTGCATGTTTCATCCATTTCGCTGTATTTTAATGAAAACTTGGGATATACGTTTTATAGTATTTTACTTCTAGTTTTGAAAACCGGTATTAGAATTAAAATAGGACCATTTTTAACGGAAGCAGGCTCCCGGCAAAAAAATGCATAAAAAATTGAAATTGCACTTGCGCAAAAACTAATAGTCCGACAGCACCTGCCTTGCGCACATTTAAAGTTGATATGTGCCAAATTGCAGCTCTTAATCTTCATAAATGGAAAAGTTATGAATTTTTGAAAATAAAGCTGAATTTTCCGCTTTTTCCGAATTTTCTTCGGTTCTAATCAACCGATCGGATCGCTCCACCTCTCATTTTCTTCGTAATTTAACTCTCTACAACTTTTCCATTTACGGAATTGAAATTCTTCGAATAGTTTTCGTTTTATAAGCAAAAAACAAAAAAAAAAGCGTTTTTTGCACTAAATTGTTAATAACAAATTAATTAATGAGAGTTGCTAGTCGAAAACACATCAGAATATATCTACGGAGTGTCTTTCAAATGATGGCACAGGTGGCTTTCTACTAGTCTTTTTTTCACACAAAAAGCTCTAATGATTGGCCTATTAGGCTATTGATTAATAGCATCTTAGCAAGTTTTTGGGATTACCTATATTGCTTTGCATATTAACCGCTAGAACACACTAAAGTTTATAACAAAAAAATGTATTTTTACAAGCTTTTATTTAACTTCACCTGTTGGTTAGTTTGTTAGTATGTTTAGGTCAATATATATTGAAATCAAAATTTCGACCAGTTCTAATTAAGCTAGAGCTTTGAAATTCTGCACACATGTATAATTCCGGTTACAATGCAATATGGTATATTGTTCTAAATCCAATATGGCAGACGCCAAAATATGGACGATTACCGTTTTCTTTACAATCCCCTTGACATGAGTGTCCAATGAAAGGATTTGACGAGTAGAATAAGCTATGTGACGTCATTGTAAACCCAATATGGCGGACGCTACAAGATGGCGGATTACCTTTTTTTCACAACCCCCTTCACACGGGTGTCAAATGAAAGGGTTTGGCGAGTAGAATACGATAAGCTATGCGACGTCATTCTAAACCCAATATGGCGGACGTCACAAGATAACGGATTACCTTTTTTTTTCACAACTTTCTTGACATGGGTATCAAATCAAGAGGTTTGACGAGTAGAATACGATACGCTATGCGACGTCATTCTAAACCCAATATGGTGGACGCCACAAGATGACAGATTACCGTTTTCTTCACAATCCTTTTGATATGGGTATCAAATGAAAGGGTTTGACGAGTAGAATACGATAAGGCTATGTGACGTCATTCTAAACCCAGTATGGCGGACGCCACAGGGTGGCGGATTACCTTTTTGTTTACTATCCCCTTGATATGGGTATAAAATGAAAGGGTCTGACGAGTAGAATACAGTAAGCTATGTCACGTAATTCTAAACCCAAAATGACGAATTACATTTTTCGTTACAATTCCGTTGATATGGGTAGCAAATGAAAGGGTTTGACGAGTAGAATATGATGAGCTATATAACGTCATTCTAAATCCAATATGGCGGATACCACAAGATGACGGATTATCTTTTTCTTTACAATCCCCTTGATATGGGTATCAAATGAAGGGGTTTACGTTGCCCCAAGCCGGGTCAAATCTTTAGATGGCTATTTCTTTTAAGAGCTAGATAGCTCGAAGCTAACAGGTAAAAGGCCTTGTAATAATCCATTATCAGAAATGCATAGGTTAAGATGTAACTAAAAATTTGAAAATAAAATCTTGTGTAAAAATACGTTCTAAAAAATTTATTGTCTTGTGTCATTGTGCGAAAAGTTCAAACATGGATTTATTTTGTTTGGCATAAATTGTAAGTACCTAAGTATGTACCTTTTTCTTTTCTATTCACACTACAAGCTTTTAAGATAATACATTTAACATAATATATTATATCTGTTTCAGTGATAACATTGATACTACTTTTATTAGGATCCACCCACGCGAGCTACGTCCACTTATAAATATCATTCAACATTGTGCTCCAATGAAAAAACCATACTTATTTTTTTCGTTTTAGTAGATCTAAATAATAAAAGCCTGTTTTTAAAAAGTATTTTTTACACAAGATTTTATTTAAATTTAGTTCAAGAATAAAAATAGTATCTCTCTTTTCACAAGACTTCGACCTTAATGTTTAAGACAAAAGACAAGACTGCGTGTGTTATATAGAGCCTGTTTTTAAGTACATTCAAAACGTTTAGAAAGAAAGATTATACCAGTGATTGTCTGTCTAATAAAAATTCAATTAGATGGTAGGCTTGCGAGTTAATATGCATGTGATGTCTAAATTTCCTGTGTGCTTTTATTTACATATAGATAGGAATACGACGCGACATCCAAATAGCTTATATTCGTGCTGTTGTAAATGGTGTATGCTAAGGTGTACAATGCGTTTTTTTCTTAATTTCAAATTCTGGCATTGGTTAAAATAAGTGTGGGTTTGTAGATGAATTTATTCATGTTTAAAAGAAACCAACATATTGGATCCCGTACTGTAATTAAAAAACGCATTGTTAAACCAGGCAATCAGGCCATGAAGATCCAATTTAAAAATTGGGTCAAATATATTGCCCATATGCACGTACATAAAATGGAAATATTTTATATCGAAACTCAAAACACCGATTTGTTTATTATCAGATCAGTGATCTACTAGGCGGTAGTAGCGACTGAAATATAAGTTTGGAAAATATATTTTTAATGACTGTTAAAGTTTCTATACAAAAATATCTTTTGGGATCTTAAATAACTGTTTTAAATAGTTTACTAGGTATTCAAATTGTGGTGTACCTGTATATCCTCAAATTTCAGTAATTAAAAATGTATTTGTTTCGATTTTGCAAGATAACGTGAATTAAAAAACATGACATATGTAGGGGAGACTGGCCTAAAACGGCATACTACTTTTTGTAGGCGTTATATATATTTTATTTAAAACTTTTAATCGACGACTAAAAGAGCTTTAGAATTTACAATGATAATACTTTTAACCGGTAAAAAAAGAATTTTAATTTAAACAAAGTTTTTTTCACAAACACGAAATTAGTAAAAAGTAACATTAATCATTTTACCCCTTACTACTACGGGCAAAATGGCATACCTATATAAAAACATATGTAAATAAAACAAATTTTAATTTACATTGTTTTTTTTTTGCTAACAACCAAAAAAGACCCTAAAACTAACTAATAATTTAAAAAAAACTTAAGAAAGCATTCTTATAATAAAAAATAATGCCATCTTGAATACAAACAGGGCAAAATAGCATACATAAAATAAAAAAAAAACTTCTTAAAAAGGTATGTTTAATCACAAGCATAACAAATGTAAGTTTTTGTCTTAGGACTTTTTACTGACTATTAAAATAGTTTGCTATTAAAAAGTTTAAATATACTGATAACGTCTAAATCGGCATACTATGCCATTTTACCCCAGACTCGTGTATGCCATTTTATACCGATGGACATATTAGAACAAATCCAGCTGATGGATAGCTTTAAACAATGTTTTTAATTGTTATGTATATCAAAACATGATTATAGGAGTTTGTATTTAATGACTTACCTATTAATCTTTACGAAAAACTATTCACAAAATATATATTCATAAATTACTGTAAGGTAAATAAAAACTAGCACCATTGTCAGACCGGGCACTCGACAATTTCATCGGAACTAATATATTTTCGACGTTACCAAGCTTGTGGATTTTTGTTAATGTTATTTTGCAGAATTAGGCTGACATGACTTCTTTAAAAACCAGTGGTTAACTAAAAGTTTTCCCTCCGGCACCGCCATTGTACTTTACACGATTGATTTTGACTCTACCCTGTACAAACAGTTGGTTTTATAACCGTACGTTACAGAATTTCTAATCTTAGCAGATGTTGAACTGTGCGTATTAATTTAGAGTTATTATCTAATGAAATAATGAAAACAATAGAACCATTCAACATTGAATGTAAAATCAGACTCTTCGTGACACATACTATAAACTAAGTTCCCATAAACTTAATTTAAATCCTATCCAAATGATCGATATAATCGGTTAACGCTGACAACTTATTGTGATAGATAACATCACTATTTATAATAAAATTTTCCTTTTAATCGGTCTATAAGTAATTTGGTATATAGCCTATGGCTAGTGATTGAAGTTTTATGTAAGACAAAGTTTACTAGAAGAATATAATGAGAAATTGCGTTGAAATCGTTGATTTAGGTTTCGAGTATCAAAAAACATTCTGTATAACAAACGTATTTTTTTGTTATAATCGGGCCGTTTTATCTTTGCAACTTTTTTAAACATCTTTTTTGACTTCCTGTCCACTGTTTAATAAATTTTGGCGACCTCACTGACTACTACATTAAAAAAAATCCATACCATAATTATTTTATTAACTATATTGTTATTATTTTATTAACTAATTGAATAATATCATGATTAAAAATTAATATTTTTGATATTTTTCATGCAGGCCTGAAATGATTACAAAAAGAAACGAATCGATTCCTGAATATAATTACTTGGTTAAAAAAGTAATCAGTTACTTATTACTGATTACAAGTATAGATGAAAGATAAACTTTATTACAAGTAAGGATTGTAATCAATTCCCGATTACTTATGTAATCGTAAAGTAACCAGTATAATTTTTTTAATAGTTTTTTAAGCGGTAAGAATATTTTTTTCTTTTCGGCTCAGGTATATAAATTTCTTACGTACCTATGTAGTATCATTTTAATTTTTTTAATATAATTGTATTTTTGGTTTCAAATATCATATTAATTCTGCTTTTCGTTTGACCAAACAATTGTAATCATGTATACATACATTATTACAATTGTTTGGTCAAGCGAAAAGCAGAATTAATATGATATTTGAAACCAAAAATACAATTATATTAAAAAAATTAAAATGATACTACATAGGTACTTAAGTAATTTATATACCTGAGCCGAAAAGAAAAAATATTCTTACCGCTTAAAAAACTATTAAAAAAATTGGAAAACTATTTGCTTTCATTTTATGACCAATTTGTGAATGACTGGTTCAAAGAAAATTAATGTAAGATATTTATAGACACCCTATATTCCCACCAACAAGTCTCACCCACCCAATCAAAAAGTATATTATTTTTATTATACTTAGAGGCTCGTGAAAATGAGTGAAAGTATATCATTTCACTTAGAAATTTTAAAACAAGCACCAATTTTTGAAATAATAGAAATGTAAAGCATGAACCTTTTGCTTTACCCTCTAACATCACGGTTTTTTTATCGTGGTACAGCCCACGAATGCCTAATTTTTTTATGGAACAGCACCGGAATCGAACTATGTGCGGTTTGTCAGGTGTATTAATATACATATTTTATACTGTTCAAATTTAAATCCTTATAAAATGTCCGATTTAAAAATCATTCTAGTTTCGACTGATCATTAAGACAACAGAGCCTTCAAAAATCAGGGGTCAACAGGAAATAATCCTTTTGTAAGGCAATAAATATGCAAGCAAATAAGAATCGTAATTCCTCGTTGTAATCATGATTACTTCAGGAATGGCAACCCTTTCAATTCCTTCAGGTAATTATGATTACAATAAGGAATGTCTGTCATGTTTTATGTTTTTTCAGTCTTGCCGATTTACGCTTTCGCAAGTTTATGAGCATGAAACGACTTATAACTTAAAATCTTTAAGAAGAAAGTTACATACTTATAGAGGCTTGACTTTAATCCAAAATAAATTAATAGAAATTAATAAGTTTTTTGTTAATTTTTTTAGTGACTTTGCATCTTTTATTGTTAAGCGATAACATGGTCATGCATGGGTCATGAACATGATTTAATTTAAAGCCAATTAAATTTTAAAAAATTACAAGGCAAATGTTTTGAGAAAGCTCTTTTATACTGTAAATTTGATTTAAAAAGTTATTTAAACCAAATAAGGAATGTGTTGTTATCAGTTATCGTTATGGAATAATAATTTGCACTATAAACGTATAGAAATTTTAAATGTTACCAATTTATTTTTTGAAGTTTTAAAAGCTGATCCAAAATTTTTATCTTATTAAATATTTCTTTTATTGTCATTTAGTGCTGTTAGTTTATCTCGTGTTATAGGTTTCCCCCTTTTTTAGGTTATAAACTAACATTAATTAAAATAATTACTCTCGTTATCAGTAAGCTCTTGAGCTTGGGTTTACCTTTAAACAAAATAAAATATAAATTATCCTGTCCTCGTGCGACTGGTAAAACTAAACGTGCCAAACAGCTTTGCTCTCGGTCCAATTTTTAAAAAAACTCCCGCTTGATCGCTTTAATTTCAGAAAATGTTTTTTTTTTTCGAAAATAAAAGAGAGTAACATCCGCATATCAACATTTGCATAATATAAGATTTTAATTTCTGGTTCCCATGCATTCGTTTCTCGTAACTTTATACCATTCACATCAACAAGACCCAACCTCCATCCGACTAAATATTTATATCCTTTTATATCATCCATCTTGCTCCCGATCTTTCAGTTTTTTTTTCATAGTACTTGACAGCCGTAATAATGACATTGTTATTGATTATGTACTTTCCTTTCGTAGCAGGCCTCAATTTAATAAATAAGATATTACTATCTTGTTTTACTTATATTGTTGTACAGATTCCTCCATATTTCTAATTTATATACCAATTTCTAAATTCGGCAGTGGAAGAGTTCTTCCTATCCCTGGACGTACACAACAACCATCCACAAAAGTATAAAGGGAGTATTCTGTAGATACCACTATGCACTATTGTACACACAGTACCAAAATCCAAAATCCGATGAATATAGAAGGCACTTAAAATTGTAATGCCATCTAGCGGTACCATGTTTAGACAGCGTTTTATTTATAAATTACTAGTATTATAGGAGATAACGTAAGATAAGGATAAGGTAAAAAAACGTCCTCAAAGTATGCCGTGGAATCAATCACGCATGTCTTGAATTATTACTCCTGAAAGGTAACATACTAAACATACGGAAAAGGTATAGGAATGAAAAATAAAACTGTCAAGTTCTGAAGTTTTTATTTTTAAGAAAATTACATTATTGTCATTGCCACTGAATAATACTGAATTAAAAAAACATATACAACAAAGAACCTAAAAATTATAAATTTAAACTAAATGAGAGACGTGTCCACCCTCTACTTCCAAACATCTCATTCTTCTTTTTACATCATGAAAAACATTGGTGTGCACTTGGGGAGAGTTGTTAATCCCCTGAAATTTATTTGCAATTTGCAAAAAAAAGTCGTACGGTAAGATCGCGCGACTGGTGGCCACCTAGCTGGCAGATTACGACTAATGATTCGGTCTTCGAAAATTTCTTCCAAAAATTTTAAATTACCAAGAGTTACGTAACTTGGTGCTGAAAGGAGCCTTGTTGTATCTCTTCATCGTCTAATGTGTTTACAAAATTTTCCAACATTTCATTACGGTATCGCGCCGAATTGCGAGTCATTGCCACTGAATAATACTGAATTAAAAAAACATATACAACAAAGAACCTAAAAATTATAAATTTAAACTAAATGAGAGACGTGTCCACCCTCTACTTCCAAACATCTCATTCTTCTTTTTACAGCATGAAAAACATTGGTGTGCACTTGGGGAGAGTTGTTAATCCCCTGAAATTTATTTGCAATTTGCAAAAAAAAGTCGTACGGTAAGATCGCACGACTGGTGGCCACCTAGCTGGCCGATTACGACTAATGATTCGGTCTTCGAAAATTTCTTCCAAAAATTTTAAATTACCAAGAGTTACGTAAATTGGTGCTGAAAGGAACCTTGTTGTATCTCTTCATCGTCTAATGTGTTTACAAAATTTTCTAACATTTCATTACGGTATCGCGCCGAATTGCGAGTCCCTTAAAAAAATCGGTCCAATTAACCTTCTTTTTGATATGGCCGCTCACACGCCAACTTTCTGTGACTGGAGAGGCTTCTCTATAAAGAAATGTGGATTTTCAGAACTCCACATTCTCATTTATTGAGAATTTACAAACCCAGAGAGGTAAAATCATGCCTCGTCAGTAATTTTTTTTTTCAAATACGTTTTCATTTCTGTGAAAATTACCCATAAACCACTCTAAAAATTGCATTCGCTGCGGCTTGTCGTTTGGTAACAATTCTTGGACTGAGCTCAGACGATAAGCGTGTATATGCAGGTCACATTTCAGGATTATATTGCAGGTTCCGTAGGATACATTTACTTGCTGGCTTAAACGCCGAACAGGGGTTTGTAGGTGTTCATTAACAATTTACCTTAATTCTTCTACCTGGATGGTAGTGCAGTGCGAACTGTGGGTTTCCCACGGCCTTCCTTTCTAGTCACACTTCCTGTTTCTCTAAGCAAAGCCACAGATTTAGTCAAAACTTGGCGAAACTGGTCGTAATCCGTGACTATGTGGAAATTCTGTGGGAAAATTCTGAATAGCGTCCCGTATTGAATAAACCCACTGGCCATCAACCCTTCTACCATTTCTAAAGTAGCTTTCGATCATAAAAGCTTTTTGTGCTGCCGTGATTACCATTATTTAATTTTCTGAAAAATAAAAACTTCAGAACTTGACAGTTCTATTTTTCATTCACCTATACCTTTTACCTATGTTACCTTTAAATAGTAATAATTCAAGACACACGTGATTGATTCCACGCTTAGACGAGGAAAGCTGTCCTCGTCTAAGGTTCCACGGCACACTTTGGGGACGGGGATCTTACCTTATTTATTTCAAGAGCTTGGAGCACTTTTGAAGAAAACAGCTGTTTTCGTTTTTATAATTTTGCGAATTTTTCTTCTACGTTGTTAAAATGTAAAAAGTTTTATATTACAGGTAAATTTGTAGGTATAGAGAAGTTCTTAAGCCAGACTAATGGCCGCTCGTACCGTAGTCTGTTAAGCCGGCTTAGACCTTAGCCGCCCTTAGACTATGACATGCACTATCAGAGAATCAGAGGCATAAACTTTCACAGACAAAGCTAGGATCAAGTCTAAGCTAGCTTAACAGACTACTTCAGATTACACAAATTATCACAAGGTTTCCCTTCTTTGTGTTTTCATAAGTCTATAGACAGTATGTACAAGAAAGTAACTGCACTGTTTATATTTATCGAGATTTTTCTGCAATTTTGTAAAACTATTCAATAAAAATAAGCTTGTATGATAGATAACAACTTAACTCACCATACAATCTGCAACAAAACATCGTACAAGGCATAAAAATTCTCATAAACCTAATTTAGAATTGATCAAGATAATAGTATGATCGCTAACCGCTGACAACTCATTACGGAAGATAATACCAAGAGTAATTTATTGTTGACGTTTGTAGGTAGTTGGTACAAGAGAATATTTTCTACGTACGGAAGTTAGGTTTAGGATAAAGCTATGTTTGAAATGAATTTCTCTATAAAAAAATTCAGACTAGAAAGTAGATAATCTTTAAATTGCCCCGCCTTGGATTTAAAAATTATTAGTGACCATTTTGTGCCAAATTAATGTCAGAATGGATGTATATTTTATTTTGACCTCAATTGGGACTGATTTATTTTAATAACAATGTGATTGATATTGAATGCGGTAAGATAAAAATGGCAATAATTCTTTAAGTCTTAAGTGAAATCAAATAAAAGATTTGAAAGTCTGTGTACGGGATTAAATATAATTTATTACCCCTTTTATTTCCAAACATTTGTTTAAATTTTATATTTATACCATAATGGAGATTAACTCTAATTGATAGATCAGAATTTTCTTTTTTGAACTGGAATCATTTTGGGTAATTTGAACTCATTTTAAGCGGCATTGAAAAAGATGACAGTCTTAAATGGAATAAGGCATATGCACATATTTTTTTTATTGCATGAATCATTTAAGGAAGTCATTACAAACCCAAAACAAATATTTTGAGGAAAATTACTAGGATAATTTAGCTACAAAAAATGTTTACTTTTCGTTATAATTTAGTACAATTGAAAAAGCAGCCATTTGTCTTTAATGAAATAAGTGTCAATCTACATGTTAACGTAAAGCTTAACCCAAAGTCGAACAGGTTTGTTTTTCTCGGAAACAGCCAGAGGCGGAGCAATCGAATTTTCTGGGTTAATAGAGGAATAGTTCAACTAGCTTCGGTAAAAAATTCAATTATACAGAATGTTTCATTTCGGAGCTATTAAACAATTAAACGTCAAATTCGAAATTTCCGCGATTTCCCTTCAAATCGGGTACAGATCGCAAAAGTGAATTTAATCGACGTAAATTTTCGGAGGTTTTAGAGGACCCGGAGCTTCAGAACTCTATTGAAACTGGTGAGGATCGGAAAATGGCAAGTAATTCTTTTGAATTTTTTTAGGTCGAAAAATGCCGTTTGCAGAACCCTGTTTGGTACCTAATAACTCGAAAACAAAACGTCGGATCGAAAAACGGATTCATAAGTGAAACCTTAAAACCTGAAATAATTTCTTTTTGCAATACATGTACCCAAGCCTAAAATCACTGGAAAATGGATATATTTGGGAAAAGTGGAAATTTCGATTTTTGACATATTTCACGCTTTTTAATTTTTTGTGGACTCAAAATGGTTCAATTTAAAATTCCATATACGCCATCGGAAAGAGCTCGTCGAAATACATGATATCCATGTTTTTTAGTTTCTTCATTCTTTATAGGAAGGGGGCAATCGCCGATTAAATTTCGATTTTTTAATTTTTTTTGCCCTCGACATCGGTACATTTGAATCACTCTGTATTTTTTCCTGTCTATTTTTTTCCTAATTTTTCAACACTGCTTTATAACCACAATCACACCTTAAAATAAATACCGAATGGCTCATCCAGGAGCGTATTTAAGGGGTAAAAACCGAATTTTCTTGATTGCTTCCGACAAATCCTTATTTTTACCGGACATTATTCCACACTATTTGCCTTATTTAGTGATGCTTCTTGAGTTTATTTTGTCCTTTAATTATCTAAGAATACCTCCGACTAATTCAAATCGCTTATTTTTTCGTTAAAGCTATAAATAGGTTTATTTGCGTCGAGACATGCAAAATTTGAAATTTTTTGAATTTTCGAAGATTGCCATGAAAACAAAGATTATTGCAGTTTATTTACTCGCAATTATTGATCATCATTTTCTTAGACTCAAAAGTTAAGCAGCCAATACAAATAAGATGAGTAATTATAAGGCGCCTTTTTGGCATTTGATAAGAAACAAAACAATAATGATCATAACTAACATGAAAATCTGTCAATATAATACAAGTATATAGATATGTATAAATATCTAGTACGCCTATGAAATTTCTCATATTGAGCAAATTATTACTCTCCACCATTTAAAAATAGAGCAGACATAAATTTGATTTAGCCACCATTTTACCCTAAAAATCTGATTGTGTATATTTGTCAGACAATTTAATTCTTTTGTCAAATTTAATTGATTTTCAAACATTTTTACTAATTTGATATTGAATAATAGTGATAATATAGCTGTTTACAAGCAAATACCAAATAAAAATATAAATAGGCCTTTAATAACATTGCATAGCAGCGGCTGACAGCATGAGTGGATGAAGGTGATATGTTGCATTTCTTAGTTAACATTTTTTAACGAAGTTTTCTATGTACAATGTTTAGAACCTTTAAAAAAATCATGTTTTAAATCTTCAAGCGTGAATGAAAAATAGAACTGTCAAGTTCTGAAGTTTTTATTTTTAAGAAAATTAAATATGGTAGTCACGGCTGAACAAAAAGCTTTTATGATGAAAGTTACTTTAGAAATGGTAAAAGGGTTGATGGCCAGTGGGTTTATTCAACACGGGACGTCATTCAGGATTTTCAAACAGAATTTCCACACATAGTCACGGATTTCGGCCAGTTTCGCCAAGTTTTGACTAGATCTGTGGCTTTGCTTAGAGAAACAGGAAGTGTGAATAGAAAGGAAGACAGTGGGAGATCCAAAGTTCTCACTTCACAAAAAGTATAAGAATTGAGGCAAATTGTTAATGAAAACCCACAAACCCCTGGCACTTTCATCAAAAACGTTAACTAATGTGTCAGTTTCAGCGTTATTGGGGTTATTATTTTTTCTACTAGCGTGCGCAATTCACCGTTTTCCCGCACTCATTTTGTCTCTGAAAGACTAAGTTTCCCGCACCGTGCGGGAAAATTTTTCCCGCACCGTGCGGGAAAATTTTTCCCGCACTGAGTGCGGGAAAATATTTTTTAATGTTTTATATTGAAATAAAATTTTTCAATATCAGTCAAGCTATTCCAACGACTTCCAGTTGCATCTTAGAAACATCCACGTCCCTAGATATTGCACCGGGTCCCAGTAGCGTCCATGAAAGTTCAACACCTCTGTCTCTTCAAACTTCCACTATGCAGAATCAGTCAACTTCAACCTCTCTAGCTTCAGCAATTAATTTACACAGTGCATCCAATTGTACTTTTACGATAAATATATATAATAAGTAATAAGTAAACATTATATACCTGTTATTTTTTGTTTATTAAAAAATAATAAACTTTGTAAAAATGATGTTGGTTTTTTTAACGCTAGTAGAAAAAAATTTGATCCTAACTCATGCGGAAAGGCACTTTCCCGCACTCGACTGCTTACCCGAACTCCGCTTCGCGTCGTTCGGGTAACGGCAGTCGCTTGCGGGAAAGTGACTCTTTCCGCACTTGTTAGGATAATAACTATTACAGCTACTTTGCAATCCAATTACTCAATATGAACAGAAATAAATGTTGGGTGAATAGCAGTCCACAAATCCGTTCTGCGTGAGAGGTAATAATCAGCGCAGTTATATTGTTTGTTGATGATATATTGCAAGTAACAAAGCTGCCAGCGCTCCAACATAATATAAACCTGAATCCCCCACCTATAGTCGTCCTTTGCGTATGTGTGCCATTTTAATAAGAATGGGACTTATGGGAAGTAGGTTATCTATTTCTTTGTAGAGAGCTGTGGATAATACTGCACATGTAATGCATACATTGAATCATTGAAATACATGTAATTGTAAAATTAAAATTATTATATTTTTAAATCTTTGCCTTAATACAGTTTGTAATACCACTCAGTGATGCGCAATAAGTGATTAACCATTTTTGACCTTAATAATCCATTAACGGAATAAAAACACCAAGCCGCGGTGCAATTCAAAAACCAAAACGCCATAAATATAACGACGAATGAAATATTCAGTAAGATCAACACTAGTTGACAGCGAACAGATGTTGGCGAGAACCAAAGATTTATTGTTGGTTACGCAATATTCTTAGAAATTAGTTATTGTTTTAGGATTAACAACTCTTTACAACAACCGATAGTCAGAAAGCCTATATTTTTATAATAAAAAATACACATCAGTTTTACGTTAAAAAAATCGCAGAAAGTTATTAATTTTTATTTTAAGAAAATGCCTCCAAAAGATTTGGGTAGTGCACAACTAAAATGTATTATCTAGTCTTGGAAAACTATAATGTCCGAGGCGAATCGTATCGCAGGACGAATTGGATCGAAATAGCGAGTCACTTTTTATTTAGATAGTAAACTTATAAAGGTAACAGAAGTAAAGTTTTGGCGCTAAAATGGAATCTTACGACAAATTATATAATAAGAAATATTGACGATTTTATTAGATTTTGTGCTTGTAACCAGTAAACAAGTTGATTTCTAATCGATAAAAGTTTTATCAGCCGAGACCTAGAGTAGTTGGGGACTCTCGACCTGAATATGAACGAATGGATGAATAAATAGGTTGTGGGGCCTTTAATGTTCTCTCGGTTCTACAGTGTGTAGTTTAATGGTAACGGCGTGTTGATAGGCCGACTATGATTCGAAGACCCTTTTTGTTAAAAGAAAAAACGCCCCTTTGTGATATGTGCTTCACTAATTTATTTTTCCCTCAACATTCTTCGAACTAATGCATGAGTGAATCTTTCAGTTCCCTATTTCCATTCGAATTGGAGGAGAAATACCATAAAACTCGAGTCTCCGGACATTCAGGTATTCAGGATACGAGAAAACGGACCGTTTGGTAAAAATGGGATCAGCTAAAGATCCCAACGGGTTTTGGCCCATCATTGCTGGTTCAAGGGCTGTTGGTAATTGAGGATTAAAAGACTTACTTAAGCTTGTAAAATGTTCAAGCAGTCCAAGGACCACGCAGAAGATTCTAGCGTCACTCAGGAACTTCTTCCGTTTAGTAGAAAGTAGTTGGAACCGGTGACAATTCTGAATGCAAATGGTACCTAGAAGAGAACTAGAACTGAACCACATTTTTAGCCAGTGTCCGGGACTCAACAAGTTAAGAAATCAATATCTACATCTGAAGACATTAAGCAAGTAACTAACGAGGCTGTTAAAATTCGCAGAGGAAGGAGTGAACTTGTGCACTTGATCTATTGGGATATTTTGTTAACCCATTCTAGCTAAACAGTCTGCCTCTCCAATACAATAGGGAATACGCATATAACCCAAATAACTCTGAACTACATATATATTTTTTTTATATTCTCTACATAAATTAAATGCTCATGGCGGTTGCTGTTATCCATTTATTTTGGTCTTTATTAACAAAAAAAGGATTTAAAACTGCAAATTTTCGCGCGAATTTCGAAACTTGTAAAACGTGATCCCATTGGCTGTGTGGTAAAAACTGAACTTATGACTCAGTACATGGCGAATTCCAGTGTTGTAGAGTCATCGAAAACTCAATAAAAATGGCATTTAATGCGTAATTCATCCTATGAAATATCTCTGCACTTAAAGTAGAAGGTTCCTAAAATCTCATTCATGTATACTTTAAGCCGAAATCGGTCCAGGAACCTTTCAATTTTGCAACATTGCCATTTTTGACATATCATCTTAATAATTTGAAGTAAATAAACTGCAATTCTTTATTTTCATGGCAATCTTGGAAAATTCAAAAATTTTCAAATTTTATATGTCCCCGATGCAAATAAACCTTTTTATTTATATCTTTACCGAAAAATAAGCGATTTAAATTAGTGGGAGGTATTCTTAGATAATTAATGGATAAAATAAACCCAAAAAGAATCACTAAATAGGGTAAATAGTGTGGAATAATGTCTGTTAAAAATAGGATTTGTCGGAAAAAATCAAGAAAATCGATTTTTACCCCCAAAATACGCTCCTGGATGACCCATTCGGTATTCATTTTACAGTGTGATTATCCCTTTATAAGATAGTGTTGAAAAATTGGGGAAAAATAGATAGGAAAAAATACAGAGTGATTCAAATGTACCGGTGTCTAGGGCACAAAAAGTAAAAAAATCGAAATTTAATCGGCGATTGCTCCCTTCCTATAGAGAATGAAGAAATTAAAAAATATGGATAACACATACTTTGACGAGCTCTTTCCGATGACGTATATGGGATTTTAATTTGGACCACCACCCCACACATCCTCTTAAAAAAAATGGGCTGGTGAAATCCCAACGGATGTTTCCACCCTGAATGTGTGAGCCGATTCCCCAGTACACCCACGGTACATAGTACTTAGACCTCGGTATTCGTGGGCTGTCAGAAGATAAAAAAAAAATTGACCCCACAAAAAATTAAAAACCGCGAAATATTTGGGTCAAAAATGTAAATTTCCAGTTTTTCCGAATATTTCCATTTTCCAGTGGTTTTAGGTTTAGGTAAGTGTATTCCAAAAAAAGTATTTGAAATTTTAAAGTTTCCCTTGTAAATCCGTTTCTCGATCTGGCGTTTTGTTTTCGAGTTATTAGGTAGCAAAGAGGGGTCTGGAAATGACATTTTTCGACCTAAAAAAATTCACAAGAATTACTTGCCATTTTCTGATCCTCACCAGTTTCAGTGGAGTTCTGAAGCTCCGGGTCCCCTACAACCTCCGAAAATTTACATCCATTTAATTCACATTTGCGACCTGTACCCGATTTCAACGGAAATCGACTTTGACGTTTAATAGCTCCGAAACGAAACATCCTGTTTAACTGATTTTTTTACTGAAGCTAGTTGAACTATTCCTCTATCAACCCAAAAAATTCGATTTCTCTCCCTCTGACTGTTTTCCAGAAAATCAAACCTGTTCGACTTTAGGTTAAGCTTTACGTTAACATGTAGATTTTTGCTGATCTCCTGACGTCACTTTTCAAGGACAAATGTGGCTGCTTTTTAAATTGTAATATACCGAAAAGTAAACATTTTTTGTAGCTAAATTATCCTAGTAATTTTCTTCAAAATATTTTTTTTGGGTTTGTAATGACTTAATTAATAAAAAAAATATGGTCATATTCCTTATTGAAGATGTCATATGACAAATATCTGATTTTAATTCCAATATTGTCGCTTTGCTGTCCGAGGATTGTTACCATAGGGGAGCCGCTTTAATCCGAGCTCCAAAAAAAAACGAAGAGGTTCGAATAAACGGGATGTTCTGATTAAACAATACGTTGCTTTTTGGATCAGGAATTCATAATAAAACAAATAAATTAAATATCTTCTTGTTTTATTCAAAAAATATAGAACAAAAATTTCTCTCTCTTAATCAAATATGTATCAATGACCCTATGAATGCCTAACATACAACATATGCAATGCTCTTTGTTGAAGAAAATATGCATGTTGTACTTATTAAAAACCTAAGCAAACCCAATCAAACCCAATCAAATCCAGTGGTGGTGGAGCGTTCGGATTATCGCGATGATCGGATTAGGTAGGGTTCGGATTAACGCGGTTCCCCTGAAACGACTTCTATACATAGGTATTTTTGCCGTAAATTTTCTTTTCATTAATTAATTCATTAATAAATCTGAAATTCCATCAAAAAGTTCCCACGACACGGTCAGGCCCAAAAGTAATTAGTCAAACTGGACCACTATGAACGATAATTTTACGATTGGTTTTATACGCCCATAAAATATACATTCTCCTAGGTATTAAACATTAGTATATACAACCATCAAATAGAGAAAATGTTAATTAGCTATGACTATTCAGTTTGACTGTAAATATTAAGCTTTTTATGTATGAAAAGGCAGGGAAGACAAGCCTTCGCGCTTTCTCATGTTTTTGTTCTGGTGAAATTTCTTTTAACGGTAATTTGCTTGAATAATGGCGCATATATGACCAATCTTATGCTTTGTACGTTCCAGAAAGCTGACTTAAAGACTTCTTTCTTAGTTAAGTGGAAGTTTGCTACATCACGTGTATGAGGAATAATGAAATCGCAAAATTAACAGTAAAAATTGTTATAACCTGTTAGTCCACTTATCAGTCCACTTATCATAATTTAAACATGAATGGAATACATATTTAGTACGAGTAATTAAGTAAGGTGCCAAATAATTTTTACACTTTTACTTTTTTTCCTTTCGCTTGTGTTTTTGCTGCTTAAAATAAATATTTTTTTAAATGATAACCATCTCTTAAATAAGCATCAGCAAATATATGTGTTGGGTGTAGCTAAATTTCTACATGAACATAAAATAAGTGCCGTTTCACACACGACTCATGGTCAGTCCTGATGAGATCGGGTCATTATTTTAAATTATCCCTTTCATATGCAACGCGTACCATCAGTCCACCGATGAAAAACGTCGGGCTTCTTTCGAGCCCGTGCGTGTCCGTATCGTCATGATTGGTTGGAGTCATTGGTTAAACCTGGCGTTTCACATGCATGCGTTTTGTCAGTTGCGTTTTTGACGCGGTGTTGCTTTATGGATTATGTTATTTTTCCCGTTCTTCACGATTCGTTGAATATGGAAAATAGCGCACATTTTGGACGGTTTGACATCGAAATTTTAATTAGTGCCATTGAACAAAAATAAGTAATATGGGATATATCATCAGAGGTTACCAAAAATAGTGACCTGAAAGATGCAGTTTGGGCGGAGGTTGCTGATATCCTTATACAAGTAACTTGAAAAATTTGATTTAATCATCTCTTAACTATGAATATAGGGTGACAAAAATGCACCTTTTATGGGCCGTTCTAGACATAACGGATGTACCCAAATATTTCTGAACTTTTTCATTCTTCGCTGTAATGATCTTTTCCCGCACAACGTGACAACAATGCTTTCATCCGCGCTTTGCAAATACATTTTTAAAACTGATGAATCGTATCCATGTGAAAACAAAATAATCGACTGATGATCAGTTCATTTTTTTCGACCGACCATCAGGGCTGACAATCAGTTGTGTGTAAAACGGCTCTAAAACATTTATATGGATAAATTCCTACACAGACATTTGCGAGTTTTTACCCAAAATGTTAGATTCCTACACGAGACTATGGTCGGGTTTCTATAAACAATCATAAATTGGCTTATGCTTAGCACTAGTTTGTTCAGACTCTGAACAGTCAGTTCATTTGCATGGGTGAGAAATTTTTTGGTTGATTTATATTTATTCAAATACCCTACACAAATCTAAGCAAACCTGATTAACCTATTACATACTAAAAAAGGAACAGTTTCAGTTTTTGTCAATTTTAAAAATGTACGAGTATGTATTTGACAAAACAAAACACTTTACATTTATCCTCAGTGTTGCCCTCTTTGGGTGTATTTATCTGTTAGTTCGTCGCAAGAGCAGTAACGGCTCATTTTACAATTAGTACTGAAATGAACCTTTTTATAAACGAAAACCTCTATTCCTGGAAGGTCCATACCTGCATAAAACTGTTGTCAATCTGTATCTATCTCTATACCTACCTGACTGGTATTTTAAGGATTCGAAAAATGAAGACCAATGGTTTGATTATAAAAAATTTATAGCGATTTTGTTCTTATAAACTAAAATAGGGACGTCGTATTTGTTCTTGTTTAAGAATTAGAGACAATGTAGGTATTGCACAAAAGAAAAATGTCAGTTTATTTTTTTTTTTTTAAGAAAAGATACCCGAGTTGATAACAAAACAGTGTTAAAGGGTTGTGTTGAAAGGAAACTGTGAGTGGCTAGAGTAGAAAAATACGTAATAGAAAACTCTAATAAGAAAAGGCGGCCGCGCTCTTAGTTTACTAGGCCCCTGCTGTTTCTCAGTTTTGTCAAGGCTGCATTTGCCGAGCACACCCATTTATTGCCAACTTAATTTTATTTTAGTATAATTGTTTGCTTTATATTTCATTTGTACGAATATTTTCACAATATTAACCGTAAATTCATGCTCTATTGGTATTTTTAAACGTAGTAATAATTCAAGATATTTTATGATTTATTTTAGGAAAACAATATTTAAAAAGAATATGGAGGTCCTAGTGACAGAAAAAATGACACCATAATAGATCTTTTAAATATTAGTCTTCTGAATGAAATTATACACGTTGAAACTTTAAATAATTGACTGAAATTGGTTGCAGGTTATGAAGCTATACTTAATATACTCATAATGTTATTGTTAAAAATTTTAAAGGAATGTGTGAAGGCTGCGTGCACTTTTTAAGTATGAATGAAACAAAGCTTTTTATCAAGTGAAATTTTTTTTGCCCTTAATACAAAGCTTTGTTTCATTCAAAAATTTTAAAGCCGAAAAACCATGTCAAAATGAAATTGGCCACCATGGACGGTGTTGGAAAATGCTACCATAAAATGGATTTTCTATTTTAATTTAAAACAACACACCCACATTTCTACAATTGGGCACCTTACTAACGTGTTAGATTAGTCATTATTGTCTGCATTATTGTAGGCTTTTCCATACAACACAATAAAGGATTTTTTTAAAAGGAAACAAATGAAAATTTTTATGTTAGGCGGACCTGCAAAAAAGTATGCTGTAGCCACAGAATAAACGCCAAGTGAGAAGAGACTGTAGTTTTTTACTAGGCCCTCTCTGATCCTCAATTATTATGCCTAATAAGGGTTTGCTATTGTAGTCCATAGAACGTAAATCTCAAAGTCGACAACTTTTAACGTTTTGGCATGGTCATTATTTTTGCAGGTTAGCCGTATACCGTCCTGTTTATACTTATTTAGATAAATAACGGATAACAATTTTTGTACCTAAATACATTACCTGCCGGTGTAATTCTCACAATTTCACTGGATCCTTTACCCGTTTATTGACCATTTTGACCCGTAGACCACCGTATCTACGCCTGGCCAGATTAGGGCATTATAATTAACTGAGTTTGAAGTTGTTATGTCCGCATAATAAAATTTCGTGGCATACTACTGGGTTCATATACGGTCAGCCATTATTTCTTCGTCATGGTCACGGCAAAATCATGACGGAATTCATTGCAGACGTGCCACTAACTTTGCTATTTTAGTTGTGTGTTCAGGCATGTTCTTAATAATATATGTATTTAGAGTGTTGTATATTGAATGTAGACAAATATTGCCTAATCATGCCTAACGGACATGCCAGGACTAAATGGAATTATGCACACACATGTGAAGTTCGATGTAGGTTATTATTATTTAGAATCTCGGAAAATTTTACACGCGATTCTTTGGCCAAAAACAAAAAAAAAATCCTGTTAATGTAGATCCGAAAAAGCTTATGTTTCCGAGATAGGTACAGGGTGATGACATTTTATTTTTGTTTTTCGTATTAATTTTGCGCGTTTTAAACATAATTCATTTATTACGCCCACACAATAATTTATTTATTTAGTATACAATATCCAACAGGTTAACCCAATTATAGGATAAGGAAAAAGAAAACAAATTAACATAACATTAAAAAAACTAACACAGCTACCACAATCACAAATATTAGAAACAAATTTTCATGCGCTGACAAAGAAATAATGTATGGAATAGATTAGGTGAGCACACCCTTTTCCAACTGCGAGTAAGGTTATTGACATGCTCTTATGAAAATAGTAATAAGTATTTACATGCATATTATAGCGTAAAGTGAGCTGTATTTGCGATACCGATAATTTCGTGATAGTTTTAATTGTAATTATTGTGAATAGACCTATAGCTTTTAGAGCTTCAAATTTGTACGATACGATGCGTTGCTAAGGAATAGCGTCACATTATGCTAAGTTCCGGAGAGCTGCCAAATGTATGTTGTTTTTTTCTGAAAAAAATTAAACGTCTTCACGCGCCTGTTTTTTGTAATTTTGTCGGTAATCTGTGCACGAAACGTTAAAAAATAATCTGAAGGCAATATTAACCTAGGTAATTTGCATGGTATTAAATGATTTTATAGTATAGACCGTAGACTTTTGTAAAATCACGGTATAGTTTTTGTCTTTGTTAGGCAAGCCGCACATCAAAGAAACTTGAAACGCGAAACAGCAAAGCAAAAATTCAACTTTTTTTCGCAAATTACAAAATATTTTTTTTTCATTACTAAAACATTCCTAGTAGGAGTAGTAGGCTCACTATTAGAATCCCTGAACTTGGCATGGGTCCCGTAAGCAACAGAGTGCGCCGGCAAAGATCTCGCGCGCTCTGTGCTATATTACACGAACCATTTCGAGCACTTTTCGACCCCCCGTCTATCTTTGAGGCTAGTAGCACTACAGCACTGAATTTTTTCTGGGGTGTCAAGGTTACCAAAAAGAAGCAGTATTCCAAATTTCATACGTCTAGGTGGAATATTTTCCAAGATACGAGTGTCCAAAAATCACAATTTCGGGCACTCACTGACGCACTGACTGACTGATAGATCATCATAAATCTAGGGTATTTCCAATCGAACTAGAGCTTTGAAATTTGGAACATAGATAGTGTTTAATGTGATAATTACGAGAAAAATCAAAAATCAATAAAAATCCAACGCGGAAAATTCAACATATAAAATCCAGTCTGCCACGAAATAGGTAGGACTTCTGCTTTAGAAAACTATATGGGTATGTAATGTAGTAGTTATCACAATCGTCTGACACGCAGCCTCCAACAGCTCCCGGTTCCACCGGTTCTTCGTGTCGACGGGTGCATGGCACCAACGGACGACACGCACTTTTATTTTTGTTTATATACAATTATGTATATATATATATATATATATATATATATATATATATATATATATATATATATATATATATATATATATATATATATATATATACACATAATTGTAATCAGGCAAAGAGGAGAAAAAATAGCAATAATAAAAGTCTTTAAAAGTAAAGTCGTCTGACACGCGGATACGCGCTAAGGTCCCCGGTTCGATCCCGGGCGGAAACAATTTTTTTTTAAATTTCTGATTTACTTTCAAATACCTCTATTTTATGATAATCGCAACAAACAGAAATAGCAGGAATGCCTGCAACCTTATCAACAGAAAGCCATTATAAAAATTTTTGCTTGGAAAAATACCGTTCATGTGTATACACATATTATAAATAAATATCATTTGGTATCTCAACAGAAAGTTGTGAAATCCCACCAAAAACATACATGTAAAAAAACAGGCCAAGTTCTCGTCAGGACTGTGTATTTTGTTATCTCAAAAAAAATAACTCAAATGTAAAAATTATGCCAAGTTCCTTGCCTACGCGTTATTAGCAGTGTTTTGATAAGCACAGAAAAATATTGTGAGAACTGATAAATGTACAGACCAATCTTGGCAAGTTTTCAAGGGTCTCAATATTGCTCAGTTCTTTAATGAAAACTTGCCAAGTTTGGTCTGTAAATTTATCAGTTCACACAATATTTTTCTGTGCTTATCAAAACACTGCTAATAACGTGTAGGCAAGGAACTTGACATAATTTTTACATTTCAGTTATTTTTTCAGATAACAAAACACACAGTCCTGACAGAACTTGGCCTGATTTTTACATGTATGTTTTTGGTGGGATTAAAATTTCACCAGCCGCTACTGATGTGTTGTTATTATATAAAATATGTTTCATGTTTCGCGTTTCAAGTTTCTTTGATGTGCGGCCGGCCTTAGAGCTTAAATTTTTAAGGGAAATTTTAACGGTTTTCGAAAATCGCTGCATAGAGGTAAATATATTTGAGGAAACTCAACTTATAGAACAAACCTGTGTGAAAACGTAAGTGTTATTTGCTCATATATTTGAATTTAAATTTTTAGTTTTTATTAAGGTGTAGATTTAAGGCATCACGAAAATTCCTAATGTAAAGAAATTACCTTATCACTAACTTACCTATAACTTTTTAGTAAAGATGCCTACAGAAAAAGGAAACTTTTTCTGTAGCAGCATAGTAAAGTAGAATTTCTAGATGCAACAATAATTGTTGAGGAAAAAAGGTCCCAAACTTGAAAGACCATTTTTAGTCGCGCCTAAGTTAAAAATTAAGTCATTTTTCGTTTTACTTGAGTTTCTTGTTGCTAGTTGATCAAAAAATATGTGTAGCTTTAAAATAGTTCAGTTTTAGTTTGTTATCGATCCAAGTTTAGTTTTTGTTTGTTATTTATTCAAATACCTGTTTTGCAAACAAGGAAAAAGACATGTATTTACAAGAAAAGAAATATTTGTTTCAATACGATTTAATTTCATTTGTTCAATTGTTTTTTTTTATAAAAAACATTCGAATTTAAATTATCTATCACAAAATTACCATAGAGTTTTATCTTCATCTTTTTCTTAATGCTGTTTTTTTTACCAGAAAAGTTGCATAAATCTGAAATAAATTATATGAGAATGTGTTTTTAAGATGTGGTTCCTCTGGGATGAAAACTTTCCATAAACAAGAAGTTTTATGGAATATCAAAAACTATTGAAATTATGGCGAATATACGAGTACCTTAGTTTACTAAGAAAGGTATTGAGAGTTGCGTTGGGATATCCCATTGGATGGGGGATGTTTTATTGAAATAACTGTCATTTTATATAATTATAAAACCTATCTGCAGTGTGGTTGTGAATGTATTCCAAAATAGTTAGCCACTTTTCGATGAGTAATGGATTCTGTTATCATTTCGTCTATCAGTTCACTAATAGCTCTGTTCGTGGAGAAATCACAAACCGATCAGCGCCAATCAAGTTTCAGTTATTTGGTAACATGACAGTTTGCCAACTGGTTTCCAGTATTTTCATTTGCTCTGACTGGTTTGAGATTCTTGTGCGAACAGAGTTAATATGTTTTTAAAACGGGACTTCAGTCAGAAAATATTTGTTACTTGGTAAAACAGGAATATTTAAAAGCGCCCAATTTAAAAAATTGGTTTTTCTGACGGCTTTGACAGTACTTCGCGTAGTGTTGGGGCCACAGCTTAGGCCTCTTGGTCGAGAAACAGAATTCTGTATGTAACAACTTAAGAAAAGGATACCCGTATCCACTTTTAAAAATAAGATTATTTAGGCTAGAAGTTGATTTGTTATCAGAGTTGTGCCAGCCGTATTATATTTCCTATTGAGTGCGACACAGTCCTGTTAATATTTTGAAGTATTTATGGGTTATTTGGGATACCCTAAAGAGGCCTTTGTTTTAGAATTTACGAGTTAGTCTTGAATATACATTCGTATCATACGCTGGGTTTTATTTATTGAATGCGTTTATAAGTATCTATTTAATTTTGACGTCCCTGTATCTAACGGTGATAGTAAATAGGATTTACATCTCTAAGTATGTATACATATAGGGATAGTCTTGTATGTTCTTTTCATTTTTGTTCGCTGCATTGTTTTCTAAGTGTATTTTTTTATCTTTGATCAAACATATGAAAGTTCATGGATGTCTCATTCGGTTAACACAAGTTTATTTTTGTTTAGTAAAAAAATAATAACACGAGAGCTTTGTCAACAAATTGCTGGTCATTGGGTAAAAGCCTTTGTTTGGTTTGAATGAAGGTTTTGTTATAAACTTTTTATGGTATGAAAGTACAATTCAGAATTTAGTTAATCCGTTTTTATTCTCATATAATTATATCTTTATTGGTGTTCTAATAATACTAAAGTTTTTTGTTTAGGTCTGGACAATAAAAAAAGAATTGCCAGTGTTTCGGCAGATAATATGCCGATTAGATCAATTTATACGTTACGTTAACAATGTTTCATTTATTGTATAATTTATGGACTCTAAAGGCGGGAATACACCAAAATAGCAAGCAAGAGCGAGCAAGAGCAAATATTTGTTCGTGCTCGCTGATGTTTGCTTCTGCTATTTTTTCTTAAATCCAGATGTGTCACTACTGCAGCGAATTTGTTCGTGTTCGTTGATGATCCGTATGTTTTTTGAGTAAACCGATTAATTATGCCGAATCCAAGATGAGTTCTATGTGCAATGTTCTTTTTATTTTTAAAATACACATTTCTCGTATACCATAATACAGCTTTTTCTCGATAGACGTCAATGAACTTTAAAATTAATTCATTATTCCACTCCATTTTAAATTACTGCCGATTGTGTCAATGTTCAGTCAAATAATCGTAAACTAAAAAATATGTGTCCACACCAAATAAGCAAGAACACGATTTTCCTTTGATGTACCGCCTCGGTCTCGAACAACCGCGAATGTGAGCAAATAACGTTTGCTCGCTCGCAAAACTATCCCCACAAAACGATTAATCGCATAGAATGCTTTCTCGCTCATGTTTGCTCTTGCTTGCTCTTTTGATGTATGCCTTAAGAAAGTACATACCAGGATTTTTTTTATAGGGTTGCTAACATAATACAATAAAAGAAGATATGATACCAAACTGTGTCAATTTGTCCGGGTTCGCGCATGGCGTCACGCTGTGATATTTTTGAAATTTATAGCGCGCAATATAGAGTTTACGTTAGTTATCGGCGATTTTATATAAATTCTATTGGCAATATACTTGACCTCCTGCTTATAATACAACTTTTAAAGTATATGATTTAAAATAATCATGTAATAAAGGGATAAATTAATTTAAAATACGTATTAGATATTGGTCAATTGCCTGCCAATTGCGTTCTATGTATTTATTTACGTGAAAAGAAAAGGTAAATAATTTTATAAAATAAAACTATGCCTAGTAATTAAGATAATTTTTATTTAGAGGCATATTCTTATTAAAATATATACCTACAGAGTCTTCCGAAAATACGTTATGAATAAGAATTTTGTTTGTTCCTATAATTTGTCAAATATATGTTTTGCGGTGAATAACATCATCTGCATGTTTGCGACGGAAACATGTTTTTTAGGATAGTTTTTTTTTGGGTTTTTTACACTTTAAATAGTAAATTATTAAAAATTATTGTATTTTTGTATCCTTTGATTTTTCAAATTTAAAAAATCTTAAAATGCCAAAAATTATTCTAAACAAGACAAAAATATCTAAATTTATGAAATTAGGTAAAACAAGAAATTATTTTTTAAGAAAATAGCCTTTTGTCAGTCTCTTTGTTTGTCGTATTTTCTCGATTAAAGTCTGGTAATTCGTTACCGTGTAGCTTTTTAGCAATTGTTTGTCACAGTAAACTTTTTTATTGAAGCGAGTTTGTAAAAACATTAAACACATTTGTCATTCGATTAAATTACCTTCATAATCACTTTCGTTAAAATGTCTAGAGCAGATTCTAGCATTTTTCACATTAAACTTATCTTCCCGTTTGCACATACGCTTCCAAACCCTTAGTGTTTCTTTGTTTTTGGGGAAGCTAAAAACTTTAATATCGGGCAAAAAGGCCTTGCATTGATTGTTCACATCACAACCATACACAGCACACCTCATTTTTACTTTTAAACTCTTAAAAGTGATATAAAAACACCAAAAAATAACTTTAAAACACAAGGCGATCTTAACAAAGACGTGTCTCGTTTACAAAATATGACGGAATTACTCATAGTGTGACGTACATGGCCACGCCTACCTGCGCGGTGTCGTATTTTCTTTTATTTGTATCATGGGTTGCTAATAGCATCCATTATAAAAAAAACTAGTAACTTCTATTTGAAAAAATAAGTGTCACTATAAGACAGAAAAATTATTATATATGTACCGAACAAAAAAAAATTACGGAATTGTCAATTTTTTGTATTAAAATGTACCGTGATTTAAATGTTTGTTTAGCATTAAGCGTATCTCTTTGTCATTTTGTTTTATTAAATGACAAATACAACACTGTCTATTTTATGTAACTATTACATTTCTTTCAGTATTAAATCAAGCCAACAAAATATTTGTGTTTTTAAGGTTATGGTCCAACAGTTTTATAAGAAGTATTTAGTCATATTTAAAATTCTAGAAATTATTCTATAGATAAAAAAGAAAACTATAAAGGTAACATTATTATTCAATCCACTTTATTCAATTTTAGCCGTGATGAGGGTGGAATATTAATCGCTGAAACTTTGGCACTACCGGGTGACAGGAAGTAGAGTTACCCCCTAATTCTTTCCTTTGGTTTTGAAATAAAATTATAGAAATTTCAGGGCACTACTGGTGTATTAACTGTTATTTTTTAATAAGATTATACCTTCAAAACAACTTCCGGTTTAACCGAAAGTGGTATAAACTTTTTTTTAAATGGAAACCTATCGTTTTTATTCGATATTTGAATTCCCCAGAAAATTTCACATTGGCATTTGTTTTTAAAATGGCCTCCAAGCTCAATTTTTAACCAATACCTAAAATGGCCATGAATTCGTTAAAACAAGACAACTGGTAAATTGTAGGCCATGGAGATGATAAAATGATTTATTTTGACCTGTTTGATAAAATTAAATCAACTTGTTTCAGGAACACGTATCGATTGGGGATATTTTATTTGCGTTCTAATGTTTTGAATAATAAAGTGGAATTACACACCTTTTCAAATGGAAAGTTTTTTTATCAACATAAAATTTCCCATTGAATTTGCTTTAATATAACAGTGCATTACATGTCAATAATTGTTCCTGAAATAAAAGTCAAGATTAAAAAATATACCGGTATTCCCGAATTGAAATCTTAATATCATCACAACGAACGCGTAAGCCATGACAAGTCTGACGAATCCTTGTGGCATACAATTTTCCTTTTTAATTCTATATTTAAAACGAATGCAAATAGCAGACTTAATTTTCATGGCTTTCCGTTCATTGTGATGATATTAAAAAGTCAATTAATGGACACCGGTATAATGTTTCTTAATTTTAATTTGTTTTAAACACAATTATTGACATGTGATACACCATTAGGGAGGCATTAGACGGCGTGTGGAGCGATGCGCCTGGCGTATGGAGTGCGGAGTGCCGCGCCTTTGCGCTTAAAACGATCGCAATGTCACGGCCTGCATAGTCCCCGTCAACTTAGAATTCATATTCCTATAAGAACTGTTTTTTTTTAAATATGCCGACAGTCCAAGATATTTAGTACAGGCGAATAGGTTTCCTGAAACGTTTAAATAATTAATAGAATAAATTCGTTATTTGTACAAAATTATTATCTAAATTTATTGCAAACAGTGTTAGCTTTACACCTTTCTTCAGGTCTTTTGAACTTGTAAGGAAAACTAGAACAATACAATAGTTGAAAAATATAACTAATTTAATATATGCGCCCGGACTAAAAATCTTTACGAGTACCCGAGTCGCTCCGTTCCGCGCGCGGCGTGTTTCCTTTGAAGTGCAAAATTTACCGCCCACCGACGGGAACCTGGCAGGCCTTAGTTTGTCGCGCCAGACCGTTCTAATGGCGCGAGGCGCGTCAAGTCACACGCCAGGCACGTCATGTCACACGCCAGGCACGTCGCTCCACACGCCGTGTAATGGAGGCTTTAGAAAGGAAATTCAGTGAGAAATTATAAGGTCATAAAAAAGAAATAGGTTTCCATTTAGTAAAATTGTGTAATTCCACATTATTAAAAAAAAAACGTAAATAAAATAGCCCTAATCGATACATGTCCTTGAAATAATTTAATTTGATATTATCAAACAGACTGAAATAAAACATTTTATAATTTCCATGACCTACTATTCACCAGTTGTCTTGTTTTAACGAATGCATCGCCATCTTAGCTATTGGATAAAAATTGAACTTGGCGGCCATTTTGGACCCAGATACTAATGTCGTAAGGCTGGCCACTTTTGGTCTGCTCGCAGTGGTGTTTCGGTGGGGAAAAACATCCGAACCGAAAAGCGAGGCGACCGCGCGATCCAAACGGCAAAGTAAACACAATCAAACCCTTTTATTTTCTTTGAGTAAACAGTTCCTCTCTGCGAGCGGTTGGTGAGGCTTGACGCGGTGTCATACAATCACGGCAACGCCCATGGATTAAATTATTTCTGTCAAATACCGTATAGGCACGTACTTAGTTCCGGCATCGACGCGTCGCGACGCCTCTGGTGACAAACCAAGCTGGCCACTGACGTAGAAGTCGCTGAAAAGGAAATTTTCCGGAGAATTCAAGTATCGATTAAAAGCGATGTCTCCATTTAAAATTAAGAAGTTGTTTTGACGGTCGGATTAAAAAAAAGGAAGTGACAATAATTAATACACTGGTAGTACCCTGAAATTTTTATATTTTTATTTTAAAAACTAGAAAATATTAAGGGGCTAACTACTTCCTGTGTCGCCCGGTATATCAAAATTAATTGTTTTCTAATGTCCTGACCAGAAAAACCCTCAATAAGGATATTTAATTATGTATCTCGTTAGTATAATGTCTAAATAACGTTTGATGCGTTGTTGATAAATGATAATGGAAATCGCGTCATTTCGTTAAAATGGGTCACTTTTTATTTTCACTTTCTACATTCTTTTAATTTATTAAACTAATTCTAATTTATTTTCCTTGGGGTGTATTTTGGAAAACCCGAATATCTCAGATACACGCACGCAAATCCTGGATTAGAGGAGGTCAACAACTTTTTTTATGTTTTTGTAGTGTAATATAAAACTCTAAAAGGTGAGTCAGTAAAAGCTAGCCATTAGCGTAATTTGCCTTTTATTGTTTTCATCCAGGCATTTGAACTTAAACATGCAGGAGTACTTTTCTAGACAAAGAAAAGTCGATTTGCATTTCATTTTACTAATTAAATTGGTGTCTGCAAAAATGGTTACTGGTGGAATTTAAAACAGTGTAGTTGTATTTTTTAATCATAATGCTCTAGTGTTAATTCCAGTTCTGCTTATTCAGTTATTTTTTAATTTTTTTTAATGGACTTATTCTTTAAACATTTTGTGTGTTCGGGATTTCTCGGTTTACTTATTTCGTGTCTTAACTTTTTTATTTCTTTACGCATTTGTTCTGGGAGCTACACAGTATTAAAAAGTACTTTCTCATGACACTTTTTAAGCTCTTCAAAAGGACGGTATTAGTTTTAAAATTTGATGTTTCTTTTTACATTTCACCAGGTCTAATTTTTTAAGTACGGAGCCGTATTTTTTATATCATTATTTTAAAGTCCTGACTACAACCATGCACCATACCTAATACTTCATTGAACGTTCTTTCTATCTATATTATCACTTTTACTCATTACATTTTATGGAAAATGTAGGTTCATATTTAAAAGGTTCGTATTTAAAAAATTAAACCTTATGGTAGGTGAAAAATAAAATGTTGAATTCTAGGATTTATCCGCCATGTTTTAAAGCTTAAGAAATACCTCAGAAAGTAATTTTTGTTTTTATAACTCCAAAAATAAAGTCGAAAAAAATTAAAACCGAAAATTTGGAATTTTGACTATTTAATTTCTCAGTACTAAATAACGCAACTTTGCCCTAAGTTAACTAACTCTCTATCTCTTATGATCACCATAATACCAATGCTAATAGGTCGCATTTGTAACACCCTGTATATTTTATTAAATCTAAGCATTTCATAAATCGAAAAATTGTGTCAAACAATTAAAAATTTTGCAAGGGTATGCGTTTATGCAACTCGAATTCAGAGTTTTTGATTTTTCCAACTCAACCTGATAAATCAAACTCGAAATTCTAGCTTTAACAAGTCGTCCTTCAACACACCGAACAGAGAAATTGGTTTCGTAACTTTTTTTAAAGATTGCTATAATATGCACAGTTTTTTTTGTAAACCAAAGAATAATAAATATTTGGTGATGGAGTTAAAATAAACAAACTTAAACAAACTAATAAAAAGTAATACATAAAAAGATAAAAATGTTAATAGAACTAATCGAACGAGATGTCTCCAATGTCAAACCCGAACAATAATTAGATTATTGCTTTTTTATAATGTCTAATAAAAAATTGCCACAGCCTTTTGCTTGCATTTTTTTTATTAGACACATCATATGACATTTCGAACAAATATCTGCAAGTTATTATTAGACAAGCTTTGTGATTTGATGAAGTTCAATACAATTTTAGGCTGAGACTTTAAATTAATTATTTTTAATGAATAATTTAAATTTTGTCATTATTTAACCCATCATGAAGCACAGGTGGTCCGGTGTCTAATTAATTATTGCTTAAATTAATAATTAAAAATATATATAATTTCTAATGAAGCGCATGAAATAGCAGTAAAAAATCGGTTTCTAGTTTGCTAGGTTGAATAAATTAATGTGTTGTATTCTATTTAATCCGCCTTTCTAGTCTCGAGTGCATCAGAATGAAAATAAGCCAGAATTTAAGTCAAGGTTAGTTTAATACTGGCTTATTTTCCTTACATATGCCAGTTTGTGTAGTTTTTCTTTATAAATCAAGATTGCAAAGTCTTGACAGAATAACCTACAGAGCCTTAATTTATCGTCCAAAAGTACATAAATAAATAAATGGGCATTTATTTTCCAACAGTAATTAACAAAAAAGAAGAGATGCAACAAAACTCTGCAATAGGTAAAAGTCTAGTGAAAAAAAAATAAGTAAAATAAGTTATGGTAAACACATTATAGCCGGTAATCGTTGTTTTATTAAGTTGAAATTAAGATGAAAAGCGATGTAGCAAGCCAACAACATTCTGCCACAAGTAATTAAATCTAGTGAAGTTACGGTAACCGAAACACAATGCGTCCACTATTTAGTCATAATGATATTACTTGGACAAAACAGAAAAAAAGGAAATGATTGAAAGAAAATTAATAATGAAAAGGTTTGTTAGATAATTTAGCTTAGAATAAAATTTAACGAATTTGCAAACAGATCAGCATTATTACAGACAGTATTAAATAAATTACAAATGTAATAAATTTGTGCGCGTTTTTCGCGAATTTAGTCTAGGAACAAGATATTTTATCTGATGTATCAGCTCAATACAATCAATTTTACCATTTACCAATTTATACAAAAATGATATTGCTAATTTATGACTTCGAGTTTCCAGATGTACCATATTAAATCTATTCAATAGAATATTCTGGCTAGTTCCTCTTGGTACACCATCTTGTCTAAACGCCAAACACTTAGCAAATCTTTGCTGGACGGATTCTAAGTGCTTAATATCTACTTGATAGAATGCCATACGATAGAACCATATTTTAATTTTGACGTAACAAAAGAGTTAAATAGTAACTTAGTGTCTTATTTTAGTTTTCGCCAAGTATTTTACAGGTATGATCACATACACATACCTACGCAATAAGGTGAATCCTGCACATTCACATGTAAAGTTTTTTTTGCGCCATCCAACTTGTCAATCTTTCAAAGGAAATTCTATATAGAAATCTTTCCTAACAAAAATAATCTTCATAATAAAATAGCAGGTACGTCCGATTTTTCTTTAACTCTCCACCTCTTTTTTTTATTGCACTCAATTATGTTTTTGTAATTTCACTAAACTAAGCACCTCCTATGCATCTTGGCCTTTATCACTAGCGAAGAGGTCTTGTCGTATAAGGAAGCTTACCTATAATTTCTTAAAATTATTTCCATTAGTAATATTACAATTTCTCAAACTTAAGCAAAGCTCAGTAAACTAGAACTCTTACTTTGTTTTAGATGTTTCTGTGAGAAAGAAATATTATCCTTTTTAAGTGGCATTTTTACATAATCCAAAGCCACGTAGTGAGTCCGCTCAGTATTTGGGCTTGCTCTATTAAAAAATTTACTGAAATAAGTTTTTCAACTGATTTTTAATTGCTTAAACTAGCAAGGTGAAAATCTGTTTGATTAAAAAGACTGCAAGAAACGACACTATCGTTTGCCTCTATCGGTTAGTTGTTTGCCAAAAAGCGTAAGACTAAGAGAGACTGAACCGGCTGATCGAAGGTAGAAATTCAAAAAATCAATTCGACCTTTGACTAGTCAATCGTAGGTGTGCTTATATTTGTTATTTGATTAATATACAATGATTTTCTGATTATTTTTTTTTTATATTTTTTAGTGTCTTATTTTAGTTTTCGCCAAGTATTTTACAGGTATGATCACATACACATACCTACGCAATAAGGTGAATCCTGCACATTCACATGTAAAGTTTTTTTTGCGCCATCCAACTTGTCAATCTTTCAAAGGAAATTCTATATAGAAATCTTTCCTAACAAAAATAATCTTCATAATAAAATAGCAGGTACGTCCGATTTTTCTTTAACTCTCCACCTCTTTTTTTTATTGCACTCAATTATGTTTTTGTAATTTCACTAAACTAAGCACCTCCTATGCATCTTGGCCTTTATCACTAGCGAAGAGGTCTTGTCGTATAAGGAAGCTTACCTATAATTTCTTAAAATTATTTCCATTAGTAATATTACAATTTCTCAAACTTAAGCAAAGCTCAGTAAACTAGAACTCTTACTTTGTTTTAGATGTTTCTGTGAGAAAGAAATATTATCCTTTTTAAGTGGCATTTTTACATAATCCAAAGCCACGTAGTGAGTCCGCTCAGTATTTGGGCTTGCTCTATTAAAAAATTTACTGAAATAAGTTTTTCAACTGATTTTTAATTGCTTAAACTAGCAAGGTGAAAATCTGTTTGATTAAAAAGACTGCAAGAAACGACACTATCGTTTGCCTCTATCGGTTAGTTGTTTGCCAAAAAGCGTAAGACTAAGAGAGACTGAACCGGCTGATCGAAGGTAGAAATTCAAAAAATCAATTCGACCTTTGACTAGTCAATCGTAGGTGTGCTTATATTTGTTATTTGATTAATATACAATGATTTTCTGATTATTTTTTTTTTATATTTTTTATCAGAAATTTTAGGTAATTGTATTTCAGGAAATATGCATGTATCTTTTTTATTTACATTCTTTGCAAGTCTAAAAATCATGCCTTTTACATCGAAGAATGAAAGTGTTGTCATAGGGAAATACACAACTATGACTAAAGTGGATCCGCAAAAGTCCATTCTTCAAATATGACATTTTTCCGAAAATACCTTTCAAAAACGATTTTCAAGAACCCATTTTTTTTAGAAAGTTCAGTTTTTAGAAATAATCTTTGTTCTTTCACGTTTTTCAATGATCCGCGCATACGCGATGTGATACGGCGTTGGTGCCGTCGGCGGCGGGTAGCGCGGCAGATGGGCGGAGATCGGGCGGCTTAGGTTTGCTCAGGTTAAGTGGGGGGCTAATGGCACGGAAAACTGATTGTGCAAGTATAGCTTGCATTTGACCGAATTTTTTTTTAATAAGCGACGTTTAGCTTTTCTGATCGGGCTATATTCCGCCCGATCTCTGAAGCTAAACGACGCCCGGCACGGTAATGGGTGACCGCTTGGGAACACCGTGTCTCGCCGCACTAAACAAGGAAGTTGGTAGAGGAATTCTTCCTCGGCCGAGGTTGTACCGTCTCACACATCCTCTTAAAGGGCTAGCGAAATCCCTACGGATGTTTGCAGCTCTGGATGTGAGTCGGACTTCCCCAGTACAGCCACGGCACATGGTACTTAGACTTCGGTCTTCGTGAACTGTCAGAAGATAAAAAAAATAGATTTAATCTCTTAATAGTTTTGAAGATGTTAATAAAACTAGACAAAAAAATTCAGAGCAAACCTAAACAAACTTGAGTAAAACTGCACCGATTCGCTTTTTTTCTTTGGGTTTGATCCGGTTTGCTTAAGTTTGCTCAGGCTTTCTTCTGTCTTTTTTATCAACGATTTTCTAAATTTTCATACGTTCGTTCTTCTCCATGAATCGACGCGCAATGCTAGTGAATACGCTTGATCCTAGAGTCACGTGTAACAGACAGGTCCGAACATGAATGATGGCTCGAGAGCCACGCCGCACATTGTGCTTTAACTACTTCATTGCACTCATTACAGTCACCCTTACATTTGACTAGTCAAAGACCGGAACTCAATAATTTTTGCTTTGACTTTTGACTGAAAGTATACTAGTCAAGGGCCGCAACCAAAATATATTTCGGCCTTTGACCAAATCTGTTTTGTCTCTAGTCCTAGATTTGACCAGTCATTTCGCAGTCTCTCTGCGCTTCGGCCTTTGACTATATAACATATACCAGGCTTACTATTTTTTATTAAATTAACCGAAAACGGAAAAGTAGAGAATAATGAAAATTATTTATTACACACCTCTACAAGATAAGGTGCGTCGATAATGCGAGAGAAAATTTGTAATTACGTACAGTAAATTTGCTTTATTTGGTACGATTTTTATGTGCTGGGTAGGGTCAATATATGCGATCTCGGCTTTCTCATTACATACATTGCCTTTTTATATAGAAATTTACCGGCCATTGTTGTATTAACTTTTCCATCCACATATAATTTAAATTCTTATTTCAAGCCTTTTACATTCGCTAATTATCACTTGACCTTTAATTAGAAGTGTAAAAGAAAATAGGTACCGTTTTCTTTCCTCATATGGATAATGTATTTGTATGAATTAAATATGCTACAAACCATTAGTAGCGATTGGAACAAAATGAGCCGTCACGCTATTTTGTTTTTTTGGGTTGCGCTATTGTTATTGGCCAAATAAAAAAATAAATTTAACGTGATAAACACCAAACGTGCGTGGTAGGACTGATTCGGAAATTTTAAGAATACAGGATTTTTTTTTAGTTTAAAATAATATGACTATGTCCACTGAGTATTCCTTCCTTATGTACTTGTATAAAGAGGTTCGCATACATAGATAGAAGGATCTGATAAAGTCTTTTCTGAAAAAAAGTTAAATAAATGTGTCGGTCTCCTCGCTCAGCGTTTCTGATTACTCGTGTCGACAAGAGTTTCTCCTATAAACTGCTTTAGATTATATTATTCTTGACTCTCACCCACTCTGCTTTGGCGTTCTTCCCTAGCTCTTAGCTCTCCGTCCATACTTTTTTATTGCTGTTACCCTTCTGCTGACAGTCTTTATTACTTATCATCTCACTCTCTATCACACCTATCACTCTAGTCTTTTCTATATCTACTTAAATGTTGACACAACCTTGATTGTTCTCCTTATTTTTTTATTCCTTACTTTGTCCCCTCTTGTTACCTTAGTCCTTAGTGTTATATAAAACAAGAAACTGACTGACTGACTAACTGACTGAAATATCAACGGACAGCTCACACCGCTGCGTCTAGAAACTTGAAATTTTGCATAAAGGTTTCTTACATAACGTAGGCATCCAATAAGGAAGGGGGTGTCAAAATGCAACCCCTAAGATGGTAAAACAGGGGTTCAAACTGTGTATGGAGAAATATTAGATGGTCCTATTAACTCGAAACTTCATAGAAGTAGGTACTCTAAAAAGTAACTGCAAACTTCTCCAACACTAATCCGATCTAATTGGTCAACCAAAAGTTTTAAACTGACAAGTCAGTGTAAGAATGAGGCAACTAAGTTTATAGGTACTATGCATTTGTTTCTGAGCTTTTTCGCAAATTTATAAAGAAAAGGGCAACTTTAGTACGTACTTTCGACAATAACAGAACTAAATTCATTCTAGCAACCCGTTTCAAGATGAAAATCATTGAAAATCCGAGCAAATCTGAAATATCAGAATAACATGTTTTTAATGACGACTTATTAACAATGACAGGACAAGAACCTGTCAAAACCTAACAGATTAACTAGAAGATCTTAACTGAAACCAGTACTAAATCTTCAACCATCGGTGAATCTGAACGTACATGTTAAACACGTATTTTACAGTTTTTAATAAATCAACTCGTAAGGGGATCAAGGTTTGTAACGGAGTAAAATTGTTATACCGCGGACGAAGTCGCCGGCAAATGCTAGTATTGCATCTCTGTAGATATATAAGAGGAGAAACTGACTGACTGATTGAGTGACATCAACGCACGCCCACACCGCTGGGTCTAGAAACTTGAAATTTTGCAGAAAGGTTTCCTATATATCGTAGGCATCCAACAAGGAATGACTTTTCAAAGTTCAACCCCTAAGGGGATGGAATGGGGTTCAAACTTTGTATGTGTGCGCAATTTTAGTGCTTACTTTCGGCAATAGTAGAACTAAATTCATTCTAGCAACCCGTTCCAAGATGAAAATCATTTTGAAACCAAGCAAATCGTTGAAATATCGGAATGATTCATAAGTTTTTAATGACGACTTATTGACAATGACAGTACAAAAACCTGTCAAAACATATCTGACCAATTAGAAGATCTTAATTTAAACCAGTACTAAATCTTAAGCCTTCTTAGTGAATCGGAACGTAAATGTTTAAACACGTGTTTTACAGTTTTTAATAAATCAACCCCTAAGGGGGTGAAATGGGGGTGCAGAGTTTGTAATGGAGTAAAATTTTTATACCGGAGACGTTTGAAAGCTAGTAAAAAATAAAAAATCTCATGTTCAAAATAATAAAACTAGCCCAAAGAGTATGCACATAGAACTTATTAGCGATTCGGCAAAGAACTAACCAAAATAGGGCATTATCATAGACAAAATATATTTAGACTATCACAACGTATTCGCGACACCAGCTGAATCCGTCCAATGTATGGGCGAAAAAGTGCGTTTGTACGCATATGGCGCCAGTCAGGTTTTTAAACGACGGTTCTCTCGAGGCATGCGCACTCGGGACGTCTCGCAAAAGTGGTTGTTGAACTCAATGACGAAACTCGGCGATCAGAACCGGACCCAGTTGTAATCACTGAAGGAAACACATGGAATACCGCTGTTGTAGGTAAATGCTGAAGTTGCTATTTCCATTTGCAAAAATACTTTTAAGTTTTGAGCTATTAAGATTAACTCTAACCAAATAAATTTTCTAACTTTTATCTTAAATGCACTCCGGTGTTGAAGAGAACACACACACGGAGAAGTAGAAATATTTATCAGTGACGTATATTGAGTGTGGTCAAGGTGTCAGAAAGGCACTGATGGGGTGTGTGTGTATTAGGGGCATTGTATAAGGGGTAAGATGGTGTAAGGTCATATATAGTGTCAATGCCTCCTTCCCCTATATTGCATAAGGGTGAGTGAGTGTCCAAAAGGCATATTTGCGCTTTCGCCAAAGGGTCACTAAAAATACTATTGGATTAGGGTAGAGGGGAGTATTTTAAAAGGGATGGCGAAAGAAAAAAGCGATTTCGCCAAAGGATCGCTAAGATATCAGTGGATTAGATTGACATGAGGCCGTTAGTAAGTAGCGCTTTCACCAAAGTATCAAGTGCACACACTGTAAATAGGTGTAAAAATATTGACATCTCACCATAGAACTTGGTTTGTTCAATAATTATACAGGATGGGATGCCAATCCAATAAAATATACACATAGTTTTGGTAATTTTTTTATTTACTATTTTACTTCTTAAAACAGTTGCATATTTTATTTCTATTGTTTAGAATACTATGTCTATATTTTATTTTAACTTTCAATTTTGTAAATGTAACGTTTAAAAAATTAAGAGGAGGGACATTAAAGGGACGCACTGTATATGTATAAACTGAGCTATTTTCGAGAAATTATCGACAGTTTTGTATAGCAAGAAAACTCAGATTTAAGCCAACAAACTATACAATTTTTGTTAAAATCTCACTAAAGGTTACATTTTTATCATTAATAAAAAGAATAATTACAAGTAATATATTTAGCATTTATTACTCCATAAAAGATTCACGTCATGTGAAATAAATTTTGAAGTACGGTCCTGTCTATCACAAGGCAAACGTTAGACAAGGCGCAAGCCCGCAGAAGACCGTCTGTTTACGGATTCAGCTTGGTAAATTTGCCACATTCGCAAATAACATTATTTCTCTATTATATATTTTCTCTATGGGCATTATCTACTGAAAAGTTCTTATCCAAAATTTGTATGTAAATTATGGGTTGATCTTTGTTGGTTTTTATTTTTGAATCTCGTGTCCCTTTGAAATTTTAAGATTATTTTAGTATACTAGCATAATTTGCAATTAAGATAAATAACAACAAAGCACCTAATAATGTACATACGTGTACCTTTTATCTATTCTATGATAAATGGATAAATTGGCGAAGCGTCAGGCGATTTGTTTCTACCAATCCGAGCGCCGGTAATTTTCATGAGTGTGAACGTTTGAAAAAACTTCATAACTGATCTAAATTCATTATTGTTATTGGTATAAATCTTCCGAAAATTGCCGTCTGCTGGGGACAGCATTTTTGGTAAGCAACAAATAAATAGTTTATTTTTCGAAAATTTTACTTTGTAATGCATAATAAAAGAATTAAATTAAATATAACTAATTATTTTTAATTAAATGTTCAAACAACCCCCCCCCCCATTTGCTGCTAGGCGATACCCCAGACGGTCATAAAATTCGTTTCGAACATTTCTTTATACGGAAAACCTTTCACAGTCTGCAGTAATGGTATTTTGTAAATCTTCGAACGTCTCGTATCTACTATTTTGTAGAGCGTCGTTTTTAGGTGTCCCCACAAGAAGAAGTCATTCAGCGAAAGATCGGGAGACCTAGTTGGCCAATTAATTGTGTGATTAATTCCAATAACGTTACCCCTAAAAACATTTTGTAAATATGTACTCCCTATATGCGGAGTTATGAGATGGGCAGCCGTCCATCTGAAGCCAAGTTTCCTGATGTTCCCGAACAACTTCTTGCAACGCAGGCGTAATTTCATTTTGAAGTAGTTCAAGAAAATATGATCAAATTGTGATTTAAACAGAGTGGTCCAATAATGTGATGTACCAAAATGCCAGCCCAAACCTTGACTTTCTGGGGATACTGCGTCCTTGTTTCAATAAACCTAAATTCATTTTCTTGACTCCACTAGCGAAAATTTTGTACATTAGGTTCATTAGTCAAGGTAAAAGTACATTCGTCGGTAAAAGAAATATTTTGCAAAAATTCCTTGTCATTATTTACCCTCTCCATCATATTAAAACAAAAATCCGCCCTTCTAATCATGTCCCCATTTCTTAGTTCTTGAAGCCTATGGTATTTATAAGGATAATATTTATGTTTATGTAAGACTCGCAGAACGATTGTATGATGTTTCCCCACTTCGTCTCCAATATGCCGAGTACTTATAATTCCCTTATTTTCTTCTACATGTAGCAAAATCTTTAAATCTTCACCATCTTTGCAGGATTATTGCCTTCGTCCTCTCTTTTGCAGTGACATTGTTAATAAGAGTTCCACTAGTTTCAAATTTTTTAATGATTCTGGTTATGGTCGATATTGCTGGAATTGGCCTCTCTGGATGATGTACTGCAAACATATCGGATACGTTTGGGCTGCTGTTTCCTGCATAATAGCACTTAACTATGGCAATCTTTTTAGACGTAGAAGAGCTCATAACTTCATAACAAAATAGTGTTAAAAATTTAAAAAATTGGTGACACTTTGTTTGAAGTTGACGCTGAAAAAATTAATCAAAATACTTGCTGGTATCGTCATTATAAAAGTTTTATATGGCATTTAATGCCGTATGTGGCGCCCCCTACAAACTACAGCAAATGTGACAACGAATTTGCTTTTCCCATCCAAATAGTCCCAACGTACCGAATTTTGTGAATTTATTTATTATTTTTCAAAACATATATCGATAGAAATGTGAAATAAAACTTGAACACCTCTCTTATTAGCAACTTTTGTACTAAGATACACAAGTAAGGTTAAATCTACCTAAATTGAGCCAGGGAAGCCACTGGTAAGACCCATTCGTTACCAGGCAAACACTACAACAAATCATTAGCACTCTCAAAAACTTTACGAGTATATCGATTAGCTAGAGCCTAATACAGACTATGACTAGAGGTCAGTTAAAAGTGTAGCGGGAGAATTAAGGTATGGATAAGTGAACGCGTCAGGTGATTTGAGACTACTCCATAGTCGGTCGTATAAAATTTGATTTTATTCTTTATTGACAGGATACTGTAAATTCGATTTTTTTAAAGAAGAATGAATGGACAATCTGACACTCTGGCTTTAAAAGTATAATAATGATTAATATGTTACGGCATCAGTTACACAACAAACGTGAATCTATGTAGAATGACAGCGTCCCTATACGTATTTCTTTCACGCTTGTACTTTTAAATTTTGTAACCAAGCTTTATTCTAACATTTCTATTAACTTTAAAAATATTCCCAGGTACACAACACATGTTTTGGCTCGGACTCGATTTTGAGTAATGGCAGTTGAATGTCTGGAATCTGGCTCATATACATTTCAAAAAATCAACATGGTGCTGTTACAGAGTACTTAAAACGATCCTGTTCTGATTATGCTTAAGTAGTTGCTTCGAGAGTGTTAAAAGAAAACACTTTTATTCTATTAGGATATATTAACTGAATTAATTCTTTAAAAATGTGTACTAATATAACAAGCCGTTACCAAGTTTTAAAATTTATAATGTCAATATGTAGTTTCTTTTAACAAAACACACTCATTCTTTAGTTTTGACCATAAATCTGGCCCAAAAAGATTTTAGTTCAGCTTGGTAACTTCGAGATTAATCTTGTCGCTTGTTTTTGTTCTAAAGTTTTTTTTCAAAAAGCTTCTTATGCTCATTTTTCCATAAATTAGTTTACCCTTTACGTGATATCTGGTAGCATTGCAGAAAGATTCAGGTCCTAAAATTTCGCTTTGTACTGGGTGAGTCAACGATTGCGCGGAGTAATTTTATGCCAGGAAGATAAGATTTGTTCAGGTTGGGTTGGGTGCGGGGTCCTTTAGGGACCCCATTAATTTTGTTTAATGTTGTGTTAAAGTTTTGGTGTTAATGATCTAAGTAGGATGCGTGTTTAGTTTACTTGTCGTCTTTAGTCTTATATTAAACAAACAAAAAACGATCATTTTTACCAGGCCTTAAAAATAATTTGTAGGTTACAATCAAAATGCATTATAAACTAAATTGAAAAACTTAAATCGAAATGGATATCTATAAGTTCATTCGGCTGACAAGCAATTGGTACACAACACTTCCTTCCTTCCGATTGGTTGGATTTTTATCATTCCAGGCTTCAAAATACCTAGCAGCCTCTTGATTTGTATGAAGACGTATATAATGATAATAATGATTAATATGTTACGGCCTAAGTTACACAACAAAAGTGAATATATATATATATATATATATATATATATATATATATATATATATATATATATATATATATACTTCTGCTCTTCTGCTGTCAAAAACAGGTTAAAAATTTCTAAAATGGTGTTGGAACTTGCACTGTATATATACCAGGGCGAGCATTTACAAAATTTCTTTGAAGCCTGGACCTAGTAAAACTCTGACTTGGCCACTCCAAACCAGATTTTGCAATGTAAGTAAGACCTCGAAGTTCATTAGTATCCTCAACCTCTGTAGGTTCCACATCCGGTTCGTTCTCGCTTTGAATTTCGAGATTGTCTTCCGAAACATTCTCCATGATAAAACTGATATCGTCTCCTTCATTATCGCCATCCTCTGAATCTAAATCCAACTTCTTGGCAATGTCTTTGAGTTGCTTTAGAGTTAACGGCTTGTTTGGGTTGAATTGGTCCATTTTTAATAATCACTACAAACAAGAAACACTATTATGAAAACAACCGGGGTATTGGAAGGACCCCACTTATTACTTGTCAGTAGGTTCGTAAAAAAGGTGTCTGACCATGGGCGGCGGGACCGTAAATAAACTGTTTAAAAGTATGTAAGTGCCTATTGCACACCTAACGTGATACCCGTCATATTTTAGGTCTGGACAAGTAAAAATCAACTTCCGAATATTCTGTGATAGCAGGTGACTTCTACGAATGTTTGGTAACATGTTTCCACCGACGAGCGAGTCGCAACACATCGCGATAGTTTTAGGTCCGGCGCCTATGACCCGGAAGCATATTTCCGTTTCCTATTAGGCTAGCGCAACCGGGTGCGCTAATCGTACAGGTAAACTGGGGCCAAGCCAATCGGAGGGCACCCTAAGGTCGGAACAGGGTTAGTACCTGGTTAGGGGCCCTGACAAGTCTCTTTCCTCGCAGGCGAAGAGACTTGTCAGGGCCCCTAACCAGGTGCTAACCCTGTTCCGACCGCATTTTTCCGTTGGTTAGGGGCCCTGACAAGTCTCTTCGCCTGCAAGGAAAGAGACTTGTCATTGCCCCTAACCAGGTGCTAACCCTGTTCCGACCTTAGGGTGCCCTCCGATTCGCTTGGCCCCAATTTACCTGTACGATTAGCGCACCCGGTTGCGCTAGCCCAATAGGAAACGGAAATATGCGACCCGGCACTTTGATTTACGAACCCTCGGCGCGGCCCGTGAAATTTCAAAGTTGTATATCTCTGTTGCTACTTATCGGACCTATGCCAAATTCAGGATTTTTAATAGTGAGCCTACTAGGAATGTTTTGGTAAAGAAAAAAATATTTTGCAATTTGCGAAAAAAAGTTGAATTTTTGAATTGAACCCACCTGGGAAATAAATGAACACGCTTAGGTATTTTATTTATTATTTTTTCTAAACAAATTTTACATCATTTTGTCGACAATTCTTAAATTTTAAGAGAAAAAAAATGTGTTAGTAGAAAGTTATAGTCATTTGAATTTTTTTAAACCTAAAATATAATTTAACAGAAAATTCAAATGACTATAACTTTCTACTAACACATTTTTTTCTCTTAAAATTTAAGAATTGTCGACAAAATGATGTAGAATTTGTTTAGAAAAAATAATAAATAAAATACCTAAGCGTGTTCATTTTTTTCCCAGGTGGGTCAATTCAAAAATTCAACTTTTTTTCGCAAATTGCAAAATATTCTTTTGTTTACCAAAATATTCCTAGTAGGCTCACTATTAAAAAACCTGAATTTGGCATGGGTCCCATAAGTAGCAACAGAGATATACAACTTTGAAATTTCACGGGCCGCACGGGGTTCGTAAATCATTATTATTTTTTCTAAACAAATTTTACATCATTTTGTCGACAATTCTTAAATTTTAACAGAAAAAAATGTGTTCGGTTCCCAAAATGTTGATGCATGGATACCGGTGCCGGCACCCGGGTACAATTTCTCGGATGCCGGCGCCGGTTCAGATACGGCCAAAACCAAATGCCGGCAGTTCTAACCTAAAATAATTATAGTTACGTATTTTAAATGATATGTAAACATTGTGTTGTTTTAATTTTGCGTAAAAACTATAAAATATGAGTGTGTGATAAATTTTCTTCATATGAAAATTTTAATTGTGTTTTGGTGGAATACAAGAAAGCCACAAACAATGAGTTTTGGTTGCGTGGTAGCAGAAATACTATTATCTGCGGTTAGCCTGTGTTAAAGGTGGAAGACCATTCAAGACAAAAAATAAAAAGTCAACAAGGAAGTGTTCCACGTGTAAGAAAGGCTGCCAGGCTAGCATTTTCTTGAAAGTAAGTGAGTGTAAACAATTTCTATGCATCCTGGGGATTGAACGAAATCACAATCATACTTCATCCAAAGCTTATTTCAATTTTATAGCAAAACAGAGACACAGAGTTACAGGCTCTGCAAGTTATTTCTACCTCAAAAAATGGCAATATATATACACAGAAGGCAAGAATTCCAATCAAATTGATATCAGACAAATTGAACACTCTTATTGAAGGTATATTATATGGGCTTATTTTTCTTATTTCTACCCTTAAATTCGAAGAATAATAACAATTATTGTTATATTTTTGTAGGAAGATATAAGTTTCGTTAAAGTTCACACTATAATAAATTAACATTTTTTGATTGAATTAAGGTATTTTGATTCTCATCTTATTTTGACACTAATTTTCTAATGCTGCCGGCATCCATGATTGCTGCCGGCGCCGGCATCGGAGCCACATCCCCGGCAAACAGCTCGGCTGCCGGCGCCGGCATCCATGATGACTGCCGGCGCCGGCATCCATGACGGCAGCCGGCGCCGGCAGCGGAGTCACTTCCTTAAAAAAATTCAAATGACTATAACTTTCTACTAACATATTTTTTTCTCTTAAAATTTAAGAATTGCCGACAAAATGATGTAAAATTTGTTTAGAAAAAATAATAAATAAAATATCAAAGCGTGTTCATTTTTTACCCAGGTGGGTCAATTCAAAAATTCAACTTTTTTTCGCAAATCACAAAATATTTTTTTTTCTTCGCCAAAACATTCCTAGTAGGCCAACTATTAAAAAACCTGAACTTGGCATGGGTCCCATAAGTAGCAACAGAGATATACAACTTTAAAATTTCACTGGCCGCGCCTGCGAACCCCACTGATGAGTCACATCCCCTTTTTAAAAAATAGATCTTGAACTCCAAAGAATAATCCAGATAACTTCTGGTTTTAGTAGTCATATAATTAAACAAATTTGTTTACGCCACCGCCGCCGCACTGTAATGAAATGATTGTGTGAATCATGCATGGCTGTTTGCTATATTTTATGTCGAAATGCATTCCATTATCTGTGGTTACATTGATTGGTAAGCTTTTTTAATTGTTGTTATTGCATGGTTCATATTTACTCTATTATAAAAGGCCTTGGTGATTATTTACACAGTTCTTTTATTATAACTTAAATTTTATTGGGTGTATTTAAGATCTCTGATTATGATATTATTAAATTGTGCTTTATAAATAACCTAATAGATTGTGCAATTATTATTGCAGTTTTATCTCGGTCCATTATATATTGGTTAATATATACTCGATTTGAAATTGGTTGATAGTAATAAATCATTAAAATCCGTCAAACACGTACACAGAGTGGTCCACCTAAATTGCCAAGTTTTAAATAGTATATACATTGAAAGTCTAGACCCTTTTGCATTTATTAAACTTTCCATTCCTATAGATCTGATAAGGGCGTCGAATACAAAGCTTAACCCGAGGCTCGAACAATAAGCGGTAGTATTCTACCTGTGATGTTTTGCACTCATGCACGTGCTTTCGGGTGGGTTTAAGTTTATATTAAACACAATAATTATATAATTTAGTGAACATTCGGATGTGTGGCATAATTTGTTACCCTTGTATTTGAATAAATATAATACTAATAACAATAAAGCAACTAATAAACAAGTAAATTTGGAAAAATGTTTCTATTTGAAATTCTATAAAATTTATAGTAAGTCATTACAGTTCTTCGCTTTAAATTAATCATCATCAGAAAATGAAATATCTGAGGGACTGTCTTCTTCCCCTAAATTGATAATAAGTGGTTCGACCGTTTTCTCCAGTAAACTATCCAATTGCCACATTTTTTCCTCCTCCTTTAGTACATGCTCTATACATCTTTGCCACTTCCCCGCGTTGACTTCTTGAAGCGCTTCTTCAAAGAGTTTTTGAACATCACTCATTTTATAAGTGGTATTTTTTCTAGCCACATAACCTTTCACATGAGCCCATACCAGTTCGATCGGATTTAATTCGCAATGGTAGGGGGGGAGCCGAAGCACTATTATATTTTGTTTTTTGGCCATTTCGTCAACAACATATTTTTGAAACCGATGTTTATGGGTGTTTACAATTGATAGCAACTCCTTTTTAACCATATTGTCCTCAAATTGTATTTGTTTCTCCACAAGCCACTCGATAATTTTTGCTTTTCGCCAAGCAGTTGTAGGCATCTTCTCCAATCTTCTGGAGTGATACGGAGCGTTATCTAACACAATGACGGAGCCAGGTGGAATCAGCTCTATCATTTGTTCGAAATACTCCTCAAAAACATCAGCATTCATATCCTCGTGGTAATCGCCTGTACGAACTGATTGGAATGATAATAGTCCACCTTCTAAAAATCCATTGGAGCTACCGATGTGAGTTATAATTAATCGTTTTCCTTTTCCAGAGGGCGGATTTATTCCTGTTGATAGACCGTCTAAAAATGCTTGCCGGTGAGAAGTCACATTTTTGTCTGTCCATATTTTTCCAACTGTGTAGCCTTCGTTCAGCCATGTTTCGTCCAAATAGAAAATTGTTTTGTTTTCATTGCGAAATTTTCTTATTTTTCTCAAATAATTACGTCTCCAACATACTATTTCATCTTTTTCGAGCAAATGAGACTTCCGACTATGTTTTTCCCATCTAAAATTCATTTCTCTTAGAACTTTCCATAGTTTATCTCTCTTGATTGCAGGAAAGTCTTCTTTTACTGCCCCTAAAACTCTATCCAAAGTAGGGATCTCCTTATTGAAATAGAATGAATGCACCTTTCGTCTTATGATGGCCTTTTCGTCCTCATCGATCGGTATTGTTCGCCTTCCTGGAGATGGTTTTGGTGGCGTCACGGTTCCTGTCTTTTCTTCCCGCATCAGCCTGTAGATGGTTGCTTTTCCAATACCTGTCATCTTTGAACAAAGTTCCACTGCAGAATCGATACTTATTGCACTTTTTTGATATCTAAGTGCATTAAATACATTAAGCACAATAATCTTTTCACTAATGCTTAGCGCTGATTTCGCAGCTCGCTTAACTGGAATAAATCCTGAAAGACTCTCCATTTTCAAAAATTACCCAAATGTGTGTCCTAGAATACTCGCATTAGGTTTGTTCGCTCTTAAAATGACTCACAGTTTTATACCAATAAGTAGAGGTACCTAATTTTTCGTAACTACCTGAAAAGTAACATTGTGTATTAATTGTTCCCGGAATTCTCGGCATAATTATTTTTACCTGTTATGACAATAATGATTACTAAATTATTCGGATAAGTAAATAGGGTTCAAACCGGCACGTCAGGTAGGTGCGCCTATGGAATCGGCTGCTAAAAATGATTTATTACTATCAACCAATTTCAAATCGAGTATAGTCAAATTTGTTTCATGCTTTTAAGATTATAATATTGTATAAACAAGTTTCTCAGGTACCTACTTAAAATTTTCGGAAATAAAAAACAATTATTGTGTTTTGTTTTACATTGGGCACGGGGAACTACCGTTGTACACCCCAGAAAAGAACTCTTAAATTAAATTACTTTCACTACACCCTGTCTTTGATATAACTCAAAGAAATATTTCGTTAAAGTAAAAATGGTCTTTGACCATATATTCCTCCTAGTAAGAGAACGGCGTAGGTAATAAAACGGTTTTAATTCTTTCCTTCACCGTGTTCTAAAATAAGGAAATCTTGTCTTTCATATAATTTAAAGATTTCGTGATAAACCCATGTCTTTGACCATATTATTTCCTCCTAATACGAGAACAGTGTACTTAAAAATCAAACCCTTTTAAGTTTTTATTTCAGTTTACAACAAATTTAACATATTTATTTACAAAATAAACCAATTAATATACTTCGCATTTCTTGGAATACCCCTATATCGTCCCATTTTTGATTAGCTCTTGACTCACTTCTATATTCCGATCGCTCAATCACTATTTATTATTTCACCTTATTTCACTTCACTATGCACTTAACACGTGTCTAATAAACAACTACTCTACCTACTCCATTGTAATACTGTAACTACTTTCTGATTAGCGATTAACTTCTTATAAGGTTAAAACAAAATCTTTTTAAATTATAAGATTTTGTTGCGATTACTTTCTGTGCCTTGATTACAAGAGCTCTATTTTTTAATATAACAAGTACACTTTAATTTAAATAACATTCTTGATAAAATAGGTTTCTGTCTTAAAATTATAGGCGTTTTAAAGTGAAGTTAGGTATACTCTTACTTTGATTTCATGTTAAATATAGTGGAAATTTTTGAGAGAATTTTGGAGCTTAGCTGAGGATTGTCTTTTTCTGTGATACATAATTAATAGCAATAGCATAGGTCAGGTAGAAAATAGCAGATGTTTGGTTGTATTAGGGCTCTAAAAGCTTGTAGGAAATGACCGTCTTTTAATATCCTCGTCACCACTACCTAGGGCCTCGGGCACGTACGGTGCCTCGAGCAAACACCAGCCCGGCTGGGTTAGGAGATATACACGTTAATATATAAGTTGTACCATGTATGAAATTGTATTGTATAAATTTATGTAGTATAAATGACGTAAATATAATGTAAGTAGCTATCGTGTGGCTGCTCGATATTTATTTTAACCACAAAAGAGTAAACAAGCAAACAAGCCTAAAAAAGTCTTAACTTCGTCGCATGGTATGCATAAACTTGATTTTTACCTTCTAGGAAGAATAAAATAAAATTTCCTAAAATTTCTTTAAATCCTAAGAAACATTCACGCTGGGATTTAGTAAATAGATTAATGACTTAGTACTAGTTTAAATTAAAATCTAGTTGATTAGTTAACTATTAACAAGTTGTCCTGTTACTGTTAATAAGCCGTCTTTCAGTGATTTGCTTGGTTTCCAAATAATTTTTAACTTGGAATCTGTTGCTAGAATGAATTTCTATTTTACTATCGGGGAGAAACATGCTTACCCTTTTTCTCACAAATAGATATATTTGTCAATTTAAACCCTTGACTGTCAAATTAGACTTCTCTTGGCGTTAGTGAATTTGGCCTTTAAAGTTTCACAAACCTCTATGAGATTTAATAAAAAGAATCACTAGAAAAACATTTTCATTTTTGTATTACCAAAGGATATAATAAGCTTGGCCATCTATTATACATTCTTTGATATTACCAACATCTTAAACCCATAAAAAATTTTAAAGAAGGTACAAGTAAGTTTTTTAGAATTGGGTTCTTACTTCCAACTAATCACTACTAACCACATATTTTATAAATTTGCCTAAATAACACCATCCAAATATTTTAGTCACTTAATACTTATGCAGATATGTCATATAGTACATATTTTATATTTTTTAAAAGTCTTCATTTGGTCTGATATAAGCCAGTCAGCTAGAGAAAATCGTTTAATAATTTGTTCTTATTTTTTTCTGTGACAAAATATGAATAACACCATATTAGTCCGATTATCATGACTCAAAGTATGAACCATCTGTGATGATAATGAATCTTCTGAAAATAATATTTACGTTTTTATTACGTTTAGGCTATGCATATAATGTTAAATATTGTAATACGTTTCGTTAGACTAACATTAAGTAATATTAGGCGTCAGAATTTGTAAACTTAAATATATTTTTAACGCATAACATTTTATTGTATAAATCAGTGGTCGCCAACCTTTTCAATGTGTTGAGCTACTTTTATAATTTTCGAATAGAGAGTGAGCTACCTAAACCCGTTTAATCAAATAATGCACAAATATTTTCGACATACCAGTTTTCGTTACTATACATTACATATACATATGTACATAGTAATCGTACATGTTTTAAAAATAATCACAATTTTAACCCAACGGCGTCATACACTTAAAAAAAATAAAAGGTAATAAAAAAAAATTTACGGACATTTATACAATTTTTAGGTCTTTTAGGATATACCTGTGAGCTACCGGAATTGTCCACGCGAGCTACCGGTAGCTCGCGATCGAGGGGTTGGCGACCACTGGTATAAATTGATGCTAATACTGGGGTGTTTATTATTATAGGGTGAATTTAATAAGAGGATATAATATATCTATACTGATAGTCAGCCATAAAAGTACTAGCATGTTATCAGGTCAGCTGGAAATTGACCTGGGACTGTCTTCAGTGCTTTAAAACCTTGGCCAACTACAATCACATCACACTTGGGTGGGTGCCGGGACACAATGGCATAAGGGGGCAATGACAACAGCAGCTAAAAAGCTTGGTTTTCCCTGTCGAGAACATACTTCTCCCCTTCCAACTTACCCACTCTGTATGTTTCACAAATAAGACCTAACCTAGAGTACTGTTCCCACTAGTGTTGTAAATATCCGTATTCTTTAAATATATATCCGAATAATACAGAATCGGAATAAACTAATATCCGTATCCATCATCCAAATACGTATCCATTTCTTGCCCGCGCGAAAGCAGTTACGCTACATGTATATGCGACACTTTAAACATCTTCAATATGGATACGGATAGGAAGGTGGATGCGGTATCATATATTATGATTCGAAGTCGAAGGTTAGGGCAAAGTTTGCCGAATAAAAATATATATGCTATCTTGTTTTAGGAAATGTCATTATAAAAAGAAAGCATGAAATCACGTTCTCTTACACTCGATCCCGATTCCGTTTTCTCTTCACACATTGCATTAGTGACCACCCGAATGCGTATTTATTTCGATTCCGTATCAGTATTCAAGTTCTGGACCGGTTACGAATACGGATTCTTTTGATATGATACGTATCCTTACACATAGTTCCCACATCCAACAGGGAGCGGCATAGTCATAGCAAGTCAATAGATTACATTTTCCTTCTCTTCGGACGCCCACGGTAGTTAGTACTTAGGCTTGTAGTCTATGTGGGCTGTCACATAAAAAAAGCATATGCCTGAACAGGCGGTGGATCTGTTGCACCCCGAACCTGCATTTGGAATACGAAAAATTTTAATCACAATTTGGGCCAGCGCCGGTGAAGAAAATCGTGAATGGACTAGATCTCCCAGGACGTTTATAAGAAGTAACGCATTTCTAAACTTTTTCTGACTTGTTCTTACGATTTCTTGTAAAATTAATACAGTTGAATAATGCATTAAATATTATAAAACAAACAAACTTGCGTGTAATTCATTCCTGGCGTGTGCGTGATATGTTTAATTAATTTTCAGTTTAATTGGGCTTCTTTCGTTTGAAAAACAAATACGTGCAAGTGTTAAAGATGGTTTTCCTTAAATTAATTTATTAGGTTTAGTGAAGGCAACCGTAAAAGGCTTAATTTATTTTAATAATATTATTTAAAATAACTTTTCCAACATTTCAAGCCGTAGAAAATGCGTGTGCTTATTCAGTCCAACTGATGGCATTTTAATATACATGTTGTAAAAACTATAAAAGAGAAAATCTCATTTGTTGCAAAATTTCATTGTAAGGATATAAGTGAAAAAACCTGCCGATTTTGCTTGGCAAGAGTACTGGTTTCTAAGTTTTGAGAGACACTGGAAGAGCGCTCAGATTTGTACTCAGAAATGAGGCAGGCTAAGAAGTATTAATCCTTTAGTAGAAGAAATTTTCGGATCGCTTCTGCAGAACTCGGGTTAGTGATGATTCTGAATTCAGATGCTGGCTAAAGGCGAAACGATTCATAACGAATGTTCACGCGATCACCCTTTTATTAACTTTAACTGTAACTGTCAACCATGACCGAAGCCAGTCAAGTTTTTTTTTTTATTTTACCAATCATATTTTGCTGTTCTTTTAATTTGTGGTGTCGTGACTGCCTTTTAAACCTTTAATTTCACTAACATAAAAAAGTTATCTAAATGTATTTTACGTTATTTTGATCACGGAAGAAATCTTAACATACTATTTACGTTATCGTCAGATTTAATTAACATATTATATAGTCACAAGTAAAAACAAAAACTAACAGTACAAATTAATAATCTACCTTAAAGTGAAATTTATTATTTTTTAAAGAATTTTTATGATGATTTAATATTGTGAAATATTAAATGAATACAGAACAAAGCAAATAAGGCGGGTATTTGCAAGTTCAATATTCTTTGTCCTGATTAATGTGCATGCGGTCTTTGTAGCCTAATAAATTACCTCATTGTAGAGATAGATATTGATCCTGCGTGGTCTGGTTTCCATGTAACTCTCTCGGTAATTGTGTTAACAAAATACACTGCCTGAATAAAACACACGCCCACCGTATTCCAATATTGCATCATTAGTATTAACGTTAATTAAACCTTTACAAATTTTATGATGACAAATTTGGATAGAAATGAATAAAGTATTTCTAGAAATGTGGTTTATTTTCATATACTGTTATAATGTCTGGGGTTAAATGACGAAATAAATGATTTTATTATTGAATGTGGGGAAATAAGCTAAAATAAAAAATCTTACATGGAATGTGTTAAAAGAACTTTAAGTAGATGTCTTGAGATATTTCTGTTTGAATATGACGCGAAATAATTGCTAGTGAAAACCAGGGTTGAGATGATTTAAATCAGTTAATTAAAATAATGATTAAAATCATAATTTTAATCAAGTGATTTTTGTTTTAAAAAATCGGGATTTCCTAAAAAAAAATCAAAATTAAGGCATAAATATTTTGAAAAATACAAAGTGTTGTTTTGATAAACATTTATTTGCAAAAATAAAACTACTCTCAAATTCTTTTAATGCAAAAGAATAAAACGAATGACCCTAAAAATAAAACATAAAACATAACATACATGTAAACAAATATTATTTAAAATAAAAATACCTTTTATATTATCTAGGTATTCTGATGCTTAAAAAGGAAAATTTTTTCGGCTTTTTCATTGCCTAATCTATTTCTAATATCTAAATGAACAATGAACAAGTCCATAGGAAGAAAACTTCCTCTTTACATCTCAAGAAGAAGCAGAAGCACACCAAACAGGAATCACTATAGGTAGCACTTGCTTAATTTCGTGAATATCTTCTTGGGATCTTCACCACTATTCTGCTGTTACATTTTCTATTACTTCGTAAAAAGCACAGTTTTTTTTTCCAAAAGGTCTGTCTTGGCTTCCGATTTAATTGTCAATGGTAATAATTCTGTGGCTGAAAAATGTTCGGAAACAATATCTAAAGCAGCTTCCTTTTTTTCATTAGATAATGGATATTCTTTTTTATTGTGGGATTTAGTATATGTATATGCTAAAAAGTGGTGAGGGGTTAACGCTTGCCCATATCCTTTTTTAAACAGGTGATATTGATGTAAATTTCTTTCCTCTTCAAGATTGTCAAAGGCAGCCATTAACTTTTCCATGCATTAACGACCTGAGATAAACATTCACCTTTCTGTTAAAGTCCGTCAAGCGTCATAGAAATTGGTTTCAGTAATTGTAAAAAATAGCTATCCTTTTTATGAATATCCGATCCTTTTTTCACTGGATCAAGTTCATCTTTTTGCTCTTCACATTATTTGCAACAACAACATCCACTACCATAAATTTTAAGACAATCAGAAGGTGTATTCCATCGAACGTCTTGAGGTAATACCAATTTCTTGCCACCTTTTTTTTCGTACCAGACGTTTGGCAAATGGGTATTTTAAAAGTATTTTACAATTTGAACTGTGTTCTTTGTTCTTTTACTGTATAATATTTATAAATATGTATGAATTTAAAATCACAAAATTAACAAGGTTTTTTTTTCTGCAGCAGACAACGGTGCCCAAAAAAAGTCGTGATTATTTTTTTTATATCGGGGATTTTTGATTTTTTTAAAATCTTTATTTTTGTCAACCCTGGTAAAAACTGCCTTAAACCCAAGCAAACCCAACCCAATATGTTAATAATTTTTATTTATGTTGTAGAGGTATTCTCTCTATATACATAGTATGAGAGTCAATTGATTTTATGCGACTGGCTTTACTATGAAAATAAAATAAATATATCAACAAAATTGAGAAAAAATAGTATGTCGCAGCATGGGCTCGAACCTTGATCGGCCGTTAAGTAGGTACAGCCCACAACCACACTGCGCAACGATGAGCTACATGACAGTGGTTACCAAATCCAGTATATTATAAGTTACAGGCTAAACTTTCAGGTCGATTACGTTCAAAACTAAAGCCCGTCCATAAAGTCATCAACCCTTGTTTCCCTATGTAGAAATTTTTAAAATCAGTTATTAACATGTAAGGTTTTTTCCCCCACAGTGCATTATTAGTAATGTCCTTTCTTGTCACTCAAAATTGATGATGGGGACAGGGGGTTTACAGGTAGTTAGTAGTCTTTAATCTGGTAGTTGGGAAGGACTGAACCCCGATCACTCCAAATTGGTAACGAGGGATAAACATGAATTAGTTATGTAATTATTTTCTAGCTGCACAAAAATTATTTTTCCACTGCACAAAAATTATTTCTCGACTACACAAAGGTTTTCACTGCACTTTTGTCTCTTACTGCACGTTAAAATATGGCCTGATACATTTATCGGTTGGCTTCTGGAGATCGTTGAAAATAATAATTGATTGATGAATAAAATTCATTCCATTATTTAACTCACAACCGCAACCATGATCGGAGGTAATTGGAAACGATGTAGTATGTACATATGCCATTACTGTCAAAAGAGTATTCTGTTGTACGTCTAAAGGTGCGTTTAGACTTGAGCACGCACGCACTGACCCACCGCGAATGCTCAAGTGTAAACGGCTATAAGCGAACGCTCACTCTGTGTGTAGCTATGCGCGAATGGCCGCGAACGCGATCCGGCTGGTGTCGGTCTCGGGTACATGCTCAAAAAGAATTAATGGGTTCGCGAATGCTCAGTTTGAACGAGAATAAAGTCATGCGAACGAGAATAAAGCATAGACAATTTCTCTATGGAATAGTCATGCATCGAGGGTTAGCGTTCTCTTGCTGATATTGCTTTTCTACAATGTGTATCCATTTTGATAATCTTTGGTGTTATCAATCTGAGTAAGTATTCAAAATCTTTTTTGGTAATTCTTGTAAAGTTTTTAAATTGGTCATAATGATTGTCTACCAGTAAATCGTTTAATAAATAATTATTTTGTCTTTTACAAAAAAATTGAGTTTGCCACCAACGACGACGTCTGCGTTTTCGAATTTATTTTTTTTATTATTAAACTGTACATCACGATAAATGCCGCCGCTGCGATATTCGCGTTCATGGTTAACACACTGCGAACAACTGGATCAGCCCATGCGTCAGAAACTAAATCGCGAGCGCGAACGAATGCCGTGCGCGTATGCTCAGTGCGTGCGTGCTCAAGTCTAAACTAGTGTTGTAAATATCCGTATTCATTAGATATCCGAATCATACGGAATCGGAATCAGCTAATATCCGTATCCATTATCCGAATACGAATCCATTTCTTGACCCGCGCGAAAGCGGTTACAGATCATGTATACGTATGCATGCAACAGACTAAAACATTTTCTATCCGGATACACGGCTGGGTAGGTCGATATCGGTATCATACCAGTCGAAGTCGAAGTTTAGGGATGAGAAGGCACCGCGTCGCGCCGTTCTCGTTTGAATTCGGTTCGGGTGAGGCGGGACTAGTTTAACCAATGGGTCTCATCTCATATGATACCCGTTACCCCGATAACTATGCCATCTTTTTTTAGGAAATGTCATTAGAAAGAGAAAGCACAATATCAAATATGCCAAATCGCAGATCGTGTTGTTCGCTTACACTCGATTCCGATTCCGTTTTCTCTTTGCACGTTGCATTAGTAACCACCCGATGCGAATTTATTTTGATTCCGAATCCGTATTCAAGTTCTCGGCCGGTTCCGGATAATCCGGATTCTTTTAATATTCGGATCCAACGGATTTTTGGATACGTATCCTTACATCACTAGTCTAAACGCACCTTAAGAGCGGCAGATGCTATTATCTCTGACGTTTTGGTTTGTAAAGTCACATGATTTACTAAAACCATTTCAAAACACTGCACTGGAGCGCAACTTAATATAAAAAATGAAAGCCCCTAAAATTTGCGAAGTACGTTATATTCAGTTATTTTATTTGTTTAGAATGTAAACAGCGGATCAAAACAATAATTGTCTGCTTTAATAACTGGTTCAGATAAATTGTTTATTATTGTTGCGCTGTATAAAAACAATTTTAAAAGTAATTTTGTTCTTAGTTGACCTCAAAACTCACATGTTAAACTGTCGTTTTCCTAATAGGCAGTTAAAATTATCACGTAATTTGTTAGAACGACGAACTTTGAAGACGAGGTTAAAAGTTGTAAGTGCTGTCAAGGTCGGTCTGGTTGTCTTGTGCAAAAGTGTTCGTTAAATTGAATGACAATGTTCTTTTCCCCTGCTGTCGAATGGTTGATTGGTGTTTCATAAATCTAGTTATAATTTAATTATTATGGTATATTGCAACATGCAAAATTTACGCACTATAAATACAAATATAAAACTACTTTTTGTAAGACCTATTTTTTAAACTTTGCCAAATTAGCTGCCATTAACGACAGCTATTTAATTATTGGTGACAAGGTTCAAGTAAATACAGATAATGGGGAGATATGGGTCACACCAATTCAAATCTGTAACTTAAGCAGGCGGTATTCCGGTATTTAAGCAATACAGTGTTTCTAAAAAAAATAGTTCATTTTTCACCAGAAAGAGCATTGAAAGGGGAACTTAATTCTGTTCAGGGTCATACCTGTGTTATTTGTTGTTAAATTTAAAAGTTATGTTATGGGATTAATTTTTGAGATTATTAGTGGGGCGTAGATGACTGTAACTCTAGTGTTTCGTGTATGACTAACCTTAGAATACAATAGACTGTCAAAGTCTATTATATTATTTACCATTAACCACGATACACATCCATTAACGTGACAAGTTTAAGGCAAAATCGATTTCACCTTAAACTTGAGTCAATTTAAGGTCTTTCCATTCTCGACACGTGCTAAGTTTTATTGACCAAGTCAAGGGCAAATAATTACAGTGGTAAATTGTATAGATTCTCGAATTTATCATTAAAGAATTCAAGAATATTAATTTAAGATTATTTCTAGGTAAGATCATATTTTATTTTTGTTTCAGGTAAACTTACCCAATCTTCAGTTATCAGACCAATCAACCAGCCAGATAATCAAAAATAGGCGTGGTAAGTATTTATCAATTTATTGTTTAACGAGCATCTTTACAACTCATGTTTTGAAAAGTACCCATGTAAAATATACGAGTATATAATAAAATCCGTGTAGTTTGGCATATACCACAGACAAGCAACGTTTATTCTAAATTGATACTGTTTTATTTTAGTTGACGATTTGTTTAAGCCCTTGTTTACGATATGTATTTCTTTTTGTGAGTAATTTCTTGTAGGCTTGAGTAATTTGTTCATTTTGATGAGCTGGCGGTGGTCAGACAACTCTTTGTTTAAAAATAGGATCGTAGCGGTTCGACAATTAAACAAATTTTTCAATACCCATCTAATATAGGATGGCCAATGTATTTTTATTAAAATTATTATACTTTTTTACGAACCAAAATACAGTATGTATATATACTTAAGTAGGCTGGCCATTTTATGTATCGACTTTTGCCCATTTTCTAGTGCATATCTGTCTATATTCTTTGTTGTCCAAAAGAATCTTGTCACCCAACTCAATGAAATACGTATTTAAAAATGTAGATACCAACTTGGTTAAGCCTAAAAGTTTATATTTATTCTTGTGCCCAAAATATACCAAGAGACCAACTAAAAAGAAAATACTCGTACTAGAGCTCGTACGAAAATTTATCCGATATATCAGCAATAAGTACCTAACTGTCATCTTCGACGGTAATTTCCTTCGTTTTAATGTCTACCAATCCCAAGAGACAAATTTTGCGTCAAAAATAATGTTTAAGTGAAAAAATTGTTTGACGGCTCCTTTTGGCAATTTATTTGTTTTTTTCCGCAGTAAAATGTGATAAGCAGATAATTACAGAAAAATAACATTACCAGTATGTGGTATACTTAGAATAATTTCCTAAATCTGAGGTTATGTTTTACTTAGAAAATAGTCTTATCAAATACCATTCGTGGATCTAATTTTTCCGCTAAAATAATCCCAAAAAATTCGATGCTAAGCATTTTTTTTTAAACATTTTTGTTAAAAAAATGCGATTTGTTTTAGAAAAATTAGATGGTCTTATGACCTGCTAAAGTCGCACGTCCTACTGCACTGTTCCCCAAAATGGGTAGATTTTTAACGTTCAACAATTTGTGATATTCTAAGTGAAGTTGCTAAAAATAAACGTACCATTAAACAGTGTTACCTGGTGCATGCAGTAGGAATAGAAATTTTTTATTGTAATTCTTTATAAACAATTTAACAAAAATAAACTGTTATTAGCCCCTACAAAAGAATGTGAGGTACATTAGTGTAAGTTATTTTCCTAGTTTACAACAGTTATGTGTAGCGTCACTGACTAACAGTTACGTGTAGCGTCACTGACTGCTTGGGCTACCGTACTTCCGGATTTTTTCATTAATTGTAGGACAAGCTTGGTTTAAGATTAAAATGATGTTTAATGACAGAACATTGAAATAGCTTGTTCGCTGAGTTTTCGGATCCTGCAGTTGGAGATTCTTTCAGGTGCAGCTCTTTTTAGTGTTTCGTGAAACGAAACACTTATGGAATCACTTCGGTGTCCGTCCGTCCGTCTGTCACAGGCGATTTTCTCTGAAACTGTTCGACGTAAAAGTTTGAAATTTAGCACAAAGATAGAGTGTGGTGGCCCAATTATAGACGTGAGGTATAAAAAGGTAAATTTTGATTCTGGGGGTTAATTTCGGGGGTAAATTGTTCAACGCAAAAAAAATTTAAGGGCATCGTGAAGCTTATTGAAGCACGAATTCGGCGATATGAAATGATGTATTTTTTAAATACTTTTCGGGAAAAACGCTTAAAAATTGCTGTCCTCCACAATCATTACTAGAAGGATTGCTCAGAAAAATCTGAAAAAATCATGAACATTTGGAATTAGGTGTAAATTGAATGAGAATTATCAGGATTAAAAAATTCTGGCGCGATCAATTTTTGCCTTATAACTGCTGAACCATTGGTTTTAGAGAAAACGTTTTTGACAAAAAATATTTATCACTGTGTAAGGAACAACTTTTGTCCTTATACTTTTTTCAAAATTTTTAATTTGGCCCACTCAGCTCCGCGCATACGCGATGTGATACGGTGTTGGTGCCGTCGGCGGCCGGTAGCGCGGTAGATGGACGGAGATCGGGCGGCCGAGGTTTGCTCAGGTTAAGTGGGGCTGATGGTATGAAACACTAATTGTGCAAGTGTAGCTTGTCCGAATTTTTTGCTTAGAAGAAGCCTGTCTGGTTAAAGCAGCTCTGTGTCCCTTTGCAAAAGTTGATCTTGGTACTGAAGTAGTTCTAAGTCAATTCGAAGAAGTTCTTTACACTGAAGTATTTACAAAGATCCTAATTTTCTCCTGTTTTTAATTTTTTAGTACCTTCTTTTCGAGTTTATGCTGCTTCTGCAAGTCATTTAGTTTTCTCAGCAACTAAAGAATGGGCACCTTTGTTGTATTTTATTCGCGTTTTATCAAAATAACAGAACTGTCACCAAATAAATTATTATCAACACCTAATTACATCCTGGCCAAACCCCAAAAAGACTAATTTGTGTTGGTTAGCTCAGGTTTGTTCAGGTTAACAGTCCTCAATAAAATTATGCATTATATTTCTTCAGTGTGGTACTGACTTTTTCCTGGGTTTTGTAGTTCCTCGACAATTCAAAATTTTCATTTCACCAGTCAGTGCTGCAATTTATCTTTCTGTGTATGCAGTCCTGTATAAGAATAAAATATAAATCTTGCTAATACAAAATATAAATTAAGACGATGCTATTTATTTATAATTTGAATAAGAAAACAGTAGATGAGCTAGGTAAGAAAACAGTAGATGAGCTAGGTAAACTTATATTTATTAGTTATTATTTCTTATCTTGTTCGGCATGCACGTTCTAGACAAGATTTGCAAGTTTTTTAGCCTGTATTACAAGACGTTAGTGATTTATTACTAACACTTCTTCACAACAAATTATAATGCTTCTAAATTACCATTTTGAAAGGCGGAACTAATTAAATTGGAAACATGATGGAAACACTGACAAATTAATTTCGGGTTCTAATTAAAAAAAAGGGATTCAGTGGCAGGCATACATACATATTATATACCTACCAAAATAATGTACCGTGGGTGGCGAGAGAAGGAAACCTAGAAGGGTGTGATTTAATCGGTCACCTAATAATTATTCCGTTTTGTTGCTAGAACAACTAATAACAACTTGCGATTACTGATGACCAATTTCAGTGCACTGTTCTGTTTATGCTTTTCAGTCATCACAGAATATTATTTTCTCATTGAATTTTTATCACCATTTGAATTTAGAACCTAACGTTCGGTTGCACAAAGCATTTAATCAAGTAACGCGTTTAAATGCCATTTGGACATTTGGTGACAATGACATTAGTTTGCTGTCACATTTCAAATGTCTAATTAGCTAATTCGTGATTAAATTGTTTTTTGCAACTGAATGTTACAGTTTAGGAAATGTTAATTAAAAAGGGCAGAAAAAAACCTGAACAAACCTGAGCTAACCAGCACAAATTCGTCTTTTTGGGGTTTGGCCAGGATGTAATTAGGTGTTGATAATAATTTGTTTGGTGACATTTCTGTTATTTTGATAAAACGCGAATAAAATACAAAGGTGCCCATTGTTTAGTTTTAAATCTTGACATCCCACGAAGACCGAAGCTTAAGTGGGATGTACCGTAGGTGTATTAGGAAAGTCTTAACTCACACATCCAGAGCTGGCAACATCCTTAGAGATTTCACCAGTCTTTTTAAGTGGATGTGTGGGGGTGGTGCCTCTTTGGCCGAGGACAAGCTCTTCTACCACCTTTCTTGTTTAAGGCAATGAGACACGGCGCATCTAAGTACACATTGTGCCAGGCGTCGCTTTGACCTCAGTGATCGGCTGGGCCTAGCCTGACCACTAAAGTTCTAAATCTGAGAAAAATAATTTTTGGGACCATTGTTTAGTAACAAAATATTGGTTTATTTGGTGGTTGGGTATATTTTGGTGTTCGTTTTATTTATCCCTGTAAATGGCAACTTAAATGATTAAAGACTAGAAAGGGAAAAGAACAGAGAGGAGCAGGCAATATTCTATAGTCTGTAACATTCTAGTCATAAATTGCCGGAAAAAACTGAGATATTATGAGTTTCTGTAAGGGAACGCTAGAGGTTAGTTCTTGTAAGAAGGATCCTTAAAAATATCTGTAAAAGAAAGACAAATTACCCACAACACGAAAGAAGGGAGCTTGAGTTTGTCGAATTTTATTGTAGAAGTTGTTCATTTTCTCAAGGATCAACATGCCGACTGCAACAGAACTTTGGCAGTTGAGTCCAGGAACGAGTCCAAAATTAAGTTTGTTACAGATATATCTTTTTGTGCAAGCAAATCTAAAACCAGTAAAGTAATCGATATTTTATAATTTTTACACTGCTAGTGAGGTAATAAAGTCTTATGTACGTTGTCATTTTAATGGATATCTACATGTCATATTAAACCTATTTTTTTTTAAATTTGCCTTAAGTTTAAACTTGTCAAGCTTATTTTAAAACTCATCCTTTTCTGAGGATCTGTGATATTTTTGGGCATTTTCATCAGTGCTTTTTCTAAACAATCATAATCTACAATTCTAAGATTTTCGCTAGGGTAAGAAGCAGTTGCAATACATTGACCCCTGTGTTAGAATTATCGGTCAACATTTGAGTCTTAAAAAAATTAACTTTATTATTAGATTTCTTAAGCGGCTTACCAGATTTTTACAAGTAAATCCTGGAAATCTAAATACGTCCCGACTTATCTTATAATCTACCGTATCATAATGACGCCATTATAGATGTAATCTTAAGAGTCAAACATAATATTGTTTCGTTAATCCTTGGCTCAAAACAAAATCATATTAATCCTCCATTTAATATTAGACAAGTTAGAAGTTATTTTGTAATTTACGCCAAAAGATAACATTTTGTATGCGTTTGAGAACGTAAACACTCACAGGTCTAGTTATCAGACCCTATTAACGCGTCCTAATAATTTACATTCTTATAACATCTTTAAATATTTAACTATTAATAATAATGTAATGTAATGTAATATTTTTCTTACCCTAACAAATCTCATTATACACTTATTGTGCCCAAGTATTTTTTATGTCACCTTACAAACAATTGGTTACTTTGAACCCACAATCTATTTTTGTATTTTAATCATATTCAACTGGTGAATAGGCATCCGGTTTGTAACAGCAATTTTATGATAAGTGTAATTTATACAGATAGTAGTATCACGGTAGAATTATTAGACGGTAGCGACACTCGCCACTTATTCCTGTTTTTGCCGGAGCATGCTAAAAAGGTGGTTTAGCGTACGATTGCCCTTAAACCCAAAATTTAAACAACTGTCAAAAATATATTTTTAGCTCAGACTCTTGTGCTCAAACCACTTAAACAGATGCGAAGTAAATATGTTTCATTCAGACTGTTATGTGCTTTATTTAGCATGTTTAGGAAACAACGCAAGGCTTCGTTAACTGCCTAGAAAAATATCTCTTATTATTTATTATAACTTTATAAGGCAGTTTCATGCCGAGGGAGCAAACCACTGATCCTTCAAGAATACAGAGGTCTCCAAGATATCGTCAAGACTTCCTACTAATAACCTGAAGTATCCATGAGATGTCCTTGGGAAGTGTATGAACGAGAATATCCATGGATATCTCGCAGTGGTTTAGTCCTCGTTTCATGCCCTCGGATAATAAAGCCATTAATACTAATGAATCGAAATACTAAAGAGTTACGTACCGCCTTTTAAATTTGTATGTATCAAATAACCGACCAAATATTTTTTCGACTAATACTTATCGAACGTCCCCGTAATACGCTGCCCGGAGAACGCAGTGTGCATCGGCGTTTTGCTTTGATGCAGAAACTTCAAACGATTTTTGCTGAGTGTCGCTACTCCCCCATTTCTCTACTCTGGTAGTATCGTGTAGTCTTACAATAATTGTGTTGTTACCGATGTAATGTCCTTGTCTTTTTAACTGTGGCTAAATATATAATTTAAGTAATTTTATAGCAAAATTCGACAGAAGTAATATTAATCAGTAACTTGAGATATCCCCAATTTGAGCATGCCATAATCAACCAGAGCCGTATATTTTTGTGTTGTTTGGTAACATATTTTGGCATTTTAATTTTAAAATTTGATGGTGATATTTTTATTTTGTTCTAACATATACATATGTGTACCCTCTATGGATCTTACAATTCTCTTCTGCAAACGTAACACTTGTGTTTTTCCCAGTCCCAAGATTCCGGATCTTTATATCTTTCAAGCCAAATTTGCACCTGATGATGATATACTCTAAAAGTGTGCATGCGAGCAGCATCTTGTGTAGGCGGGAGCGATGAGTGATTAAATTTGCTCTTGATAATCAATTTGGCAAATCGTTTCTACCGAAGACCATCAATCGATTCTTCAAGCTTGTCACCACCGTACTCATACTTTTATTGCCTTAGCAATAAAGAAAACGTTCTCCGATGACACAAGTCGGCTACATCCTAAAATCGCCACCAACCCCTTGTTAATGTATTGTCAAACATTTTACCTGCAGAGGGTATAGCCCAAAATCGCCACTACTCTTATCTTCTGAATAAATTAAATGAAATGTATGTGAGGAAGGAATATCTTTGAGTATACCTCCCCATTTGTACAGTGTCTCTCTCTCTATGTCTCTATGCCTGTCTCTCTGTTACTCATTGCGGCTCCGTACGCCACAGTGCTGCTTGCTAGCCATTCTTTCGGACAGTCTGTAACACTGAGGAAGGAATATGTATCTATGGCAAATAATTTATTATGAACTATAAAGTTATTAAATATATATACTATTATCTTATAAATAAAAGGCTCATGGCGATTTTGGGCTATAGGTGTCCGGGTAACTCTGTAAGCCGTGGCGATTTTGGGCTGCCAATTTAAGGGCAAGTAATTATAGTGGCGATTTCGGGTAACACCGCACAAGTCACACAGCAGGGTCGACTTTTTCATCCTGAAATAATTTCAATCAAAAGTTAATTCAGGGGTTTTCACAGGGGTTGAGATAAACTTCTTTATCCCCATATTGTACGCTGCAGATGTTATATCGCATTAGGAAAAAGCATGTATAGGGGCACATTCCAAAGAACAGTCCCAAATATGATCAGGTAGCAAAATAAACTTTGCAAATTAGGGCCTCGGGGGAAACCCCGTAAAAATATGCGCGTAGAAACTCTACCTGAGGGGTGAAGTGAATTATAGTATAACTTGCGGTATGTTAAAATATTAAAAATAAATGATAGAGTTTAAAAAAAGTATATATTAATGAAAATGAAGATACTGACATTGTTGCCATATGTGGACGCTTCACTTACGCGCTTTCCTTTCTTTGCGACCGTGTAAAACCCTTAAAAATAATAATAATTAAAAAAATGAGCAGATTAAATTTATTGTCAGAAGACTGTGTCTATAAAAAAGCACTAATGTGTTTTTGCATAAAAATAAAAAATAAAAAAGTTTTATCGCCTCAAAAATTCATTTACATCAATTTTTAGTCTTTCCAGCTCTCATACAATTTGGTATTAACAATGCTACGTAAAAAAGTTTAAAATAAAAGTTGTAGACTATTTAATTTGCTACAAGAAATAATTTTTGTACGACTTCCAGTTACAGAGATATCGCCAAAAAAACTGATTGCGCTATTATTTTCAATATGACGGCCAAATGGAGGGGGTTGCAATCGCGAAAACTGAGATTTACACTCACCACTTTACACATCCCAAAAAGAAAATTGCTGCCTACCCAAAATGTTGAATGAAACTACCATTTCATTGTGCTAATATAGCGCTCACTAGAAAGGAAAATTTTTCTCGCATTTTTACTTGTTCCCGGTTGGGCTTATTAAATATGAAATATGTTCTGACCAGAGACTTACGAATATTAACAAAACGTATCCAGACCCTTTCTTTAAATTATTATCTACACAACATACTGACAAGGTTGAATTTTGTTTGAACATAATTAGATTGGAAAAAGTTGTGGTTTACCCAAGTGTACAGAATTGTACCTAGCCATCTGAGTTAGCATAATAATTATAAACATACCATATTCCCTTGTTCTACCTCTCCACCTATATCCTCCCTGTTATTACCTTTCTGTTAGCCTGTACCATTCTTCTTGTCTGTATCTTAGATACGTCTATACTTGGTTGTTCTTATGCTTTTATTCCGAACCGTCTCTCCTTGTTGCCTCACACATTCATCTTAATATGCCATTTCTGTTACATCTAATCTCATGGACTCTTTTTTGACGATGCCACCTATAAATACTCAGTAAATTAAGAAGTCTAATTTAAGTAATACCATGATAAATGCATTTTAGCAACTTCAGAGACGTCTTACGCCAGGTGGCCATATCAATTCAATAAATAATTTTACATGACATCAACATTGTCATTTCTTTACAGTGCCTATTTTAAAAGCCATCTTAAAAATAAACGGGTCTTAAAATACAACGTATAAAGTTATTAATTTAAGCAAAAAAAGTGGCTTAATTATTAATAGTGGTTATTACTGAAAAAACCATTGATGATTCGGCCGGTAAGTGGGCTTTAAAACTGAAAATACACGAGTCATTACCACATAAGTGATTGCCCTTGGGTGGAATCTTTATTTTAGAGGTTATAAATCACTTAAAGCTGAAGATAAAGGCTTGTAAGCCTTTGTGATGTTCTTTTGAATAAATAAGTAAACTATTCTCAAATCATGTCGTGGGAGAAAAATTTATGAAGAATTGTGTTTATTGTCATCGTATTATAACTGATGTTGCTGACCTGGTGTGGGTCTTTGAATATGGCTTATCAGCGTCGAATGTCTGTGACCTAGCTGTTTCTAATTTATGTTTTCGTGTCATTTTTTAAGCTTGTGTTAGTGTCTGTAATCTGAAAGCACTCATATACGAGGTACATTTTTATGATAGGTACTGTGTATTTTATGGTCTATTTATTTTAACCTTGTGTAACTAAGTGTACACTATAATATATCTAGGTTACTTCTTGCTTAATAACGTAGGATAAGGTCTAAAAAAAAATTAGTTTAAAACATCAGATACCGTATTGTTTGTGTTTATTTTATTGTGCATCTGTTTTTATATAAATATATAAATAAAAAAAAAGAACAAACACACACAGCCCCTTGATAAGTTATAGAATTGGGCTTTCATAAAAAGGCTGGACTCCTCGGCCTGAATGCACCCCACATTGTGGAGGTTGCAGCGACGCTAGGGGCGTCGTTGAAGAAACATATTTCATGATCCTTGATATTATGTATATTTTGAATTAATAAAGGATTAAAAAACAGTTCCTAATGCTTCTTAAATTAAATCCATAAGTGATTCTTCCTTCGTAATTATGTCATTAACTGATTGATTAGTGATGTAATTACTAGTTTTTATGACTCCATGACTAAAAAAAGAGCAAACCTAAAATTAAATATAAGGAGGTATTAAAAATAATAGACTGTTTATTGACCCCATGTCCCCTGTTTTAGAGACATTGTTCTAATTTCTAATAATTGTACTATTTTTAATTTTCCTGCTAAAAAGAGATTAGGGCCACATGAGGTCAGTGTACTCGTTTCATTTTAAACTTAAGGTGAATTTTAGAATTAGCCGCAATAAACAGCTTTGTTGAGTTTATTATCAATGAATATTTTGTGGGTAGGCGATGCCAATAATTATATTTAAATTAACCTTGGTCCAGGTTATTCCTATACTGTGAGAAAGAAATATTATCCTTTTTAAGTGGCATTTTTACATAATCCAAAGCCACGTAGCGAGTCCGCTCAGTATTTGGGCTTGCTCTATTAAAAAATTTACTGAAATAAGTTTTTCAACTGATTTTTAATTGCTTAAACTAGCAAGGTGAAAATCTGTTTGATTAAAAAGACTGCAAGAAACGACACTATCGTTTGTCTCTATCGGTTAGTTGTTTGCCAAAAAGCGTAAGACTAAGAGAGACTGAACCGGCTGATCGAAGGTAGAAATTCAAAAAATCAATTCGACCTTTGACTAGTCAATCGTAGGTGTGCTTATATTTGTTATTTGATTAATATACAATGATTTTATGATTATTTTTTTTTATATTTTTTATCAGAAATTTTAGGTAATTGTATTTCAGGAAATATGCATGTATCTTTTTTATTTACATTCTTTGCAAGTCTAAAAATCGTGCCTTTTACATCGAAGAATGAAAGTGTTGTCATAGGGAAATACACAACTATGACTAAAGTGGATCCGCAAAAGTCCATTCTTCAAATATGACATTTTTCCGAAAATACCTTTCAAAAACGATTTTCAAGAACCCATTTTTTTTAGAAAGTTCAGTTTTTAGAAATAATCTTTGTTCTTTCACGTTTTTCAATGATCCGCGCATACGCGATGTGATACGGCGTTGGTGCCGTCGGCGGCGGGTAGCGCGGCAGCTGGGCGGAGATCGGGCGGCTTAGGTTTGCTCAGGTTAAGTGGGGGGCTAATGGCACGGAACACTGATTGTGCAAGTATAGCTTGCATTTGACCGAATTTTTTTTTAATAAGCGACGTTTAGCTTTTCTGTTCGGGCTATATTCCGCCCGATCTCTGAAGTTAAACGACGCCCGGCACGGTAATGGGTGACCGCTTTGGAACACCGTGTCTCGCCGCACTAAACAAGGAAGGTGGTAGAGGAATTCTTCCTCGGCCGAGGTTGTACCGTCTCACACATCCTCTTAAAGGGCTAGTGAAATCCCTACGGATGTTTGCAGCTCTGGATGTGTGAGTCGGACTTCCCCAGTACAGCCACGGCACATGGTACTTAGACTTCGGTCTTCGTGAACTGTCAGAAGATAAAAAAAATAGATTTAATCTCTTAATAGTTTTGAAGATGTTAATAAAACTAGACAAAAAAATTCAGAGCAAACCTAAACAAACTTGAGTAAAACTGCACCGATTCGCTTTTTTTCTTTGGGTTTGATCCGGTTTGCTTAAGTTTGCTCAGGCTTTCTTCTGTCTTTTTTATCAACGATTTTCTAAATTTTCATACGTTCGTTCTTCTCCATGAATCGACGCGCAATGCTAGTGAATACGCTTGATCCTAGAGTCACGTGTAACAGACAGGTCCGAACATGAATGATGGCTCGAGAGCCACGCCGCACATTGTGCTTTAACTACTTCATTGCACTCATTACATTCACCCTTACATTTGACTAGTCAAAGACCGGAACTCAATAATTTTTGCTTTGACTTTTGACTGAAAGTATACTAGTCAAGGGCCGCAACCAAAATATATTTCGGCCTTTGACCAAATCTGTTTTGTCTCTAGTCCTAGATTTGACCAGTCATTTCGCAGTCTCTCTGCGCTTCGGCCTTTGACTATATAACATATACCAGGCTTACTATTTTCTATTAAATTAACCGAAAACGGAAAAGTAGAGAATAATGAAAATTATTTATTACACACCTCTACAAGATAAGGTGCGTCGATAATGCGAGAGAAAATTTGTAATTACGTACAGTAAATTTGCTTTATTTGGTACGATTTTTATGTGCTGGGTAGGGTCAATATATGCGATCTCGGCTTTCTCATTACATACATTGCCTTTTTATATAGAAATTTACCGGCGATTGTTGTATTAACTTTTCCATCCACATATAATTTAAATTCTTATTTCAAGCCTTTTACATTCGCTAATTATCACTTGACCTTTAATTAGACGTGTAAAAGAAAATACCGTTTTCTTTCCTCATATGGATAATGTATTTGTATGAATTAAATATGCTACAAACCATTAGTAGCGATTGGAACAAAATGAGCCGTCACGCTATTTTGTTTTTTTGGGTTGCGCTATTGTTATTGGCCAAATAAAAAAATAAATTTAACGTGATAAACACCAAACGTGCGTGGTAGGACTGATTCGGAAATTTTAAGAATACAGGATTTTTTTTAGTTTAAAATAATATGACTATGTCCACTGAGTATTCCTTCCTTATGTACTTGTATAAAGAGGTTCGCATACATAGATAGAAGGATCTGATAAAGTCTTTTCTGAACAAAAGTTAAATAAATGTGTCGGTCTCCTCGCTCAGCGTTTCTGATTACTCATGTCGACAAGAGTTTCTCCTATAAACTGCTTTAGATTATATTATTCTTGACTTTCACCCACTCTGCTTTGGCGTTCTTCCCTAGCTCTTACCTCTCCGTCCATACTTTTTTATTGCTGTTACCCTTCTGCTGACAGTCTTTATTACTTATCATCTCACTCTCTATCACACCTATCACTCTAGTCTTTTCTATATCTACTTAAATGTTGACACAACCTTGATTGTTCTCCTTATTTTTTTATTCCTTACTTTGTCCCCTCTTGTTACCTTAGTCCTTAGTGTTATATAAAACAAGAAACTGAGTGACTGACTAACTGACTGAAATATATAATATAATAAATATAATATTATTTCTGTTTGCGGAAATACTTCGCACGTAAACTTAATGATTAATAGGGTTAACAAATTAAAATGGAGGAAGTCCAACTTTAATGTGGATGAAGAAAAATTTTGTAGCTTTGTTCAGTAAAAATCCTAGAAAAATTGGAACTTGGTCAGCAAAAATATTAATTTTCAATAGCACTATCGCATGCGCAACGGTTGCAAGAAAGTACTAAATTTCGGAAGGGTTTATTTAACAGTTTCCAACATGTAGTAGATGAGTGGTTCGGAACATTTGGAAGTGCAGTATCCATGGATTTATTAAGAATGGATGCGGGATGATTTAACATTCTTTGAAGCCAAAACAAACCATTCTAAGCGACACTGTAAACACAATTTGTAAACGTTGGCCACATCTTATTTTACCTTGTATTTTTGTCAAACAATACGTTAGAAGCATCACAAGATTCACTAAAAGTAATAAAAGGCCTAAAATATTTATTTTTCTGCTAAATAATAATAAATTGAAGTTAAAAGGTTTTATTATTTATAGGTTATGTTATCTCTAAAGGTTTATTTAAAGTCTTTCAGAGTCATTTATAAATGTATAAGTCGCACTTTTTCTTTTTTAGTTCATTAGACAAAGACGTACGTGTAACCGAGTGTTTAGACGGTTTTCCTAAACAACCAGCAGAGACAGCAACACTTCTGAGCTCCAACACTCAAATGCTATTTTATTTCTTTCTACTACCATTCTTGATTCAATTACGTAGTTCGTAAACTAAACCCCTAGGGGAAATGTTTTCATAACAAACAACAAATATAAGGCTTCACGTTCGATACGCTCACAGTATATACGGACATTGAATCCTTTCTTAATAAATCCATGGCAGTATCATTAATTCATTATCATCAATTTGAACTATACTTTGACTGCAATATATAACTCCTCTTGATGTAGTCGGTAGTAGTTTAGTAACTAAAGGGAAATTTTACCAAAGTTAATTTATTTTAACTCTATGCTGGAAGGCATATTGATCAAGCAAATGTAAATATAGGGAGCCTAATAAACGTTTAGCGGAAAGCATGGAATAATTCATTTGCATTTTCTAAATCGGTAAATCCAGTTAATTTCAGCTGATTTTTTTTAGATTAACATATCGACGAATCGTTTTACAAAAAGAGTAATGTGTTAAAATGTGTTTTCGACTACTGTCCCCAATTGTCAAACACTTTTTAATCTAAAATTCCTCATTAATTGCTTTCGTTTTAACTAATGAGCATATAATAAAAACAAGATGAATTTAAGACAATTTGGTTAATAATTGCGCTTTCTTCTTTAATTTAATCATATCGATGGAATTTTAATTAATGCATAATAACCACCGGTTCATAAATGCGCCCATATTTTAGTAAAATCTGAAAGTATGGTTGCAGCGCCAAAGCGGGATTCCTTTCAATAGTCGCTATAAAAATATCACCAATCCTGCCTTAAGTCTTTGACAGATGATGCACTAATTAAATTAGTATTTTGTCCCATGTCAGTTAAACAGCTAGACCAGCAGAATTACTAATTTTAGGTCTATTTTTGAAAACAACCCTTGGCTTCGGCCACAAGATAATAAACTTAATTTTTTTAGAATCAATGTACATCCATTTTTCTCTTGAAATGTAAATTAATGTTTTCGTAGTGTATGTATTTAGGTTGTATGGTGGTGTGGTGGTGTACAAGTTAATAAACTTTTGATCTAAAATTATGAATTCCAGTAAATATAACCGCTTTTCTTGTCAAATATTGTTCTCCTTTTTTCTTTTTGCAAAGCTAAGAAATGTGTATTACAATCAGTTCAGATTTCTTTAACTTAAGAAAGTTAATACTTTCCAAGAAGTAAAAAAATATTTTGTAATTATACAGGGTGTTTCAAAACACCAAGTGTCATCGCTCGTGGCGAAATTCCTCACCTAAAAATGAGACAAATAGTTTCTATCAAAATGGATTCTTTCTTATTTTTGTTTTAAATACAGAGTGTCAAATTTATTTTTATTTTTCCGTTTTTTTTTTAATATCTTGCAAAACGGCTTTTACAGTTTTAATCAAATTTGGGTTGTGAAGAGTACTTAAAATAGTACATATTTTAGCATTAAAAAGGTGTAGACAGCTTCATCAAGAGCGTGCGTACTGATGGGCTCCGAAATAATTTTGTAAAAAATATGGCGCCACTGACTTCTTTACTTTTTGTTAGCGCCGCAGTTATGTAGACAGCCGAATAAAAGTTATCTCGTAACGTTTTTTTTTTCGATTTCGGCTTCGTTTAGGAAATAAACACAATTTTGCACCATTTTCTGTGGGGGGGGGGGGGGGGAGCATTCATAAAATACGTCACGCAAAATTCACTCATTTTTGATCCCTCCCTCCCCCTTTGTCACGCTGCATCACATTTTTTTTAACTCCCTACCTAGTAAGGCGTTACAAAACCTAGATACCCCTCCCCCCCTTAAGTGAATGAATATTTTTATGATTATTAGTAACATACAAAAATTATGTCTAAATGATCTCATTACCACCCCACACACCCTCTTAAAGGGCTGGTGCAATTCTTAGGGATGTTTCCAGCACTGTGTGTGAGTCGGTTGCGTGATATACAACCCACGGTACCTTAGTACTTAGGCTTACTGCCTTCGTGGGTTGTAAGAAGATAAAAAAAATTATTCATAGAATTTTTGTTAATACAAAATTATTCTTAATCTCTCGTAATTTACTGCACTGGTTATTAAAATAAAAACTATTGATTAGAGTATAAAATCCAAAGCAATCAGCAATAATTACCATTAATATTATTATAATTCTCTCAGTAATAAACATCAATAATATTTTTATTTGTCAGAGGTCCAAGGATTCTTTAAGAGCTCAGACATTTCTATGATAGGTATCGAGACTGATATATTTGCATTTGTAAAATTTCCATTTACTACGTCTTCATTTATCCACTCTGCATCTGTTTCGACTTCTACGGGTTCAGAAACAAAGACAAAATTGTCAAAGTTGATCAATAAAAATTATCGCGGCTGAAAAATAAACTCTATAGTTAAAAAAAAATAGAAATAAAATTAATGTAGGTATTTCAAACGTCGCGTCACGTCATGTTTGTTCGAACCCCCTCCCTCTCCTCGTCACATATCATCACGCTAGGCAATCCCCCTGGAAGGCCCCTGATGATATTGAGGTAGATTTAAATAATAAATAATTTGTACAAATTAAACCTTTAATAAAACGTACTGTGCTATGTATTGTGCTATCAAAAAGTAAAGAAGTCAGTGGCGTTTATTTTTGCAGTGCCAGCCCGCACGAACGCCCCTGACGAGGCAGTTCACATCTTTTAATTCTAAAATATGTACTATTTTTAGTTCTTTTTACAGCTCGAACTTAAAATTAAAAGTTTAAAATTGCTAAAGTCGTTTCGGTGATATTTTGAAAAAACCGAAAAACAAAAATAATTTAACACCTTTTATCTTAAAAACGAATCAAGAGCGGACATGTGTTCATAGGAACGACATATTTGTCTTATTTTTGCGTAATGAATATAAGCAGTTCAACAATACAAGCGATTGCATATGTTTTTCTGAAACACCCTAAATATTTTTTCATCAGTAGATTTTTAATTTATTTTTCTACAGGAATAAGTATATTTTTTGTCCTTCTTAACTCGTAGCTCGTCTATAGCGTCTACGTAAATGCTATTTTTAATAAATATCTAACATCATAGATCAATTAGTAGAAAGTAAGTGTAGTAAACAACGCGTGAGGAAATTACACGGTTATTTAAATTAAATGCTGAAGTTCATATTTTTAGAAAAATGTTTCATTTTTACAGCGCTAGTTTACGTTTCTATAAAAAAAAGAACATGAAATTAAGCCAGCCTATTTAACAGTTTTAAAATAGCCGACAGTGCATAAATAAAAACTGAACCTGTTTATTTTGGAAAATTGGACGCAGTTAAGGAAGGCCAAAAAATTTTGCCAACCAACCACCAACTAGTTCGAAGAACTATAGTTGCATAGAAAGGTGTGGAAAAAGTTTGACAAAATGTATACTTCCTGAATTCCTATCTACGCAGTCCTGCTATAAGTTCTGTTCCCCACAAAAAGGTGTTTACTCGGGTGTTTAATTTGAAGAATAAAGTAAACAAGAATAAAGTCATGTAACATAGGTATGTTATTTATTAGTAATTTCGTACCTAACTTTAAAAAAATAAAATTACTCAAAATGTCCACCCTTCGCCTTCACACATTTGTTCAATCTGTCCAGCCACTCATCTATAGCCGCAGGCACTACTTCGAGGGGTATCCAAGTTGCTATCTTCACTAAATCTGCTTCTAACGCCTCGATACCTATTACAGTGTGATTTTTAGCAGGCTTTCTCCTCTAACACATCTACAGCCGGATTCAAGTCTTTAGCGGCGAGAAAACCCGCCTCCAACCAGCCAGCGTTGTGTCGCCTTAGCTTTGTGTGGCAGCGCCGAATCCTGTTGGAACATTTGATGGTTTCTAGCAAACAACATGTTGCTTAGCGGCTTCACAGCCTTCTGCAGAATGTCACTGTGGTAGTTAGTGACATTCGTTTTAACTCCCTGTTCGCAGAGATGCATTTGTGTAACCTCTTCGGGACCCGCACGCACTACTTCGAGTGGTATCCAAGTTGCTATCTTCACTAAATCTGCTTTTGACGCCTCGATATCTATTGCAGTGTGGTTTTTAGTAGGCTTTCTCCTCTAACACATACTGCAGCCGGTAGTCTAAAGGATTCAAGTCTCCAGAAGGTCAATCTTTAGCGGCGAGAAAATCCGGCAAATTCGCCTCCAACCAGCCAGCGTTGTGTCACCTTAGCTTTGTGTCGCAGCGCCGAATCCTGCTGGTACATTCGATGCTTTTCAGCAAACAAGGTGTTGCTTAACGGCTTCACACTCATCTCCAGAATGTCACTTTGGTAGTTAGCAGCATTCGTTGTAACTCCCTGTTCGCAGAATTGCATTTGTATAACCTCTTCGGAATCCACACCCTACCAAACCATCACTCTCCTCTCTTCCCCTCTTCCCACATTCGGACTTTTTTTCTGCAGCTTTAGAGAGCTGTAGGCTTAAATTCGTATCATTTTGACGGTTAAATTTCTCTTCCATAGTAATTTTTTTTTGTCCGTGAAGAGAATGTTCCTGTCGATGCCGTTCGCATGCTTGAAGCAACCTCTTGGCTCTTGTGATTTTTATTTTTCGTAAAACTGCTAAAAGCCGATATCCAGTGCTTCTACGGTAGGTGTCGAGATTTTCTTTAATAATGCGCGACATAGTTCTTGGTGGGATGATTTCCCTGAACATGATTTTTTGCTTGCGAAACGAATTTCTCAGGGTTCTCTCAGCGGCGGCTTTGACGGCTGCTTTCGTCCATGTCGTGCGTGGACGAGTACTTCTTGACCTGTCATCGACAGAAGACGTTTAATATAGGTATATATTTTTTGTTATTTTTGAAAATTTAAGCTCGTCAAAAATCTCAAGTGGATTTTCACCACACTTGTGTAATGCGATCACAGCAGTTGCCGGTTCTCTTTGATTCCGAGCCCCATGTTTACAGCTCTACTTATAGTGTTCAGTTTGCTTCAACAAGTTCGGAACCTACTCAAGCCATTAAAAACAAAACAGTATGAGTGCCACTTGAAAATTTTGTCGAGATGCTTGATAAGTAGGTATACATAATTTATGGCAGGACTACCTAGATTTCTTTTTTCTAATTCTTCATGTTCGCTGGCACTCTCCCAGGTATTTTAAAAACCAAAGTATCCTTTTGGTGGAACTTAAATATTTGAAACAATTCTTTACTTAGATTTTCTTCTCACATCCTTAGTTCTGTTGTTCCTCCTTTATTAAGCTCCATATAGTCAGTTTTCTTTCCATTGATTTTTAAGCCTTTAACTTCTAACGATCTTCTCTGGCTTTCCACTGTTTTTCAGTATATTCCTTACTAGTGCTACATATTACAATATCGTTCGCAGACGTTACACATCAGGGGACTTCATCTCTTACTTCCTGGGTCATGACATCTATAATACGGTTAAACAGATACGGGTTTGATAAGGCCGAATCCCATTGCCAGCCAATTAACTGCAAATTTCCCTGTCAGTCCTGCACTACTTCTGACCTGTCCTGTGTCCCAGCTACTCTATACATTTCCTGGACAATCCTTACACACTTTCCTTGCACTCCTTTATTCCTCATACACCTCCATACTTCCTGACGTCGAACTCTGCGGTAGGTCTGTTCTAGGTCAGAATTCTACTATATCGTATTTATACAGCACTAATTTGTTTATTAAAAATAAAAAAAAAATTTCGTTGCCGGATTATTAGCTAACACCTACCGCGTGCTGATTTACCACCGGTTTACCTCCATATACCTAGAAAAATTTATTCATCACTATTAGATTTCGGTGAGTTCACTGTGTCTTCCCAAATATTAATAATTATTTTATTCTTAGTTGTTGGTTATACCAATGATGCATTTTTGAAAAGCTATAGGTAAGTAGGCGATAAAAAAACTGTAGTAGTTTAAAGTAGTACTTTTCCAATAAATTACCGTGATTAAATTAAAGTTCCCACGTCTGTTGGCTTAGTCATTTCCCATATTCTTATACCATATTACATTAGAAGGTGTCGATTTTGGAAACCTGCCGGCCTAGTACGTGGGACTACCTTTACCATGACTTAAAATTAGTTATTTTTATGTCTGATTTGCATTTTTCTGTTACTCAGTCGATGAATCTGTTTATTTGTTTTATAGAAATTGTAAAACATATATAATAGTTAACCCAGGGACCGTTATATTATTGGTTGTTTAAAAACCGTTACTCAATGCACGTGTTTAAATAAATAAATCTTTTGTAGTTTTTTCTTTGTTCTTTTTAGAATTTTTGTCTTGTAACAGCCGCAGAGTACTGTTTTAGATTATTTTAATGTTTCAGTGCGTCGATGCTTAACGTTAAGTGTTTTTGTACCGTTCTACAAATTATACCATAAATCCCATTTTCTTTGTATTGCGCTTATTTAATCAAGAAAAAAATGTACTTACTTGTTTCGTTATTTTTCAAACAACTGTTCGTATTTACTATTAGTGATATTTAGAGATGTGCCATGAGAATGTTCCCCTGCGAATATTTCTGGAGAAGGGTAAATTACCGAGAATATTTTCCAGCAAAAATTCTCGAGAATTTATGATTTTAGAAAAAATTTAAATTACTGGAAACTTATCGAGAATTTATGATTTTAGAAAAAATGTAAATTACTGGAAACTTATCGAGAATTTATGATTTTAGAAAAAATGTAAATTACTGGAAACTTATCGAGAATATTTCCGAGAACGAGAATGTTTTCTCGGGAAAATTCTTCTGGAGAATATTTTCGGAGAATTGAGAATTTGCGGAAATATATTTTAATTCCGCTATTGTATCATAGATGGAGCGTGGAGTATCTTTATCTTTATTTCTTTTCTGTATTTTTTTAAACAACTTGTTTAAAATTATTGGAAAAACTACTTTTGGTAAAAAAAACATGTTCTTTCAGTTTATGCAGTCAAAACATAAAATTCTCCAATCTATGAAATAAATTCTCCAAATTTTCCGATAAATTGTCGTTTTCCTCGGAGAATATTTTCGAAAAATAAATTCTAGAGAATATTCCATCTCTAGTGATATTTCGAAACCATGAAATACTCGTTGTAGCACTATTTTATTATTAATACCGGGAGTCCAAATTTTGCCTCTTGGTTGGCGTGATTTTATTTCATTTGACCTTAATTTCTCCAGGTGTATTTGCAGTAGATAATTTTTTGTTGAAAATATAAAAATAGTTTACTGTTGAAAATATAAAAAACATGGACACAATACTAATACACTGTAGTGCTAGAAAACTGGTGCAACCTAACCATACTTTACGTTCTTTCCCTGATATATTATGTACCTCCATACCTCCTGTCATGGCACTCTGTCATACCTTTTCTAAGCCAAAACAAAAAAAAAACTATACGCATTTGATTATTCTTCTTTAGTCGAGAGCTATGTTTAAGACTTCAAAGAACCAACCCTGTGTTAATGTTCCATTGGCTGTTTCGAATGAACTAGAAACGTATATATATATATATATATATATATATATATATATATATATATATATATATATATATATATATATATATATATATATATATATATATATATATCACTCACGCATCCGTCTATTAAGTCAAATAAATGAACGTTTACAACAGTGCAACAGTTAATAAATAACGGCTTTCAATTACAGTTTTAAGTTGACTAGCAATTATTACTTATTCTAATATTTCTTTATAATACAACGCATGTTGTAATCAGAATTTATAAACGTACGTGTACGTGTACAATGTACATATGCTATGCAGTTCGTGCAGTTGCAATATACGATCAAGAACCGAACGAATATCATTTATATTCATTTAAATTTGCCATTCATTTCCTGTTTATTAGCCGCCCTGTTACTAGCAATTATAGTTGTCTGCATTTAATATAAATAAACCTGTATTTATTGTTTTCTGCCTTTATCGTTATGTTGGCGTACATAAACTTGTGTACCAATGAGATAAAAATTGTTTTGCTTCGCTGTTTATCACTTGTTTTAATTATTGTATAAAAAATGTTTTGCGCTAGTGGCCTTTACCCTTGTTTTCGGAGCAATTAAAACAAATTACCTAACCTATTATTTACATAAAAGAAAATTTATTAAAATAGTTTGATAATAGTCCATAGAATGGGCTTGGTCATTTCGCGTTTTCAATAAACATGTTAATATTGTTGCACAGTGAGTCAATCGAAACACGTACACAAAAAATTACGTCGGTTGGACGGATAATAACAAAAATATTAAGGTTTAACATTTGACCAAATTCAAAAAATTCGGTTTCCCATTTGACATCATCCTACGAAAAACTAGTAGTGGGAAATGTGGCGAATCAAATTAAGGAGCGGTAATACCGCCATGCGCCCCTTCGACTGTTTTAGTACTAACAGGGAATGTTTTGTTTATATTTTGCATACGTTTTATGGCATTATTTAATTTTCGAATTTAATTTAATTATGACACTTTTTTCGGAGTGCTTAAGGTGTATTTAAGTATAAGGATGAAATACAACAGAAATAGTAGTAAAACCCAAAAATCATTGTGGAATCATATACTAATTTTTTGCCGCCGTCATTCGTTGAATTATGGTTAAATATTTCTTTAATGTTTGTGCGTAAATATCCTTTTTATATTATAAAATATTATGATTTGACTGTTTTCTCCATAGACGTCTAAAAAACTATAGACAAAGCATTTCGTTCATAAAATCGTTTCGCGCCAAATCAATTATCCGTTTAAAAAATTCAATGGATGCGACTAAGAGAGGTAGACAGCGGAAAAAATGGCAACACTGTCCAACATTCAACCCAACTACACCAATGGCATCGATACAAGTGACTATAACCTCACGTGTGAAAATAAACTTCTGGGTTTAAATAGTCCAATTTTTTTGCAAACTTGACACTGCCGCACCATATCTAAATGTTTCAAAATAATATCAGCTTCTTCAAAGAAAACACTTAAACTCTTCTCGCCAAATACAAAAAACATATTTCCACACTAGAATAACGTCGCATTCATCGTCGCCCATAGTAAATTTCAGGGGGGGGGGGGCAACCAGCCAAAAAACCATATGTTTCAAAATCACGAAGTACCGCACCCCGTACCCCCTCGCCCCCCAAGGGGGCCATGGTCGCCATCGTCGGCGAATTATATGAATGGCCGCTTGCGTCACTTCTCGATTCGTAGTAAAACTGGTAGTAAATGGTGAATCAGCGTTGCCGCTTTTACTTAATAACTTAATAATTTATCATAGTGAGAAGGGAAGAAGAGTTTATTCGGCTATGATGCGTAAAGTAGAATAAAATGTATTACTTTTTTATTACTTAATACTTGTAGGTATGCTAATTTTATTAGATGGAGATATAGTCAAATAAATGTCGTGTAATACTGAATTGCTTGGATGACATCAATCAGGACATTTTGGCAACCGTTTGCAGTAGAATGCAGGCGCAGCCCGTGAAATTTTAAAATTGTATATCTCTATTGCTATCTACTTATGGGACACATGCCAAGTTCAGGTTTTTTAATAGTGAGTCTACTAGGAATGTTTTGCTAAAGAAAAAAATATTTTGTAATTTGCGAGAAAAAGTTGAAGTTTTGAATTGACCCACCTGGGAAAAAATTAACACGCCTAGGTATTTTGTTTATTATTTTTTCTAAACAAATTCTACATCATTTTGTCGATAATTCTTAAATTTTAAGAGAAAAAAATATGTTAGTAGAAAGTTGTAGTCATATGAATTTTTTTAATCCCAAAATATAATTTAAAACAAAAATTCAAATGAACTTTCTACTAACACATTTTTTTCTCTTAAAATTTAAGAATTGTCGACAGAATAATGTCAAATTTGTTTAGAAAAAATAATAAGTAAAATACCTAAGCGCGTTAATTTTTTTCCCAGGTATGGATCAAATCAAAAATTCAACTTTTTTTTCGCAAATTACAAAATGTTGTTTTTATTTACCAAAACATTCCTAGTAGGGTAACTATTAAAAGAACTGAACTTGGCATGGGTCCCATAAGTAGCAACAGAGATATACAACTTTCAAATTTCACAGGCCGCGCCTGGTAGACCAGTCAATTTTTAGTAGTATTTTTAGTACAAATCGAATGACTGATTGTTTTATATAGTAAATAACTTTGTCTATAGTTTTTTTAGACGTCTATGGTTTTCTCAGTTCCCTTAATATTTATGTGTAACAGTTCAGTATAATTTGGAATATTACTTTTTTTATATAATTTAGTTTGATAATATAACCTCGATGACCAACTCGTACAGTTTTTGCAGCGATGCCAACACTTAATTTATTTCCTAAATTTGGGTCCCCCATCGTAAGCATACGCCACCAGAGGCCATCTCTCCGTTTTATAATGAGCAATGTTTGACCGCTATTTTGAGGGTGAAGTTGATCATAAAATATTCTAATTTTTTGGGATAAGCTCTTCGAACGGAGTACTTTTGTATTATGAAATAAAAAACGTTGCTGGATAAGGCCATTATTTGATATAAAACTTCATACATAAATTATATCAGGATCTCGATTAGGTGGGGTCATATTTTGCCGAACTGGCAAAGCAGACGTTCCGTAGAGTATAAAGTTTCTAAGTCATAGTCATATTTGCGATAAAAACCGTTAAGAGTGTCCCTGGTTTACAACAGAATTAATTCCATCAAACATGACATGCTTTTTCAGGATTCAATAAATCATATTCTAAGCTGATTAGTGTACAGACAAACTACCACATAGTGGTGGGTAGAGAAGACAAAGAACAAGATGATAATGGTAATGAAGGTATATTGAGGCCTAACAAATAGATAATGGGTTGGCTTATCAATTTGATGCAGTATTTCTAGACAATTTATATTTATGCTTATTATGTGAACAGAGAATTTCGGGAAAAAAATATTGGGCCAAATTTTTGAAGTTATTTGCGTATTTGAAGGATTTTTTAAGGTCTGCTGAATTAACCATGGATTTGTTAGGACTGGATGCGGGATGAGTTCACATTCTTTGAAGCCAAAACAAACCATTCTAAACGACACTGTAAACACAATTTGTAAACATTGGCCACATCTTATTTTACCTTGTATTTTTGTACAAAAAATACGTTAGAAGCATCACAAGATGTACTAAACGGAATAAAAGCCCTAAAATATTTTATTTTTCTGCTAAATAATAATAAATTTAAGTTAAAAACGTTTTATTATTTATAGGTTATGTTATTTCTAAAGGTGTTTATTTAAAGTCGCTCCGAGTCATTTATTAATCTAAATACGTCGCACTTTTTCTTTTCTAGTTCATTAGACAAAGACGTATGTGTAACCGAGTGTTCAGACCGAGGTTCAGCCGTGTTCCTAAACAACCAGCCAGACAGCAACACTTCTGGGCTGCGTTCGATATCATCGCCGGGTGACACACCGGTGTGATTTTTCAACCTGAGCTCCAACACTCCAATGCTATTTTATCTCTTTCTACTACCATTCTTGATTCAATTACGTAGTAATTCGTAGTCTTGTCTATGTTCGTAGTTCGTAAACTGCTCCCCCAAGAGAAAAACAAAAACAAAAACAAACAACAAAATATAAGGATTCACGTTCGATACGCTCACAGTATACAGATATCGAATCCTATTATAATAAATCCATGGAATTAACTGTTTTTATATGTATGTGTGGTTGCGTGATTGTTTTTAAATAATATAAAAATACTTCGTACAAAAGCACCTCGAACCGAAAGTACAAGACAATACAACATACGATAAAAAAGATGATGTTTCGATCTAGAAACCAGAGGTCGAAAGGTCAATTTTCTATAACAGAAGTACAAAAAATTAATTTTTTAATAGCAGGCCAAGAATTTATGCCTAGCCACAAAATAAACATATTTTACTTATACCATTTAATACCCTGTATAATAAATTTAGAAACTAATTTTATTCTTGAACATTTTAAGAGAAGCAGGCGTTTTCGTAAAGAATGGCATTTTTTTCGTAAGTAGTAAACCTTGCAGTTTTAGTTTTACGAGATCTAAAAAATATCAAATTTTCTTGGAAACTATTATACAAAAAAAAACAGAAATAGATACGAGCATGCTATACAAATTTTTAACGTGCTAAGATTTATTGCCTAAACAAAGCTGTCAAAAGATGTTGCAAACTTAATATAATATTAAACAGTTTATACGTAACTAGAATCAGCCAAAACCTTCGGAATTATTAAAAAAAAAAAGACAATTCGACTACAGTGACGCAAAGTTGCATTGATAACTTACCCAAGCGATTGGTAATCTATTTTTACAATTTTATGTCATGCTAGTTTTGTCTCTCGTTTTAGCGCTTTGTGCTGGATCAAATATGGGAAACATCTGAAATTAAAAAACCCATCCAATGATTTACTGTTTTTACTGTAGCCTACTTTTGATTTTCACTATTGGCCCTCTGAAAACCCAAAACAATAATATCCCATTGTGTATCTAGTTGGCAGAAGAGGTATATGTCACAAATTTTGACTTGAAAGCTGTCACCTTTTGGCAGATACTATTTAACTCCAAAGTGAAAGTGATCAATTCAATAATTTTCCAACTGTTTTGTTGCAATACTTTGGCATTCATGTCATCGCATATTTTGTAAGTTAACGATAACCTATTTCTAGCTATCCGATAAGATAAAATGTACGCCGCTACTTGTTATCTGGTCGTTGCAATATAAAATAATTGTAGACGGAAACGGTTGGTTTATACAACAAATAGATTTTATTATTTTAAATGGCGTGCAAAAGTTTTAAATAATGTAGGTAGATGTTAAACAAATTTGATTATCCCATATCCTAACACAGTTCTTATTTGTTGCAGTAACTTTCTGTAAAACTGGGGTATAAGGAAGCAAGTGGCACCAAAATGGTGGACTACTACAGAGTCCTCGAGGTGCCAAAAACTGCCACAACAGCTGAAATTAAAAAAGCGTAAGTACCTTATCTCGAAATAATTCTAATCAGAGCATAATAAACAAGTATTTACAATGAATTGTTTAAATTTGCCATAGCGTGTCGTTGTTAAATAAATCGTACATTAAGTAGTTTACTCATCTTAAGGTCATATTATTGGGACTGTGACTTAGGTATAAGATTTATTTTCCGACATATAGTAACTTAATTTACAATCACTTGGTTTACTGCTGTTTAGAAAATTAAACCTTTTAATTGCGACATGTTCATACTATGTTCTAGTAATTACCTTAATGGGGTCAATATTCTTAAATACTGATCTGTCTCTGTTGTTACGTAAAGCAGATTATTGGTTAAATTTACTTAGAGATTGAATAAAAAAGCTAAATTTCGAAATCAACTGAGAATGACTTCGGACGAACCAATATTACTTATTGATACCTTAGTGTCAATCAGCTAACTTTACTTTGTAGGTATATTTACTTTTTTATGCCAATAAGAAATATAAAATATTTGGCAACATTGCGAAAAAAAGTTCCCATATTATTATGATGCATATTTTGTTCGTAATTTTGTAAAGTTAAACAATCTCTTCCGTAGATTTTTTATTACCATCTCTCCCGTAAATTGACATTTTAGTTAGCTCAATTGCACTTTCGATCGATATTTGAATTCGGAATTTTTATTTCACAGTTCCTTGGAATGATATCATGAGTCATGATTTTATCAAACCTATGAAGGGTTCCCAGAATTTGACAACAAAATTAAAAGAAAAAATTAAAAATAACTTAACAAGTTAAAAATGGTCGTAACAAGTTAATAAATGCCAGTTAGATTTATACTCCGGGGTTCACTAAGAATGTTTATCACCTAGTGGCTACTGATTTATATTTACATCTTCTAGTTGATCAGTTAGGTTTTGACATGTTTTTGTCCTGCCATTCTCAGTAAGTCGTCATTAAAAACGTATGCAATATTTCTGCAATTTGCTGGGTTTTTAAATGATTTTTATTTTGAAATATGTTGCTAAAATGAGTTCTAAAGTAGTTCAATTATAGAAAATATATATTTAGACCGCCATTTCCTTTGCCAGAAAACTCACAACTAAATTCATACAACAAAACTTAGTTGCCTTATTCTAATTAATTTATGCTGCAAAACCTAAGTACTTACATACATTTGTCAGATTAAACATCTAATTATCAGATTAGACCAATTTTAGAGATAAAATTCGTTAATGAATCTAAATCTGAAACAACTTCGTCAACTTCAATTAAATTGGATTAATATAGCTTGAACCAAGAATGCCTCCTCCGAGAGCGCGCAGTGTTACAGGAACGCATGCGTAGTTGAAAGGGGAAAGCGTTTTGTAATATTGAACAGGACCGGTCTTAATATTTGTGTATGGTGATATATCAGTTTACATAGAATACATGTTTATGAAAGTTTTAGTAAATTTTTAGTTTAATACGCCAAGGTCCACATAGGTAAAAAATAGTTTTCATAATTACATCATATTTAAATTAAAACTGTATGTAAGTCAACTCTATGGTTGAGATTTCTTAATAGACCATCAGAGAAAACTCCGAAATACCGCCAACACCCGGCGCAAAGAATGTAAATCTTAGGTTTACGTCATAATACTGCGTGCGGTTTTTCAACGCACCAAAATAAGATTTGTTCAGGTTGGGGACGTCTTTCGTTAACTGTGTCACCAAGATGACACTAACGTGTTTAGCGTCGAGAGCAAAAAATGTATTTTAATGTTTGGTGAAAAAGTGTGTAGTATTACTATGCCAAAAATTCCAGAATAACAACTTAGTTTACATGTAAATCGTGCCTAATGTAAAATGTAATGCAGAATTTAAAACTGTTGACAATGGAAAATTAAAGTTGGCAATTAAACTTTTTTACACGCTGAACATTGATAAAAGGAAAATATATTAGCACATTACAGCAAAATCAATGATGGTGGTAAGTGACGAAATGGGGTAATTCTTAAAAAAATGCAGGTTTTCAAGATTTTTCATGGACAAATACAAAGATTGCTTTTTAAAAAAATATTTCGATATAATATTACTAATAATTCGATATTTTATTACTAAATAGAAACTGTAGTCAAAGCTGCCAACTACGGTTTGTTGCAATATAAGTTTGGAATTTGTAAGGATGGAAAAATTTTAAAAAATATAAGACATTTTCATACAAAAATTTATTGAAAGTATCAAGAACATGTTAAACGAAGATTGTTATAAAATAGTAAATAATCTATTTATTTATTCATTCACGATAAATAAATCATCTATTTCATCAGCATAATGGATAATAACATTTAAACAATAGGCAGCTAAAATCTAAATAAATCACAGAATATATGCAACCATAAGTAATAAATCCTTAGTAGAGAAACTAGAATCTTACGTAATGTATCTTTATAAGTCTAAAAGCACCAAATACTCACCTCTTAACGTGGAAATTGGTCTAACGTAACATGGAATCTGGTCAAATCAGCTTCTCACAAAAGACGCTAAGAATGACGTCAGCTGTACGAAGCAGACCAAGGATGAACTTGTGCTGCTAATTCTTCCCGGGTGAAGAAATGTGTTGCCTAGATTAAAGCTTGTGTTGTTCAGAATTTATCTGCGATGAACTCGTTTCTATGATTAGCATGCTATCCTTCTTTAGCTGTGTTATGTAAACAAGAAGAGCACGCTGACGGACTGGAATCGGTTTGTCACTGATGAATTCGAAAAAACGCCTATTCCTATTCTGCTCACGCGTTCCTTTGGCATAGATTTGGTCCATAATGGAGTTAAAATGTTGTACGCAACCTATGTATTTATGTTAAATCAAAGCGGTTTTTTGATATTAATTTTTCCGCTAAAAACCAACAAGATCCCTAAAAATAAAGTACAGTTGAACCACGCAAAACAGTCTCAAGCACCAGCAAAAACTAAGTAATATATGCCATAAGGTTGCTACCGTTGGGTTACCCAATAATCACAACTTGAATTTCCAAAGGTCTCCAAGGGTTAACACCAGCCCCCAGTTCCACTGGCTTCTTCCCAGGGGATGGGAGTTTACTCCTTACCCTAGGAACACTTAATTTATAGATATATGTACTTGTTACAAATATTTGTAATAGTGTGCGCGTCTGTGTGCACGTAAGAGTCTTTTGTTAATTAAATGTAAATATTTATGTCAATATATAAGTAAGTAAGTATGTATTTATGAATGAAACTTTGGATACCAGCAGTCTATTGTAATTGTGACGTCACTGACTGAAAACAATAATATACGTCAAACTTCGATAACTCGAACCATGACTTGCCACAAAAAAAGTTAATAAATTGTGATGCAACGGAATTCCTATGCTGAAAAGTATACATACATAATACATGTACATTCATTTGTACATAGTTTTTATTTTAGTGTAAAAAAGTCGGTTATTTGTGACTGACGGGAGGATTTTTTATTTTGATTTTCAAAAAAGCTTCAAAGTTATTTAAATCATTATACAGAGCAATAAAATCAACATCAATAAAAATACATAACGTGATGAAACAAATAGGCACAGTATTTTTTTCCACTTAGTAGCAACTAAGAAAGCATGCACATGAACTTAAGTAGCGCAGAAACCGAACTGCCTGCATCGTTATGTTATAAAACGAATAAAACGATCCGTTAAAAACACATTCAGTTAGTTGATCCCCCAGAATTTGACTTATCGATGGTGGCGCCAAATACTCTGTTCGAGTTATCAAGATATTCGAGTACTAGAAGTTCGAGTTATCAAGAAAAAATTACACACTCTTGACTCTATGACTATTTCCAACCAATTTGATTCGAGCTATCAAAGTTCGACTTATTGAAGTTCGACTGTACTTATATTATGCTTAAAGGTAAAAACGAAAATATTCAATGACAGACTTTAAATCTGTGTTTCTAAGTGTATACGAAAACTTATATTTGGACAGTTTTCTTCTTATATACCGATAACAAATCCATCCCAGAATGTATATGATTTGGGCAGATTGTAAAGTCTGTATTTATAATTCGTATAACTGTATCATAACTGACACATACTTAAATACAAATTTTTATTAGCCACTGAAAACGCTATATTCAGCTTTAGATTTAATATAAATTCGTAAGCATTTTAAAAAAATACGTCCTGTTTTAATTCCTAGTTTTGCTGATTACTGATTACTTATTCAAAGAATGAATACCTACATTTAAATGCATCACTAACAATATTATTTGCAGCCGTATATTCTTAGATTACCTCATGTATCAAAAGGTTATTTCCTGTTTAAATGTAGAATAATAAAATTATTATGAGTGCACGACAATAATAGGTACAAATAAATTTTAATATTAAAAATAGGGAAAATATACCTAAATTATTAAAAATTTAAAATGTTAATGGCTATCCCAAAAGCTTAGCATTATTTATTACATTTGTTTATATGTACTTTACGCTCAAAATGAGAGCCGTTAGCCCTTCTAATATTTTAGACTATATTTCTTACTTGAGGAAATACCCTGGCCTGCCGCAAATTTTTACCTACCGACAATAAGTTGTTAAAATAGATAGATCAAGTCGGTACTGTTCTTTTAAAGAAATAAGTGTAAATATAAAGTAGTTATTAAATGATTTAAAATTAGTCAAGTTTGACACTAATTTATGTGCTGTATTAAGGTGCCTATATTTGTTGGAAACAGTGCAACAAAAATAAATTTTATACGGAATTAAAAATGTTGACGTTACCGACTCTGACGTCTCACTTTCGTGCATCGTCAAATACGTGTCTGTACCATTCCTAGTTTGGGCTCACTCTATCTCGAGTACCAAGAAGTAAAAATTTGATACAACTTTAAGAGTGATAGCTACGGTATACCACATACCGATAAACTTCATTTTTAATCATTTTATGTCAAGTACAGCTCTGAAAACGCCTAGTATTTACATATTCATATATAGACTCTAAAGAAATTACCTTTTTTTTCTACTTTTTATTTCTTTTTTATTCAACATGTTAATTTGATTCTTTTTTTTTATAGCTACCGAAAACTAGCTTTAAAATGGCATCCTGATAAGAATCCGGACTCCTTGGATGATGCAACAAATAAATTTAAAGAAATATCAGAGGCTTATGAAGTATTATCAGATGGTAAGTTGGATCGACTAAAACTTTAGAATTTATTTTTAACTTTACTACGTGGGAGTGAATTTCAGAATAGATGATTTACCAGCTGTTTCATTACTGGATCACTTAGGTTTTTTTTAAGTTTTGAGCCGTCTAAAAGATTGTACATAAAAGAACATGGGCGCACCCAGGATTTTGTCTTGGGGGGGGGGGGGTGCTAAATTAACGAAAATAAAAAATGCTAATATAAAAAATTAAAACAACACCATCCAATTGCAGAACACTTATTATGTACGTTTGTATATGTACAGAGTAAAATGAGTTTAGCAGCAGCCTACACCATTGTACAACGGATTGTAAAATTTAAGTCTTTCACACCGTAATTTAAATTGATCCACCTGTGTACAACATGTATATTTTTAAGGTCCGATTATTGTTAAAAGAGGCAGAGTGTTTGGGATTGTGTACTGCTTTATATTATCTTTTTATATTAATCGTTAAGGTGCGCCCACACCATGCAACAGAACATCGTAACGCAACTCCGTCGCGTAACATGTTCGCGTTGGTTTGGACGGCACAGTGCAACAACGTAACGTAATAAAATCAGCGTAAGATCGCAACATCACTGCGTTTCACCAGTTCTCGGTTTTTTAGTGCCGCATCAAAGAGATGTTGTGCTCCTATGTTACGTCTCTCGTTTGCCTGTCACTGCTCAATATTCCCATCATATATTTTTATATTTTAAATCAGTACAGTTTTAATTGCAAGCATGGAGTTGTCACAGGAAAGCCCCTCCATTTAGATTCTTCCAGTTAGATACTCAAAGATGCTCAAAGTCTGTTGGAGGCATTCTCGTGAAATTTTTGTCAACGCCACCAACTTTTTAAAATTTCAAATCAGCAAGTAAGTGACCTCCGCCATAAATAGCTCTTTTTGTATATAGCCTTTTTTGCCACAGTCTCTTGCCCTTTTGATTCCTTCCTCTTATTAAATAATTTATCACTGTGTAGGCTGCTGCAGCTTGTTGGGCTGTACTAGCTTCCATCTCGACATTTACTTAACCTGAACTGAATGAAAAAAATGCAACGGCAGAATGTTTCGCGACAGTGTACGAATCGATGTTGCGTTACGATGTTCTGTTGCATTTGTTGACACATGTGGCGAACACGTTGCGAACAGCAAATTTGTACGCGACGGAGTTGCGTTACAATATTCTGTTGCATATGTGGACGTACCTTTAGAGTCAACAGAACTTTATATCAAAATTATCCTGTAGTTTTAAAATTTTGTTACATAAAAAATAGTTGTATCTGTTCACAAGCTTCAATCCTGGAAGGCATATAAATCACCGGCATCCAAAGCTTGCATGGGATGATATTAGCTATATAGTATAGTAATACTTATTTTAATCCTTTGAAGATATAAAAGCTACAAGATATTTTAATAAAAATACTTAGCTACGTAAATTAAAACTGTATGTAAGTAAGCTCTATGGATCCATTAATTGCAAAGCGGTTGGTGCTGATTTCTTAATTGGAGAATACTCCGAAATACCGACAAGAACCTTTTTACCTCCTGTACTAGACTCAAAGGAAGTAAATTTTAGATTTACATGAAAGTACTGCTTACCGGCCTTTCATCACACCAAAACGAGATTTTTTCATGTGACGCGCTTAATATCCGTAATCAGATCATAATAACCTGGTTAGTACAACGCTATAGTATTACGCAACTAACACTACACCTAAATAGTCCATAAGCCACAATGATAAAACCGGTTAAATCACACAGAAAGGGACTCTGCTATAATCCGGCCCCAGTCAAGAAATGCCATGCATTGTGTGTTGCACAGATTAAAGATTGTGTTGTTCAAGCCGACCGACGACGTCCCACGTGCGGAATTAAGGACGGAGGCGGAACGCGAGAAGCGATTCTATTGGTCGCTGAGCGGCCATCTTAGGATTTTTGACGTTACGCTTTTATTCCGCAAAGAATTCGTCTGGTTTAACTTTTTACGGATGTCCTCCAAAATATCAGATGAGTTTTGACACAATACAAAAAACATAACTGAACATGTTAAATATTGCCATTTGGTTTGGACAATTTTTCAGCCGTTAAGTGTAATTAGGTTGGTGTCCATGGCGGAGGAAATGAATATGCTGTGTTAAATTTCATGATCAAATAAATTTTACAAAATTTTTGAAGTTTTTCAATTCAGTCTTTTCTGTATCGTACGGGAAGGACCTTGTTTTTTTTTAATGTAACTTTTTATTGGTACTGAAAGACAATTACTCTTAATGTCCATCGTTGACATTTTAAGAAAGTAAAGTAAATATAATCGATAACAACTAGCCGACAGCTTTTAGGTAAGTTTATGTTATACGTCTCCTTGTTTGCATGACATATCTTCAACCAGAAAAGTGCGGAACACATGAGGTATGTTCCGCTAAAAATTCCGCATTTATTTCTGCGTATTTCCGTCTTTAATTCCGCACGTGGGACGTCGGCTTCACAATTAACCGGCGCGGCGCGGCGTACAGAGGAACCCGTTTCTATCTGTTAAGACTCGGCCACACAGAGCGCTACGCTATGTTCGCTATATAAAGTGTGTACGCTTTGTTTGTTGCGTTTGCTATGGGATGTGGCCACACCGAAAGCTAGTAAGTACAAGACTCAGTTCTTTGCAAACATGTTATGTTGGTTGTCATGGGAAAGTGATAGTACCGATGATGATGTGGTATTGATTTGCGTTTTGCAAAAACAATAAACGTAAAAAATAGATTCATGAGGTGGACATAAAAAGAAAAAGGTACGGTGAATTTCATCACTTAATACAACAATTAGGCATGGATGATTCCTTATCTTGTCAATTAAATACTCCACAAAAAATGATATACCTAATGTATTTTATGTTAAGTACCGCTTTTAAGATTTTAATAACCACACTACAATGCTACACGAGGAACTACCGTTGTCCCGACCGTCTTCGGCGACGTTATAAAAATAGAACCAGGAATCAAGCATCTCGCGACGTATCGAACGTTGCTAACATAGCGTGTGTAGCGTCTTACCTATGTATCGCCACGGCCTTTTAAAATAGTGGGCGCTGTTTTTAGTGGACGTAGCGAGCATAGCGAACATAGCAAACATAGCGCTCTGTGTGGCCGTGCCGTTAACATGCCATCCTTTTTTAGCTGCGTTATGTGAGCAAAGATAGCTTGTTTACCGACTGAAACCGGTTTATTCACTGATAAGTTCGCGTAATGTGTACTTGTGGCATCGATTTTACCCATTGTGGAGTTAGCGTTAGTATGGTCAGATCCAATATCTTCAAAATCGGGTATCAGCGTTTAAAAGCTCAGCAAAAGCAATCAAATTGATATCAGACAATTGAACACTCTTATTGAAGGTATGAAAAGTTTGATTACAATACATTTGTTCGAACCACGATCAGAAGTTACAATTTAAAATAGGTTGCAACTTAAACATTTTCTTCAGTGGAACGTCTAAGTTCAGAAATGGGAAAAAGGGTATAAAGTATAAAGAACAGCCTAAGTTTGAATCAAGCAATCAAATTGATATCAGACAATTGAACACTCTTATTGAAGGTATGAAAAGTTTGATTACAATACATGTGTTCGAACCACGATCAGAAGTTACAATTTAAAATAGGTTGCAACTTAAACATTTTCTTCAGTGGAACGTCTAAGTTCAGAAATGGGAAAAAGGGTATAAAGTATAAAGAACAGCCGAAGTTTGAATTACGAGACATACAGATGCCAGGAAAGGTCAAAAAGCGTGGACGTCCAAAGGGACTTGGAAATACAGTAATAAGGTTGAATCGCAAAAGGGAAAGCGAAGACTTAATTTTAGGAAAAGTTTGATGTTTATTTTTCTTATTTCTACTTATAAATTCGCAGAATAATAACAATTGTTATATTTTAGTTTCCTTAAAGTTTACACTATAATAAATTATTATTTTTTATTGAGTTAAGGTACATAATATTTTGATTCTGATCTTATTTTGACATTAATTTTCTAATGTTGCCGGCACCCAGCTCGGCTGCCGGTGCCGGCACCCAGCAAGGCTACCGCTAGGGCTGCCGGCGCCGACAGCGGAGTCACTTCCTATTATTGGTGCCAAAATTTTCAAAGATGCAATTCATTGTTGTTGTTTTAAAAAAATATTAAAAATTATGCCCTTAATTTTTGAGGATTTAATAGACAGGATGGTTGATCATTATAATTTATTTGTACCTGTTTTTATGGTTGTATCGTAAGATAAAAGAACGTCCTCAAAATAAGCCGTGGACTCAATCACGCATGTCTTGAATCATTTTACTCAGGTATATGTAGGTGAATGAAAAATAGAACTCTCAAGTACTGAAGTTCTTATTTTTAAGAAAATTGAATATGGTAATGACGGCAGAACAAAAAGCTTTTATGATCGAAAGTTACTTTAGAAATGGTAGGAGGGCCGATGGCCAGTGGGTTTATTCAACACGGGACGCCATTCAGGATTTTCAAATAGAATTTCCACACATAGTCACGGATTTCGACCAGATTCTCCAAGTTTTGACTAGATATGTGGCTTTGTTTAAAGAAATAGGAAGTGTGAATAGAAAGGAAGGCAGTGGGAGATCCAAAGTTTGCACTGCACAAAAGATAGAAGAACTGAGCAAAATTGATTATGAACACCCACGAACCCCTATTCGACTTTTAAGCCAGCAAGTAAATGTATCCTACGGAACCTGCAATACAATCCTGAAATGTGACCTGTAGCTCAGTCCAAGAATTATTACCAATCGACAAGCCGCAGCGAATACAATTTTGAATACCTTTTTTACTGGCGAGGCATGGTTTTACCTCTCTGGTTAAGTAAATTCTCAACAAATGAGAATGTGGAGTTCTGAAAATCATATTTCTTTATAGAGAAGCCTCTGCATTCACAGAAAGTTGGCGTGTGGGCGGCCATATCGGAAAAAAGGTTAATTGGACCGATTTTTTTTTGAAGGGACTCTTAATTCGCCGTGATACAGTGATGAAATTTTAGAAAATTTTTTAAACGCATTAGACGATGAAGAGATGCGACAAGGCTACTTCCAGCATGATGGCGCACCAAATCACGTAACTCTTGATAATTTAAATTTTTTGAAACAATTTTTCGAAGCCATTAGTCGTAATATGCCAGAGGTGGCCACCACGGCCCTGCGATCTCACGCCTTACGACTTTTTTTATGGTCACACATTAAAAACGCGGTTTTCAACAGCCCTTGTGAAAATTTAGAAGACCTACGGGCTAGAATTACAAATAAATTTCAGGAGATTAACAACTCCCCCCAAGTGCTCACCAATGTTTTTGATCCTGTAAAAAGAAGAATGAGAACATGTTTGAAAATAGTAGGTGGACGCGTCTTTCATTTAGTTTAAATTTATAATTATTAGGTTCTTTGTTTTTATATGTTTTTTTTTGTTAATTGTGTATTATGCAATAACAATGATACTGTACATTTCTCAAAAATAAAAACTTCACAACTTGGCAGTTTTGTTTTTCATTCACCTATAGGTACCTTTTACCTGTTACCTTTCAAGAGTAATAATTCAAGACATGCGTGATTGATGCCACGACATACTTTGAGGACGTTTTTTTTAATCTTACGTTATATTATGATCAGCTGGAACACTGAAACAATCCGCCTTAATTGTTTTTTGGACAATGTAATAAGTAAAGACAAAATGATTAGTGACTATAAAAACTATGATAAATTAACAAAATAAAAATCCATTTCTGAAACCGTATTCGAAACCGAAACGAAGTAAAGAAAATATTCCTCCGTAACCGATATATCACATCCCTAGCACCTGTAATTAAATTTGTCGTAAGTAGTGACAACTTTAAACTTAGAGTCTGAATGTGTTTTGAATAAAACCAAGAAATACTCATTTTTCTGTTTTTCAAAATATGTGAAAGAAAACAAAATAATTTACATGAAAATGGACAGTGTACAGGTATGCTTAGTATCTACTATGAAAGTGTTTCAGTGTACAAAATAACATAAAACTTGTTGCCACCATACACTCTGCGTGATTACGTTTTATAAACATATATGTAATATTTACAATATATCGATTATATCAGTATTTTCAAGAATTCTGTAGATATATAGCTAATTAATAATAATATTTTTACATAACAAAGCCTGATCAATAAAACAAAATCCTAAAAATTACATTAATTTGTGACAGTTTCTATTATCGCGTCATTGTCGTTGTTTCGCGTTTAAAGAGATTTTCGTTTAAAAAGAATCAGTAGAATTTAAAACGTCAAGAGTTTGGCTCGATTTTAATAGGTGTTTAATTTTTAAAAATTCAGCTGCTGGACCTCTAACCGAGTCTAAAAATAGCACTCAGATACTATTTTAAACTCCGAAGGTGAATCTCGACGGCGTGTACTTTGACGTTTCAAATACAATTTTAACAAACATACGAGACTTTGCCAGTATCTTCCGAAAAATATTTGCGACAAAATAGTCACAATAATTTATTTAACGCCCGATATTTATCATGCGTATCTTGTATAATAGATATGGAGCGTAGGCATAAACCAACTTATATTTTATCTATCCATATTAAGATAGATACAATTTATATCGGTGCCAATTTTATGACTATGAGTTAAAAGTTATAGAAAGTATTGTTGACTTTTAGCGGAATTTTTTTGCCAAAGCATATGATCAAAGCTTTCTTTAATATGTGCTTTAGTGTACATATATAACTTAATAAATACGTAAAATGACTTATAATAAGTTGCTAAGGGAAGGCATGAAATGCTTTGTAAAAATAAAAAAAGTAAAGAGCATTAAATGTATCAGGGAGGATGTAGGGCGAGTGTTTTGTTTGTTTTATATGCTACTATGATGTAAATTGGACAGACGACTTTGGCCAGCCAATGTTCAGTAGGCTGTGCAGGTTTGCTTAAATGATCCTAAGCAAACGTGCACAGTATTCCTAACATTGCCCGGGTACTGGCCGGTCATTAACGTATTTGGCCGAATTGTCATTGTCCCTAACATACAGTGTGTAACAAAAATATGGAAACCTCGAAATATCTTGCAAACCGTTCATCCGATTTTTATGAAATTTTGTAGACTTAGGTACGAAATTACGCCCGATCTAATGGTGAGTTCCGCATTGTTCTCAAGTTTACCATTTTCCAGAAATCGACAGGAACTTTTTTTATGGAACGCTCTACATTTTATTCGATAAAATTCTGAATTCTTTTTATGGGGAACATTTTATCCTAAAGTCAACAGTTTTTGAGAAAATGGGGGTCAGAAATCGTTATTTTATTGTATTTTACCTTAAAATACCTGTACACGAAAGTTTACCTTTAATGTCTGACATTGTCAGTTTCGTTGATTTCCAAAAAATGGATCATTTAACAGCCCTCAGAAGATGATTACGACAGGCGCTTGAAATTTTGCGAAACCATGATGGAACGTTGCAACGCCAATCCAGATTTTGTCCACCGAATAATTTTCTCTGACGATTCAACATTTTTTTTAAATGGAAAAACTAATAGACATAATTGTCGATATTGGGCCAGGGAAAACCCTCACTGGATATGCAAAAAGCATACCCAGTTCCCGCAAAAGGTAAATGTTTGGGCTGGTATAATAGGTCGGAGAATAATTGGCCCCTTCTTCATGCAAGAGACATTAAATGGAGAAAGATACTTGGATCTTTTAAGAAATGAAATTGTCCCGGCTCTTGCACAACTATTTCCAAATAATAATCGTAAGTAAGTATTGTTACTTTATTTTACCTGTTGTATTGATTATTTAGTATGATTTTTTAGGCAATAATTAAGCACCAAATGATGAAATATTCTTTCAGAAGGATGATGCCCCACCGCACTATGCCCATAATGTTCGGCAATATCTCGATGGTGTTTTTTTAGAAGATGGATTATACCTCGGATTATACGTAGCTCGGACTCCGGACTTGACGCCCCTCAACTACTTCTTGTGGGGCCACCTCAAAAATGTTGATTTTAAAAGTAAGCCAAATGACCTCGATGATTTAAAGTTAAGGATAGAAACAGAATGTTGAAGAATCGCGGAAACTGACTTCTTTAAACGTTTTGCATGTTTTTCCGCAGTATTTAGCTTACTGCCAAGAAGTAAATGGACAACATTTTAAACATTTGATTTAGTTTTCTTCATCAAATTTTAAATTATTTCCTCCTGTATTGTTTATTCTTGTAATAAATATCCAAATAGTATAGCGTTTTTTACATTTCCAGTTTGCTTGGGTTTGCTTGGGTTTGGGTTCTGTCCCCATAACCCAGTGATATTAAAATTTAAATTCTTTGGGTTTCTGTTAAATGATCTATTTTTTGTAAATAAACGAAACTGACAATGTCAGACATTAAACGTAAACTTTCGTGTACAGGTATTTTAAGGTAAAATAGCGATTTTTGACCACCATTTTCTCAAAAACTGTTAATTTTAGGATAAAATGTTCCCAACAAGAAGTATTCAGAATGTATATTCGAAAATCGAATAAAATATAGAGCGTTCCATAAAAAAAAAGTTCCTGTAGATTTCAGGAAAACGATAAACTTGACAACAGTGCGGAACTCACCACTGGATCGGGCGTAATTTCATACCTAAGTCTACAAAGTTTCATAAAAATCGGATGAACGGTTTGCAAGATATTTCGAGGTTTCCATATTTTTGTTACACTGTATAACTTCACAGAAAAATATTTTTTGGACCTTTATTCAGCTGCGCTGAATTATATTTGTTTTAGAATAATTAAGGCATTGATTTATTTATTTTAACCTTCTTTAACTTTTATCGCACGTTTTCAGAGGTATACAGGGTGTCCGAAAAGTCTTAGGTCAACCCCCTTGAGGGGTGACGCTAGGGAGTTGAAGTCAAAAATTTTAAATGCAACCCTGCCTTTATTTCTCGTATTACTTTAAAAGTTGTTCAAAATGACCACCATGAACTTCTTGGCGGTAATAAAGTCGATTTTGGAACACCAAAGTAACATCTGCCATTCTCGAAATTGTGAGAAGTGAGTTCCAAAATCGATTTTATTACTGCCAAGAAGTTCATGGTGGTCATTTTGAACAACTTTTAAAGTAATAAGAGAAATAAAGGTATGCAGTTTTTTTTTCACGATTTTTAATTTTTAAAGATTTACCATTTAAAATCGAATGAAGACGAGACGGGTTTGCGGTAAAATGTTTCTGTTTTGAAGACCTTTAAAATGGGGCACCACAAGGCAAATTGAAAATGTTTGACCTCAACTTTCTAACGTCACCCCTAAAGGGGTTTAAAAAAGTTAAATTACGTAAAAAAGTAGATGTATTAACCAATAACATACACCTAAAATTTGTTGTCTTTATGTTTACTATTAGCAAAGATATTTGCCCATACTAAAACTTTTCAGACACCCTGTATATACATATGTATATACAGGGTGACGCTGATCTAAATGTACATACGATACCATAAGATAGATGATTAATTTTACCAAAAATATTGAAATTGTCCCTTTTTAAAAGAAAAAAATATGGACTGTTATATATTTTTGAAAAGCTCTTAAAAAGAGGAACAAGACAAAGAAATAATATATACGGTGTCCCATTAAAAAATATATAAGTTTGGGTCATAACTCATAAACAAAACGTTTTAGAAAAAAAGTAACTACGCCACTGAATTCAAAATAAAAAACTATATAAAAATCCATTTTTACCTTATTGATAAGTTATCAAATAATCGAGATACAGGGGAGCGTCAAAAATGACAAAATTTGTAAATGGCCCTGTATGTCAGAAACTGAGAGGGCTATGAAAATTTCGTTTGCGGCAATGAAAGTTTCATAAAAAAATAAAACAGTAAGCCGCAAACCCCATCTTTCTATCTTTTATAATAAGGGAGCTGGTATATGAAACACACGAAAACTGGACACCCTGTACATTTCAAATAAACAAAATCTGCTAAAAAATAGTTGGTAGCCTTAGAAAAGTGTCCATATTGACTAGAAATATTATGCACTACTTGTCGGATTAAAATGACATACGAAAGTGATAGAATCCAGTTCCTCACTTAAATAATAGGCCCATTTGTAATTTTGGAAATTTGACACCCTGTACATCAAATTTTGAAAAACAAATGCATTTGGAACGAGCATAAAAACTGAAATTATTGACATGATATTCAAAGTTGCCACACTTACTACTTTATCGTAGAAAACAGTACTTTTGAAAATCTACATTTAGGTAAATTGTTTTATTAACAGTATTAATGGTTAAAAACAATAAGGATTGAATTCAAAAAATTGGGAATAAATATTAATACCTAGAAGTGTGAAGAAGTCAATGGCGGTCATTTTGAAAATCTTCTAAAATAATTTATTTTATTGTTAAATTATGTGTTTTTGAGGAACAGTATGCCTTGTACTATGTATGATTATCTTTGTGTTATTTTAATTAATTGTTGTTGATTTAGGTTTATTTTAAGTTGTTCTAGGTATTAATATTTATTCCCATTTTTTCGAATTCAATCCTTATTGTTTTTAACCATTAATACTGTTAATAAAACAATTTACCTAAATGTAGATTTGCAAAAGTCCTATTTTCTACGATAAAGTAATAAGTGTGGCAACTTCGAACATCATGTCAATAATTTCAGTTTTTATGCTCGTTCCAAATGCATTTTTTTTTTCAAAATTTGATGTACAGGGTGTCAAATTTCGAAAATTACAAATGGGCCTATTATTTAAGTGAGGACCTGGATTCTATCACTTTCGTATGCCATTTTAATCCGACAAGTAGTGCATAATATTTCTAGTCAATATGGACACTTTTATCAGGCTACCAACTATTTTTTAGCAGATTTTGTTTATTTGAAATGTACTTTGTCATTGATTTCTTAAAAACGCCTATTTTTTATGACTTCGTGGTAAGTGCGGCAACGTTGAAAACCATGTCAATAGAATCATATGTTTATGTTTGGAGTAGAAATTACAAGTTTCAAAAATCCGATATACAGGGTGTTGAATTTAAAAAAAAATTAAAAACTAATTTTATTTTAAGTACGGACCTGGATTTTAGAACTTTTGCATATGGCATTTTAAACCCACAATTTGTACAAAATATTCTTACCCATTATGAATTTTTTATTTCAAGTGCTTACAGAAATATTACAAAAATAAATTTTAGGCAAAGCTTATAAAACACCCTGTATCTCGGTAAAGGTTAGAGATTGGACTACTAAATGCGGGTGATTTAGAACCCCCAAGGTGGTCTCTATCTTAGGGTATCGTATGTACATTTACCGCGTCACCCTGTATAAACACACACAAACCCCCTGTCCCACATGTTCTACATTACCACATCCTTTTGTGATTGTTTATTAAAACCTGTGTAGCATTTTAGTAATGAATGCTGAAAATATTAATATGAGGCATCAGTTGGATTATTTTCATAACATAGGTACATAATATATTTTATTTTAAGATCATGATCTATTTGGCACATTCAGGTTAGGTCTTTTACTCATAAACTCATAACATTGTCTCTGTTTTTGTTTTTTAAGTATTTTGTATTTGTATATAAAATTAGATTCTAGATTAAGTCTAAGTCTGATTATCTGAATATTTATGTTGTTTATAGAGTTAACCGTGTTACAATAATTATTTTGGACGTCAGCTATTTTTATAAAGAAGCTACCGAATGTCAGGAAAGTTCTCATTTAGTAACTTATTTTTGTTTTAAGTTTAAATTTGCTTCAACAGACTTGGCTTAAGATTGTTTAAATTTAATAGTTTTTAAAACACTTTGATATTTGATTAAAGATCAAAGAATACATTAATTATAACCTCAGTGCCGGAAGCATCTAGCTCCCCTATTTTTACATTGAGGGGAGAATGTCTTACCACTATTTTCACATTGAAAAAAATCCTTTATTCTTTTACTTTGACATACTTCAGTTTTTGGTAAAGTGAGCACATAATATGCGAAATGGACAGACAAGAGAATTTATGGGTAAGCTCACGGGCAACCATATGGAGAGAATAATAACTTTGGTGGGCTGAATAGAGATTAAAATCAATTCCATTAGCACAATTCACCAAAGAGTTTCACTTACAGTTCACCATCTGTGTAGTTTCTTTGATAATAATTAATGATAGGAACAATAGCTACACCGATTTGGACCACCTGTGAACCTGTGTGAGATCTTTCGATCAGATTAACAGTTATTATTGATAATTGAACTATCGATAGAATGTTATAAATCACGCCTTAATTGCTATAAAATTATATATTCTTAGTGTGTATAATTTATTAATAACTTGTAAAAGGCGTCAAAATTGAGCGATATACTTTTATTTGAAAGTAGAAAATTTATGATTTTGCAAATGGATATACACCTGAAGTTAAAACGGCAGAATATTTTTATATTTAGTGTTGCAAATTTTTCTTTCAGGTTTTTGTTTTAATTTAATTTTTCTATTTTTTACTAATACAGATTCGAAACGAAAAGTATACGACACGAGAGGAACTCGGAGTTCGACGACCCGATCGTCCAGGAGCTACAGAAGTCATTTTGATTCCTACAACCCGTTTTCTCAACGTTATTTCGGTAGTTACAATTTGTTTCCCGATTTTTAAGTGTGCTAATCTGATTTTTTTGTGTATTTTTGCTGGCTGACATTTTTTTTAACCAGAGTGTTTTAGATACGATGTATTCATACTTATCAGAATACTTAGTTTTATTTTTTCGACGCAATTTGTAATTTTTAAGTCATTTTGCTGCAAAATAATTTCAAATTCGCGTTTAAACTTGATAAACAATAATCATATTAATACTAAGAAATAAACTTGCTCAAACGGAGTCCAATACATAGACGGCGTGTGGTGAAAATATTTTTAACAAGTATCTTATTAACATCGTTATTTGCAAAAACATCAAATTAAAAAAAGTTTCCCCAGGGGAGGATCGCACATGCGACCACTCGGTTACAAGTCGGCTGCCATACATGACACCATGCTGGTTTTTTAAATCTTGATTAGAATTTGCAAAAGTATATAGAGGCGTTTATTTTCGCTTGTTTGTTATTTATAAAGGTATTTTTTCTGAAACCCATTACTTTACGGTAACCGTAATAATTTTTATTGAAAGTACTTATCTTATAAAGCACTGTTTAACGGAGCATTTTCAGAGTTTTTTCTAAATCGGTTAAAAAGTTAGAAGGGAAATCTGCTAAATAAGATTTTGCAGGCTCAATATTATCTTGTCAACGACGCGTGAAAATCATAACGCTTACATAATAATTTTGGCTGAGTTTGTGAAGACCTTTTCAACAATACGGCACTCGATGTGGTGCGCGAAAAAAAAATTCACCCTTGCGGTTTTTGGTGGGGTAAGTATCGAGCATTTTTGTTTTGTAAAATTCCCTTTTATCTCTGCATTTGGCTGTATTAAAACCACCTCTCTGCAAAATTTCATTTCAATCGGTTGTAAAATGTGCGAACTACAGGGCCGTAACACACGCACGGCCGGACGGACAAACGGACGGACATAAAATCATACAGGTTCCGAGTTTTGCTACGGAACCCTAAAGATGTAAGCATAGCAGCGTATTTATATAACAATTACACTATAAAATAATCATCTTGTGTAATAAAAATGTGTTGAATACTGCACACACTTTAAACCCATAAAATTCCACAGATGTCAGATATCTACTTCCTAATTTTTTTGCCCCTTGGGTGATTAAAGAAGTGACAGGGTCTGTTGTAAATTCTACGGATTAAGAATTATTTAGACAATTTTTTTAACACTTTAAATTCATCTTGGAAATATAGCGCATTGGATAGCACACTGGAAACTTTTTATCTATTTCTAAGTTTGAGCTTTTTGAGGACTGAACTAAACTAATATACTAACCCAACATAATTATAACTTCATAAATATAAAAAATATTTTAATTGAGATTTTCGTTAATTTATCTTTAAGAGAAAATTTATTAAAAATAAAGGAGAACATTGGTGTATTTAAATGGCATATTTACTTTACGTTTATAATCATTATTCTTCTTAAAAACGGATTTCTTAAAAAATATGTAACATGTCAACCATCTAATGTTAATTTTGTGTCGTATTATCAAAGAAAACTAAAAGCCAAGTAATTTATAAAGAAAAAAATACCTTGACATTTACAAAAGTTTTAAAATAATGAAAAATAACACAAAGCTCCTGTTTGGAACGTGACACTAACTATAAAGGCTACAAAATCTTATATTTTAACTACTTAAGATTCAATATACTTTAAACTTGAGCCAGGCCAGGCCGAACTATTTACAGTTTTAATAACCCGCACATTATTTATTTGGAACACTTATTTTTAATTTAAACGCAATGTATTTTTAAATTATTCTCAATTAAAATCTTTTCATCATTTTTTCATGACAGTAGTGTATGCTGAATATTCTGTAATGTGCCTGTCTTATAATTGAATACATTTTCACTTAAAAACTTTTTGGTATTCTCTACAGCTATAAGGATTAGATACACGCCCGCAATATCGGTTGGAAAGCTTGGCGACTGCGTAGTGTGAGTCGAGTTGATTTTGAGCTGGCTTTTTTTTAAATTTCATTTTTTGGCGCCGTCTCCGACTTGAGCTTGGCCTGTCTCCCTTAACAAATGATCCTGGAAGTCGAACCGTGCCGATTGCTCGGCGGATACGCTCGGTCATACTTGATATATTATGATATTTGCTCTTGCTTGAGTTTTTTGCTCATGCTTGAGGTTTGCCAATAATATAAAATCTTACCATTCTATGAAGTGCTAACCCGTTTCTAATACACCGTTTAGAGTCGCTCTAATTTTTTAAACGACAAAATTTTTTAAAAAAAGTTCACCCGAACACGGCCTCGAACCCACAATCCACTCGGTCCATAAGCGGATACTCTACCTCTGGACCATATTACTGATGCAAGAAAACCGGTAAACGTGTTACGCCGGGATCGTTTATTGTTTAGGGGGTCTCGTCAAGCCCAAGTCGGAAACGGCGCCAAATAAATATCGAAATATTAAATAAAGTAAGGTTAAAATCAGCACGACTCACACTACGCAGGCGCGAAGCTTTCCAATCGATATTGCCGGCGTGTATCTAGATCCTTGTCTAACGCTCTTTTATACTATAAAATATACTCTTAAAATACACTAAACCGTCAAAATTAGTCGTTCTAAATTTCACTGTTGTCCTTGTTGGTAAAGAATATCTATTTAATATAATCTTTTATATTATTCCCCTAGTATAATATATAGATTCTCGTAGTGGGCACAAATTATATATAAAGTAATACGTACGAGATGTCAACAAATTGTATTTCTAATATTTGTCTGAACTTTTTTCCAAAATTATATTTTATCTGTTTTCCATAAAGAAGTTTTAAATATGTTTTAATTACATTACTAATTACTGTAACTTATTATTAAGTCACCTACTTAATTGCGATGAATTATCGATATTATTAGTCTTTTCGGTATTAAAATGATAAAAAGTAATTATTTCGGTAATAAGGCTTACCTATTCCAATGTCTTAATTCATCACCAAAATCTGCCGAGTATTACACATAATCATAGCTTGCTTTTTATTTTCATTGTTTTTCTCAGTCTCAATATTTAAAACACGATGGTACCGGAAATTTCATAGCCTTTCAATGCCGTTAGATGAACGTCCCACTAACTCTTAAGTAGCAGTAAAATCAGTGTGCCACTCAATAGGCCAGCGACGTATTTAATAAAGGGTATAGCTTTATGCCACTTTGACTCGAAGTCTGAGAATTTCGACAATCCCTCGACCAATTGACTAAACAAAGTTGAATATTCCAATGTAATAGCTTTGCTCGGTGACGAGGGAGTTCAAGGCAATGAAAACTGCTAACCTTTTCGCTGAGATAGCTGCACGTCACAGGTGCCATTCTATGGACCTGAATCCTGTGGTATTACTAGAGCTCACATTAAAGAAGAACTCAGTTTAAGGGTAAAGAGGCAACAAGAGAGACTTACTAGAGGATTGCTTCAGAACAAAGACAATCGAAAAGATTTATCTTGCCGGAGTTCTCCAGAATATGTACTTTTTAACCTTGAAAAATCTTTAAAAATATTAATTAGAACTGGTTGCTGACCCCTACAAATCATTTTCTTTGCAAATGTAAAGCGTTAACCTAGCAGCGGATGACGTATTCAATTTTTGACACTCTGTGTGTCCTCTGTTGACGTTTTTTAATGTAGAAATTACCCACTTTGTTTAAATCTGTAATGCGTCACTAATCTGTTTGGACTGTTCTGATATTAAAAAGTAATTTGAGTATCGGTTGACCGACATATCCAGTTAACGCTATGAATTTAATGTAATCTCTTTTCTGGCATAATTAAACAACTCTGATAATTAAAATAGCCGTTTGTACAAATGCAACAAGCTGGTAATTACATAATACAGGGTGTGGCAAAATGGAGTCTCGCATTTAAAACTTTAATAAAAAACAAACGGTAAAATATACGAAAAAAAAACTTTTATTTCTGAAAAGTACATGCAATAAGGTTTCATTTACTTATGTTTTAAAAATTATATTGTTCAAATGGCGGCCGCCATGGGCGATACACATCCGAAGTGTTTCCCTGAGCATCACTCTCTCCAGCATATCTCGATGAATAGCGGCGATTTCTTCCCTTATGGCTTCATTAAGTTGTTCGAGAGTTTGAGGCCGATTTGTGTAGACCTGAGCTTTGAGGTAGTCCCACAAAAAAATCGCGGGTGCTTAGATCGAGGAAGCGAGCCGGCTATCGCTCCGTAACGAAACGAAATATCCCGGAAACATTTCTTGCAAAATGGCACGGGAGCGACGAGTAGTGTGGAATGTAGCCCCATCCTGCTGAAACCAGAAGTGCTCTAAATCATTTTCTTAAAATTCTGCCAGTTGGGGCTGGAAAAAGTTCTGCTACATGGAACAGTAGCGGTCGGAAGTCACAGTTACGGTCAGGCCCGTCGAGGGGGGGCAGGGGGTATAAATTTCCCGGGCCCGCACTGCTTTGGGGGGGGGGGGGCGCAACTAAAAATTGTAGTAGTATTTATTATTTAAAACTTTTAGTAGTATTATTACAAAAACTCATCTTTTGGGGACCAGAAAAATTTTATTGCCCCGGGGCCCGTCCCGGCTCTCGGTGGCCTTAGCTACCGTGACGTCACGCTCTTAAAAAAATAGGACCCACAACCCCCAAACTGAATACAGGGCACCACACGGTGACTTTCGGGAGGAGAAGAGGTATTTGGTAAAGCTCTCGGGGCTTTCCCCCAGTTTTCCCAGTAATGAAAATTCTGCAAGGATTTCCCGACACAAAGTTCTCCGCCTTTCCCAGTCCTGCTGACTTAAGGTCTGTTACAACCATCATTTTATACGGGCGGAAATGCAGATCAGCGTGTAAAATTCGCCTCGCAGAACGAATCCGATTACAGAAGCATGTTTTTGAGCAGAACGTTTTGGAGACTACTCCATAGACGCTCTGACAGCAGCGATGTTTTCAGGCGTTCCAATGCTCCTTGGACGGTCAGCTGGTTTTCTCGGTAATGCAGATCCAGTTGCCCTTACATTTGCGATCCATTTCAGTATCGTTTTCCGATCTGGAACGGCCGCGTTTGGATTTAGACGGAAGCGCGTACGAAATGCTCTTTGTGTCTCGGTCACGGATTCGGCGTTTTTTACAAACGCTTCAATTACGTATCCCCGTTGTTCACCTGGCCATAGTGTCTACTGGTAAACCTTATCGATAGCCCGAACGAATGGCACCTACACCACCGCTCTACATACGCATCGGAATGGTCAGTCACCTTGTCAAATGTGGGACTCCATTCTGCCGCACCCTGTATATATTAACGTTGATGATGATATTTAAAAAGTTCTAACAATTCAAAGCATTGATCCTATGTTGTCTTTGACACTCGTGTTAAACAGATGTTACTAAAACTAACCTCTTTTAAAAAGTAATGATAAAGTTAATGTTCTTTATATCCAAATTCTGTATTTTCACTTAATTTGTTTGGGCCATTTCTGGGGGGGGGGAGTATTGCCACTTCTAAAACAATGGGTACCGACCCGATATAGTAAGATTTAATCTTCCAATGCTATAACTTTGTTGTTTTTTAAATAAGCGGCAGTTTTAGCTCTTCTCATACACATCTAGGCTTAATTACAATATCTGTCTCATAGCAATAATTACATGTTGCCGTTAGCACTGCCTCACACGACGTGTTTAGTAATGAGATTAGTTTTATAACACAACTTGAAACTGCTTCTAATTTAAATAAAACTCAGACTGGGCCCAGTTTTACATGCACACCAATCTTCTGAAACAAACATTTTTTCTTGTACTCTTTCCGTTCATAAGATCATGGAATTAGAAACTGGCAAATACTCGATCGTTGAATAATTATTATATTTGCTTAATTTTTAAAAGCTTCGATTAAAATTAATTTGTCTGAATGAAAAGCTGATATACGATTTACATTCTTGAGAATTTTTATTTGCATTACAAAGTTTGGATTTATGTTAATGTAAAAATCCATTATGCCTCATAAACTAGATGAGTCAATTTTCAAAGATACACATACAGTTTCGCAACAGTAAAACACTACAATAAATCTGTTAGCAGATTAAGTGATTATCTGATTATGTTGTGAAAGCCATAGAATTCTATAACTGGTTAATTCTAATTAAATATGGTATTATTAACTGAGTAGGTACGTGTTCATTACAACGTTTTAACTTTAAAATTTTTGTCAAACCACCTATTTTGGATTGAAATTTATTTTAAATCATTCAAATCTGAGGACTTGCAAAGTATATGCACTTCTTATTTTTTAAAATTTCGACATTTTTTTTCTTCGTTCTTGAATAAAATTTTATTCTCCCATTATAAAGGAAGAGTTAGTTTTTGTTTTGAGCTGATTAGGCTTATTAGTGCTGTTCCTTTAATCCATGGACATCATATTTAAATGAATTTTAATGATTTTGTTAGTGATCGGCATTATAATTATAGATGACAAAATCACGGACAATAATATTTCATACTTTATCTTAGATCTTTTTTTATTTTGCTTTATCATTTATTTGACTAGTCTACCTACATTGGAGTATTGTACGTACATATATTTAATATATTACAGATACCTAATAAGAATGTAATACACTTCACTATGGAAAATGCAATATTTTTGTCTTTGAATAAATAAAATAAAAACAAACAATAATTAAAAAAGAAAAATGTAAGAGGAGTAGCATAAAAACATATTTATGGATAACAGTGGTGATCTGCTAGTTAAGGTAAAAGAACCATCTTAGGGGACGGGGAGTTTGTGAAATGCTTGTGTTTATTATTCATGCCTAACAAAATAATACGCCATTTTAGTTTTTGCAATAACCTCATATTAACCCTTTTTCAAAAACAATTACTCCTTTTTGAATAACGTTATCCGTCTTTGGAAAACAGTTGTGTAATTTTTTTTTTGGTTTAATTATATACATATGTATTTTTGCAACTGCGGATCCGTAGTTTATATTTCTAAGACAATACAGACATGTTATATCTTTTAAGAAATTAATAATACTTGTATGTATTATAAAATACATTATGCAGGCTGTTTTACTTGAAGCGCCATATTCTTGGAGCTTTAAAAGCAAGAATAACCACTAAGCAATTGACATAAAAATAATATTCGGACGATTCGTGTTCGGAAAATAACATTATGCAATTCGTTAATTTTAAAAATAATTACTTCAATATTGCAATAGTTTTGCTTAACAAAATATGATAAGTCTGATAGAACTAATTCTAAAAAATACCTTATATTCGAAATGGTTTTTTTTGTTTTATTCATTCCTGGTAATGAAATGCATAAAGTTCTTATTACCACCGTCAAAGAATTGTGAATCTGAAATTCTTATTATCCTTGTCAGAGTATTCGTAGGGTAATAAAAATTATAATTTTATGTTATGAAAATCGGATATACAGGAATAAAAGTCTATTTTTAACGAATAATTCATCAGATCACTTAGTATTTTCAGAAAAGAAAAAAACGATAGTGCAGGCAGTTTTCTTATAATTCGTATTCAAAGTTAGATTGTCAAATTTTTTATGTGGTAAGATAATATTTTGTGTAAAGCGATAACCGAGTAATTTTTTATTACTGGTCTTTCAATATTTTTCCTCTAGTTCTTCTTTTCAGCTTGGTTTGTAATATTCGGGAAAGCTGTACTGGGATTTGGATTAGCATCATGAATCTTCAATGCTTCTCTTTATTTAATAATTTATTGTATTAAATAATAAGTTTACTTTTTTTTTCAGAGAAGAAACGACGAATGTACGACCAATATGGAAAGGAAGGTTTGCTGAATGGAGGCGGTCGAGGTAGAAGCCGCCACGATGATGACTTTGGTTTTAGCTACTTTACATTTAGAGATCCCGAGGATGTGTTTAGGGAGTTCTTTGGTGGAAGCGATGTTTTCGATCTCTTTAATGGTATGTTGATTTGATTCGCCAACAAAAATTTTGTAGAGGCCGTCTTAACTCTCCCTTCTCCAAAGTAATATTTTTAGCATGCTTTTGACCACAATCAATAAATAAAGATGTTGCATCTTATAGAAAATTTTACGCATATGAGTGTTATTAAAAGTTCTTCTTTATTAACAATCAACAAAGATTTTTGTGTGACAAAACACTGTTGAGGAGACAGTTACGAGGTCATATTTATGGACATTTATTGTGTAATAAAACTAGACATACGCTAATAAAAAAACTATTGTGAAAAGTTTACTCAAACCTGGTTCAACGAAATCTGAATTAGTGATTAAATTGTAGGAATAAAATCTATTTGTGATTTAGAGAGGAATTCATCTCTACACTAAACCTACTTTTTTTCTTAAATCTATCTTTATAAGAATAAATATTTCTATGAGAAAATTCATACAATCGTAGAAGTGGCAAAATTAATTGTACTCCTTGTTCTTTATTATGCAAGGAACGACTGATTGTGATGAATTTTCAGTTAATCAAACTATGTAAGACTTTAAAACTGAAAAAGTTAATACTACTAGTTGTAGCAAGGTTGATCGTATTCTTCTTTCTCTACTTTGCCAGTAACAACTGAGTAATTTTCAGTTAATCGAACTACTTACAGTATAAGTTGCAAAAGGTCATACACTAATAATTGAAGTGGCAAAGTTGATTGCATTTCTTTTTCCTCCTTTTATAGGTAACGACTTCTCAGCTAACTAAATTATAAGTGAATGATATAAAATTAAATAAATTATTTTTATTAAATATCGAGATACTTGTTTCCTGTGCTATAGTTTAACTTTATAAATTTTTCAGACTTACACCCACATCGCCGTCACCACAACCGTGGTAACAGACATTCACATCCGCAGAATCAACTAAGCAGCCACGGCCTCTTTTCACCCTTTAGTTTATTCAGTGGTGGTTTTGTAGATGACTTCTTTGACTCTGCTGCTGGTGGAACACATGGTGGATTCACTTCGTTTAGCTCTATTAATAGCTCCTTTAGTAACGGAGCAGGTAGTACTGCTGGAGCAAATGTACGCCGTACGAGCACATCTACTCGGTTTGTCAATGGAAAGAAAGTCACTACTAAAAAGTAAGTAATTATTTACGTATCTATTTTAAAGAGTTTGTGTTTGTTATACACCGAATGAAATTATCCGAGATAAAGACAAATTGAGTAACAAGCCAAGTGCCATAAGTAGACTTTTTGCACCTTCGAATTTGTTGGATATTTTACAGGGGCTATGGCCGTTGACACAGTTATCTTTTTTTAAAATCGTGTTTGTTTCGTTTTTTTTTATAGTAACGCGTGAGAATGTTACAAGTGATATACCTAAGTAGTCACTTTTCACACAACCGTAGGAAAACGTTTTTAATTAAGTAGCATATTTTCTCATGATAATATCCACCCACATATTTAAGAGAAGTTCGTAAATTAATGATGTAGTGAAATTGTTGTTGTTGTTAGGAACTTTTTCGTCAATGAATCTTTCATTATGACTAATTTAGTGATAGAATGTTTGATTTTTGTTAAATTTTGCGCTGGTCTTACAAGCTAGTCTATTGGCCATATTATAATGTTTGATAGTTCTTATAATATAAAAAAATAATAGTTTTGTTACCTCGTTAATGAATGGCTTATTTAGGAGATATTCTAAAACTAATTTGCAATGCTTATTACAAATTAGTTTTAGTTTTATGTTTAAAGTAACATTAGGAAATAGTGTACCATTGGCAGTTCATTACTTAAATTGTTCAATAAATTTTACTGACGTTTCTAAAATCAGCGTGTTATATAAAATTATACGGATTTGTAATAGCTTCCATTAACTAATTTATTTCATTTAAAGGTGTGTAAAATTAACAATATATGTAGGTATAGATTTCTTAGGTAAAAATATAAAAATCTTGTAGGAACGTGATAGTAATTATATATAAACAACATAATTTTATAGCGGAAATTTTTATGTTGAAAACCGTTTAGTAGAACAGATAGTTTTTACAGGTGGTGTCAGTCTTATTATTGTTTATATATTAAGGCAATTGACGGTAAATTTTCCGGACGATCACCACCGAGATCGTGCGGTGGTGATCGTCCACCGGGATCATCTGGCGTTGATCGTCCAGTGGACAAGGCTGGCCGACTATTTTTCATTACGACATGCAGCTGAACGCCATGTCATTCGTTTTTTGCCATTAACACCTGAATTTCAGTATCTTCCTTTATTCAAAACATGTTTTTTTGACTACTTCTGGGCTCTTTCAATTTCCAGACAAATTTTGGTACTGACATGTGCTGCGAAAGTAGATTTAGTTTTGTTAATGAATATACTTCAATATTTTTTTCTTGATCCTACATAAAACGAAACTAATTATACAGGATTTAGGGATCAGACTTAGTAGCGAATCAGACCGCTACTGTTACTCTTTCACTGCAAACCAACAGTACAATCATCTCGTTAGCAACATCCGGAGTAAAGTAAGATTAAAAAAAAACGTCCTCAAAGTATGCCGTGGAATCAGTCACGCATGTCTTGAATTTCTTGAATTAGTACTCTTCAAAGGTAACATGAGTAAAAGGTATAGGTGATTGAAAAATACAACTGTCCAACTCTGAAGTTTTAGTTTCAAGAAAATTACATTATTGTCATTGTCATTGCATAATACAGAATTAAAAAAAAAACATATACAACAAAGACATTAAAAATTATACATTTAAACTAAATGAGAGACGTGTCCACCTTCTACTTCCAAACATGTTCTTATTCTTCTATTTACAGCATCAAAAACATTGGTGAGCACTTAGGGGGAGTTGTTAATCTCCTGAAATTTATTGGTAATTCTAGCCCATAGGTCTTCTAAATTTTCACAAGGGGTTTTGAAAACCGAGTTTTTAATGTGTGGCCATAAAAAAGTCGCAAGGCGTGGGATCGTAGGATGATTGGGTCTTCGAAAAATTCTTCCAAAAAATTTAAATTACCAAGAGTTACGTCAATTGGTGCGCCGTCCTGCTGGAAGTAGCCTTGTCGCATCTCTTCATCGTCGCGTTTACAAACTTTTCTAAAATTTCCTTACGGTGTCGCGCCGAGTTGAGGGTCCAATCAACCTTCTTTGCGATATGGCCGCCCACACGCCAACTTTCTGTGAATGCAGAGGCTTCTCTATAAAGAAATGTGGATTTTCAGAACTCCACATTCTCATTTACTGTGTATTTACATAACCAGAGAGGAAAAACCATGCCTCGTTAGTAAAAAAGGTTTTTTCAAATACGTTTTCATTATGCAAATTACCCTTAAACCACTTTAAAAATTGCATTCGCTACGACTTGTCGTTTGGTAACAATTCTTGAACTGAGCTTAGATAATAAGTGTGCAGTGGCAGGTCACATTTCAGGATTGTATTGCAGGTTCCGTATGATACATGGCTTAAACGCCGAATAGGGGTGTTCATTAACAATTTGCCTTAAATCTTCTACTTTGTGTGCAGTGCGAACTTTGGGTCTCTCACTGCTTTCCTTTCTATGCACACTTCCTGTTTCTCTAAACAGAGCCACAGATATAGTCAAAACTTGGCGAAACTGGTCCAAAACCATGACTGTGTCTGGAAATTCTGTTTGAAAATCCTGAATGGCATCCCGTATTGAATAAACCCACTGGTCATCAACTCTTCTACCATTTCTAAAGTAACTTTCGATCATAAAAGCATTTTGTTCTGCCGTGATTACCATATTTAATTTTCGTAAAAATAAAAACTTCAGAACCTGACAGTTCTATTTTTGATTCGCAGATACCTTTTACCTATGTTAGCTTTCAAGAGTAATAATTCAAGACATGCTTGATTGATTCCACGGTATACTTTGAGGACATTTTCTTTAATCTTACGTTATTAGAAAGAACGATTATTAAGCTATTTAATCATCACTCTTGATGCCAATTTTGTTAGTGAAACGCGTGCCGAGTTTGTTGATTTATTGGGTAAAAATCTAAGGAAAAATGTACTCAAACAATATATTTGTCAATTTCTTTCCTAACTATAATATACATGTTCTTGGAAAAACCTTAAGTTTAATTTGCCATTTATTACGTAAAGCAAAAAATAAACACGAAATTTTCCTCTTCTCTATTGGGTTTAATATACTAGTTTTTATCAAGGTTGTTGTATTTTTACCATGTTTACTGATACTTATTTATATATTTGTTTTTTACAGGATTTACGAAAATGGAAAGGAAACAGTGATGTCATACGAGAATGACGTGCTGAAATCGAAGACTGTAAACGGGGTTCCTCAAAGTCTAACCTACAGTTAAACACCTGCGTAACTGCTATTCAAATTTATTTAACTAAAATACCCATTACTTATTGTAAACCTACCCAGTACACTTCAAATTTTAAAATAAATGTGATTCTTGGTGTTAAATTTTGAGAGAGGTGGCCAGTAGCCAAACTATTTCAGTGTCAATGTTATTAAGACTATTCAACTGTGGTTAAATTTTATTTTATTTTTTTATCAGTTGTATATTACATTATTATTATAATTCTGTTTTCAGAATTCCTGTAGTATCTTTTAATAAGATTTTTTTTTACACAGAAGGCGCCTTATGGACTTTTAGACCATGTGGCAGTGATAATTTCTTTTTTAACTATAACGGGATTTGTTGGACGGATCCAATAGGTTGTCTGTAATGCAACAGTGAGTTTAAGCGTATAATGGATGAATGCCGTCAGGACATCCACCATACTTTAGTTAGTTTCTACCTTAATTATCCGGTAGTTATAAATACGAAAACTTAGGCTACAAAAGTACAGTGTAAAAAATGAAGGTTCAAGAACCTTCGTCAATACTAGCAGATGCTAGGTTGAGAACGTACCATTTTTCAAGGCTTAAATTTGAAAATTTGAAATTTTCACTGCTGTAGTCTAAACGGTGTTTGTGTTTTTAGGATAGTAGGGTTTAAAATTATCCACTTACTTCAGGTTTGTTACGCGGGTTTTCGTACGACTAAGGTGATGAAATCGTTTGTCATGTCAATGCTCAGTTAAAAACGTCTCAATTATTATATTTTATATTTTTTATTTATGCAAGACTGCTAATTTTAAAACGAGCTTGTCTAATTTTAAAGTAATTTTCAAAGTAGATTACGCGTTTTAAATGGACGTTATACTAGGCGTTAAATTTTTAGGATAGTTTAAAATATTTTACTAGAATAAAATAGTTTAATTTTTTATGTAATTGTTGCGATTTTTTCTCTCACATTTAAATAGCGTTACAAATTACTGCACACAAAAGGTGTATATGTTAAGCTTATAATTATTGTGTGCTTGTACAGATACTTAATGGTAATAATAAAGGAATAAACTCAAGTTTTGGTGCTAGTTTTTTTTTAATACTCAAACCTTACACGCCGAATATACACAAGGACAACCTTTTTTTTTCATAGCCCACGAAGACCGAAGCCTGAAATACGGTGTAGCGTGAGTGTACTGAGGAAGTCCGACTCGCACATCCAGAGCTGAAAACATCCGTAGGGATATCACCAGCTCTTCAAGGGGATGTGTGGGTGGTACCTAGGACTGGGCGATTATCGAAAAAGAGAATCGATTTTTGATTATTTGAAATAATAGATTATTTCCCATTAATCGAAATTAATCGATTAATCGAAAAACCGATTAATCGAAATATCGATTAATCGACAAAATCGGTTAATCGATTAATAGAAAAACCGATTAACCGAAAAATCGATTAATCGAAAAATCGATTAATCGATAAAATTTATATTAATCGATCAATCGAAATTAATCGAAAAATCGATTAATTGAGAAAATCGGTTAATCGAAAAATTGATTAATCGATTAATCGTAAAAATCGATAAATCGAGAAAATCGAATAATCGATTTTAATTTTTTTTGTAATCGTTCAATGGATTAATCGATTAATCGATTATTTTGCCCACCCCTAGTGGTACCACCTCGGCCGAGGAAGAATTTCTCTACCACCTTCCAACCTACTGAATTTCCAGTGACCTTTTCTGAATAAAATTGTCTTAGTAAGTCCATTACAAATAAATAAAGCTAATTAATGTAGTGAATGAGCTCCTATGCTCTTACGAGAGGGAATTTGTGGCACATTCAAGGGGTCATACGGTGTGCCTCGACTAAGTTTAACCCAAAGGTCTGCATTTCCATTTTGTTTTTAGATTGTGTTCAAATGGTGTGGCCTAAGTAATCCAGGTCCGATATGAAAATCCTAGATCAATAGTTTTGAAAGTAGTTTGAAAAGAAAACCTTATTTTACTAATTTTTTTTTTAGGTTAAGCAGCTTTATAAAAAAAGCTATCAAATTTTTTTAAGGCGTATAGTCTTCTTTCAAGTACAGAGAATGATATCTTCTTAGTAGAAATATTTAATATTTTTAAATAGCTTTGATAATCCTGAAAAAAGATAAAAAATGAGTTCTTCATCAGATTTTGGTACCTATCTCTTAAATGGAACATTCAGATACGATGGATTGTGATTTTCATCAGGCGCGGCCCGTGAGTTTTTTTACAGGTGGGTCAAAATTTTGTGGGCAACTAGTGATATCTACGCAAGAAGCAAAATTCACTTTTTTAATTAAGAAAGGTTTTTTAATAATGTGCCAAGAAATTTATTTACCTACAAATAAACACTGCGAAAATCATAAAATAGGTAGGTACTGCAGAATATTGAACATTACTACTCTAGATGTTTATGGCATTTTTTCTATGTGTTTTAATATTCTAGATTAGTAGATTTTAGCGGTTTCCGTTTTGATAAGTTTAGCACCTCCTCAATAGATGTCGCGCCTTGTACTAAAAGCCCAGAATATAAACGGAACAAGATTCTGAGCTAAAAGTATGATTATTCGTAAAATAAAATTAAGAGCGCTGCCGAAACTCCGTTTTCTTTAATAAATACAATGCTGGCCACTAGACAGTAATACGATATTTGTCTACGCACGTGCAGGCTGTAAGCTGTAGTAAATATGAGATTGCCAACAATTTTAAAAATATTTTATCGAGGAACAACTTGTTGCCAATACACCTTTTAGAGCCGATCTAATTTTTTAAATAATAAAAATTTTTAAAAAAGTTCTTGCCCCAACACAGATTCGAAGATTCGAACCCTCGACCTTCTGATCAACTCTCTGAGATTGTACCTCTGGACTACGCTGGTTATGTAAGAAAATCGGTCCGATACCGTTAAACTTGATGCCTAGCGCTGGCCTGACAGAAATCGTATTTATAATTTTTTATGTTTAACCGCTAATTAATATTATTAATACAATGCAAATACAATGCGCATATTAGGTACCTAATTAGTTTTTCTTTTTCCGAACCAAACGTTTTGAAATGGTACCTATATTTTAGGGGGCGGTTTAAGAGTATTTCCATAGTGGGAGTGGCCAGATATTATTGGTGGGCCGTCGACCAATTGTGTCTCTTTTTAACTTCCTAAAGCGCCTATGTCTGTTGTCATTAAATTGAAAGAGGCGTGTCAGACAGCTATCGGCGGTATTTCGCAGGATTGTAATTAGGCTGTCTTGTGAAAAAGGCTATTCGACTTTCTTTCGAGTTTTGACTTGTTTTGTAGTTTTAATTTTTTGCGTTGATTTTTAATGGCAATTATTTAAGTTTTTATTTAATTGTAAACAGTTTTGCAGTTTAAAGTTTCCCTTCTCATTCTCAATGCGGTCCTGTTCAATTTCACCGTTTGAACCGATCACTTGTAGGCAGCGTGCATCTGTTTATATTCGGTCCATTGTCGAAACAAATAGACTTTAGAGCATTCGATTCCGTATATCATGAAATCCTGCTATCAAAACCGCAATTTTTGGGTTTCGATGATACATCGTTCTCATTTTTTCGTTCTTGCTTGTCCAACAGAACCCAGAAAGTCCTTTTAAATAATAAATTTTCAGACGGTGGACAGGTTTTGTCTGATGCGCCACAAGGATCGATTTTATCTCACCTTTTGTTTCTCTTATACACGTCAGATTTATTTAATAAGATCTCTACCTGTAGTATACATGGGTACGCCGACAATATTCAGCTCTACTTTAGTTAATCCTGAGAATGCGCCCTTGGCCTTAAATATAATAAACGCAGACTGAATGAACTTTTCTGATTTTTCTTAGGCACATGATCTAAAACTAAATGCGACAAAATCCTTCTTCATGCTTTTTGGTAATTCCAACTAGTGATTGCAATCCCGCAGTGTTTTAAATCCCGCAGGGCATTTGCGGGATTGGTTCTAATCCCGCGGGATCCCGCATAGGTTTTTTAATTTTATAAAATTCGATAAATTAACGTTTATTGAATTAATTATTAAAACAACTTTAATTTTTTATTATAAATATCAAAAATTAAGAGTTTTTCAGTCACCAAAATTATGTAATTTAAAGTCTAGCCTCTCTTAACCATACTACTATGGCTATAAATCAGTCAAATTTCTTTTCAATTAAATTTGCAAGTCACTTTGGGAAAATGAACTTTAATGTTTATTATCTTTCTACCTGAGATAATAAGTCTTACTAGTTTTTATAGTAAATCACGTTAGTTTGATTGTAAGGTAGGTAAGATATACTTATAATATCTAAGCAATCTCATTAATTTTCATATTATACGACGGATATTTGGCAGATACACGTTTTCGCGTTATTTTTTAAGAGTTTACGGCTTTTTCATGGCTATGCGAATCCGCATAGCTGGTGCGGGATCCCGCAGGCCGCCAAATGATGCGGGATCCCGTGGGATTGCGGGATCCTACTTTTCGGGATTGCAATCCCTAATTCCAACCTTATAGCCAACTTGGGATCTGAATTTAAACCAGCTGTCAGTGGAGAAAGCCTGTCATTTAACGAAAAGTGTAAGAACCTGGGACTAGTCTGACCGAAATTTGAGATTTAAAGAACATGTTAAACATTGCTTTCTAAATCATAATGTATTTTAAAAATTCTATGCAAACAAGAACTGTCTGTTTCTCGTTAAGAAAAAAGTTATGTGAATCACCGGTTTTCTGCATTTTAAATTATGCTAACTTAGTATACGGACCCTGTCTGGACTCTTTAACTAAACGACGCATACAGCAAGTAAGTACAAAATAATTATTGTCGATTGGTGTTTAAACTTAGAAAATACGATAGGATATCGGCTTATCTAAAATGGTTGACTGGGTTCCCATGGATGACATGTGGAAAGTTCACATGACAACACTAGTCCACCGCATACTTAGAACAAATAGACCCTCCTATTTACGGGCTAAACTCTTGCAAATAAATACCCAATGTAACGTAAACGTTAGGTCACAACTCACTCTATTCCTAGACACAATACAGCCCTTTTTAAACTCTCTTTTTCTTTTGTACAAAAGAACAGCTACGTAGCTGTCAGATTGTATAAGAACGTCCAGGATGAGCTCAAAATCTTAGCTAATTCTACATTTAAACTAAAAATTAGACAACAGTAGGGGAGGGTGGTATATATTGGGACATGGTATATAGTGGGACGTGCATTCTAGCTACCATCTATTAGTTGTTAGATAAAATGTCAGATTACTTTTGTTGCCTTTATGAAGAGCCCTACCCTTAAGTTTATAGTGCTCTGTTTTACTGACGAAGCAACAGGCTAAAATTGACTTGCACATTTCCCTGTCACTCATATTTACATTTCGTACTTTAAAAACGGGATCTAGTAGAGGATATATGTGAATAAAAAGTTTTTGCAAAGTCACTTTGGATTCTTTGGTGTGTTGGCTAGGTAAAAAAAATACATATTTGTGAAATATTAATTTTAGACAAAATCATTTTATTTAAAAACAAAAATTGGTGGTTGGTTTATAGTGGGACACGTCAAAATGGTATATAGTGGGACTCGACCACGTTGTCCCACTAAATACCATATCTACCTTAAGTGATATTATTTTTGGTTTCGTATTGTATTACATACCATATAAGGTGAAAAATTTAGTCCTATTATATTAATAAATAATCAAACATCGCTTTCTTGTTAATATTTGATATTGTCCCATTATATACCTAGGTATGGTCTATAGTGGGACAATCGCCATAACCCTCTGCTTTTCAACATTTTAAAAGTAAGCGGATGTCAATATATTCCTACAACATTATTGTTACGCTTTATACAATATTTGTTTAATATTTGTTAATATTTAACATTGTCCCACAATATACCATATACCCATATAGAGTGGGACAGTGGTGTATAATGGGACAACAGCCATAACTCTTTGCCTTATTAAAATTTAAGAATCATATTTGTGCCCATATATTTCTATAACGCATTGCCATGTTCCATACGATTTTTGCGATTTTTAATATTTATATTTAAGAGCTAAATAAAAAAACATTTTGTTGTCCCACTACATACCACCCTCCCCTATCTTACTAAGTTTCTAAATGAGTAAATATGGAATATGCATATAACCCAAATAAATCTGAAATATTTTTTTTATATTCCCTACATAAAATAAATGTTTATGGCGGTTGCTGTTATTCATTTATTTTGGTCTTTATTAACAAAAAAATGGATTTAAAATGCAAATTTTCGCGAGAACTCCGAAACTTGTAAAACGTGATCCCATTGCAGCGTCGTCAATACTGAACTTATGACTCATCATTCGTATATGGCGAATTCCAGTGCTGTAGAGTCATCGACAACTCAATAAAAATGGTATTTAATGCGTAACTCATCCAATGAAATATCCCTGCACTTAAAGTAGAAGGTTCCTAAAATCTTATTCATGTATACTTCAAGCCGAAATCGGTCCAGGAACCTTTCAATTTTGCAACAAAAATAGGCATTTCTGCGAAATTTTGACATATCATCTTAATAATTTCGAGTAAATAAACTGCAATTCTTTATTTTCATGGCAATCTTCGAAAATTTAAAAATTTTCAAATTTTAGATGTCCCCGATGCAAATAAACCTATTTATTTATAACTTTACCGAAAAAATAAGCGATTTAAATTAGTGGGAGGTATTCCTAGATAATTAACGGATAAAATAAACTCAAAAAGAATCACTAAATAGGGCAAATAGTGTGGAATAATGTCGGTTAAAAATAGGATTTGTCGGAAAAAATCAAGAAAATCCGAATTTTAGCCCTTAAATACGCCCCGGGGTCATCCATTCGGTATTCATTTTACAGTGTGATTATCCTTTTATACGATAGTGTTGAAAAATTGGGAAAAAATAGATAGGAAAAAATACAGAGTGATTCAAATATACCGATGTCGAGGATAAAAAAAAAGTAAAAAAATCGAAATTTAATCGGCGATTGCTCCCTTCCTATAGAGAATGAAGAAACTAAAAAATATGGATAACACATACTTTGACGAGCTCTTTCCGATAACGTATATGGGATTTTAATTTGAACCATTTTGACCCCACAAAAAATTAAAAACCGTGAAATATTTGGATCAAAAATCTAAATTTCCAGTTTTTTCCAAATATTTCCATTTTTCAGTGATTTTAGGTAGTAGTATAAGTAGATGCTTAGTGAGTTTCCGCATGCGCAGTAGGGTCGACCTTGAACGCTCAGGTATGCTATTGTTATTTGGCCTTGATATGCGCAGGTGTTATTCCAAGGTCAAGGTCAATAACTTGGCCTTGAACGCGAACAGATGTTTCTTTGTTTGGTGATGGCCAGGTGGACGACGCTTATTTCAAGGTTACATTTGCGGTGTATATTTTCAATGAATGCGAGCAGCTGTTTCTTTGTTTGGTGATGACCAGGTGGACGACGCTTATTTCAAGGTTACATTTGCGATGCATATTTTCAATGAATGCGAGCAGCTGCTTCTTTGTTTGGCGATGACCAGGTGGACGACGCTTATTTCAAGGTTACATTTGCGATGCATATTTTCAATGAATGCGAGCAGGTGTTTCTTTGTTTGATGATGACCAGGTGTACGACGCTTATTTCAAGGTTACATTTGTGATGTTAGTTTACCTTGAGTTATTATTGGGGTGTAACATGTTTTGGTATGAAGATCGAGTGGGTTGCGTCTAATGTGGTTCGGTATATATGAGGGTAGGGGGAATTAAATTTTAGTATAGAACATTGTGTTGAGTAAAACGGTTCAAGCAAGTTAATTTGAAAGTCATGGCGTACGTGTGTGAAAATTGTGGTAAATCGTTTACCCAGAGTTATAATATGTTACGACATAAAAGAGAATCGTGCGTAGCACGATTTGCAAATATACATGGTGGAAAACAGCGAAAAGTTGACGATGGGGCATCAACATCTGAGGTGCGTACTTGCACTTGCTGCAATATAACCATACCAGCAAATCGAATGGCAGCTCATCAAAGAACAATACACCATAAAAGTAATGCATGTTCACCAATATCAGCTGGTGTTGAACTCGTGTCCAGTGCTTTTAGAAATAGGATTGCCACATACCGTATATCAAGTGATAATGAACATACTGACTATTCATTATTTTTTGATGAAATTAAAGCAAAAGTGTTAGAGGTAGTAAGTGACCTAGTAAGAGTGCGTTGTGCTTTGAAAGTTAATATGGTGGTTGTTGGTCGGTATCTTTTACCAACACAAGATAATATGTACAGTGACAAGTCATTTAATACACGCAATGAAATTGTTACTTCAGGAAGCGATTTGGAAGAAATATATCAATCATTAGTGGAAGCCATGAAGACTCAATCGACTGAGTTTCAGGAAAAAGATTCAGGTATGTTATAAATTAACGACTAAAAATAAAATAAATACTTATGTCACTCTTTCTTGTTTTCGTAGGTTGGGCTCTGGAAAAAATTCTATACCTGGAAGTAAATGTCAACGAGTATAAACCTTTTGGTGGATCTTCATATATAAAGTTACCCCGATTCATCGAATTGAAAAAAGCCATCATCAATGTGATTAATCAAGATGAGTGTTGTTTTGCGTGGTCAATCGTGTCTGCTTTGTGCCCCGCCACTAGAAGGGCATCACAGATTCAATCTTATCCACACTATTCAAGACTGCTGAGTTTTACAGGTATAGACTTTCCAGTAAAGTTGCGTGATATATCAAAATTTGAAGAAATGAATAATATTTCAGTTAACGTTTATGGTTTGCAAAAAATTTTCGAAAATAATATGTTAAAGTATGAAGTTGTCGGTCCATTAAGGTATTCGGGTAGAAAACTTAACAGACATGTAAACTTGTTGTTAATAACAAAGGATTGTAGTATTAAAGATGATGATGAGCATATTTGTGATACGCGTTGTTCTAAAAGTCATTATTGTTGGATAAAAGACTTATCGAAATTATGTTCCAGTCAAATTACATCGCGTAGAGATAAAATGTATTTTTGTGATGGTTGTTTGATATATTTTAGTTCACCATCATCTTTGATATCACACCAAAAAAATGACTGTAACCACAAATATTCATTAACACCATCACTAAATTAAAAAATAGATAAATTTGGAAGGAGTGTAAGTGAAAATATATTAAAATTTGAAAACATAGAAAAGCAAATGCGTGTACCGTTTGTCGTTTACGCGGATTTTGAATCGGTGCTTAAACCGCTGGATACTGTGGAACCAAATCCCACAAATTCTTACTTAGTCAAAAGCATCAAACATGAACCATATTCTTTTGCGTATTTAATTAAGTGCTCCTTTGACGATTCGATTTCAAAATTTGAGCTCTACCGGGGAAACGACGCAGCCCAGGTTTTCGTTTCTCGACTTGAAAGTGATTTAAGATCTCTTTACAATACATACTTAAGAGATATAAAAGCAATGGAAACTTTAACGGTGGACCAAATAGCGGAGTTCAATAATGCCACAAAATGTGGTATATGTGAACGACCTTTTGAAAATAATAATTGTAAAGTAAAGGACCACTGTCACATAACTGGGAAAAAAAGACCTGGTGCTGCTCATTCGATTTGCAATTTAAATTATAAGTTACCCAATTTTATTCCAATTATATTTCATAACTTGAGCGGGTACGATTGCCACATGTTTATTAAAGAGTTGTGTCGTCACGGAGACAAGATCGATGTTTTAGCTCAAAGCAAGGAAAAGTATATTTCGTTTACGAAAAGTATTTACGTTCACGATTATGTCGATAATAAAAGTGGGACAATAAAGAAAAAATATTTGAAATTGCGGTTCATCGATAGTTTTAAATTTCTATCAACTTCGCTGGAAAATTTGGGTAATGGATTAGCTGTGGGTAGTTTCAGGGAAACAGGAAAATATTTTTCTGATAATGAGCAGTTTAATTTAATGCGCAAAAAAGGTGTTTTTCCCTATAGTTTTGTCGATTCAATGGAGAAAATGAACCATCCAACTTTACCCACAAAAAATCAGTTTTATGATAGTTTGTCAGAGGAGCACATTAGCGATGAAGATTATGATAGAGCTAAAAAGGTGTGGGACACATTTAATTGTAAGAATTTGGGGGACTATTCGGATTTATATTTGAAATCTGATGTTTTATTACTAACCGATGTTTTTGAACAGTTTCGCGATACTTGTTTAGAAACGTATAAACTGGATCCAGCACAGTACTATACCCTTCCAAGTTATTCGTTTGATTGTATGTTGCGTATTTCTAAGGTAGAGTTAGAGCTATTGACTGATATCGACACGGTTCATTTTTTCAAAAAAGGTATTCGAGGCGGTATAAGTCAGTGTTCAGAAAGGATTCACGCTGCCAACAACATATATGTACCAAACTACGACCCTAACGAACCATCATCTTTCATTGTTTATCTTGATGCAACAAATCTATACGGTCATAGTATGTCGCAGGCATTACCATTTGGCGGCTTTAGATGGTTATCAGAGCATGAAATTTTAAATTTAAATATTATGGATGTGGACGATAATGGTCCAGAAGGATACGTTTTGGAAGTTGACGTTCATTATCCGGATACGCTATATGATGACCATTCCGACTTACCCTTTTTAGTTGAAAATATTGTACCACCCACGGAATCGGCAAAATTTTCAAAGTTAATTCCGAATTTAAACGATAAAAAGAAATACATCATTCATTACCGAACATTAAAACAAGCAATCAATAACGGCCTAATGGTAATGCAAACACACAGAATTTTAAAATTTAATCAATCCCCATGGTTAAAGATATATATCGACTTAAATACAGATTTGCGCAATAGGGCAACAACAAAGTTTGGTAAAGACACTTTTAAATTAATCATTAATGCTGTTTTTGGCAAGACCATGGAAAATGTGGAGAATCGTAATGATATAAAACTAGTTACCCGATGGGAAAATGACAGGAATAAAATTGGGGCACGAGCATTAATTTCTCGTCCTTATTTTAAAAGTTCAACGGTTTTTAATAAAGAATTCGTTGCCATTCATATGGATCAATTAAAGGTAACTTATAATAAACCAATTTATATCGGATTTTCCATACTGGACATGTCGAAAACAGTAATTTATGATTTTTTCTACTCATTCATTAAAACAAAATTTGGCAAAAATGCTTCTTTACTGTATACAGACACAGATTCGTTAATATTAAAAGTTTACACCGACAATTTTTATCGCATAATTGCAGAAAATCCGGATAAATTCGATACATCCAATTATACCGAAGGAAATATTTTTAACATAAAAAAAAGTCAGTCAGTAGTAGGTAGAATGAAGGATGAATTTCCAGGTGATCCAATAATAAGTTTTTTTGGTACCGGAGCCAAAGCTTATTACATAAACTCAGTCAGTAGCGAAATTAAAAAAGCGAAAGGTATAAAAAAACGTGTAATCGAAAAACAGCTTCACCTGGAAGATTATCGGAATATCGTAGAACGTGGTGGTCAGATATTTCGAAAAATGAAAACCTTTCGAAGTTATAAACACGACGTTTATACCGAAATAATTAATAAAGTTGCTTTATCTCACCACGACGATAAACGTTATATTATACCATCAACAACAAAAACTCTACCTTGGGGGCACCCAGACATAAAGTTTTACGAAACAAACCCTGAAGATAACCTAAATATGTTAATACAAGCTATGCAAAGTTTTTTACCCGAAAATATTAGTTATAATTAGAAAAATGTTGGAAAGTCTATGTTTTAGAAAAATAAAAAAATATTAACTCCAATGTCACGTAGTTTTATTAACCACTATAGTAATAGCAATAGTTGAAATTTTGTAACGCAGGACAGTAAAATACATAGATAATTGTTTCAATAATATGTTGTTTTATTTTACAATATAGTAATAAAGTTACAAAAATAAAAATTAATTAATGTCTTGCTTATAAACTTCTCGTAGCATCCATTGTCTTCTCAACATATCAGATCTGTTAATCGGCCCTCGTCGACACATCAGCGTTCCACAGTAATGACACTTAACAATCCTTACTCTCAACAATTCAATGTAACTGTAAGATTGCATGTGGTCAGTCCAAATATATACTTCTCTTTTACAATTATAGCAAACAGCAGAAATTATTATTTGTGCTCCTGAAAAAGTCTCAGCTGGACGATTGTTATCTTGATCTGCTGGCAACATTATAGTTTCTGATAATAGTCATCGAAGGAAAGAGAGCGTCTATAAATATGGGTTGTCTGGATCATATAACCTTGAGAGCACAAACAATAACAGAAGTAAGGACACACGATTACCTTGAAAATATGTCCTTGAATCGCTGTCTAGCCGTTGAACGCAACCTTGTAAGTTGAATGAACTTGCTTGGCCTCCAAAGCATCAACCGTCAGATAGAGTGGGGGAGTTTATGGTGGGGTGATAAGTATAAATTTGGTTTGCTAGGCAGAGCATTTCATAGTTCGCTAGAACAGTTCGCCAAGTAAATACATTTGTCAGTTTAGTGCAGTGAGTTAGTTAGTTAGAAAAATGAATTCCGGTAGTGAGTCGTTGTTAAATGCGTTTAACTTGGATGGAAGTATCCAAGCAGAGTTGATGGGGCAGGAAGTGATTGACCTGCTGACCCCAGGTGTCTTCGAAGAATGGCACAATGACGACGTGCTGAACACTGCGTTTGTGGAAGAAGTAGACGCGAAAAAGGAGACAGTTAATTCGGCAGTTAAGTGGACTGAGGAGGATGGAGGCCGAATTAATATTATAAGTGATGTGGTGATCAAAAAGGCGAGGCGGGGGCCAACATCTAAACTACAAAAACTTCTGACCAAACCCAAGACGGCCACCATTAATAAAGGTGAATTCTATGCGGCTGCCGAGGGTGAAAAGAAGAAGAAGAAATTCCAGTTCAAACGCCCATCAGTGCCAGTAGAATTTCCCGATTTTTTGGAGACGTCACAGCCACCGAAGCCTCTGTCACCGGTCGTCATCATTAATGATGGCCCAAACTCGACAACGCCCGAGCCGCCGAAGTCCATGCCTCCGATCGCGGGTGCACCACTATCACCAACAATAGGACGTGGGAAGTGCCGCAAACCGGTCAAGATGCGATGCAAGCGATCGTACGAGGAATCGCAGCAGTCAGCAACAACTGCTGAGGAGCCGGACTGGTTGAACGAGTTTTCGGCGAGCCAGAAGTGCGTCTTCTCCGCGGCATATAGGTATAGGGAAAAACTACTGCGCGAACTAAAAAAGTGTGATAGTGATGAGGCGGACTTTGAAAGACAGATTAATGAACTGCGGGTGAAATTGGAGGAAACTAAAAGGACAAGGGAGAAGTGCGTTAAAAGACTGGAAGTAATGAATAATTTAGCGTATAAGAAGTAGCTTTAGAATTTTATTGTAAATATAGAGTTAAGTTATTTTTGTAATAGTAATGTATATATAAGTAAAAGAAAATGTTTTTGTATATATGATAATAAAAAAAGAAGTTAAATGAAACAATATTTTTTTATTTCTAAAATAAGTATACGGAAGTTACACACAAAAAATAGTGTGAAAATGCAAAATAGAAAAACGAATAGACGAAAAAATGTAGGGCCGTAACTTTAGGTGTGTAATCGTTAGATGCACACAACTTAAGTATGCGATAAAGTGTTATGTCTGTGAAGGGAGGCTATCCGTTACAATGCCTGAGAACATGCATCTTATTTGTAATAAAATGTGAATTTTACTGCAAGTAAGATAATAGACCAAACTCTCGGCATTTTCGTAGAGAACTTACTAGAAATTTAGCTAGTTCTAACGTATGGTAAGAACGTACATGTCTTTATAGAGTAACACAATATTTTCCAAAAGAAATTAATTCTTGAGAAATATCATGTTACTTGGGATGTGACATGAATCAACTACAAACTACGATCAAATATTTTGTAGTCCTGAAAAGGACTGATTTTGTCGGGGTAGATCGGGGAGGGCATGGTTCCGGGATCAGTTGGTGGAATCAGCTGGACCATCTTCATCCTGATGGTCCGTGATCCACCAAGTGGATGAATCGGCCGGACCGTCATGATCTTCCGGCGGCGGTGGTGGCACCCAATCAGTGCTGGAGTCTGGCTCCATGTCTTCAGCCGACAACTCCCCATTTTGCCAATCCATGTTTGGCAATTCCGGACCCAGATCTGCTTCTTCGACTGCCCGCTCATCTTCCCAGGCATTAAACATATCTTCTGCCTCGATGTCTAGAAGTCGTTCGATGTCCAAGAGTAGGTCATCCATATCGACATCATTCATGTCAACGGTATCATCGCTAAAAACCGATGAACCGCGACTCAATGGTCTTTCGAAATCCATAGTTATATCTTCGTACTTTAAGATTTAAAAATGAAGCGATTCTGTGACCCGCTCGCAACCGTTTAAATAGAGATAATGTACCCCCTCCACCACTCCATCCCCACCTTTTCACCGCCAACAAACTAGAGTTTATTATACAAATGCCCTCCATCCAAAAATGATACTGGCGGACTTCACTGTCGAAAACTGCTTTTAGTTCTCAAAAATGGTGTAATTGTGTTCTGGAAATGTGACCGACAAAGAAACTTATACTCGATCTGTCTGGACTTACATAATTTCTATCTAATGTCACAGATGTCGTGACATTAGATAAATACAAGTAAGATCAAAATATTCTGAGGTCCTGAAAAGCCCGGATTTTGCAAAGAAAATTATATTCGATCCAACTGGACTTATATAATTTTCTATCTAACGCCACATATACTATGGCATTAGGTAACTAAAACTACGATGAAACATTCTGTGGCCCTGAAAAGGACCGTTTTCAAGGTATAATATCTTATTTGTAATCAGGCTCGATTACAAATAAGGCACGCACTCTTATGTTGTAGAGTACCAAGAGCTACTCCACAACCTTTACAGTTCGGTATGTGCGCGCGACTACCGAAATCTTGGGTTACATGACCACTGAAGAATTGGTCACCAGCCGACTTGTTTTCCAACTCGGCATAGCAGCCAATACACCAGCCGTCATCACCCACCTTCACCAGGTTTAAGGTCTTGCACACCCGGCGGGATCGGACGCGGAAAACTTTCCTCTGTCTAAGTGCCCAATTATCCAAATTCCTAGGAGTATCATCGCTTAAGTATCCATCATCATCTGATGATGCCATGTTGAGATGAGCGAATGTAATGAAGTAAGCAGTCGACTCGAGCTGCTTTTAAAGACCTTAGCTCCGCCCCTTGGTGAGTTTGGTGGGAAAGTTAAAACCAATTTTGTTAATATTTTTAGACACTTCCAGTGAAATAGCTCCGCCCTTTGGTGAGCTTGGTGGGCGAGTCAAAACAAATTTTATTAATTTAAGACACTTCCAGTGAAATTGTCGAAAAACTTTATTGGAAAATGTTGTTCGGCCGGCCGCCTACGGCGGCCCTTAGGTCGCTCCGCGACTTAAGCGGCGGCTTCGCCGCCGCGGCCGTCAGGTCGCTCCGCGACCTTAAGCGGCGGCTTCGCCGCCGCGGCCCCTAGGTCGTTCCGCGACCTTAAGCGGCGGCTTCGCCGCCGCGGCCCTTAGGTCGCTCCGCGACCTTAAGCGGCGGCTTCGCCGCCGCGGCCGTCAGGTCGCTCCGCGACCTGACCTATACTATCCCCCTCACCCCCCCGGGTGCCGAAGGCGCCCGGGGGGGGCGCCTTGCTACTTTAATTTGCTTCATCTAGACCCCATCCGCAAGCCGCCGCAAGGCCGCCGCCGCCGAAGGCGGCGGCGTCCTTGCCACTTTGTTTTGCATTATCTAGACCCCATCCGCATGCCATGAGAAATCTATTTTGTGCAGCGTCGCCCCCCAACCCCGGAATAACAGTCAAGTTGTACAATTCACATTAGTTTGGACCTGACTATCTTTTCATAGTTCCCTGTTTTCCCTAAAATACATACCTACTCTCTAGGTCTTTTTTTGACCGACCTCTTATTACTTTTAATGACTCAAATCACTCGGCCGTCAGGTCGCTCCGCGACCTTAAGCGGCGGCTTCGCCGCCGCGGCCCCTAGGTCGTTCCGCGACCTTAAGCGGCGGCTTCGCCGCCGCGGCCCTTAGGTCGCTCCGCGACCTTAAGCGGCGGCTTCGCCGCCGCGGCCGTCAGGTCGCTCCGCGACCTGACCTATACTATCCCCCTCACCCCCCCGGGTGCCGAAGGCGCCCGGGGGGGGGCGCCTTCTTATTATTTGTATTGGCTAAACAAACCCAAGCAAACCTGAGCAAACCCACAAGTTATGTGCTTGTTGTCATTGCTTTGATCCGAAATAAAAATATTTTTGTTATATAAGGGTTAATGTGGTTGCTTTTTTGTTAAAAATATACAAAAATAAAAATCTTAGTGGGTCGACAAATATCGATTTTTAGTTCCAAAAATATACGTCTCGGAAATAACTAAATGGATACAATTTTTAAGTTAGAAAAATAACAATTTTAACGGATCTTGGACCTTTAACTTAAAATACGTTTTAGACACTTCTAGGTAAATTATCGAAAAGAGTTATGCAAAAATGTCAACGTCTATTTTTAAACGTCCTGAAAATGTCATCCTTGGTCATCTTTGCATTTTTTCACCGATTCAGTGTCAAACACAAAGTGACTAAGAATATCTAAACTACGATCAAATCTTTTGTGGCCCTGAAAAGGGCCGTTCTCGCGGTGGGTTGGAGAGGGAAACCTAGAGTGGTTGTTCCCCTCTCGCGATCTGCACCGATCGCGGTGCAGCTCGCCGTCTTCGCACCTCCAGCCGAGTGCTGCGACGGCTCCGGCGACGAGCCGTTAGCTCTTCTAAGAGAGCCGCCCTTTCTTCAGGACCCAGCAGCATCTGTGGTCCTTCCACCACTTCCACGGGCTCTGTTGGAGCCGGCTCCGGTGGTGGTTGCGGTCTTGGGATCGGCTGTACGATAGCCGTTGGCTTATTCGCGTTTTTTAAACGCCAAGCCTCCCAATAGTCGCTAATTTTGGACTCCCTTGCCGTCCTTAACATCAGCCTGTCCCGCTTCATGGCTGGTTGAGATATGAAAAATGTGATGGCTGCTCCCGCTTTAAAAGCATTTAGGATGGTGGTGGGTGAGAGTGGGGGTGAGAGTGGGGCTAAACAGTTCTAACATATCCTTTCAAAGTAAAAAAATATTTCCTATAGAATAGATTTCTTGTTCGAAATATTTTGTTACACTGAAAGGATTCGTCTGTTTTTGTCATACTTAAGAGCAGGTTTAATATTCGCCAACGTTCTATGTGAAACGACAAAATTCTGATGTATCTTTTTGAGCGTATCAACCCAGAGTGATTTTATTTTTTAAAATATGTTTCTTGATAGAAAGTCATGTCACTTTGAATAACTAGAGGCATATGCGTTCTTATCATACATAAAAACTACAAGCTAAATATTGCAAATGCTCTTTCTCTCGCTATCTATGTATGATTTAAACACATAATGCATCTCTCACTCAAAGTAACACAATTTTTCCTTCGAGAAATATCTTCCTTAGGAAACATAGTGTTTAACTACAAACTACGATCAAATATTCTGTAGTCCTGAAAAGGACTGATTTTGTCAGGGGGCAGGCAGGGTTGTCGTATGAGGAGCTTTATTTGTAATAGAATTTACATTCTATTGCAAATAAGGCAAGACTGCTGATGAACGACTGTAAACAGTCTCTCCCTACACAAAGCACACCTCGAGTGGTTCCGCCTTTGATCACCTCGCGAACCCACTGTAAAATGAGTTGTGACGAAATGAACATCCATCATCACAGCTCCAAATCCTCTCGTGTAGCAGTGCATACACAAATCTCTAGACCCCCATGAGACGTAGGATTGCATGATGCAATACCTAGGTCTAAGCCTTCGCGGTCTCAGTACAAGCCTATGTTGCACATTTGGTGCCGCGGTCTGCTCGTCGTCACTGGAATATCCATCATCAGAACTTGATGACATCTTGGCTTCGAGTGAATTTAATTTTCTAAATCACGTCTTATATACATTCTTTTCCCCACCCCTCTCCTAAATTTCTGCCTATTCTTCATCTCTCGACCTTATTTACCAAAGCCCCACATTTGAAGTATTAAAATAAGCCTCAAATATGTCGTATGTAGTAAGAATAAAACTCCAATATGTCGTTTATAAGTTTATTTTAAATATGTAAAGTACATAATTTGGAGAATTACACAACTTCAAACTAATGTATTGATTTGTTAGTAACAGAACCATTAAGTATATTGTAACTAAAAAATGCATCGTGAATAACTAACGCGTACACTTTAATGTCTTTAGGAAATTTACTTTTGCGTGTTTCGAACTCCAATTTCACGTCCACTGTGGACGTCCTGACGGCTTCTGGTTGGTGACTGCAATCTATTACGAATAACGGATTTTTAAGATAGTCGGCAAAACTCATCATAGGATCGCTCAGTTCTCGCTGGTAGTAGCTAGCTTGAAAATTCTCATAATTATAATTCGATCTTTCGTAGGGAAATACGGCAGAGTTAAGATAGAGCCTAATATCACTTATATCGGCCGTTGTAAATTGTGTGCTATCTTTTGCTCTGTTGTCGGAAGAGCTAGTTGGTTGAAAACCGATAATCAAATATCTCGGCTTTTCGAGACTCGTGCTAGTTCTTAAGGCCCATACGTCTGACGATGTTTCTCTCAAAGAAGGTAGCTCGTAAAGATCCCATTTACGGTAAGCCATTGGAACGTTTGCGTTACTTCCACCTTTATTCATGCGTGATAATATCTTTAACTTCTGTCGATCGTCTGGAATTATGTGACGAATTTTCCATTAAATTTTTTCAATTGAAATGTCTGCATCTACTTCGCCGATATAGCAATTTTTGAAAGTGCGGGCTATAATTAAAATCAACTCTTGCTTGACGTTAAAAATACCCTTTGAATAATCCTCTGCGAAACCCATGAGATATTTTAGAGGAAGCTTGCCGGAGAACACGTTACTTGTGGAATCTAGTATCCCTTGATTTGCTTCGTCTAGACCCCATCCGCATGCCATGAGAGCTCTATTTTGTGCGGCACCCAATGACACCATAGTTTTCATCGTTGTGGTAATTCCGGGTTTCCGAACGACGGCAACTTGCTCCCCTCCCATTTCATAACGACATTCGTCGAATAGAAAGGCGATGGCATTATTTGATAGATAACATTTTTTAGTAACGTCTTTGGGTTTGAATGTTCCTTCGATGTAAATGTAACTATCCGATATATCCAAAATGATATCTTGAAAGTGTACAGGTATGCGAATTTCATCAGAATTGCGGAATGTTGGAGAACCGTAAGGTTTATATGTGTGTTCTTGAAAACTAATAATGGAGTTATCAAAAATTGGTTCGGTAAAAACTTCGATTTTGTCACTGCTAGCGGCCATCATTTTCTAATTTTTCTCACTTTCAAACCGATCGATTGTAGAAATTGGCAATCTTTCACGGAGAGCTGCCGATTGCTGTGCGGATGTGTTTTCGATCGTCCGTCTGACTTGCGAATGAACCTTGACTGTGTTGTCTGCTTACTTTTATGTCGTTTAACTGAATCTTGAATTGTTGACAGCATATGCAGTTGACGGTTAAAGCAAAAACCCATTATACGATTTTTTTCAACTCTAGTTTAACTATAATTTTCTCACCTCGAAAATCGATCAAATCACCGCTATCGTCCAAGATGCGTAGAGTAATGTGGTCGATAAACTGACGACCATCCGGCATTATCGGCATATAAATATTATTTTGCGGTTCTTTGGAGATTTTGTAACCGGGTTCGACGTCAATATCAAATTCAAATAACGTATGACTTTCCAAAGAATTCAGGTATGCTCCGGAAATTATATTACAATCCACACGTACGATGCGCACTTTCATTATGTCCACGATGGTACTTGATTCGTGTCGTTGTCCACCTTGCAGCAGCACAGAGCCAAATCCGAGCACTTTGCCGATACTGTTGCTACCTCGAAAATCGATGCTATGTTTTGACTTTAGCTCACATTTTAACGTATTATTATTGGCTGTTAATGAAAATAAATCGGTACCAACTTCATTGCATGACTCTTTTAAAGCGGTGTACATGGCTTTTGCTATTTCATTAATTTCGTAAGCTCCTGGTGGAATCCTTACATTCGTTGGTATAGCTGTTTTCAAATGGCTGAATGAATTATTGCTTTCGTCGATATTAAAAATCGAATTATATGTGTAAAATCCCAGCAGTGCAACTCCATATTTGCCTGTTGTATTTAACTCGATGGGTGGGTAAAAATCCGCACTTAAGACACTTTTATGTCCTGTTAGAGTGAATGTGTAAGACATGACTGACCACGAAACTATTTGTGTAGCTATTTTATTGCTGTTTGCAACAGTTAAATGGATTTAAGCTGAAGCGTTGCTTTATTCCTTTGGACGTTTTTAAACTGTTTTCTGCCTTTATATTCACATCATTAATTTTGCAATAACAACAAAATATTTTTTTTGGTATCGGTCCATCGCCCTCGTCCGAATCTGAATTATTGCTATTATAATGTTCGAAACAGTATTGATATTTCAATATATCGACGTCACTTTTTAGGTGATTAGGTAACCTATCCCAAACTAGTGCTATTTCATTTGGAGCTAATGCGATCAACACTTCTTTGGGCGTATTTTCTAACTGTTCAGCTGTCATTTTTTGTAATCCTCCGACTTCACGATATGCTTTAAGTGATAGCAACATTTTGGTGTAGTTGTCACGTTCCATTTGGGGTGTCAAAGACATACTTTTTACGATTGTAAAAGAAACTTCAAACACAAATGTCCACACCAGACTGTTCCAAATTCTTGTTGACGGTCGTATGTATAGTAAATTTTCTTCGTCGCTTCGGAACCCATCTGCAGATATCGTACCAATTCCATAGGTGGGGGTAAATCACCGAAACTATCGTAGTATGTTACATCAGAATTGCTTTTTCTATATGCTACCCAATGAGTCCCTACACCCGACATACTATCCCAATTTATAATGGCGGCCTCATAACGTTTGGGACCGCGTACAGGTAATGAATCTCTCATATATACGCCTCGAAAGTGTGGTATTTTCATTTTTAAGGCGTACTTTTCTATATCAATATTGGATAGTGGTCTTTGAGGTAGGGATTCTATTAGTTTTTTGATTTCTTATTTTTGCCGTTGTTTATAAATAATCCCAAACCTGTGCGATATGGTTTCAAATATAATCCGTTTCCTCTTGAACTTAGATGTAAGCCGGTACCTATTTTTTCTGCAGTCGACTTTTTTACTGCTTTTACGGCACGCACGATGCCTGCTACACCACCTGCTAATGAACCTAAGGCCGATAGTCCTGCAAATATTGGTATTAACGGTAATATCCCTCCGGTCTTCGGAATTGGAATGATTCTAGGCGTGCGAATTTTTCGTTTGCCACCGGCTATTCTTAGGGATTTACGTGCAGCTACTGCAGCTATTTTCGATGCTTTCATGATATTTTTCTCGACAAGTTTTTTCCCACCAGCTTTTAACAATTCTGATCGAACGGGTCGTCTAATAGATGATCCAAAAGCTACTTTGTGTACTCGCTTATGTTTACCGACGCCATTACCTTTAGTGTGGCGGCGGCGGCGCTGGAAGCGACGTTTACCTCTAGTGGATGCTTTTCTCGATTTTGATGATGATACACCCATACCAAAACGTTGTTTCGCTTTCATAATGTTGGTTACCAACCAAGCTGCAGCTTTTTCACCAGCGCTAGAGTCTTTAGATTTTACTCTTTTCCACGCGCTTTGCTCGAGTTCCTGATCTGCTTGGTGGCGAGCACTTAAATTTTCACTATTACGCAAATAGGCTAAATCGTGTTTTTTGCATGCGACATCCAAAGAATTAATTCCTTGATCTCCTCTTGCCACACGTTTTACTATTCTCGTCCCGGGCCCGCAATACTGATAGCCGGGAATGTGTGACTCGAACGGTAGCCTATTAATTACTGAATTAACAATACCGCTTCCAGTCTTACTTGATAAACGAGACCGTCTACTTTGTCTGACGAGCGACATCTGAATGATAGTTTACGCGAAAGTTCAGTATAAAATATAGATTTTGTTAAGATGCGTATCGTCAATCTTAAACAAAAACTTCCCGTCGATAATCTCGATGTAAAGGTCGGATCTGGACTAGAACAAAAATTATTTAAAAGACATGGTCCTTTGCTACCGTCATCTATTCGTGGATTATTAATAGGACCTTCAAACTGTGGAAAGACAAATGTTATGATTTCGCTGCTTACTCACCCCTCGGGACTGCGTTTCGAAAATGTTTATATCTACTCAAAGTCGCTCTATCAACCGAAATATGAATATTTAAAGAAAATTTTATCACCAATCAAAGGTCTTGGCTACTACGCTGTTAGCGACGCAAATAACATTGTGGAACCGTCGGATACTAAACCTAATTCAATATTTATTTTTGATGACGTTATGTGTGAGAAACAGGACGTTATAAGATCGTATTTTAGCATGGGACGTCACAAAAATGTGGATGCCTTTTACTTGGCGCAAACGTATTCTCGTGTTCCTAAGCAGCTCGTCCGGGATAATGCCAACTTCATTATTATGTTTAAACAAGATGAGAATTATGAGATGAATATGAAACATATATTTTCCGATCACGTTTCACCCGATCTGACGTTTACACAATTTCAAGAGATGTGTGCTAAATGTTGGGATAATAAATATGGTTTTTTAGTTATTGACAAGGATAGTGATGTAAATTCGGGCAGATACCGCAAGGGATTCGATAGTTATATATTCCTATAATAATAACTTGGATAATCATTTCATCGTTGAACGGTGCTTTGAAAGCATCATGAATGAAGAAATCGAATTAAAACGAAAGCTACTGGAAACTACAAATGCGGTTAGAAAAAAATTTAAACAAATTAAAGCAGCTAAAGTGCAGAATGAACATGATTTGGAAAAGTTTTATGAACCAGTTTCTAAACCACTAGAATCTATATCTAAAGCCGTAAAGCAGCAGCAACAACAGTACGCAACCAAAAAATCAAGTACTACGACTAAACCACAAAGTCGGAGTAGCAGCAGCAGCAGCTCGGTGGGAATGGCGAAAATGTTTGAAGAACATCCAACAGAAGCGGATTTTGAAACATCTACACCGATTTCGCAAAAAACACAAATTCCTACACCAAAACGTGGAAATCGTGAGTCACTGTTCGAAACCCCTTCCCCATCAACGATAACATCATCTTACACATCACCACACACATCAAGTGGTAGCAGTTCAGCCGCAAAAACTATTCAAGATTATTTAAATGGATTAAAATTCGAACCGTCCCGTTATGATACCGTGTATGGTGTACGCTTTGGTAAAAAAGACAATAAATCAACAAAATATATTGGCAACTTGGTGGTTCGTTTTCTAACAAACGGAAAGATGGTGTTATACAAGAACAAAACAAACATTGCTGAATTCGATGGAACGGCTGAGCTTTACGATTTGATTTTTCTAAAAAATCCACCAGCCCTAGATAATGAAGACGAAATTAGTCTAGATGTACTTCGAAAATACCAAACCATTTTGAAATTGACGGATGCGGCCTACGACGGTTATGACAAGAAACGTGGTTTAAGGGAAACCCGATGGAGAAAATATTTACGAATCATAAAACCGCTAATTATGGGAACCAAACTGGGTGGTGGTGTTCGAAGAAAAAAAGTCAACAACAAAATCCAACTACCACTAAAAAAGCATCTATCTTCGAAATCATCTGAATATGTTTATTGGAATAAACCTAAGGAGTTAGTGGATAGATTACGATTATTGTGGGGGTCAAAAGTAGCTGGACATACCGGACATGATAATGAGATTATGTCAATTATGGAAGAGCTTCGAGAAGAAGGAATAATATATTAAGTTTTGCATGTAGTTGCCATCCTCAGTGTCTTATAAGACGTGCAACCTTATAATATGGATCCTAGCCGAGAAAAAATTAAAGTCGTAAATGAATTACATAGGACAGCAAGAAAAAATTTTGTTAGAAGACGTACGGTCATAAAAGGATATCGAGATTTGTGGAAAATTGATTTGGCGGAAATGCAGCCATATGCTACTGACAATGATGGATACCGTTACATTGTTGTATGTATAAACTGTTACTCCAAATTCGTGTACACCAAAGCAGTTAAGAATAAGACCGGTGTTGAAGTTACGAATGCCATGAAAAGCATCATTGAAGAAGCATCCTATGCACCAAACAATTTACAGAGTGATCAAGGAAAGGAATTTTATAATACCACCTTTCAAGCACTCATGAAAAAATATAATATAAACCATTATTCCACATATAGCACGAAAAAAGCAGCAATTGTTGAGCGTGTTATAAGAACTTTGAAAAATAAGTTATATAAACAATTCTCGGCTAGAGGTTCTTACAGATGGTTACAAATATTACCAGCTATAACGAAGACCTATAATAACACTAAACACCGCACCATTGGAATGAAGCCTAACAGTGTAAAAGAGGATACCCCTATTAAAGCATATGACTACTTGAAAATTGCTCCGAAGAAAAAAAAATTTCATTTGGGTGACATTGTTCGCATTAGCAAGTACAAAGGTGTATTTGACAAAGGATATACGCCTTCCTGGTCCACGGAACTGTTTGAAATAGCAAAAGTTAATATTACAAATCCACCTACCTACTTGCTACAATCATTGGAAGGTCAACCTATTAAAGGATGTTTTTACGAAGCAGAACTGCAAAAGACAGCTAGCCCTGGTGTTTATTTAGTTGAGAAAATTCTTAGAAAACGCAAGAACAATCAAAACGATCAATTGTTTGTAAAATGGTTAGGTTTTCCAAATCAATTTAATTCTTGGATAGACAAATCAGATATTGTATAAATATTATCAAATAGGTTTTACGTTACGTATGTATGCATTATAAATAATAATAATAAATATTGCTTTTCATAATTATGCGTTTTATTTTCAATTTAACAGTATAATTATGTTTTTAAATAGAACTTTATCTAGGTTGGTTTCCATTTTGGCTTTTTTGGATCCTTTATCTTCGTTGTAGTATACCGTGCAGCAAGTGAGTGAATTTGATACATTTTTTCCTTAAGGTACGTAATTTTGGTCTCATCATCTTCAGACATTTTTTGAAAAACCGGTACTAGCAGATTACTAAGTATGGTATTTATCTGCGAACCAAGTTGATGAACTTCCGTAAGGACATATTCTTTGGTAGCAGCATCATTATCATTTATCGGTTGGGCAACATTCCTTAATAATTTTCCCTCTATATCAAAATGTCCATCTGAAGTAAGTTTAAATCCGATTCCGGGCAACCCTCGCGATAAGTTGTTACAAACAGGAGTTTTCTGTCGACCAAATTTATCATTTGTGTTGTTAACACGGCCCATTTTAAAGAAAAACTAATTCACTATCTTTATGTTCAGCCTATATATAAATGACATAACTAATAAAAATTCATTTTACCATACACCATGAAGCAAGTAAGATTTGACGAAGAAAGAAATATTATCCACCGTATGTCTGTTTGGTGTTTTGCATATAGACAAGCCAGACAAAGTAATTTTCAGCAACTAATACTTGATAGATATCGTTTTCAAAGGAGAATTGGAAAAATGGATGTAATGCTAGCGAGGATTTTAGAACGGAACCACAGAAATAATATATATCAAGAGCGATTTGTTAATTCAAATGTATGGTGAATAATAAACATATTTAGTACAAAAAGATTTTTATTAAGATTTAAATAATACATCCACACTATCATTAGAAAAACGCACTTATTCACATAAATTTAAAATTACATGACTATCATAAGAAACTTTTACACTATATCTAAATTGTCTCTATTTTTCGGAATTACCAGCGCTGCCCTTCTTGGTCGAATTCCATGGTCTCACTATTATTACGTTCTGATGAACCTCCTCCCCCTACCCTCCTCCTCCTCCTCCTCCTTCTAAGAAAACAGGACTTTGCGGTGATTCGTTAATTATTTCGAGATCTTCAAAATTGCTTGAAGAAGTCCAGCGCTGCCCTTCTTGACTGAATTCCGGCGTATCGTGATTATTATGTTCTGATGAACCTCCCACTGAGACAGCGAGACTTTGCAGAGATTCACTAGAATTTTCACGAGATATTTGTTGCGGTGATTTCATCCCATGTTTCTTATGGTACTCATTTTGACACCATTCACAGAAACCCATTATTCCACTAATAAATTCCCAATTTTCGCAATTGGCACACATCTGACGACCGTTTACAGAGAATGGGCGAACAACTGCAATTTGACGTTCACTTTTTGGTGACTGCATTTTGAGGAAATAAATTACTATGCAGTATTCTGGAAGTACTGAAATGCAGACTGAAACAAGAAAGTTTTGTGCCTCTATTTGTATCTGTTAGGTGACCTTCAAACCCCTCCACTCTCATATCCCATGTAAAATCGAGGTCACCATACACAGAATAGACTTGTTTCTTTATCTACATGCGCGTAATACGTATACGCTGAATAGCTTTTTCTTGATTCAACAATTTTGAATCGATTTCCTTAAGTCTTTTTGTAACAGATTGCAAAAAATCTTCATTCGCCTCTTGAGCAAGCTTTTTATTCATTTCATTAAGTTCTTTTCTAACATATTCCAAAACATCATTATTCACTAATTCACTAAGTCGTTTAATAATTTCACGCCTTTGTTCAAGAACATATTCCTGATTAGCGGCATCCCCAGGATTCTTTGGTGGTGCTACATTAGTTAGAGATTTCCCTTGTATATCATATTGACCATCATCGGTCAATCTAAATCCAACTCCTGGTTGTCCAACAAGAACAATGTGATTTTGGTCATTAAATTTTTGGCGCCCAAATTTATCAATTGTGTTGTTAACACGACCCATTTTTAGCTTAAACTGATGTGATTTTTGTGAAGGTTGCCTATTTATAAAAAAATTAAACAATAATTTAGGTACATAATCATTTATTTAACATCTCATGTTATTATATTATACAATGAATTAAAGATTTTCTTCATCTTCTTGAACACACTCCATTTCGTCATCGCTAACAGTACCCAATGCTTTACTATCAACTTCATTGGTGACTGCTTTATTTCCAAGGTCATCAAGAATAGTGGTATCATCTGCGGGAGCCAAACCATATTTTCTAGCTAATTCATCGGGTAAATGAGGCACTTCGAATAGGTAGCTTCCCAATTCTTCATTTATCATTCCAGCGCAAAATTCGTCCAGATCAATGGTTCCATATAGGTATTTCTCGCACGTGTGTGCTCCAGCCGTGAAATTTACGGCGTCTTTCATATACTTCCTATACTGACTTTCACTAAAACCCACATCGGATTTACCATAATTTGCAAAGTGTAGTATTTCTTCAGCCAGCTCTCTTAATTTACATGATAACCAATTAATGTACATATCTCGATTTTCAATGACAGTAGGGCAGTCACACATCTTAAATAGAAAATAATGGACATGTGATTGTGTGTGACTGTGTGTTTTTCGATATATACTTAACAAGAACTATTTTATTACATTTTAAATCAACATTAAAATAGCCTAATCAACAATATATTACAAACAACCAAAATTTAACAACGCTCTAGTATTACCTCCAGAGAATACATGTGAGCTTTGCCCCAAATAAGTTAAGGTGTACTGATCACCGGAGTTATTCATCATTTCAATAGTATCCTCTGTCAGAATTTCAGCTACGCGTGATGGTAAAAATGTTTCAAATGTTGCTTGATGTGTTGGATCAAACAATGTGACGATAATGGCTTTTCCAAAACGTGAAGTCAAAGAATTAATTTTTTTTATCATATAAATTTTGCCCACCGTTAATGTAGAGAATTTTCTACGTTCCAGAAATTGAATATCTTGGTTTATCATATTATTAATTTCGGCTATGGTCTGCTTTGAAATGCTCATGATTTAAAATACAATAAAAACAATTACTGTCAAGTACCTTGAATAAACACTTGTAGAACACACCACAAACACAATACTTTATATGCCAAAGCAACAGTTAACGCATACGATGTATGAGTGACAATGAAAGCTATTTTCGAAATGAGCCATATTTATTAGGAAGTAATCCAAGGTCAAGTATTTATTTATGGTGGGAGGAATACATCCGACGACCTCGAAAAATACAAAACAAATGTAACCTTGAAATAAGCGTCGTCCACCTGGCCATCACCAAACAAAGAAACATCTGCTCGCGTTCAAGGCCAAGTTATTGACCTTGACCTTGGAATAACACCTGCGCATATCAAGGCCAAATAACAATAGCACACCTGAGCGTTCAAGGTCGACCCTACTGCGCATGCGGAAACTCACTAAGCATCTACTTATACTACTTTAGGTTTAGGTAAATGTATTGCAGAAAAAGTATTTGAGATTTTAAAGTTTCACTTGTGAGTCCGTTTTTCGACCTGACGTTTTGTTTTCGAGTTATTAGGTATCAAAGAGGGGCCTGGAAATGGCATTTTTCAACCTAAAAAAATTCAAAAGAATTACTTTCCATTTTCTGATCCTCACCAGTTTCAGTGTAGTTATGAAGCTCCGAGTCCCCTACAATCTCCGAAAATTTACATCGATTTAATTCAGATTTGCGACCTGTACCCGATTTCAACGGAAATCGCGGAAATTTCGACTTTGACGTTTAATAGCTCCGAAACGAAACATCCTGTATAACTGAATGTTTTACCGACGCTAGTTGAGCTATTTCTCTGTCAACCCAAAAATTTCGATTTCTCTCCCTCTGACTGTTTCCGAGAAAATCAAACATGTTCGACTTTAAGTTAAGCTTTATACGTTAACCTGTAGATTTTTGCTGATCTCCTGACGTCACTTTTCACTAAGGACAAATGGCTGCTTTTTAAATTGTAATAAATTATACCGAAAAGTAAACATTTTCTGTAGCTAAATTATCCTAGTAATTTTCTTCAAAATATTTTTTTGGGTTTGTAATGACTTTCTTAAACGATTTATGCAATAAAAAAAATTGTGCATATTCCTTATTGCAGTAGTGTACGAGAATCTTCTTTTAAATGAATAAATTTTCTCAATCGCATTATTTATTCCTTTCTTTTTTTTTCTGTCTTTCTTTCCTCTTCTTATTAACCCTTTTACCTTCTTTATTTTGGTCATTTCTCACTCTCTATATCAAATAATTTAATCAATTCAATTGTTAAACTTAATAATTATTTGAACTTACTATTTACCCAAATAGCACATCCAAGTCCACTGGATATCCAGTAATCTATACAAATGACACACTCCGGAACGTCCTTCTGGATACCATTTATGGGGCCTTAAATGGATATGTGCGAAATGCGCAGAGTTAGTATCTATGGAACATTTAGATTTTCAAAAAACAAGATTTAAAACCCATTTAACACTTCTTTTGGTTATTAACTAGTTGTCACATTTTCTACAATATCACTTTAATTCTATATTTATTACTGAATTACCCTGCATATGTACCTGCGTAATTATAAAAATTACTGAACTATCTTGTTGATATTACTTACCTTTTTATGCTTACTTTACTTTTAAAGCTCTATTTATTCATATTTAATTGCAAATATTCTTCCTTACTACTTTGAAAAATTTGTATTCCTTAATAAATATGTACAACCTCACCTAATTACTTAACTAATGTATACATCTAATATATGTATATATACTAATGTATACATCTAATATGTACTTACATATATTTATTTATATGGCTCGCATTACGACCCCTATGCAAGGAAGTCCAATGCGGCAAGGCGACCGGAGTGCGGCCGTTGCTGGTGTTAGCCCTTGGTAATCCTAGCAAAGTGAAGATGGGGGAAGAAAGACCCTCTCCGCGTAGCTTACAGGGTCAGTAAGAGATTTGTGCTTATAGCTTGAGCGATGATGGTAATTTCCTAGTTTTAAGATTTTATAGACAGCTTGCTGGAAAAATCCAATGAAAAAACCAGCTTAGAGTTCCTTATAAATAATTATATAATATGTACTAATATATTATATGATTGTAATATATTATGTGATTGTATTATGTGATCCTAACCTACATAAGCAGCATTCCTTATAGTAATAATATCTGAATATGAAACCTTGTATTTGAAGCTATTTTACATACTTCAGGAAACAACGATAAGATAAGTGGAACACGCCGCGCCGCCCTCTTTTAATAACTGGTTCAATTGTTTAGTTTACCCATCTTCTGACTGAGGGCGCTATATCGAAGTACAAAACGTGTCCAAAATTGTACATCCATAAGCACTACAAAAAATGAATATCTAGTGTGGACCGTTCAAAAATGTCCATGGACGTACTGGATACATTATGGACAAGTTTTGACCTTCCAGTGGACATCTTGTGCTCTCTGGGTAAATCTGAACCCAATAAGATAGCGTTCTTTCGAATTAATGACAGTTTAGTGATAATGACCACTAGATTTCTGAGCACAGTGAACATAAACCTTTTGTGGATAATCCTAACGTAAGAACTTGAGCAAAACTTTCGCACGGCCAACAGAAAATATGTTCTGACAAATCACAGTTAAACATGATATAATGATACTTAAGGCGCGCCAGTTTTGATTCACTTCCATTATTGTGCTGTCGGGGTATCTAGGTTAATTAACAAGGGCGCACCCAGCGAGAAGCAGGGTGGGGCAGCTGCCCCCCCCTAGAAGAAAAAATAAAGTTATAATCTTCGAAACCGAATTCGCATCCTGCCACCTTCCTCAAAAATAATATGAGTTGCCCCCCTCTAGTTCAGATCCTGGGTACGCCCTTGTTAATTAAGCTAACGAAAACAAACGAAAACAGGTTCCTCACTTTTCTGGAAAGTCAGGAAATTCAAAAGTGGCCAGGGAAAACTAGTTGAAAACCTAGAAAATTTCAACAGGAAATGCTGAAGGTAATTTCTTGTCTTAATCCAAATATAGGTAATAGCAATAAATAATTAAGAACTGTTGTGGATATTTAAAAATTATTTTAAAAAAATTATATGATGAAAATATAAGTTGAGATGTGCAAGAAAAAGCCAAACTGCAGTATTTTAATTTTATAAGGTTCGAACAGTTTATCTTTAGTTACAAAAACGAATGCTCATTTTAATTCAAAACTTAAGGATAAAAAGGAATTTGAAGATTTATTTTCTGTAATAAAAATAGTGCTGATTTTATTCCATGGAAATGCATTTGTTTTGTGGAGTTCTCAGTTAATAAAACTATTAGTGGAAAATTTACAAGAAAAGTCATCAGTCGCTCAAAGAAAAGTCTGTGACGTGATTTTAAAATATGACAGTGTGTCAAACATAATCATAACAAAGAAAATGTTAAACTATTGTCGTAGCTCTAATCGAAAATACAAGGACGGATCAAAAATCTCTCCAAAATTTGGAAAATCAGAAAAATCTGAGAAACGAAAACTCAAGGCCTAAATAAAGGAACTGGACATAAAAAAATCAATATTGCTTATAATTAGCAGACTAGTAGTATTTTTAACGCTTATTAAAATAAAAGAACACAAAAAACAATTATTGAGCATCGTGTTTTCTAGTTTTAAAGGAAAATAATTTTTAATTTTTTTTAAAAGGTAACCCCTGTTATATTATTTTATTTTTGGTAAAACCTTAAATTAAAAACAAAAAAGCTTATAATGAATTGTTTTTTAGGATGAAAATTAATGAGGTTATGAAGCTCAAACTGAAACAATTAAGTTAATTTTTATTGATATTAGCTATAGTATTTTAATATTTATAAAGCGTAATATCGACATTATTTTTGACTTTAAAGGAAAATTCATAATAAATAAGCTTTTTTGTTTTAAATTTGAAGTTTTAACAGAAAAAATATAATATCAGGGGTTTTCCTTCAATTTTTTTTACAAGAATGTGCTTTCCTATAAAACACACGATGCTCAATTGTTTTTTGCGTCATTTTATTTTAATAAGCGTTAAAAGTACTACTAGTTTGCCAATTTAAACAATCTTGTATGTTTAATAATAACAACGTTACCAATGATGGACACTGAATTTGGATCAGCCTGTATACTTGTTCAGTAAGGTGGAATGAAAAAATGATCATGATATTTTTACTTGTGGCTAGTTATCAAAAGATACCCACTGACAAAAGTAAAACCAAGCAAACACAAATAAATACGTATGTCTATATGTTACCGCCAAAGTCCGTTTGAGCGTCATACTTAAGTTTGCCTAGATAAACCGCACATTGCCGGGACGTTTTTGGCAAAGTCCGAAATTGTTCTCTATTTCGGAGTTTTCCTAGAATGTAACACGGCAAACTTAGGTTTGCCAAACACGTTTCAGGAAAAGTCCGAAATAATAAATTTCTGACCGTTACGTCGCTGTTCATTTTCTAGTCGTAACTAGTTATAGTCTGTTTTTTTTTTAGTTTTTAAGACATCCCACGTAGACTTCAAGTCTAAGTACTAAGGTACCGTGGGCGTCAGAATGGAAGGGAAATTGAGTCTATTGACACGGGATTTGAAGGATTGGAGGTTGGGACGGGAAGGGAAAACATCCGCAGGCAATTTGTTCCATAATCTGGAGACCCTAGGTATGAATGAGCGAGAGAAGTGGTCTGTTCTAGGCTTTTGTAGCTGGACAGTAAAGGGATGCATACGCAACGCGCCTCTTGTTGTCCTGTTAGGAACAGTCAATACTGTCTAGTTCTTCAGAGCAAAATCCGTGGAAGTGGCGAACAGAGAAGGGAGTTTTCTCGTGAGGGCTGGGTCATTGATAAGCCCAATGACTCTCTTTTAGATAGAATCAAGGATGTTAAGTGTCGAAGGTGATGCCCCTCCCCAGATGTGGGAGCAGTACTCTAGGTTAGGTCTTATTTGGGAAACATAGAGAGTGTATAAGTTGGAAGGGGAGAAGTATTTTCTGGCTCGAAAGAGAAAACCAAGCTTTTTAGCTGCCGATGTGGCTACTGAAGTAATGTGTTTGTGCCAGCTGAGATCATGTTGAAGAGTGACGCCAACAAGATCGAATGTTTCATTGTTTTGTAGGGCCTGGCCATTCATGTGGATGGGGTAAGCGTTGCAACACGTCGCAGGTACACACGCACTGCGTTGGTTCTTTAAGGAGGCATTTTCCGATCGCGTCCATGGTGGCCAACTTAATTTCATTTTGTCATGGTTTTTCGGCTTTAAAATTTTTAACAATAAAATTATATTATAAGTAGTACATTAAATAGGTATAGATTAATATCCTGCAAGCAATTTTTAATTAATTATTTAAAGTTTCAATGTGTATAATGATTTCATTCAGAAGATTAATATTTTAAAATATGTTTAGAGTGTTTGTCTATTCGTCTAACTGGACCGGGTTTGCTCAGGTTTGTTATTATCATTTAATAAGTATAATATGTAGGTATATTTAACTTAATGAAATACGATGAAATCATGTTATTTACAGGCTTAGCATCACTAGTATACCAATTATCATGATACAACACAAAGGTAAGAACATATTTCGGACTTTTCCTAAAACGTGTTTGGCAAACCTAAGTTTACCGGGTTACATTCTAGGCAAACTCCGAAATAGAGAACAATTTCGGACTTTGCCCAAAACGTCCCGGCAATGTGCGGTTTACCTAGGCAAACTTAAGTATGACGATGAAACGGACTTTGCCGGTAATATATATGTTACGCTCAATAGTCGAATTCGGGCAATGCCCGAAAAAAATACGCAAAACTAATTTTGAGCAACGAATATTTCCCAAACCCGAAATTTTATTTTTATACGGTTATTGAGCATTACAAAATAAGCAGAACCAGTTTTGCGCAATTTGAAATGTACAAAACTAGTTCTGTACATTTCTGAATGGCTTGTTTTACAGCCTCCCAAACCCAAATAAAGAGTAGGGTTGTGTTGTTGTTTTTTGTTTCGAATTTATTTCGTTTGTGCTCGTGAAACTGTGTATGTTACAATTCTTATAATTACGATATTCACTCATATTACTCCACAAAATGCCCGATATAATACTTAAGGTCAAACAAGTTCAAAAAATTCTTCTATCCCTTGACTGACACCAAAAAGTCCTCTGGTCTGGATGGCATACCAGCAATTGTTCTAAAAAAATGCGCTCCAGAACTTGCACCCATCTTAACTCGTCTTTTCCAGATCTCTTATGACAGGGGCGTCTTCCCAGATGGCTAGAAGACTGCTCGTGTGCAGCCTGTCCCGAAGAAAGGTTCCAAGTCCTTTCCATCCAATTATAGACCTATCTCTCTTCTCTCCGTTGTCAGCAAAGTTATGGAGAAAGTAATCAACTTGCAACTTCTAAAATATCTAGAAAAACACAAAATCATCCATGACAGACAGTACGGATTTCGTCATCAAAGATCCACAGCTGATCTTCTTAGCTTTGTCACACATAACTGGAACAAGTCTCTTGAATTTCATGGCGAATCTCAGATTGTTGCTCTCGATATTTCCAAGGCTTTTGACCAAGTATGGCATGCCGCACTCCTCAACAAACTACCTTCTTACGGTCTTCCTACCAAACTATGTACCTGGATCGGCAGCTTCCTCTCTAATCGGCGCATATCTGTTGTGGTTGACGGTCACTCATCTAACTTCCATCCTATCAATGCTGGTGTCCCCCAAGGTTCAGTCCTGGCACCAACCCTATTTCTTCTTCACATTCATGACCTGCTCTCTTCAACTACTAATCCCATCCACAGTTATGCTGACGATAGTACTCTTCACTCCAATATTCATTTTTCCAGACAAGTTTCGAATCAGGAGTTGGATAATGGACGCAGATCTATGTACCTATCCCTTTCCCAAGATCTTCAATTAATCTTAGACTGGGGTGCCAAGAACCTTGTTCAGTTCAACGCCTCGAAAACCCAGTCATGCTCCCTCTCACGCAAAAAATCTGGCAACGCTTACCCCATCCACATGAATGGCCAAGCCCTACAAAACAACGAAACATTCGATCTCGTTGGCGTCGCTTTCGAACATGATCTCAGCTGGCACAAACACATTACTTCAGTAGCCACATCGGCAGCTAAAAAGCTTGGTTTTCTCTTTCGAGCCAGAAAATACTTCTCCCCTTCCAACTTATACACTCTCTATGTTTCCCAAAAAATACCTAACCTAGAGTACTGCTCCCACATCTGGGGAGCGGCACCACCTTCGACATTTAAGATCCTTGATTCTATCCAGAAGAGAGCCATTCGACTTATCAATGACCCAGCCCTCACGAGAAAACTCCCTTCTCTCGCTCATCGCCGCGCTGTAGGGGATTTATCCCTTTTCTACCGCTACTTCCACGGATTCTGCTCTGAAGAACTGGCCGGTAATGTCCCTAACAGAACAACCAGAGGCGCGTTGCGTATGCATCCCTTTACTGTCCAGCTACAAAAGCCTAGAACAGACCACTTCTCTCGCTCATTCATACCTAGGGTCTCCAAATTATGGAACAAATTGCCTGCAGATGTTTTCCCTTCCCGTCCCAACCTCCAATCCTTCAAATCCCGTGTCAATAGACTACATTTCCCTTCTCTTCAGACACCCACGGTACGTTAGTACTTAGGCTTGACGTCTACTTGGGATGTCTTAGATAAAAAAAAATGTACCTATATAAAAATGCAAGCTGAATTCGACTCTCAATTAGTTCGGCTATTGGAGGCTTCAGGTACTGAAAAACATAATGTCATGACGAAAGGCCCTTACTACCTTACTACACTTTGTCTAAGAATAAAGTTTTATTTGTTGTATTTGTCAGTATTTAAATAAAATATATATATTATTTAAATAACATTTCCAACTTTATTTTATTCGGACGCTGCGCGCTGATTAAATGAAAAAAGCATAACTAGTGCTGGCCATTCAGAAATATACAGAACTAGTTTTGTACATTTCAAATTGAGCAAAACTAGTTCTGCTTATTTTGTAATGCTCAATAACCGTATAAAAATAAAATTTCGGGTTTGGGAAATATTCGTTGCTCAAAATTAGTTTTGCGTATTTTTTTCGGGCATTGCCCGAATTCGACTATTGAGCGTAACATATGTATCTCCGTTCCGTCTTCCGCCTCAGGAGCGTGTACGATCGCCGTATGGGAAGCGTAAATACATTGTTTACCGCGGTACAGCTAAGTTAGCCGCTGCACCGTGGTAAACAATCCAACTAGATTAACGCTGCTTAATTGAAAACATTTTTTACTACACAGGAGTAATCTGTGACACCATGGATTTATTATAATAAGGATTCGATGTCCGTATACTGTGATTGTATCGAACGTGAAGCCTTATATTTTGTTGTTTGTTTTTGTTTTTGTTATTCTCTTGGGGGAGCAGTTTACGAACTACGAACATAGACAAGACTACGAATTACTACGTAATTGAATCAAGAATGGTAGTAGAAAGAGATAAAATAGCATTGGAGTGTTGGAGCTCAGAAATGTTGCTGTCTGTTATGGTTGTTTAGGAAAACGGCTGAACCTCGGTCTGAACACTCGGTTACACGTACGTCTTTGTCTAATGAACTAGAAAAGAAAAAGTGCGACGTATAGATTTATATAGATTTATAAATGACTCGGAGCGACTTTAAATAAACACCTTTAGAAATAACATAACCTATAACTAATAAAACCTTTTTAACTTAAATTTATTATTACTTAGCAGAAAAATAAAATATTTTAGGGCTTTTATTACTTTTAGTAAATCTTGTGCTGCTTCTAACGTATTTTTTGTACAAAAATACAAGGTGGAATAAGATGTGGCCAATGTATACAAATTGTTTACAGTGTCGTTTAGAATGGTTTGTTTTGGCTTCAAAGAATGTGAAATCATCCCGTATCCAGTCCTAATAAATCCATGTGAGACACTGTAGCAAAAGTTGGCTTTGAACCATAGTAAGCAATGCAAATGAAATAACGCATTAAGAAAATACTGCATGGCCATGCGTGAAATAGCTATTTCACGCGTGGAAGAATGATTTGACGCACTGAAAACTAAAATACCTTTAAAAAGATTATTTTAGACGAGATTTCTGTCAAAATAAGGTGAAAAAGTCTTAAAAATATTTGATTCTTTCACTTTAAGATAGAACAAGACAATTTTTAACAAAATCATTTTAATTTGTGCGCGCCTCTTCAACAACTTTGACAATATTTTGCTAAACGGACAGAAAAAATAATAATAAAAGCGTACCTACGAGTGTTTTCCATAGTAACAGTGAAAGCAACGACTACTAAGTTTCAAGAGATAATTGTTTTAAGAAGACTTTTTTAAAATTTTATATATTTTCTTTTTGTATTTTTAACACTTTTTTTGACATTTATTGTGGAAAAAATATTGTATGAAACTCGTGCGTGAATCGTCTTTAAAAACTGGATGGTTTGATCTCGACTGTCGCCTCAATCGATAAACTTCGATCTCGTTCTTTAAAGATGCGTTTTACACACTAGTTGCATAAATATCTATTATGCTTATTCTTGTTATACTTAGGAGCTACAATTTTGCTGTTCAAGCAGATCAGCATTTAGAGGTCGACCGGCTTACGGAGTTTCAAAATGTAGATAGAAACCTCAACAGCATATTTCGGCACAAAATTGTTTACGACAAGCCTTTGACAGTTTGATCAATGAATCCTAACAGCGTGTTTCCGCGTGATCCGGTGATCACCGTTAATTTGCATAGAGTTACCAAACGAATACATCCCCACCTAATTTTCGATTGTCACAATTTACTCCCGTTTTTCCTCTCGCGAAAATAAAAGCGGTAGCAGATGCTTTGTTTTTTTGAAATAAAATACTTTTACTACATATAAACAGTACATAATTGTTTTACTTTAGCTTGGGGGCAACGGCCATTCATGAATCCTAAATTTATAATCATTATTAACCATTCAACAAAATGTTGGCCGTATCTAAGTACCAATACTGTATAGTCGTAGCCCCGGTCATTTAATGATATTTCAACTAGATTAGAAACGAGAAAAAAATCACAAAATTTGCACAACAAAAATTCAAATAAATTCAATTGTCAACCGTTTGTAACCCTATCCAGTAGGATGGTAACAAAAGTAAATACCTCTTTTAGAAATAATGACGTAATGTGTTTACGTCATTACACCTTCCCCTATAACCGCTGAGATCGCGAAAACGGTGCGCTTATAAATAATTGTGACCGTTTGATTACCGGGCGCACGCGAAAACACGCTGTAATTTTCGAAGGGATATGACATGTGACATGACGTTTAATGACAAGTAAATAAGTCAAGTGCATTGTCCGCACTATCGGGAAAAATGCAAGGAAAGTAGTAGCAGTACGGAAAGTACCTGGATACTTTCCGCAGGCTCATTTGATAGAGAATTGCTTATCCAACCTGTGCAAAACTCTTAAATAAACCATATTTTAAAAATCGCTCCCGACTCCTTTGCCTGAACTTTCTCAGATGTAACAACACAAATCCATTGTAAATAAAAGAAAACAAATAAGTAATACAAATAGATACATTTATTAACAAATATGAGTTATACCAAACAGTAGAGTGAAAACACACAAATATGTAGAGTAATTGCGTTAAAAGGTTTATAAAATTTGTACAATCAATTTTGAACAAAAAATATTTCAATATACCATGGTATTTTAGTTTTACTTCATAATTAATTTTTATCTAAACACTTTGTGACTTAAAAATAGGAATTCTTATGGATATGTTTAGGTACTATGCTTACCACTTTGCCTTTCTTATTCAAGCATAATGGTAATTTGTTAAGATAGAAGTAGCAATAGCCTATTTTATTTTTTTTTTTACTAAAGACTGTAGTGATGTATTTATGATATTAAAGTGGAAGTTTTTATTTTGTTATCAACTTAAAAAAATATTTCTAAATTTAACTATATATAAGAATATTTTCCTTTTTATGTTGAATACTTTTATAAAACCGTAATAAAGAATATTTAGTACCAAAATACATTTTTGTTCTCACAAAATGTCGCTAAAATCTTAGTGAACTTATTACAAATACCAATTTCGGTAATTTTATATTTATATTTTTATGTACTTTACAAAAAGAAATGTGTGATTGAACAGCTACATATAACTAATGGTGGGTTGGTAGGAAAATGGTTGCGTCAACAAATATAGCCTTAACGATTAATATAATACTCTAAAAAATATTGATTTTTTGATGTTGACTTTTATTCCCAATAAGCCAATGAATGGTTAGGTAATCAGTTTGGAAAATTTGTACTACATAGATGACAGTTGTATAATACAAACTAATGGTAATTACAAATTTTTGTTTTTATTAAATTTATATATAGGTGTGATATGTAAATCTGTTTAAGTGCAAGAAAAAATAAAATAAGCTTACGCACTCGTAAAGATAGTATAAAAATTAGCTTATTAAATATTATTTATATCTTAATCATCTTTCTGGGTACAAAAGGTAACATATATATTGATTAAGTAAGTTGGCGGTCAGTAGTGTGAAATTCAATCAAGTCGAAGTCATTTCAACTTTTTCTATGGACAGTTTTTAATTTTGAAGACAACTTTCCATTTTACAATATAGTAACTAAAGGTATTTTTGCCTGAAGCAAGTGAAATAATTTAAAGAAAAGACACATACAAATTTATTTACTCGGAACTTCAAATGCTCTTTTCAATTTTCTAAGCAAACAATACCGGCTGTTTTACATCTGAAAATCGTTTCACAATTATCTGGATCATGACCAGCCTTTCAAAATTTGCGCTAAAGTAAGCGTATTCTTGATTGCACAGTAACAATTTTATCTATGTCAATTTGTGCTAGTTATCTGTTACCATACACTACATTTATTAGTAGGGTTCATAGGTGAACCCGGAGGACACTTATACGCCTTAGCGAAGTCCCATGAATTAGATAAGGGACCTAATACACGAATAGGCCCTGGCGAATGAACACTTGATCTAACTTTTGTTAGAGCGTCTTCGGGTCGCATCGAACCACACCATATTTGTGCATAGTTTAGAAAAAATAGTTGATCATGGGTTAGATTTAGACCAGGTAAGCTATCTTCCTCTCCGTGTTTTGCTACCCACTTCTTGTAAGCCTAAAATAAAAAGTTTAGAAAAAACGGAACTTTTGCGAAATAATCCGGAATAATTTATATATCAGTTGTCTGTATTATTATATATCTTTTTATTCACTATACAAAATATAAATATTCAGAAATACGCTAAAGACCGTTAGTGAAGCTATATATCGTAAACTAGCTAAAATATTTATATGGTGTCGGCATAAAATAGTGCGCAGTAACAAGTTTATTTTATGTCGAGAATTACGCTAAGCTAGATCCACATGCTACCCAATATTTAGGAACAGTCGTATTTTAACATAATCTCACACGCACACACAAACAGTTATCGTGTACTACCAGGAATAATGTTAAATCGGATAATTTTATCATCATGACATCTCATCATTCCAGAAATTCATAACGTCCCGTATAATTTACCAAAAACTGTAACATCATAAAAGTTAAAATTCTAGTCCTAGCGTATCTCAAAAAGTTAAAAAGGAGACTTGCGAATTTGAATTTGTGATATATTTTACGTACCAACTTTGTAAAAAAACAAAAATATCAACTTGCTTAAAAGCAAAAATTGTATTTAGGTTAAAAAAATTATATTTCTTACAGCTTCTCATTTCTGGCAGACGAACTATAAAGGAAATTTTTTTAACATTCTTCTGTCGTCTTTTCATCTATAATACAAAGTTTTCGCGACCTTCCAGTTTAGCTTAAATAATCCATCCAGGACACAAATTACCTTTTTAAATAAGTTATACCGATACCTACCCTAAATGACTGCTTCAGACCCCCATTGTCTGCAATATTCTCTCCTTGTGTCATTCTGCCGTTAACGTACAATCCGACTTCATCAATTTTGTATCGAGAATACTGATCTATTATGCATTGCGTCCTTTCACGAAAGGCACGTATTGTAGCATTATTCCACCATTGCATCATATTGCCATCCTTGTCAAATTGTCTACCTAGAATTTTTAAAAATAATTCAGGAAGATAAGTTTTTGTTAAATAATAATTGTATTTAATACATTAATTTTTGAAGTAAAGAATGTAATTTATATACTAAAACTTCTAATTATCATCAGTTAAAAATAAATAACGGCTAATTACTCGGCAATTTAAGAACTACAGTTTAAACGTTCGCAAATCGTTATTTTTTTGCATTTATAAATAAAATGTATCTTAAAAAAGCATGTCGTATTACAATATTAGTGCAAAGGCATATTTAAAATATACAGGTCACCAGCAAAAAAATATTAAGTTAGCTCAAGTGACATATACGTAATTAGGTAAATTACTTGCAGAAAAAAATATTAAAACAATTCATATTAGATTCAAATTACAATATCTTGAAGAAAATTTAAAAATAAACTGCTGAATAACTTAAACATATATTTAAAATTAATAAGAGGAACAGTGTGAGGCGAATACACGTCATATTAATTAAAGTCGTAGTAAAGTAGTCTGGTAATATGTTTCCTGTTAGATTTAAATTTGTTTGATTTTGATATTTGGCTATGAATTACATAATACTGTTTTAAGTATTTGCAACTCACAATACGATATGTACTTTTTATGGTTCTTACAATTTGTTGGAACACGATTTATTTATGATAATTGATATCCTTATATTTGTATATGATTTGAAATCAACTTTTGACTTGATACACCTTTGAAATATCGTTTAAAGTTTGGCGAACATAATTACATAAAATATGATGGACACTTTCTAATTTCTTTCACAATTTGGTGGATAATGATTCACCTATATTAAAGCGGATTTGAAATTTTTATTTTTGTCTTTAAATAAATGATTTATTAATTACCTTTATCATCAAACCCATGGGTAATTTCATGTCCAATAACAACACCAATTCCTCCATAGTTTAAAGACTTTGGAAAATGTTGGCTGTAAAACAATGGCTGCAATATTCCTGCCGGAAAAACTAAAAAAAGACATTTTTTTAAGTGACAAAACCTATTGCCAGTCATGAACCATTTTTGATAATGATCACAGGATGTTAATTTTGCAAGCTTCAAATAAGTTGTTTTGATGTTGATGTTTTATGTACCTCATAACCTAATATTATTTTGCTATATCTAGTTCTGAAATATAAATGATAGATTTTTCAGATAAATTTAGACATTGTTCTAAAACTATTTAACTCAAATATTGATGGATGCCATCCCTATTTTAATAATAATGATATATAATTTTTAAATTTTTAAAATAATCCTCTTATCATTCTACAGTGGGGCTAAGATTTCGAAAATGTGCGTATAGTTTTTAAAATACCTACCAATATCATTCTTGTTAGGATTATAAAAGGCATTGACTACAGCAGGTTCTGTAGACCATTTATCTCTATCAACTGGTTGTCTAAGCTTTTGTAAATTCTGTTCAGCGTCGAATTTTAAAATATTTAAAATATTTTTCATGAATCCTTTTCTTGTAATATTCAACTAAAAGATTTATTATTTAAGAGGTAGTTAAAATCATTTGGATGGGTGCATCAGATATGTGAAAGTAAGATAAAATTATATAGAGTACAAAGAAAAGTGAAAAAGTTATAATGAATAAAATTTCTGTTAAATAAATTTTCAGATATATATCTTACAGAAAAGGCTTACGTTTTTATGATTTTTTTGTTTACCAGTTTTATTATTCTTAAGTGCACCTGATTTAGCTTTACAAATATTTATGGCTAAAACGCGTATATGAAAGGACTTACCGCCTCATACTCTTTTATTAATTGATTTTTGTCCGTTATGAGTTTAGGATATCCTATCCTTTCATTCATCGCATCGGCTTTTTCTTTGGCGACAGCTCGTGTCTCATCATCCATCCAGTCGTTCTCGGCAAGCAGCTCATTAAAAGCCTCTCTTATCGTGTGAATCATTTGAAGGGCCGTTTCCTTATAAAGACAAAGCAAGCAGAAACTTTTTAAAATTACTTTCTTAAATTAATATTTCAACCGGGCGGAATTTTAGCAGAAAATATTAATTTGTTAAAAGGAGAAATTTAAGAATTTAATTTTTTATGTCTAATTAACTGCGGTAAAAAGGCATTATATAAAATATCATTTTTAATTAATATTTTAACTAAATGATGTTAGGGTTTCTTTCTTCATTACATTTAATCTGCGCTGTCTTAGGGTTTGTAATGTTGCTTGGCATGAAATTCGTACAAAATGTGATGTTATTTTTTTCCTTCAGATTGTAATATACTTTACTTTAAATCAGTATGGTGTTTATAATACCGTATATTCACCTGAGCAAATTTGCTTTGTACTAAAAATATTGAATAGCGACTTTTCACAAAATTAAAGATAGTTTTAGAAATTGAAGTAGTCCAGAAATTCAGCTAATAACAAATACTGCAAGTACATTTATATAAATAAATAATAAATTAAAACAAGACCGTTAGAACTAGTTAATGGCAATCTAGCGTGCAAACTTACTTTGCTTTCATGATTGAAGTTATCTCGAATAAAAAGAGCACCAACTGCCATTCCAAGCTTCTTGTTAGTCCACTCAACACATTGAGACCATCGATGTCTTTCGCTTAGCACTCCCTGTAAAATTTTACGGAATTCGACTCTTTCTCTCTGGTAGTCGTCTATTAAATGCGATGATAAGGACATTACTAGTCGCCATAATACATAATTATGGATTATACTAGAAATAAAGTTATAATTAATGCTTGATATCAGAAATTAAAAGCAACAAACAACAAATTTGTTCTTAGTGATTGTATTAATGTTATAAGTTATTTCAACTACGAATCGGTAAGTACTTACCGTCGATCAGTTTCTGCTAAAATCTTTCCGAGTTCTATAAAATATGACAATCCATAAGCGACTACTGGTTCATCGTACTCAATTTCAACATGTAGGAAAGACTGAAAATATTCCAACCAATCTATTTCTGGTACTATGGTCTTCAACTCTCGAAGTTTTAATTTACGGTATATAACGCTTGTATCGTGCCTGTCTTGTTCAGGTAACGATGCCTAAAATTATGCAACTTAAAATATAAGCAAAATTAGCAAAAAAAAATCTAATGAAAGCGATATTTTGTATAATTTCTTTATTTTGCGTTACTATGTACTAAACAAAAATTGAACATTGTAAAGGCGGGTCCAGACTATATAACAAAACATGCTATATAGCAAAGGTCTATAACTTGTTAGAGAAATGAAAGGAAAAGTGTTGTACAGCATGTTTCTGGTTATATAGCATGTTTTATGTTATCCATCAGATGTCGGTAAAGATCAAAGAGAGTTGTAAAACTTTGTTGTATAACACGCCCTGACTTGTTCAGACTTAAAACATTTTTTTGAAACATCTACTCCGGCGTACCGTTTAGCGGTAGTAGTCCTATAACCATCGCAAGTGCATGTACTGTATTAAATTATGGAATGATCGAAATAACTGACCACTCATTTAATCGAGCCGTTTCGGGAAGAACGAGTATTATGGAACCCTACCTCTATAAATTAAAACAGAAATAAAAATCACGCCGCATGGACCTAACTAAGCACAAAATTAAGAACAAACGCAAGTAAAGTTGAAAAAAACACAAACTGCTGCTGCGATAATTGCATCCTGTATATTTGACGCCATTATGAATACTGAGCTCAAAAATTTTGTACAATCTGTTATATTATATTTTGGTATATAGTCTGGACGCTCCTTTAAAAAATGTAAGGTTATATAACAAGTTGCAAAACAAAGTTAAAAACACATTTGTTATACAACTCTAATATAGCATGTTTGTTGTTTAATCTGGACCCGCCTTAAGGTATCTTCAGTGTTTGGAACAAATAACAACAAAAGTTAATGACGTTATCGAAATGTAAGTTTTACGAAAAGATGGTGCATATCTAAAAACAAAAGTATTTTTATTATCATGAAAAGTTAGATAGCAGCCAAGGGAGAAATATATATATATATATATATATATATATATATATATATATATATATATATATATATATATATATATATATATATATATATAGCAAGATAATTTAATTGACAATATTTTTATGTAGCTAAAGTATTCGTAAAAACGGCAGGTATTTCTGTTTACTAGATATTAATAATAGTCCTTGCAACTGGAAAAACAACTCTGGAATAAGAAAACAAATTAAAATTACATATATTTACACTTGTTTTTCCAACAGTAGGCATATTCCATTTCATTTTGACAAAATTTAAGGAATCCTTTAATACGGTTTATATAAAAATTCAAAAATACTAGGGCTACTTAAGCAATATAAAAAAAAATGAGATAGGAGACCATATTTTCATATTTGGGCATATCCCTTACTTCTGAACAATTTTTCCTATAAACATTTAAAATAAATAATTTTATAAATAAGGGTACCAAAATTTTATAAGTAGGGTATCAAATTTTTATAAATAAGGGTACTTTATTTCTAAGCAATTTCCTTATTTTTGATTCTCTCCTATAGAGGAGAGTATAGACTATTTGACTTTTTACGGTTCTGATAAGGGTTAAATTTTCTTTGAAGTGTGCACCAACTGCTCGTAATGCTAGCTAAAGTCTTTAATAAGAAAGCTTTTTATTTGTTGTAAACTTTTTGGATTATATTGTATAAAATACACAAGACCACAGTATAAAAATCATACAACATCAACATTTTGTTACATTCCGCCTAGTTAAAGGACAGTAAATTCAAAGTGATTTGAATAGTTATTTGTAATTTCTGAAGTTGTGTTGGCATTCATGATTTTAAAATGGCATCACTTTTACCAAAAACATGTCACATAAGAACACTACAAATGGGGCGGATTTAGAATTTTGCCCTTGGGGGGGGGGGGGGGGCGCAACGTCATCTCGAGTTATACAAAAGCACAGACTAAAAATAACGAGTAAGTTCGCATGCGCCTGAGTTTTTATTGTTTAGAGTTCCAAGAAACGAACACGAACGGACGAAAAATCTAAACCGGTTCTTGCGAAAATAGAATGACCTTACATTCAAATATTGTAGCATTTTTTAGTATATACATTCTGTCCATTTGGATACATATTTTCTTGAAAACATACCTTTTTGGATAGTAGTTATTCGAAAACTGGAGATTTTCCCATTTTTTTTGGAAAACAAATTTTTGAAAGTTCTACTTTTCGAAACTACATTTTTTAAAAAGAAAACATGTTTTTTAAAAGTACATTTTTTCATTTTTTCAAAAAAAACTTCGAATATTCATAATACAAAAAAACGCTTTTTTGAAGAAGTAGTTTACTAGTAACGTAGTGGACAGACACTAGGAAACAAAACTGACCGAACACAAAAACGGTTGGTTGATGTTAGTTCAGGATCTTTTTCTGTTTTTTATTCACATTTTTTATGCTAGTAAAGTACATAATGTAATTTTTGGAAAATGTGATTTAGAGAAAGTAACGCACCAAACCTAAGGAAACCTGCTCAAACTCAAAAAAGGTTCATTTAGGTTTGTTCAGGATTGTTTTTCGTTTTTTTATTTAACATCTCCAAAGTTGGTAGCCTAATACTGTTTTCGAAAATTACATTTTCGGAAATTGTATACCTATTTTTTAAAAATTATTTTTTAAAGATATTTTTGAAATGTAGTTTCGAAATATGTGTTTTGGAGAATTTCATAAATCTGCTTTTCAAAGAGCATTTTGTGAAAAAGCTGTTAAGATATTTTTGAAAAAAGGTACTTTCGAAATAGGTTTTTGAGAACATATTTTCGAAAAATTTCGTAAATCCGTTTTTGAAAAAGCTGTTTTTCCAAAAAAAATGGGTCTCACACAAGATGTTGTTCGAAAAAAAAGCCTATTTGGTTATTTGTTTTTTTTAGCAAGGAGCGTTGCATTTGCTATATAACATATTTGTATTAGGGGAGGTCTACCTAAAACGGGATTAGTAACCACTAAAAAAATATCTTTTCAAGTATCTAAAAAAAATTAAAGTCGTGACCCGTAGAATCTATTACGATTTAGCTTGAGAATTATTTTGTTTTTATTTTTGGACTATACTAGTTTTGCCCTTAATTTTTTTTTATATGTTGCATTTTTCCCATTTTCTCATATATGTTAATAAAATGGGACTTACAGTTATTCTAAAATGGGATATACTTTTACGTGGTAAAATTGTGTTTTTACTTCGATAACTTGAACAGTAAAAAAAAAACAACACTTTATATTGCAGAATACATTTGCTTTTCTGACCCGGACTGACGATTAGTTTTTCTTTGGTATTTTTGATTTGATAACATTGTGAGTACGCAGTATCTGAAAATACAAATATTGCTTTAAACTCGGGATATCCCGTTTTAAAAAATCTGTAATTTCTCGTTTTAGCAAACACCGTTATCAACAAATAAAAAAATTATAAAACCTACACCACTATATCACAGCAAAATTACAATATATCTGTTTAAATACAACTATACTGCATGTAAAAAAATATAACCTGATTTTATTGGCAATAAACATGCAGCCCTTAAGATTATTTCCCACAAGTTTTATAGCAAATACGACAAAATATTAAAAACTTACCTTACTCTCGAAGGACGCAAGCAAACTGTTTGTTTCGACTTGCCACGTCTCCACTTTAACGAGGACTTTATAATTTTACCATATTTGGATAGTTGACGCATAGCGTATTGCGTATTAGCGCATTTCCCGTTTTATCCTAGTATCCCGTTTTAGGTAGACTTCCCCTACATGTAGATCTGTTACTCATATTTTTGTGGCGTAATTCATATATTATAGACCTTACATAAACGGCAAATGTTTGTTTGATATTAATATTTGTTTATAATATTTTGTAGAGCATGTACCAATGGTTAATATTTCTGTTACAATATTTATTTCTTGTGCAAGGTTTAGCCCCCCTCCCCTAAATCCGCGCCTGCACTACAATTAGTATTTTGATTTTTAGGGATTCTTAAATCAACTCATTTTTGATAATAAATGTTATGTAATAATGATATCAGACAGCTAAAGAACTGACTTATATACTTTTTATTAAATAATACGTACATTTGCTAGCCTCCTTTCAAAATCTATGACACTTTGCAATTCATCATAAGCTGTTGTTTTATTTGCACCAAGAAGAACAGCAATATTTGTCATGTATTTATGATACGCTTGCATATCTCCTTCGCTACTCGATTTCAGATAGTAATCTCTACTGGGCAACGCTAGCGACATTTGGTCCATCTAAAAATAAAGAAATACGTAACTACAGTGTTTGGCAGATCAAGAAGGTATACAATTAATAGACAGTTTGTAATACAGTTTAGTTAATTTCCATATATTTTATGCAGTGATGTGGATTACAGTAACGTAATACAGTTAACGACAGATCTAGAATTAAAAAAAAGACAGGTAAAACTCCTTTAACAAATACATAAAAACATAATACATAGTACGTAGCATTGTTCTTTTAATTACGTTAGACATATTACTTTCTCTAACATTAGTTTAAAGAGCTCCAGTATACAGAAAATGCGATTTTTTGAAGTAACACTTGTTTTATTTTAAAAAATGGTTCTCTATAAATATTTACAAATTTAATTAATAAAATTTAAATTATATTTAATATAAACATAATAATTTGGTTAAAAAACTTTTTCCTATAACTCTGTAAGGGTACAGAAAGAAGCCCTGACGGATCTTCAGGCAAATATTCCTATGCTGTTTGGTTAGGAGACGTATGGCTTGTACGTCTTCGCTGATATTCTTTGATAATTCAGTTGATCATGAATACAGAAGTGACTAGCCCGAATATACTATGTCCGTGACACCTCGTTCGCCTTCGATGGCTTTCGTTTTCAACGGCGTCTCGTCTTTCCAAATTGCTTATACCTTGCTTATACCAGTCATATATACAGAATCTACTTGGATTCTTCCCAAAATACCAGCCAGTTTAGGCCCACTTTTAGTGATGATGCGATGCACACAATCATGCTACCAAATGACAAGATCGCTGTGCGTGGAGTCTACATTTCCCTACCTTTCTTTCGTTAAATCTACATAGTGCGTACCCTCTTAAAATTTTATTTAAAACATAGTATGGTGTACGACTCAGTGAGCTCTTTAAGCTGATGCCTCACCGGCTTAGGTTTTACAAACAAAAATTTGAGTGCATTTCCAATTATTGGAAATGGTTGAAACAGCTGGAAGTGATGATGAGATATAAACCGATATTACCATTTATTTGCTAAACGAATATAAAATAAAACTGTTTTAATAAATTAATTTATAATCCATCATGCATTTTTTATTCGTTTAAATAAACATGCGTGTATTAACCGACACACAACAGGACATAAAATCAATTCCTACTATTTATCCCTAAAAGCAAATAACATGCTATTCAGATTAAAATTTGATAATAAAGAACTTGGGCAATAATTGTCAATCATTCCATATTCATTAATAGTAATTAAAATCAAAATGCTACTAAATGAAATTTGATTTCAAATTACCAGGAAAACACGAACAGTACATGTCTGTTAATTTAATAAAATGGACCTGACAGCTTAATTTGAATACCCAATGTTTAGAATTCAGAAATAATCATTGCATGGGGTTTTCAGTAAAAGATTATTATTTTGTCGCCTATTCGTTGAAGTACCTTTTACACTTACGCGGTAGTAGGGAATAGTAAAACAATAAACTAAGTTATTACTATTCTCTCTAGAAGGAAATAATAGACTATTCGTACAAAATTATTTTTTATTTCTTTTAGAACGCAGAATGTCGAATAAAATATCAATAAGTATCACGCCTCGATTTCTACCGCTAGAGAAAAAAATTAATTTGTAAAAATAAAAAAGTCACTGCGTTTGAAAGCAACAAAAATAAAATAAATCATGTAAAGAAAACTGTCCTCGTAATGCCAGTGACTTTTAATTATAAAAAGGTAAATGGTTATTGACGTCAATTGTTAAACAAAGAGAAAACATTTCATAGAGTAAAAGTTTTAAAAACCTTGCTATTTGCTAACCAAATTTCCCACTATGTTGATCAATTAAATTGTCGCTAGATCGCTGTTTATCCAGCTTAAAATTATGTAAGTTGAATAAACAGCTAACTAAAATCTTCATAATGCTGATCATCATTTTGTTCTTATATGTAAGTCTTTGAAACAAGTCATTTGGTCGAAGGTTAATTAGAAGAGAAAGATAAAGGAATAGTCATAGCAGATTTTTTAAATAAACCAACTGACTAATTTTTATTGTTCTCATTTTTTTTCTGGATTTTCTTTCTACATAAGAATTAGACACATCTACATGAATTCTACTTTTTTGTTGGGGTTTAAAGTTATGGAATATTTGTTTCGCTCTTTTTTATGATCTGAGTTAAAATAGTTTTAATTATTTCAATTCTGAGTCAGTTAGTGATTATATGTGCAATCTATTACAACCCTACTGCATATACTAGATAAATGAAAACTAAAGATAAATTAAAAGATCAGAAACCTTTCTGGGCTAGATAGCATTCAGGAGTTGTATAATTTAATTCTTTACATAGAATATCAATTCAAAGTAAAAACTATTAAATAATTTCATTTACATAATTCTCAACGGAAAATATTTTTACAATAAGGAAAATACAATGTTAGCTAGACCTACAATGTAAAAATTCGTTTGTCAAGATTTTACTGGTTATTTATTAAACAATAAAAATATTTTCTAATTTTTGGCTTTAGTTTATATCAATAATTATAAATTTCAAACAAAATAGTTTTTAAAACTGTATTACCCACCGCCTACCCACTTCTTACTTTGTGCGCACCTGGATGATGTTAACAGAGCTGTTCTTGTCATCTGGTCCAATCCATTGTTCTACCAAAAATCCTTCATTATAAATTCCTCTAATTTTACCCAAAAGGATTTCAGTGGAAATATTGGGAGGTTGCCAGTTTACCTTGGTGACAGGCCAGCCACCTAATGAGTCTAACACTTCTCGGAGTGATTCATCTCCAACTTTGCGGATCTGAACTAAAAAATAATAAGTGTAGTTGTCCGACATCTGAATCTAAGTGATAATAATAGAAAAAGAACTCTGATTATGTTTGAAGAGCACAGGGAAAACATGGTAAGGCCATTTAAAAATTTTTGGTTTATAGGACCATCTATTAGCTTAAAAACGAGTACTTTTATATGGCAAACTCAAAAGGTTAGCTTGTTTCGTTTGTTTCCTTCAAAGGTACTTAATCTGTAATGATAAGTGACAAACGATTCAACAAATAACACAACCCCACAAAAAAAAAGTGTTCGGACTTGTGGGTCGGACATATGTATTCCCATGTATTTTTCGATGCTGAATCCGATCCCGAGCTCAGAAATGGCCCTCCACGTCTGGAAGTGGCCCCAGGGGCCAAAAATGGCCTCTATAGGGCCTGAAAGATGAATTCCGGGATGAGGCGAGGTCGAAGGTGCATGCTAAAGTCAAAGCCGGATTTGTGGTCGAAAAGTTTATGGCCAACTGAAATTCCCCGTTTGGGACCGGGAAAATGACCCCTTAGGGCCCGGAAAATCGTGTTTCGGACGTCGCAATCGCAACAGTGATATTTTTATGTACTATCAAATTCTGGAACTCAGACTGTGCTCGAAAAGTTTATGGACAACTGGAATTCCCCGTTTGCGACCAGGAAAATGGCCCCTTAGGGGCCGGAAAATCGTGTTTCGGACGTCGCAAGCGCAACAGTGGTATTTTTCTGTACTCTCAAATTCTGGAACTCAGACTGTGCTCGAAAAGCTTATGGCCAACTGGAATTCCCCGTTTGGGACAGGGAAAGTGACCTATTAGGGGCCGGAAAATCGTGTTTCGGACGTCGCAATCGCAACCGTGGTAGTCCCATGAAAAAATACCACTGTCAGGGGCATTTTTTCATGGGACTACCACTGTTGCGAATGCGACGTCCGAAACACGATTGTCCGGCCCCTAAGGGGTCATTTTCCCGGTCCCAAAAATGTCCCATGAAAAATACCCCTGTCAGGGGTATTTTTATTTATTTTTATTTATTTATTGTTGCGATTGCGACGTCCGAAATACGATTTTCCGGCCCCTAAGGGGTCATTTTCCCGGTCCCAAGCGGGGAATTCCAGTTGGCCATAAACTTTTCGAGCACAGTCTGAGTTCCAGAATTTGAGAGTACATAAAAATACCACTGTTGCGATTGCGACGTCCGGAACATGATTGTCCGGCCCCTAAGGGGTCATTTTCCCGGTCCCAAAAATGTCCCATGAAAAAATACCCCTGTCAGGGGTATTTTTTCATGGAACTACCACTGTTGCGATTGCGACGTCCGAAACACGATTTTCCGGCCCCTTAGGGGTCATTTTCCCGGTCCCAAACGGGGAATTACAGTTGGCCATAAACGTTTCGAGCACAGTCTGAGTTCCAGAATTTGAGAGTACATAAAAATACCACTGTTGCGATTGCGACGACCGAACACGATTTTCCGGGCCCTAAGGGGTCATTTTCCAGGTCCCAAACGGGGAATTTCAGTTGACCATAAACTTTTCGACCACAAATCCGGCTTTGGCTTTAGCATGCACCTTCGACCTGGCCTCATCCCGGAATCCATCTTTCAGGCCCTATAGAGGCCATTTTTGGCCCCTGGGGCCACTTCCAGACGTGGAGGGCCATTTCTGAGCTCGGGATCGGATTCAGCGTCGAAAAATAAATGGGAATACATATGTCCGACCCACAAGTCCGAACACTTTTTTTTGTGGGGTTGTGTAATTGATAAGACTGATATTTTAAACTTTTGGTTAATTCATCCGCAGAGTATAAGTTCCATCTTGTTGGTTAGTCGTTTTTTACCGATGTTTGTGGTTTCTATGATTTTTACATTTTTTGCGGGTTAACTTTAATAGTTTTAGAAAAATATTAGTTTTTAAGTGTCCGTTGAAACTCTGAACTTGATAAAATGAACAGCGCTCAAAATTTACAAAATGGAAGCTCATGTGAACAAAAACTCTTGTCATCAAAAAAGACAAAGTTTCGGAAGAATAACAGATGTTAAAAAAAATTACGTTTTGTTTTACGAGAATGAGGAGGAAAAAAGCTGTTCAGTTCATATTTATTTTTTAACCAATAAGCTTTATCAATTATAGGTATTTGTCCAAAAATATGCAGCTAATATTTAATCCAAAAGCAAGAAACGCGTTTTTAAATAAAATATTGTTGGATATATTATTCTCGAAAAAGGGTTTTTAATGAAGCGGCACAAGGTCAATTTATTTTTTGTTGAAAAGCCGCAAGAGTCTAACTTCGAAGGATGAGTGACAACAAACCAATGTGATTTTCACCAGGCACTACGCTTTTCTAGAATTATCTAACATGTTAATTTTAAACAAGATTTTTGATGCCACAATTTGGCAAACTATTTCCAAAAAGAAAATGTATTTTTTTTAAATTTTAACAATTTAGATTTACATAGCAGATTTAAAACATGTGCTTACTTATCTAACAAAAAGTTATTTTTTATTACAGCTAAAGTCACGATTATTAAAAGGAATAATGTGCTCTTATAATTCAGTATTGAAAAAAAAATTTAATTTTTTTGGCTTTCACTTCATATTGATTGGGCACTGCAAAATGCAAAACCAATATATTTTGTGAAAGAATCTAATTACTTACAGATATCCATACACGTGTTATAAAACGTTTTGGCTTTTCGAATAGCATCATTGTCGTCTAAAGTTATTGGTTCTTCTAAAACACCTAAAACCCAACCAGAATAATAAATTAGGGATTTTTTTTATTATTTTACTAGTTCCTGGGTATATTTTTTAAATAGTATGGGCAAATAATGTACAAACATAAGTGGCTGGACAATTGAAACTTTGAGGTCTACATGAAAATACAATGCACATCTTAAAGGTTCAGTTGTCAATACTGTACATACGTCAGTGAAATGAAATTTGTAAAATGTATCCTAAGACGATAAATTTTTCATTTGTAGGCTCTTAGGTTACAAATAATTTTTCTGGATCTCTTTTTGGCTTTCTAACCAAGACAAAAAGCTTATATTAGCAGAATACAACGAATAAAAAAAAACTATGGAAAACAGAAGTTATATGTATATAATACATATTTATAGAAAAAATATTAAAATTGATTCCACCAGAATTTCAGAGACATTTTTACGTGTGTTAAGATCGTTCTAATTTGGCAATTAACGTTTCAGTTGACAGGCTACTAAGTTTCTCGCTATGAATTTATTTCTGAGTTTTTTCGCATAGAGAAAGGGGCAATTTAGGTAGGAATTTTTCACAATACCTAATAGAACTAAACTCATTTCATTTGAGCACGAAAATCGAAGATGTAACTCATTGGGAAACTAAAGAGTCGCAGAAATAATAGAATAAGTTTTTAATTACGACAGAACAAGAACTTGTCGAAACCTAACGAGAAAATCTAGATTTAAACCAGTACTATCCTAAGGTGGAATTCTCCACGTGGCGTCCACGTTGGCCAACCCAATTTTATTTTGACATGATTTTTCGGCTTTAAAATTTTTACCAAAAGCATTATAAGTATATTAAGTATAGATTCATATCCTGCAAGCAATTTCCAGTCAAGTATTTAAAGTTCCAACGAGTATAATGATTTCATTCAAATGATTAACAAACCTGCAAAAGTTTATGCACGAAACTTCATGTGCAACATGAAGTTATAATGAATACAAAGGTATCGAAAAGAAAGAATCCAAAACTATCGGCAAAATGTTTTCTCCTCTAACATTTGTTCACTCTGTATATCAAATAGAAAGTGCACCTAGCTATCTTAACATTGCACATTGTTAAAAATAGTAATACACATATAATAGATACAATTTTATTTGCTTCAGATTTTCAGCAAGTCTAAAAAAAATATTTTTTTCTACTCATGTCAATAAAAACCTGTATTGTATGTTCAATAATAGATTCAGAACAAGGTACATTGTGGTTTACACCTATTCATTGTGCTTCAATCACCATGGTGATTGAACTACAAAGTTCACTTTGTGCACGCGTATTTTTTACAAAGGTGGCGTTGACAGGTGCCGCGTCAAAATTTTATAATTTCATTGACATTTTTTGACATCTTAAAAAGAAAAATATTACTAATCCCATTTTATTAACAGTAACATTCGTAGAAAAAGTATAGTGTAAAACTCGCATGGAATGACCATTTCCTACTCGTATGATTTGCAGCACTCGCCTGCGGCATCGTGCTGCAAATGTCATACTCGTAGGAAATGCATGTCATTCCATGCTCGTTGTACAATATACTATTTTATCTTTTATTGCACGGAAAATCAGAGAACCTTCAAATCTATGCTATAATCAATTTATTATTTTTCTCTAATTTTTCTTCTGGATTTACAGGACCAATAAAAATAACTTACATTTTAGTAACTTACATCCTCTTTATTAACTAATTATTTAACGATTAATGGAAATTATAGATTTTGGAAAAGAATTTAGGAAAAGGTTTTACCTGGAATTAAAACAATGAATAAAATATTGACAAAGTTATTTCCACTGTAAGAAATTTAGATCTTTTTAAAGCAGTAAGCATGTCAACAGGGGATTTAAATTATTAAATGTTGGAGTATAAGGGACGATACTTACAGTTTTTGAGAAAGGCTCAGCTTAAATAAATAAATATCTTTAAAAGGAATGCAAAAATGTCGAATGAAAGTATAAAACAAAGTTTTTTACTATAAAAATGCTCTTCTTATTTCCATAGTAATGTTATGCTGCGCGGAATGTTCTTTAGGTAATGTTGTGGTGTAGGTAGAGACTTCCTTTAACAAAATTACCAAATAACTTATTAAATTTTGCAGTTGTACGGTTATGATTTAGAATAAATTTAATAAAAGTATAGAAGTTTAATTATTTTAATGTACCAAATCCAAAGAAAAAACAACAACTTTAAGATACATTTATAGGAAATCGTAGAAAAGTTTGCAAATTATAAAAACAGAAAAACCTAGCGATAGCAGCACGACGTCTGGAATATCAATAAAACAATCTAATAAAAGTTTTATAACAAAACAATAGAGCATTATTGTATTATTATTAAAAAGTTCTTTCACTGAAATTTATTTACAACATAAAGCTAGAACTATCTGCAAAATATTCTTGAACGAATAATATTGATTCACCTTGTCTATCAGGTAAAAGTGCACCTAGTTTGGTAATCACAAAATACATGCAATATTTTTTAATTAAACGTATTTTCTTAGGTCAGGTATAGCAAAATGTAAAATTCTAAGCGAAATAACTATAAAACTTTAATTCTTTTAACTAATATTATCAAAATGCGGTAAAATTAAGCACCTACAATTTATTTATTTTTGTAACTTATTAAATTTTGTAGTTGTACAGTTATGATTTAGAATAAATTTAATAAGAAGTACTTAACTTTATTTATTTTAATGTACCAAATGAAAAGAAAAAACAACAGCTACATGGTATATTAATAGGATATAGTAGAAAAATTAGTAAATTAGAAAAATCGAAAAACCTAGCAAGAGCAACATGACACTTGAACATAAATAAAACAATCTAATAAAAGTTTCTTAACTTAACAATAGATCATTATTACATTATTACAAAACAAAGCAAGAACTATCTGCAAAATATTCTCGAAGGAATAGTACTGATTCACCTTGGATATCAGGTAAAAGTGCACCTAGTTTTGGTAATTATAAAATACATGCAATATATTTTAATAAAACGTATTTTCTTAAGTTAGGTATAGCAAAGTATACAATTCTAAGTAAAATAACTATAAAATTTTAATTCTCTTTAGCTAATATGATAAAAAAGCGGTAGAATTAAACACCTACAATTTAGTTATTTTTGTCAGACACAACTAGGCTTGCCACCTTTTTGATAATAGAAAACCGACCTTTGGGGTGATTTACTGAAAAGCGCCGCAGGTAATGCGAGGCAGACGAAACATTTTTGGGACCACGCCCAAGTTTTACCAAAATTTGTCAATACTTATTTTTATGAGAACCCAAACTTATACGAATTAGATTTTTTTTAAAAAGAAATTCTAAATGAAAATTTTAAAATGGGAAAGTAAAACTTTATTTCTCAACAAATACAAATAGGTAAACACTGCAGCTACATCAGTCAAATGTATACTTGTTTAAAAGTTAAAATGGTATTCTGTGTTTCTGCTTTACCATCATCAATCCTATTAATACGATTATTTATTATATAGGCTTACTGAAATAACAACTCAACAACACACAACCACAAGGAATATATAAATCAAGCAAGAGTGCCCATAGAGAATTTTCTAGGGGGGGGGGGGGGTTATTAATGTATTACCTATGTATGCATAACTTGTCAATGCGCCGCATGCAGGTATGTAGGTTAAGGAATCCGGGGGGGGGGGGCATAAGTGCCCCCTTGCCCCCCCCATGGGCGCCCATGAAATCAAGTAAACTAAAAAATAAGAATGCAACACCGCACAAAGGAGAAAGCTCGATGAATCCCCGGAAAATAGGCCGAAATTTTGCGATCAAACTACCATCCTGTAGTGTAATATAGAAATGAATAAATAATAAATATGGCTACCCATCAATAGATGACAGACCGTTTTGTGGTGTCTTGGACGATTTCATTATTGCTCCGAGCAGCTTTTCCAAATTCGATGACCTATCTATTTGAGAATGGTAAGAAAACCGGCTGTTTTTGGATGATGACGGGCGCCCGACCTTGTTAATGGAAAACCGGCCAGGCTGGTTGAAAACCGACCAGGTTGCAACCCTAGACATAACCATCACTTAAAGCAGTTTATTTTTGAACAATTAACAATTCCTTACCTTGTATAATTTATCGAAATTGCATCTAATTCCTTCAACTGTAACAACTTGCATAAACTACTAGATTAGTAATACTTGGGTTAGATCAAAAATAGTCAAATTGTAATTTTTTACCTTGGTCGTAAGGAACAAAAGTGCTCTGGATAAAATTAACTGTATAAACTTTGAGTAAAATAATAATATGCAAAACCTGTTTTGGATTCAAGGACACAGTTAAAAACATTTTTTATTGTGTTGACCCTGTATATATTTGACCCGAAACGCCAATAGACCGGCAAACAGATCAACGAAAATGGAAAATCATACTTTTCCTATTCTAGCGACTCTAAAACTTCAACGTTCGGATTCACTAAAAAGGTTTAAGATTTAGTACTGATTTAAATTAAGGCCCTATCCTCACGGAGCAACACGATATGTCGCTCGAATGTTGCTGATGTGTATTTAAATGCAGGCATATACACGGCGCTGTAGGACAAGGATGGGATACGACACGTCGGATACATGTTGCCAGGCAACATTTTTATTTAGTCGCCGGCCGGCATTTGTCGCGTGATAAATGTATGTTTGTGAATTAATTCAGTAAAAAATGACTGCTGAACGGGATATAAACTTAAAAATAGAAGTCTAAAAATTTCTTTCGCTGCCAGAAATAGTCTTTTTCTATTGTTCCTTAAAATATACGGATGCACCCAATATTTTTTTGTCATTTGCTCCTATTTCGCACAAATAAATTTAATACATAAATAACCTCTTCTTTTTCACTTGAAATATGGGTTTTCTTCACTCAATATTTTTGTAAAAACTGGAAAATGTCTTGTGTTGGCGATAATATTGAATATGTCGTGTCGTAGGGATGTGTCGTAAGCCATTTCTATTTGTGTGACTCCGTGGGGATAGGGCCTAAGATCTTCTTTAGGTAATTTTGTATGTAGGGACTTTTTAGATCTTTTAACTGATTAGTAAAGTTTTGACATGTTTATGTCATTGTTAAAAAGTCTTCACTAAAAACTTATGAGTTATTCTATAAGTGCAGTAATTTGATGATTTTCATTTTGGAACGTGTTGATAGAATGAATTTAGGTCTATTACTGTGGAAAGTACATGCTAATATTGCCCTTTTGTTATAAATTTGCCAAAAAACTCACAAACAAATTCATAGTATCAAACTTAGTTGTCTTATTGTTATACTTGTTAGTTTAAAATTTTTGATTGTCGAATTAGACTGGCCTATCGTTGGAAAATCTGGCCGCAAGATTGGAGAGATTATTTTATCACCATTATCTTCTTCTGGTAAGGACAAAAACAAACAAGTTGAACAAATTATTTTCAAGAATCCAACTACAGTAAAATTTAGAAATTATACAAATAAAAAACAAAGGCGTAAAATTTAATGATCAGATTCCCCAATGCTACACCTCTGGTCTGTCTTGATATTTAAAAGTTTTAAACTGACAAGTGTAAGAATAAGACAACTAAGTTACATACTATGAACTTTTTTTGAGTTTTATAGCTAATTTATATCGAAAAGAACACTGTCAGTACTACCGTTGGAGAATCTGGCCGTTAAATTTTACGCCTTTGGTTTTTATTGCGTAATTTATAAATTTTAGTTAAGAAAAATTTCTTTGGATCCTTAAAAACGATTTGTTTAACTCGTTTTCCAAAGCAGACTTTAACATTCCAACCGTTTTTTATATTTAAATAATTACCTGTTTGTAAATTGATTTTGGAAAAAATTCGGCAGTTTTAAATAATTATTAACTTTGTGTACTACACGAAGTTTCAAATTATCTGTGCTTATTATATTCACAATTTAAGAAAGTTTGACAGACTTTTTATCATATGCCGACCTTACATGGAACAAATGTAGAATCAAGACTGCAACTGTCGGGGCCAGCTTAACAGTCGCATTACCGTTCTTTCAAGGGAACCAAATTGTATAGTGACACATTAATGAATTCTGTATTTGTTATGGATTGCGGGTTAAAACAATATTTAAAGAAATATTGTCATATTTTACTGTTTAACGTTCTCTTTTATAAATATGTTTATGTGACTTACCCTTTAGAATTACTTGCAGTTGGTCTGCCATTACTTCAAAGGTGCTAATTGAACTTCTGTCTTCGGGTATGACATGTTTTTTGTTCCACGTTCCACAGGCGTATTGGAAAAAGTCTATGCAAGGATCCGAGTTATGATCCATGGCAGATAGTAAAGACGAGGCTGGAAAAATATTATTATACAGGGTTATCTGTAAGTAGATCTAAATACTGTGGTCTATCCAATTTGAATTGAGAATGATGACAGAAACCCATTTTACAATGGAGAGATCAATGCCTCTCTCTCTCTATCTCTCTCTCCCTCTCTCTCTCTCTCTCTCTCTCTCTCTCTCTCTCATGTTTTTTCCCTCATTTTTCTCCCGTCTTCTTTCTTTCTCATACTCGTAAAGTTTTTACAACTGATAGAAAGTTAGGTTACGAGAAACATAAAAATGACATATTTCAAGCCTCTACCATAAGTTGTTTCTGCAGTATAAAAAATACACCTAAAACCTTTATATAAAGTGGTAGCAGCTTAAATTTCTGTGGACCGGGCGTTACGGGAATGATTAACAGGAACGCCGACCAGATATAAAGTTGAGCACAGAGGGCATTACAGAAGATTTCTTTAGCTATTGGGAAAGGAGTGATAATTGCGCCCTTAAAACATTTGTTTTCAGTTTAAAGCTGAAGTCACAGTGCCAGTACAAAGTGTTCTATCCTTCTAGAACTGAGACTTTCTACCTTTACAGTTAAAATTGGGAATCTACCTGATATATTCGATTAAACAATTTTTATCTCGTCTTTAACTCTCACAAACGTCACTGTTCGCAGGTAGGCTATATTACAGATCCATTTTCATTATATAATATATAGGAGAACATTTTTTTAAACCACACTATTTTATTATAATTGTTTATCTTAATTAAAATATTTACTCATTTTTGCTATTTCTTCTTTGTTTATTTAACATTTTCTCCAATCCATTTAGTGCGAATTATTGGTTAGAGGGGTAGGAAACAATTTTAAGAAGTATAAAGTAAGAAGGTTAATGTGGCTTTGCTGACGCTGTTTTTGCTTAATAAAAACGAAATCTTTTTAAATGCTGTTTGTGTTCGTAATACCATGAGGTCTTTTGCTATAAAATCATAAAACTTACATAAATATTTTGCCAGATTAGGAATTTATTTTTTACGATAATTCCGATAAAACTTTCAAAGTAGACAATCAGAAATACTTGCAAAAACAAAGGCCGCTGTGATATAATGTTTGAACATATTCTTTTTTATTGGTAACAACATCGTTTTTATTAATGCACCTTTTACCAACACGGATAGAAAGAAACCGGATTCCCTTTGGGAATTTTATCAGGAAAAAAGAAATTTTGCGATGACTAATCTTTCAAAGTAGATAACCAGCAATACTTTCACAAGCGAAGAAGGTACGATAAAAATTTGAACTATATATTCTTTTTTTAACTGTCGTTTCCAATGCGCTTTGGTCAACACGGATAGAAGGAAATCTGATTCTCCTGTGATTATCAGAAAAGATGATTGCTAAAATATGTTCTGGTACAAACTGTCCATGGAACTGACCAATAGGGTGAATTTTTGTTCAATTGTTTTTTCCGTCATCATTTTCAAATCAAATTGAATAGAATATAGTCTGTCATACTTTTACTTGTTTCAATGCCTACTTATTTTTTTCGCAGTAAAACTAATATTAGGTACGTGCCAAAACTTGTATGAATTATACATTTTGTCTGTTTTCTATGAAACAGCTTCATTTATCAAAAAATTCCATTAATTAGTTTTCGTTTAGTTAGAAGCAAAAATTTTAAAAGGCTATGGAATAATAAAAAAATAGTTGTTTGCCATAGTTTTCTACAATAATAATAAAAATAATAATAATCATTTTACTCATATGCAGGCCCATTATGGAAATAAATTACATTTATTTACATGAAAAAATTACATTCTACGCGTCACACAATTTACCCTAAGTTTTAATAAAATACTTACAAGCATTTTTAAAATTTTTAGGAAACACTATCTCTTAAATATTTTAACACCTCTAAACAACAAGGCGATTCCGAACCAATGTGCATAGGAATTTGTTCTGTTATATTTGGATGATAAATCTCCAGCCGAGCGTTGGTGCATGTTTTTTGAAACACTGTGTATATTTAATAGCATGAAGTAAATCATAACTTCTTTTATAATACAATGAAATCAAACAATATTGCTAACGTTTATTACCCAAATATTTTAAATAGATTAGATTACACATACCCGACCCGATATAGAAGTTTGGCCTCTACAACTAAACTCACTTCAAGTTTTGTTGAGTTGTACAACTTTTCGGACATGTACGATGAACGAAATTATCAGTAAATATTACAGTATAGGAGCAATATTTGAAGTAAGTTCCGGGTCACCTAAGTTTCCAGTGATTTCATATATGTACATAAGTTAGTCGCAAATATGTATTAAATTTGAGACTACCTTATGGACCAAACTAAACTACCCTGAGAGTTAGTAGGCACTAGAAACAACAAAACACATTTTTGTATCTTTATTGTGTAAGTTTTGAGCATAATATCATAAAATCTCATTTTTGGAGAATTTCTGATATTGTTGTGCACACTTTGTTAAACCATTTAAATATGTCTTCTTTTAACGTTTTTAGATTCCAGCATTTCAAAGAAGTGAAGTGAAATATACATTTATGATAAGATTAAATTATCTGTTTGTTCGTCTGTCTATATGTCATAGCCGATTATGTAATGAAATATTAATGATATCGATTTTAAATTTAGAAAAGTGACATAACTTGTGTTTCTTTGTAGTCTAATGGTCAGTATTTTTAAAATACGTTTTCAGTTTTATGATATCTTATTTTTCAACCAGGAAACTTTTTTTTGTTCTATAATGTGAGCATCAATAATTGACTTGTAACGTTCGTTACTGTTATAGTTTCAAGTAGTTCAAATGAATAACGTGGATTCGCGAGAGCATGCACTCAAGATAGTAGTATCGGTCATACCGTCTTGGTTGACTTTTATGACTTTTGAGTTGTCATTTATTCGATATTATTCTGAATGACTGGTGAACAAAAGACCCTTTTTTGGAGGAAATTAAAATCTAGTTTTATCCTCCCTGTTTTTATAGACGAATTTTTGTTAAGGACTTTAAAGGGTGAGTAGGGACGATTTTTCTTATCTTTAGTATATTTCGAATGGACGTGAGTTCTACCCTATAATTTTACGTGTTGGAATATGATCATATTGTCCTTTTTTAGGAAAAAGCCAGCCTTATTATTAAACAGCCTTAATTATTTATTTACTTAAGTATTTGATCTTCGCATCATCACCTTAATCACGACTTACAGTTCCTTGAAGACAGCCGTTTTTGGCTTTCGATAGATTAAATAAATCGTGGACATTAATTTGTCATTTGTCATTCCTCAAGCCTTTTGTAATATACTAGTGGAGGAGTGCACTCTATAAAAAATATCTTTTTATTTTGAAAACGACTCTTGGTGTTCCAGAGTTCGAGTATTAAAAGAGATCACCACTGAGATAATAATAATAATAATAATAATAATAATAATAATAATAATAAAGATGTTTATTTATGCCAATAAAAATAATTTAAATATAGATATAAAATTGATAAAAGTAAAAAAGAAAACCAAAAAATGACAGTAGTATACTAGTTGGCATAAATAGGTAGGATTTTGATTTATAAGAAATCATTCTTCCAGTCCTACCCCTACTAAATAATGTTTTATATTATTTTTAAAAGTTATATAGCTTAAGCCCCTTAGACTAGAAGGAATATTATTAAAAATTACAGAAGATGTATATTTAAACGAAGACTTATATTTTTCAGTATGATGTTGAGGTATTTCTATTGCGTTCTGATTTCTAGTATTAACATTATGAATATTATTCCTGAATTCAATTTTTTCAAATAAATATCTAGGTTTCTGAGTTAAAATTATTTTATAGATAAGTATTTAGTTTTATAATAGTCAAGAAAAGTCCAATGTTTTAAATCATTTTTCTAAAGAAAACTGATTTAAGATAGTGTCCTAGTACTGTAAAGGCGTTGCAATGTCCTAGAGCTAGATAAAAAAAAAATTTCTTTTAACTACGTACATCTTATTCAAATCCTACGCCATTTTAAATTAACCATTTAAATTACGTTTATCGTGTTTCATTATGAGCACTTTTTAAGTTTACTTACGGGAGCTTAAATTATTATTAGACCGTCATTTGATACGTTTATATTACTTTAAGTGGCGACAAATTAGATCTATTTATTGGCCCACACCAATAATGTAAATTTTTGATTTAATGATGTTCACTTTTGGCACATTGCTAGGGCATTTGATGGCAGCAATAATTGTTATAGACTTAATTAATAAAATTAATGCAAACGAGACAAGGTATTCTGAATTTAAATAAACAAAGTGTCTCCTCAATACGAGTGGCTCTATTGGCTACTCAAATTAAGAAAGGTAGCTGCAATTAGCTGATTTTTGACGGGGAAGAAGGCTCACTATCCGATAAAATTGACAATGATACCAAATAACACGATAATGAAGACAAAGATGAAACGAAAACATTTCCCTTTATAATAGTTAGCAAATCGACCGAAGAGGATGCCACGTTCCTAATTTAAGTCGCCAATATCTAAATTCAGATAGTTAAGTATAAAAATAAATCTCATAGGGCATTTAATTAACATTTTTAATATATCTTTATATTAGACATAGACACAAACATTATTTACTAAAAAGTAACGTCTACGTGCTTGAATATCCTAATATCCAAATTTCTCTGTCCTAGGTATATTATTGCTCAAGTATGCAATTAACATTCTGGCATAGATAAGAGAAAATTTACAATGTTGCATGTTACATATTTTGCGTGTTAAGAAAAAGTTCAAGCTTTTAGCTATGGCTGAGTACCTGAGATTTTACCAAATGTTCAGCCATTTATTTTTATTGACAGGAATATATTTAGAGAACATAATTACACAAAAAAATGGCACTGCTTGGTTTATTTCCTTTACTAATATTTGAATAGGATAAATAGGTCGAGTAAACAATTTGTAGACACGGTTGTTTTTCTCTGAGGAACAATAAAAAGTAATCAATATGATTTTTATTTCTTAGCTATTCAGGGTGACAGGAAACGAATGGTACATACTTTACTAATAGCTGGATAAAAAAGAATTAGTATCAGTAAATACAATTTGTTAAATTTGTATACACATAAACATTGTCAGCCCTTAATACCATATTCGCATGCTGGAATTTTTCATGTCGTTGTGACAAAACGGATAAAGTAATGTTCAAAATATACCGTTGGCTTTTACTGCCATAAATCAACTACCTGATTGAACCCCATTGTGTTGATCCCAACATCTTTAAACTGCAATGAATGGGCGCAGGGGTGGATTTTGTTTTTATATGCATACATATTCTCTTATTTCAAAATTATTTATTCATGTTAATATACCTACACAGCACTTACATACGTCCAAAATCCAATAAAACAAATACAATCATAATACGTCTAAAATACATCTAAAATACACAAGAAAATACATTATCAAACAATACTACATTCAATAAATTATTTATAAAGAGACAAATTATTGGAAAATCAAAAAATGTAATTATTTTATTTATACTTCATTCTATACAATATTTTACCTATTCTATATTCAGTTCTGTCTCACCCAATCACTATTATCTTCATCTAAACCTAAACTAATTATTAAGGGTTGAACACTATCACTAAGAATCAGATAAGAGTTTTCCACCTTGTGTTGTAGACAATTCTTCCGACTGTCCGTAGAAATATTATTTACATGTTTTTGTATTAATTCCACCACAGATGTACTTAATGTGGGAGTAATATTTTCTCTCCTAACATTTGATTTTAATTCGTGCCATATTTGTTCAATTGGATTAAAAACGCAATAGTAGGGGGGAAGACGTAACACTGTATGACCGTTTTCGGCGGCAAGTTTATCACACACATATTCTTTTTCAATATTATAAGCATTTAATACTTGAAGAAGTTCTCTTTTTTTGTAAGATTCTTCAAAAAATATATCATTATTTAACATATAATTTTGAATTTCTGGCTTGGTGCTGTTGGAATTTGGGACTAATTTTGTCTGATGACTGTGATAACTAGCATTATCCATTACAATAACACTATTTTTGGGAATATTTTTAAGAAGGCGATATTCAAACCATTCTTCAAAAAGCTTTGCATTCGTATCTTGATGGTAGTCCAAATAGGAATCTGCAATGTTCTTGGCTGAAAGCAACAAACAGTTTTGAACAAATCCATTTTCTGAACCTGCATGTATGATGGTAATTCTTTTGCCTTTATTCGAAGGAGCCTTGGTTTGACATTTTTTTGAAAAATCATTCCATCCTTTTTTTGGGGTGTCATGAGTATCAAACCATGTTTCATCAAGGTAGATAATTGGCCGATTCTCCAATCTATACTGTTTAATACTCGTCAAATATTTAAGACGCCATTTCCGTAAACGCTCCGATTCCATTAAAACTTGTTTTTGTCAATGGCGCGATACTTAAAACCCATTTGAAGTAAAATTCTCCTTAGGCTTGATATGCTGCATGAAATATTTGTTTCGTCTTTTGCTAGCCTAATTTTTAATGATTTTAATGTGGGTACAGATTGTTCTTCATACATAGCATAAATTTTTCTTCTTAATAGGTCCTTATCACTCTCGTCTATACTTCTTAATTGGCCAACGTCGTTTCGTTGTTTTCTTGCATTAATAGGTTTCATTGTTATGTCCTTTATCGAAGTTAAGGGAATTTTAGCTAAAGCACTAGTTTCTGCTAAAGCAGCATTTTTATTCAAACCCCTTCTTAGTAAAGATGAATATACATTTTTGACTATTTCTTTCGCATCGGGTGATAAATGCTTTCTTTTTAAAGATACACTACTAGCTGCACCATCAGCATGAGTCCATGGACGCCACATTATACTTAAAAAATAGTTTAACTAAGCAAACTAAATAGTTAAAATAAAAAGACAAAATTAGCGCACACAACTCACACCTCACACAGGAAAACTAAAAAGGTGACTGAAGGTGCCTTAATAAAATATCATTATATATTATTAATATTAAGTGCTTAAGTTACAGGTAATTAATTTAATAAGGAATATGCACATTTTTTTTTTATTGCATAAATCGTTTAAGGAGGTCATTACAACCCCAAAACTGCTATTTTGAGGAAAATTACTGCGTTAATTTAGCTAAAAAAAAAATTTACTTTTCGGTATAATTTATTACAATTTCAAAAGGAGCCATTTGCCGGCTCAAAAAAGTTACGTCACAAGGATAAGTGACAATCTACATGTTAACGTAAAGCTGAACCGAGGGCTGCCTACCTACCAACGTCTAGAAAATCAAGAATTTCTGTGATAGTCCGAAAGCAAGTCAGTATTTTCTCGAATATAATACCTCTATCCTCTATCAATTGATTTACCAAACTGATTGTTAATATTGTAAAGTTATATGCTTAGGAATAGAAAAATGTCAGTCGACAAGACCTAAAGTCAAAAAGGTGATTTTTTAAAAATAATTATAGAACATTTTTCTGGGAGAGGAAACACAAGATGATTACCGACTCTCGGACTAAGACAAGAAGACAGCTGACAGCTACAGTACAGAGTTATATGGAGACCGGCATTAGTTTCCCAGCTGATTTAGTTGTTTATGCTGGTAGCGGTTGTGTTTTTATTACAGTGCTATTTGTGTATAATTCTTTTTATTAAACGTTAAAATGTATTAAAAATATAAACTACAAATATTGTAGTATGCCAATGTGCAAAAGTATCACTGTGTGTGCACTGCAAACCTCCTTTTTCATGTGCCCAAAAAACCGATGTCGAAGAAAGTACCTACTGCAAATTTAATCAAAAATTTTACATTAAGAGGTATCTGTAAAGGTTAGTATCGCTAAATTCAAGTAACCATATGTTGCTGTACATTTATTTTTATAGTATAATAAACAATAAGTGTTTTTAACTAAATTGTAAAGGCAAATCCACCAGCACTAACTTCCAGCCAATTTTCCGATTTTCTTTGCACAAATTCCGTTTTGGTCATTTATAACCAGTCTGTTTAATAAAACAAAAGGTTTTCTATCGACTAAATATTCTAGTCTTTGGGAAAAACTCAAGAAAATGGATTTACACTGAAATTTACATTACACTAGCCGTGACTAGCCATTATAAAACGTTGACGTAATAAAAAAAGTGACGTCACAAACAAAAGAAGTCCGTTTTACGAGATGTTGGATTTTGCAGGAAAATTTGCAAAATAAAACCTTGTTTTTTGTTAATAAAACCCAAAATAAAGAGATAACAGCAACTGCCATAAACATTTAATTTATGTAGAGAATACAAAAAAAAATATTTCAGGATTTTTTGGATTACATGCATATTCCCTATTACCTGTAAAAATTTAATTTTAACCATTTTTTCCTAAAATGAATTGGAAAATAATAATCTTAACAATTGGTATAATTCATGTCGCAGGTAAAATATTAAGGGCCAGCCCTGTCTGAAAGGGATGGACATTTATGAGCTTTTATAGCCTAAGACATCATTAAGGATTTATTGCAGTCAAAAAATCAACGGTATATTTTGAATTTTTCTATACATTTATATTAAAATATTAGATAACTTTTGAGAACTTGTAAATCTGCGTGGTCTTTAAAGATGCCATAAAATTAAAGAGGGGCTTAATACCCAGTATTGGAAATTAGAACCCATATTTATATTTCCCCGTTGTAAACAGGGGTCAGTTTTACGGCTATTTCGAAACGTAATAATAACCAAACAGCGTTTCTCGTTAGGTAGAGGAATATACCAGGGTAGTACAGGGGCGTATCTAGAAACGTTTTGTCGATTTATGGATTATCTCGAAATAACGAATATCCTTCTTATAGAAAAGATGGAATGTCAGTACGGATATAAGTAACTGTTAGATTTATCAAGTTCGAGCTCCTTCTGTATAGGTTTTCCTTGGATGTGATTTTTTTACCTTTAGAAAGTAACAATAAAGGATTTTTTTCGATCACGTAGTCAAGAGCCTTAGCATAGATTAGTATAGTGTTTTAACCTGTATAGAATGGATAAACCATCCATTAAACAAAGAAGCATTTAATTCAATTTTATTTTGTATAAAATTCGGGATACTACGCCTATGGTACCGACTGGGGATAAACCTAAAAAGGGGCGTAACGGAAAATATTTAGAAAGGGCTAGGTACCGAGGAAGATACAAGAAGGACAGTTCTTATCGAGTCGTTCTAAGTGATGTAGTGTGTAAGAAATCGGGAGACGGCAACTTCTTTTAAAGACGACGCGTTCGCGCGGTAGTGCGAACATAATGAACATGTAGTAAGGGGTCTTTCATAACTTCACGGGGTTAACGGTTGTAAGGGTAAATTTCAAACGTTATTTTTATGAGTAATTGGGGAATTAATATATCGCAGAACAATGATTTTTATTTTTGATATCTTTTGTAATTCGAGTCTTATTGTAAAGGCTTGTCCAGCATTGTTCAGGTTGTCATTATTTAACATTCGTTAAATGGTTCTTTGTTATTTTATATCTTTATTATTATTATAATCTTTTTATCAATTGTTATATCTTTCATTGTACAGTAAATTTTCATTTAATCAGATAATATATCTATTTGTGTTACAAAGTTCAGGGTTTTATTTAATGGCAGATTGACATTAATTATTAAGTTCAAACTTCGATGCCGTCGGTGTCAAGAAGAAGACGGCGCGACAAGAGAAATCGTTATAGATGACCACTTCCAGAGCTTCGATCTTCAATGGGCGACAACTTGTCTACAAGATCCACTGCGAGAGCTAGGTTTGAGTAACGTAGAGGCATGTACTAATATTCACTAACTTTAGCTTCCTTTCATTCGAATATTATTACGACTACAAGAAGGCGTTTTTGTCAAATGCGTAATTCTAAGCTAGATAATTTATAAGAACCCTTATGTTGTAGAATATTGTCATAGGTTCTTTTGGCTTTGTCTGACATAAATAAGAACAACAACTCAATCTGTGACATCGTGATAGACTGAAAGAATTGATATTCCGGAACAAAGATGAAGGAGAAAAGTGTACGAGTAAGACACATCGGCCAAATTAAGATCCGAACTCAACTACAGGTAATATTCATTCAGTGAATAGCCGGAAATCGATGGAAAAAAGATGATATTGTAGTGAATTAAATCGCAAGCGTTGATGGACATGTCCGTCAACTATCATGCTGAAATACATAGGGGTTTTGTTAAGCTAGGTCTACATGAAAAGTATGATGAGGAGATTCTTCATTACTTTTCTAATCGTAGTATTCAGGACATACTGATGCTCTACAATTCTCCCACAGATACCTAATTTCGAATCTATCTAATTTCATTTATTTTCGTCTCTGATTTGAAATTGGTAATATTTTCCCACCAGGGCATGTATATCCTCTAACTTCCCACCCTTGACTCGTTCGATATGTGAGGGTATATAGTTGACGCGGTTCTTAGGATGTACAATTATGTGAATTAAATTATGAGAAAGATAGAAGATTGAAAGGAATGCCGAAGAACGGCAGGCTCTTCATAATTGAGTAGCGATGTTTGGCATTGGAAACAATTGGAAATTGAAAACAAGGAATAAATGTTAAGCCTGCCTAAATTCGAATCCTATAATAATTTCTTACGATTTTTTCAATTTAAGTTTAGAGTGCCGTTCAACTTCATTTCTTGGTCTAGAATAGTTATATACTCTTAGATTGTTTAGTACGAGCGTGTTTTTTTTTTTATCTAAGACATCCCACGTAGACTTCAAGCCTAAGTACTAACGTACCGTGGGCGTCTGAAGAGCAGAAATATGTAGTCTATTGACTACATTGTATAGCATGAGCCACTGTTCGTTCCTGTCTGCTTATTGCTGATTTTGCAGAGGTAAAAACAATTTGAGAGGATCCAACTTGATTAGCAAAGTAAATAATAAAATTTTAAAAAATTGTGGTAGGCTTAATTTGCCCCGAGGCAGCCAGAAACATAAAATAATAGAAGGTCCATCCAAAACTAAACAGTTTTTGGCGGCCTTACATATTTTTTATTTAAAAAAATTTCAATGAATCATATAGGCAAAATGGGAGGACACTCCGGAAATTTTTTTAGTCTTGTTATGTAATTATATATTCTCGATTTTGAATTTGTGACCTCTTTAAATAATGTTTTAAAAAGTACAAAATACAGCAGGTTCTCTTGTTGTATATGAATGTACATACGAAAGATGCAAACTTATTTTTAGTTTTGGAGAAGATCTGATGATATAGTATTTTTGTCGCTATTTTTAGGCTATTTTTAAAGTTTTTAAAGTTTTTTTTAAAGTTTCTTTAAAAACAAAAAAATAGATCAGGCGCCGCAAAAGGTTCCCTGCTTTCATGCTCATGGACAATGGAATTGATTGGAGGATGTGATATTGTATTTTTGTCGATTTTTGCCGTTGTAAATTCCATTTAGATAGTCTTTTAAAAACTGAAATTATTATCTTTTTTCATGCACACGGGAAACAGTCCCGATTTTTTTGTAGACTCGGGCCTTCCTGATCCCCTTTAAATAGTTTTGTAAAAAATATACCGGGCGCCGCTCAGTGGGGCCCGGAACCCAGAAACTTAACATTTATTCAAAATATGAAATTGAACATTGAAATTACCTTTGCTTATATTTCTTAACTACACATACCACTGCGTAATTTCTCTACTCTAATACTAGTGACGGATCCAGGTTTTTGCACGGGGGGGGGGGGGGGGGACTCGAGCCGATCATACCAATATTTATAACGGATTAAAGAAATACGTAAAATAAATTAACGCCGTGATTACGGCTTAAGGGGGACCCCCCTTTCGCCCCCCGTATTCGCGCCTGCCTAATACTATCCACGACCTTTCTCAAGCGAGAATATCTCAGGCGATCACTAGCGTGCGATCAAATAGTGATCTGTGCTAAAAATTATTTGGTTATTGATACAATTTTGCGAAGTCAATACTGTTTTAGTATACGCGTTACAAGCTTTGCTTAATTATGGATTTAATTCCTTTAGGGATGTACTAAATATTTTCAATTATTTGGTTTATATTAGTTGTGCTATGGTTTTTCCATGCCTTGTGTAAATAGATTTTAATAAATAGATTTTAGAATTCATCAATTATACTATTTTAGTAGTATTATAGTTTATTTCCACGCGCTTCCACACTGAACTTTTTATAAATTAATAAAGTAGGAATATTGTACTTTCAAACAGCAAAATAAACCGTTGCTCATGTTTGCCCCCTTTAGCGCTTCTTTATGAAAATATTATCCTACCGAAGCGTTCCAGATGATAATTCCTCCTAATATTTCAGTAGCAGATTCAAGCATGGAGAGTGGAGATGATTCTTCTTCAGATTCTTCATAACTTCTATGCAAAATAAATTGCCGTTTTTAACCTATTCCCAAACATTTTAAAATTAATTTTTATGTAAAAAAGCAAACAATAAATATTTGAATTTAAAAAATATATTTTATAAATCCTTTAACTTGCAATACAAGAACATTTGGAATTGCCACTTCATTCCGCAAGCAGTTTGGTATAAAATTAATTGTAAGTTACAGGTTTAATCTTTATTAATGCACAGTCAGAATTATTAAAGCATAGTATGTTGAAATTAGGGCCTGGAACCCTGGAGGTATATTTGTATCCTGAGATTCTCGGGATCGAACAAACAAAATCCCGATATTCCGGGATTGATCCCGAAAAAATCGTAACATTGATAAAGCTAAATTATTTTTATTTATAATATTGTAATTTTAAAATAAAAACAAATCCAAGTTTATGCAGAGGACACATAAAAGTATAAGAAGTAAAAATAATTTGAATTCGATTACATAAGTACTTAAATGAATCTTCCAGGGTTGCCATATCACGCGTTAAACCTAAATTTTAGGAAAAATACTGCGATGACGCTTGAAGCGGAAATTTAGTTCGGTTTTTTTAAACATATGTTATAATTTATTTATTCCGGGATTTAAGTGCCCAATCCCGAGATTTTTTGGGACTGAACTTTTAACGGGATTGATTGCAAGCCCTAGTTGAAGTATTATGAAAAGTAAAAAGTATGAAATTGCCGTTTTATGGTAGTACTATAATAACTTTTTATATAGTGACCAAATAAAATCCATATAAATTGTAAAAAAATAAAACAAATATGTTTATTTTAGTTTTATTACCTAAATATAAAAGTATTAACTTGACTAAAAACAAGTATCTGCAGTAAACCCACCCCCTGAATTGATGCCAGATTTAAGGGTCTTTGCCCCCACTGTGAAGGTTCTCTTCTTTTATGCATCCGGAAGAAAACTGCACAAAAAAAAATGGTTTTGGAGATGACCTAATTATAGTGTATTTTTATCGTTTGCCGCTGTGGACGCCCTTTAAATAGCTTTTTTTTAAATATACCATGCGAACCAAAGGTTCTCTTCTTTCACGCACACGGGAGCAAACTGTGTAAACATTTTTAGTTTTGGAGCGACCTGATCATAGCGTATTTTTTTATGTATTTTTATCAGTTTTTTACTATTCCTGTAGACTTGCTTTTGGTTTATGTTTGAGACTTCCTTGACGCAAACTTCACCTACATAAATTTATTTGGTTTTTTAATTAAAAGCAGTAGTTAGGGCTAGTTAATACTATTTTGGTTCTGTAAAATTGCTGTTGTTCAGGTATTTGCTATAGAAAAAAAACATAAATTTTTCGCTAGGCACATATAATTTATTAAAGAACTTAAAATTTCATACTGGCACATCAAAAAATCAAACTTCGGCAAAAGTACGAACTATTTTCGAAATGCGGTTTTAAAGAAAACGTAAGTGTATACGTAAAATGAAATTAACAAATTAAAAGTACAGTGTGTTTGGTAAGAAATGGGCCATACCTTAGCAGTGGTTCCCTAGGTTCAATTGCGACTAAGAGATGAAGTGCAGGCTCAAGGACCACCAGGACAAGACTAAGAATATGGTTGGGACAGCAATGAGGAGAAACCACATTGTACATTTGTCGAGCGAAGGCCGAAACTTCTAAAAGCGTTTGATTATAAACAAGGGGATTTAGAAAATCCAGACTTTTCTATATGGAACCCTGTAGCGTTAGTTTCGAATAACATTTCTCCAGCTGCTACGTTTCAACTATTTTTTGACAAAGAGGTGATTAATCTTATATTGAGTTCCACCAATATGTATGCCCAACAGAAAAATTGTCTTGGAGATGTTACCGAAGATGACCTGTTTTGTTTTATTAGGGTATTGCTTCTGAGCGGTTATGCGCCACTGCCCCGAAAAAATGTATTGGAAAAACAAGGAAGACTGAAGTAATAAACCCATATGCAACGCAACATGCCATGACAGATTGCAACATATTATGAGCAATATACATTGCTGTAACAACACAATCTGTCTGACTGATCAGTCAGATAAATATTCGAAAATAAGACCTCTTTTTAAAATTTTGAACAGTAAGTTTTTTGAGGATGTGCCACCAGGAGAGAGTCATAGCGTTGATGAGTCTATGATTCCTTGTTATGGGCATCATGGGGGGAAGCAATTTATTACTTATTAGAGGAAAGCCTATCCGTTGGGGCTACAAATTTTGGGTTGGCTCTTTACATTTAGGATATATAGTTTACTTTGATCCATATCAAGGCTCTTCAGACACGCTGCATGAAAAGTAAAAGCATATGGGCCTTGGGCCCAGCGTTGTTTTGCAATATGCCGAGGTTGGGTTGGCTCTTGAAAATTCACCTTTTTGGACATTTCATTTGGATTTTGATAATTATTTTACATCAATTTCTTTGGTGAAGGAACTAAAACTACGGGACATAAAAGCAACAGGAACAATGAGGGAAAATGGTATCCCTCGTTCTCCATTATCGAATTCCGCAGTATTTCAGCTGGCGACGATAAAGTTATTTGTAAATGAAACGATAACAATGCTATAACCGTGGCATCAATGATGAGAACATGGATGGGGTTGATCGTGGAGATGAAAACAAGTGAGGGCAGGGTGGCAATATGGGTCAAAAAGTGGTATTTCCCATTAGTTGCTCACTGTCTAGATATGGCAGTTTAAAATGCTTGGCGCCTTCATAAATTCAATGATGGTAAATTAGATCAGCTGGGATTCAGAAGGTTCATAGCCACAGAGCTTCTGGAGACACATAAAAAGTCTCAAAAAAAGGTCGTTCCAAACCTCCAAAAAAATTTTGCGATATGGGAACTGATCACCTTATTTTATATATTGCAAATCAAAAGCGCTGCTTAGTGTGTTACAAGAAAGCTAATTTTCTATGTAAACAATGCGATATTGATCTGCACCCAAAAGACTGTTTTATTCATTACCACACACTGTAAAATGATGTGGGAAATTTACTACAATTATCTTGATAAAAATCCTAAATTATTACAGTAAGGTGTTTGTACTATTTTAGATTTGATGTAAAATTTAAGGATTTCTCGCATAAAATGTAATGTCCCTATGAAAATACTCAGCATGTAGTAAAATTACTAACTATTTACACGGCATATTGGAAAAGTTACACTAAAAATACAGTTAATTCTGAAAACTACAGCGAAAATAGAAATGTTTGTAATTTCACAACATTAATTGATGTAAATTGACATTGAAAAATTTTGGCTCCTTCCGAGACGTGCATGCGCGCATTGGAGCAGATGCAGTCATTTGTTTACGGGCCTCTAGCGCTTTGGCTGTGTGCGTAATATTTGTGCCGTATTTGTGGTAGTTCTGCCACAGATTTACCCACACCAGATACGAAAGCAAGGTATAAACGGCGAACGCGCCTTTGCTGTGGCCACACCCTATTTCAATTGTTAATCGGCAACTGCTATAGTCAGTGAGCTCCGCGACATCACCTCTTTACTGTTTAGTGCGTGGCTTTGTGTTATTTGGGCAGTTAATGAACTTAAAATACTTTATAAAATTAATGTTATATTTGTTTTTATAGACTTATAATTTTGTACTAGGTGTGTTTTATAGCAGTTTGCACTAACATTATACTTTCTAGGACCAAAAGCGTACAATTTTTTGAAAAAAATAATCTATTTACCAAAAAAAGTTGTTTAGAGCAAATGACTGACAACCTTATTTGCCTTCGTTGGTGCAACTAGCTGCCGTACACTCCCACAAGGTCACAAGAACTTATACTGCTGATTCGCCAAACTTACGTATCTGGTGTGGGTAAATCTGTGGTTCTGCTGTGTTATTTGACAGTATTTAAGACCGTACTAAATTGAAACCCCTTAGTGAATTAGGCTGTACACTGTACATGTCTATGTCTAAGTCGACGTTTTTTTTTTCTTATAAAATAAATGTTTATGTTCCTATAGAGTTATGATTATTTTATTTCGTAATGCCTTCGTATTAAACTGCCTTCTTCACAGATTCTATAGCCTGGATGTAAATAAAAAGGTACCTATATAAAAAATCATTATGTTTGTCGTAATTTTAAGACTATTTTAAGGTACAACCGGCAGCGACGTCCTTTTTGATTATGGAATGCTATACCACCGAACAGATGTGTAATCTATTCGGTGGTATAACATTCCATAATCAAAAAGGACGTCGCTGCCGGTTGTACCTTAAAATAGTCTTAAAATTACGACAAACATAATGATTTTTTTACAATAATCTACTGTAAAAAGCATATTATATTACTGGCAGATATCTAAATTTACAATAATTATTTCAACAAATTTCATACAATTTTACATGATCTTACTGTATCCAAAATGTAGAAGTACATCATTTTTATTATAATTGTGGTATTTTTATATATATTTTACCCTGATTTCACAGCGATTTTTTATGGGAATTTACAAATGGTATATTAAAACATATTTACCTAGTAAGTGTCAAATTACAATTAGAATGTAAATTCGCGTTGATATTTGGTGGCCAAAAATAACCAAACATATTTATTGTAATTTTACCATATTTTCGTTTACCGTGCACTGTTTAATTTGTAATAGAATGCTAAGTTTTGTATTTTATATTAGTTACCTAGTTTTTCAATAAAGAATATGTTGGTCTATCGTTTGTCCTTATTTTTCTACAATAAGTTTTAAATAGTGGTATATAATACTGTCCGTCCTTTTAAAAGGACGGTGTATTTAAACCAATTGGAAGGCTTAAAGATTTTTTAAAATGGTTTTTCATCTTTAAAACGACTAATTTAAATAGATTTTTAGAAAGAAATTTAACATTGAAAAAAAAAAACAGTTTCAGGGTCATACGGCTTAATACTGAAAGAATAAAAAATAGTTATTTGTGTACCAAGGCCGTAATGTTGATCTTTTTTGGCCGAATTTGCAAATTTCAGGTGAGGACAAAAAAGATCATACGGCCGAGGTGCACACAAAATTTTTTAAGCGAGTGTCTCATCAAGTAGGTAACAACTTTTTTTTACAATTTTGTTTCTAAAAAAAGACGAAACTGGAAGATTAGATTCAAATTTTTATTAACCAAATGAAAAGTGTATTATTAAGTAACAAAGATGTGTACAGAATTACTTACAGTAAGTATTATGAACAGAAGTTGGGTTATAAAGAAGTTAATAAATTAGGGCATTATTTGTTATTAATTGTTATGTTAAATGTACATTTATTACATTTTGTTTTTGTTGTAAGCAAATTAAATGTGTCTAGTAGGCTGCCCTCATAATGACTTTGTTTGCAAAAGCGGCTGTAAAGTAAAAAAGCGGCCGTAAAGTAAAAAAGCGGCCAAAAAAGGTACACTTCAGGGACGTTAATAGATCCGTAAAACTTCATTTGTTGTGACACTCGCTTAAAAAGTAATTTTTTCGCATGTAAGATCTTTCTAGCGTCTTATGGCAAAATTGGCGAGTGAAGCTTATTCCTTCGTATCAAAGTTTTGGTATAAGATACTTATATCCAAAAAAATAGCTGTAAGTTATGACAAATGAGAATTTTATCCATTCCGATTTTAAAACGTTTTGAAAAGCCAAAATCGGCTTAAAAATGAAAAGAAATTGTTGCGTTTCTAATCTAAAACCAAAAACATCACGGCTAATAGCATTTTTTGTCATTAACGTTATCTAGACGATTGAATCGAGACTACGCGCTAACACACGTTCACTGACCCATGCGACGCGCCGTCGTCAATGGGTTTTAGGACGTTTAATTGTATGCAATTTTTACGTGTCTTGTAAATAGTAATAGCTAGTGTAAATAGCTAAGCGACAACAACTTTAAAATACCAAAATACTAGTAATGGACGCAACTTCTCTTAAGCCTAACTGTACTAAAATAGTTTTTAAACACCTGACGCAGAAAAATAGATCAAATATGTGATAAATAAGCTTGGCCAAGCAGCTACCCGGTGCGCCGATCCAATCGAGACTCCGCAAGCATTTATGCTAATACACGTTGACTGACCCATGCGACGCGCTGTCGTCAATCGGTTTGAAAACGCTTAATTGTATGTAATTTTTATGAATCTATACCGAAAAGTCGGCAATGTTAAAAGACCAAAACAATAGTAATGGGCGCTACTTCTCTTAAGCCTAAATTTGATTTAGAATAATTATATTGTTATTGTTAGAAAATATTGTTTCCAAAATGTTGTATATTACATACATTTTGTGATAATTAAACCCGTGTATGGTTGAACGCCTGTTTTGTTAGCATATCCATTTACCGAGGTTAGCCGAGACTAATTTCCTTTGTTCTAGCTCATTCTGAAATCCGCATAGCATTATGTGTGCAGCCGTACCGAAAAGTATTGGAAAACCCATTTTACCTAAAACCAATGTATACAGGATATTGTATTAGAAATTTGATGCTTGTCAGTGGGCTTGTTTAGGGCCCCTTCCGTAAAATATACAAAGATTGTTTAGATTGTTAAGTTGTATTGAACTTGACTAAGAATTGGCGATGACGGTAATGTCACTGATCATTATATTGTTAAGTACGAGGTCAGGGTTATGATAAAATAGACTCAAAGTTAATTAGATGTGTATCCAACATTAGGGCATTCAGCGTAAAAGTGGACTAGCACACTGGGTTTTGTGACTGACACTGGAAAGAAATACATGGTATAAATAAACAGAATATTTAGGTACGTTTTTTAAATAGTGGTAGAGAAAGTATAGTTTAAACTCGAATAGAATAGTATTCCCACACTCGTGAAACCGTACACCTACTCGTAATAGAATATACTATCCCTGCAACATCATGTCATGAAAACATCACCGTGTCACTAACAAAACTCGGATTACTCGGTAATGTCAACAATATTGGACATGGTGATGCGCACAATAGTACTCATATGCCTTAGAAAAAACACATCATATTTTGTGTATGCTTAGGTTATAGCACCCGATGACATGCACTTATCTTATCACACCAATCATAGTTTGTTTTTAAACTCTGCTTGGAACATATACACACGGTAATATTCACTAACTGGTTACATTTCTTCCGACATCTTATAACATCAACCGTCGGCGTCGGTAGTTAACTATTTGCTAAATTCACAATTTTATGTTTTTTCTGTTATTTGCACATAATATATCTGTATTATATACCCCGAACATCTGCGTCGTACACGTCTTTCTATGGTGCCAAATTTTGCTAATTCCATACATGGTGATGAGCTTTATCTGTTGGTTCCAAATGTTAGACTTTAACAGAACAAGTACCAAAAAGGCAGGAGCGTTCTTGTATTTTACATTGGATAGTGTATACACGGTACGTTAGATATATCTCGCGAAACAGTTAACGAATCGTTCTGAAAATTTGGTCATTTAGGGAATCGAACAGGCTCTACCTGCCTAAAATATTTTTGACTATGCAGTGTTGCCGCTTCTACTAAAAAGTAGTACCAACTGTGATATTTTAAATGGAACACCCTGTATATTATGTCATTTTCAAAACCCCTATTAATTCCTTAACAGCTTACTTTAACATTGTTTTATACTTATCTCTTACCGTTTCTGAAATAATAATTAATTTACAATTTTTTTGGCGGAAAACATTATCTAAAAAAATGCTGATATTTTTAAACTGTAAAACACTAAGACCCTGAAATTTTGTGAAGAGTTAAATAATATCGGGGGGGGGGGGGGGGGGCTTTTTACCCTATGCCCAAATCTTAGTTGCGGTATACAGGGTGGTTTAAAAATATAGTTATTTTGGTTACTTGAAAAAGTGACCATAAGTATATTTTTTTAAACGTAACACCCTGTACATTATTACTGAGTTGAAAAGCTACTTAAATTTGCTCTTTATTTTTGTGTATCGTACTTATACCTAACTAGTCAAGTTTCTGACTTATAAGCCATTATTTGTAAAATTTCCTCGACAATTTAATTTCCATTCGGATTTTAGTAAGTATGCCATGCCAAACTATTGTTTGATATAAAAGTCATGTCACTTTCGTTATCGTTTTGATATTTTATTAAGTATCATTGATAAAAGTGGTAAATACCGTTAAAAATCATGGAAGAAAACTATTCAAATGATGTTCTTATGAATTTATTTACGTTATTTGGACAATGTGATAAAATTATCGACAGAACATGTATAAAGTTTAATGAAATGTACCCAAATCTACCGCCAATGAATCTCAGAAAATGTATACTAACTCAGGAGTATTTGGGTAACACACCCATACTTAACTAGTCAAATAATAAAAAATTACTAAAATAATTAAACAGAATATTTTAACAGATGTTCAAAACCCTGCGCTGGCCGTTTACATCCAAGCACTTTAAGATGCGGCTGTTCACTGCATTCGTCATGGAAGATCTAATTTCGTTTGGATCTAGATCTCTAAATGCTTGGGTAACTCGAAGTAGCAAGGGTAAAAAAAAAGCCCCCTCAGTATTATTTAACTCTCCACCAAATTTCAGGGTCTTAATATTTCAGAGTTCAAAAATATCAGCATTTTTTAAGGTAACGTTTTCCGCCAAAAAAATTGGAAATTAATTGTTATTTCAGAAACAGTAATAGATAAGTATAAAACAACGTTAGAGGAAGTTGTTAAGAAAGTAAAAGGGGTTTTGAAAATGAAATAATATACAAGGTGTTCCTCTTAAAATATCAAAGTTGTTACTACTTTTTAGTAGAAGCGGTAACACTGCATTGGCAAAAATATTTTAGACAGGTAGGTGAGAGGTTTATGTAAATGACCAAAGTTTCAGAACGATTGGTTGACTGGTTCGCCAGATACGTCTAACGTACCATCCACCGTGAATCACCCTGCATGTAGGGCATTACGTTGTGATCGGTACTGCTTTTGATAAATATAATATTTGTTCTTCGAGAAAAATATAGACATATGTAGCTAAACATTGTTGATCGCCCCTGACATGGTAATATTTTTTTTACTTTATAGTGATTCTGGGCCTGTTTGGTTTTTCTTCTAAGGCAACCAACGTACCCCATATACAGATGAAAACAATAAAAATTATTTCGTAGATTTTGAATAATCTGAACAAAACTTAAATGTCCTACTCTTGTGAGAATGGCGCATGGACCAAGTGACTAATCTGGGCAGTATTTAAAATGATCGGCCATTATGAATAATGACAATTAATTTAAATAAGGCAATTTAATAAATTTGTGGATATATACGACACTTTATCAAATTGTCTGGTCATTATGAATAGAGCTATTATTTTGCTGGGCACAAACACGTTACCCGCGCCGGCCTATTAGCGTCAGCGTTTCATGTTCACGCCAGTCCACTGTGGTTCCGGGACGATCAGCATGCGGCCAAAATATTTCTTTGGTTTTTTTCAAGAATATTGAAGTGGATTTGGTATGAAATGGAGGAGATTTGAAATACCTATGAAATGTCAATGGGTTAAATAAACAATGTATTTTATCCAGAAAATAGACCAAAAATTAAGAATTTTTACTTTTAATAGCTAAAATAATATTAATTTTTATGTTGTACATAGTTTTTTATTTGTAAACTCATTCCTTAAAATATTCCTAATGCAATAAAAATTCACTGTCATGTGGTACTGAAATTTAACATTGTTATAAAGCAAATTTCAGAAATACATCATCAATGCTTATAATTTTAAAATATTATGAATAGCTTCAAAAATAATACGTAATAATATTACAAAATTTGGCAATATGTTATTAAATTTTTAAAAAGAAAGCTATTTTTTAACTGACTACATATTATTATAAAACCTAAAACTAATTAGTCCAACCTTAGGCAGGAACTCAATCTTTACTTATCGCTATCACTAGAGTCCCTAGCTACTTCAAGATTTTCTTGTTGTACACTACTTTCATCGACACTAAGTAGAGCTATGACCTCTGCTGATGGTATTTTTCTTTTCGATTTTTCAATATATTCTTGACGGAGGGATGAAATAAGCGGAACGGAAGTTGCTAAGAGGCGATTTATTACATCACGATTAGTAAGTTCTCTTGTCACTTTACGGGAGTGATGTTGTCGATATTCTTTTAAATGTTTGTTTCTTGATTCTTGCGCTTCCCCTGACATCATCCCAATTGGTAACACTGCTGCAGAAACTACTGAAGCTCCATATACTAAAACTTTGTGAACTGACACCGGCATGTAGTACCAAGGGTATAAGTTTACAAATAAATCTTGGGTTTTCCCAAACTATCATCTTTTTAGAGTCCTTATTTAGATGGTACAACAGTACAACTGCAAAGGAACTACTGACGTGAAAACAATTTCGGTATCAGAAAACTCTTCTTCTCTGGCTACCTGTTTATACTGTAAGTGTCCGCTGCTTCCATCGCAACCCCATTTTGACACAAGTATCACATTGGTAATTGCCTTATCCACACTTATATCTAAGATAGGAGTCTGACTTAGCAAATGCGAGTAACTGTATGACTCAGTAGCACCTGAAGTTGTATTTCCGCATATGTTTCCACCACAGTTATACCATCTGTACTCCATAATAAACCTGAAATAAGAAAACCATCTTGTAGTATCAGTTTTAACTTAAAGTTTATTAATCACATAATCATGAAATCAATACACAGTAAACCTTTTTTGCACATTTTATCCAAATTAGCCTATATTAGCAATTTATTTTTATCGGTCATAAGAACAGTACCCTTAGGAATATACAGCAACTTAAAGCTTATCGGGCTGGGGTGGAGAATTTTTTGTAAGTCAAATAAAATATAACTTTTATACTAAAACTCAAAAAAAAAAATTATTGTTTTCGATTTTTGGCCGTTACAGATATAACACAAAGTGTAATGCTATTTTATGGAATATATTTTTTTAAAGAAAGGCTAACACTAAACAAATATTGCTTACCTGTTTTACTACTAGTTGCTTTAGAAATATTTGTCAAAATCTCACACATAAACACTACCACTTCACTTAAAAAATTTTACTCTTACAACCGTCCACTTTAAACATCTAGAACATAAAATAAAGCATACAAATTTCAATTAGGCTTAAGATATTTACTTATTGGGGATTCCAGTAATTAGCCATATGTAAAAATGACCCTAATTTTTATTTTCATAAAAATATTTATGACCGCATTTTCCCCCGATTGTGCAGTCCTGAGCAAACCTGATTTTTTTTAACGAACCTGAACAAACCTGAGCAAACCATACATGATTATTTCAGTTTTGTGAGATATGCGTAAATTTGGTTCATTTTGTGTCCATATTTTTATTTTGGTTTGGCTTAAACATCACATCACTTTTATTTAAAAAAATGTATCGATTAAAAAATACAACAAAAATGCGTATATAAATTTGTCCTCTACATTTAGAGCATTATACATAATGCCCGGCCAATATAATAATATCAATCCTATTTATCATATTGTCACATTATTTTAGGCATTGTTAAAATTGTCCAGGCATTATAAATAATGACCAATTAATCATTTTGTCCATAACATAAATTTAAAATAATAGTTATTTATAAGTGGGATGTTTGCGAGACGAGTAAAGCGAGGTCCTGCAACTCAAGCGAGTTTCAATATTCTATAACGTGTTTCATACTGGTAAATATTGGTAAGACCAGTGATGATATGAAAATGTGTCAGCTTTTAGTTTTTCCACCCAACTGCGAAATATTTGTAAGTCTAAACTAGCTAGGAAAGTATCGTTTCATAATTTCTGTTTTTTTTCAAAAGTGATACTATCCATAAAAAAGATTTTAATTAGCTTTAATTGCTTTTAATCAATTGCAGAAACCATTTACAATAAGCTTAACGTCTTGATGCACAAACAATTTAATTACGAATTAAACTAATTAGACACTTGTAATGTGACAGCACTAACGTCGTTGCCAAAGACGACTAAACGTCAAGTCGTCAATTAAATTTAGTACTTGATTAAAAGTTTTGTGCAACCCGCTGTTAGATTTACAATCCAAGCTACTATAAATTGAAATAAATATTTATTTTATTTGATATACTAAGTGCAAGGGAAATCTTTATTTTATACACCATTTTATTTCATTTTTATTTGTAAAAACCAAATCCACTTTATTACATATAGTTTGGCAAGTGAGTCTAACAGCCAAAAGAATGCGGACAAGAAACTAAAACCCTTTTATAGCCAAGCTGCTATGTTGTCAGATTTTTTAAATTGCCATTACATTTACATTACAGTTGTAATATAAACTTTTTTAGTGACTTGAACACATAGTATAATACTATTAAAGGGAACTCACTATTAATATTATAGGCACATTCTATTTAATTTAAATATGTATATTTAAGACGATCAATAAACAAAAATAAAATAATGCATTAAAACAATTATTTTTTGATATACCTAACTGGCAAAGTAATGCAGACCAGTCAAATAGTCTCCGGTAATTGAATCCACTTATTGCAAAAGGAATGATGGCTGATAAGAAAGGTACCGAGAGCGAGTGGCGATAGCGGGGGTCTTGATTATCTTCCATTGCCGGCCCGGCGTAATCATTGATCATGAATCAATTTATTTATGGAAAAACGCTAAAAAGTCAAACGCGAGAAGTGATTGCCAATGTTTATAGGGTCTGTGATGAATATGCCATTGTTTTCACTGTTAAAAGTTTTTGTTAAATATTTAAGTAAATTTATAGTGAATATTTTCGTTATATTTATTTCTTACCTTTTATTCAGCCAAAAATAATAAGCACGCCCATTCTCGGAGAATTTATTAGAATATTCTGGCCATTTTTTGTGGCATTTCCCCCTTTCCTCCCTGTCACAGACTGATTTGCCAAACTTCATTTCGTCAAAACGTTTGCACATATTGCATATTAAAGATCTGAACGCAGTATAAGACCCGTATAATTCCACCAGTTCTTGATAGCTTTTGGAAACTTTATTTTTGAATATCCAATGAACTAATGGACGACAGTTAAGGTGTCCATGTACACAATATCTATCTGTCAGTCGGTCTGTTACGTTCCTTATCTATAAATTCTACATATTAAAAGGGATAAGTAGTTCCAAATTTTTCATTACATCAATGTTCGAATGATCTAACATAAAATATCTTTACGGTGTACATTATTTTATCATAATGTAATTGAATTTTTCTTTGACTAAATATTTAGGAAATTAATATTTTACTTGTATAGGATTTATTTAAGATACAAAAATGGCGCGTATGCGTTCTAAAATAAACACATTGGATAGCTACTCTTTAACACGTTTTGGAGAGGGTGTAATATTGCTATTAAATAGAAATTAGGGATGTGTACAATTTACAAGTATATGATTCGCATTTCCCTTTCAAATTTCAAGGAGAACTGAATTTCCTCATTATTCTTCATGACCTTTAAGAACTATGCAGACCTCAGCATACCCCAAAACTTATTTTTGTGTACTTAATTTAATATCACCAATGTTTGAAAATCTCGGACAAATATAGCGCAAAGGTTCTACTTGAATTCAGGGAATACTTTTAAAGCAACTTCTTAATCAGTCTGCAAAACTCTAAAATTTACTCCATATATCTACACAACAAGTACAACAAACCTTAGCAAACTTGAATACTAATCTACTGTAAATGTCTGAAGAGAGGAAGATGTAATTTTGAAAATATAGGGTTGGGATCTCTCCGCAAATTAGACGCAACGGAGAACAATAACACATCTGGAATGAGAGACAGATCTAAAAATTTTGTATGTATGTGTTGGCCTAATGTAGAAACTTTTATTTCATACTGAAAGAAGTCAGCTTACAACTTACTATCATGAACTTTTGCTGGCAGTAAACAAAGCTTAGACTTGCAAAAATAAAAAAAAAATATTGTATAAAATTTATAAATGTCGTTGAACCGAAAGATTTTTTCTTGTCACAAATTAATTTAATTAAAGATAACCCCTTATTCCGTTTTTCCTGGAAATTTTTCATCGCAGCGATTCAAGTAAAATTGAAAAAATTTCCTAAGAGATTTTGTTAGAAGTTACGTTTTAGTTTTCTCATTTCGTATGTTTATAGGCTTCGCCTCGCTTATCTCGCAAATATTCCACTCGTTGCACAAAATGAGGTATTTCCTAATTGTCTACTCGAGGCCTGTCTAACGCTTGCATGTTCTGGGAACATTGAAATTTGGTATCTGATTAAGGCAGAAATTATAAAATCGGCTCTTATCAGTTTACAAAACTAAAGTGTCACTCTTAATTTTTGAAACAGCGTTAATCTCCAAACGATTAGGTAAAAAATAAACATCCAACTCATTTATGGTTTTAAAAAATATAAATAGTATACATAAATATTATTTACTGTTGGTATTCTGATAATTATTGTTGCCTTTGCCGTCATCTCGGCAACAAACTTTACCCTCGGGAATATAAGATACGCTGTTTTAGTTTCCTGATATACATGTAATTAACACGCGCCACTTTCGGTTTACTTCCATTATCGTGATGTAGCGGTATCGGGTATCTAGGCAAATAAAACGAACGAAAACAAGTTAACGCAAAGCGCAGTACATATTGTTCGGGAACGAACATAAATTATTTCATGTCATAAGTAAAGAAAAACCGGCTTTCCTCACAGATTTGCAGATGCACAGCTAATTCAGTTTAATAATTTCTGAAGTTTGTATTAATTCGTTACTACTATAACACATTTTTATATAAACATGTTTTGGTGCCAGCCGGGGGTGAATTTACATTTTCGTCTAGGGGTGGGGGCGCAACGTCACCTCGAGCTACACAAAAGTATATACCAAAAAAACGAGCAAGTTTGCGTGCCACATTATTTTTTTATTGTATATGGTTCTAAGAAATGTATACTATTTCATAATGGGTGAAATATCTAAACCTTTTCTTGCGAAAGAGAACGGTTTCCCATTTTAACTTACCTAAATTTTACATTTTTTTATTTATTCCTTCTGTCTATTTGGACTGATGTATAAAAATTTTTATATATATATATATATATATATATATATATATATATATATATATATATATATATATATATATATATATAATTATATATATATTATATTAAATTATAAATATATATATATATAATTTACTTTAAAGACCTAATAGGCGGCAAATGTTTGTTTTTGTTTATAATATTTTGCGGAATAAGTAGGAACTGGTTATTTATTTAAGAGTTAGCCTTACCATAGGTATTGAGAATTTTGCGTTCTGTGAGAAATTCCCAATATTGTTTGGTATGTAGTACGCAACCCTCTATGCGCGAGGCGAACTCGCACTGGGATTAAATTCTTTTTGTCATACACCGTATTCGCACGTACTTATTTCCGGCATCGATGCCTCTGGTGACAAACAAAACTGGCCAGCCATCATGACACTGTTTTCGTAATAACATTTTAGTTCAAAAGAGTTTTTTATTTGATCCCAACTTTTTATTTCAAAAATAAATACTTAAAGGGTCTAAATAAATTTAAGATTCAACAAACCTGACAAATTTTTTTTCATATTCTTTTCAGTACAAAGTGAAAAACAAATTTTGTTGATGTTAGGTATCAAATTAGAGACCTTGCTACTAAATAGCATGCCACTACTTGTTCTAATTTAATTTTTAGTCTTACGTTGGCGAGTTCAGGGTGACAATGATTTCATTTGTCTCCTTCCCTGTGTCGAAAACTATTAAGTAAAAAAATCAGAATAAAATGTTCTTATTTCTCCAATATTCTCATACGTAATACGTACTCAGACTCGCAATTTTTATAATATCGTACCAGTTTTTGTTTGGATGTGAGACGGATAATTATTATAACTTACCTGTTCTTACGCATTCTTCAGTCAAACAAACTTTTGGTGGATCTAAAACAAATAACATTTAGTTAGAAAACATCCTGCTATAGTCCATTAATACAAATTGTTTTTAAACTAAAATAATGCAACTGAAAAAGTATGGGCCATTCTCGTTGAAAGGGTAGCTTAAAAAAATTAAATGTATTTATAAAGTTATCAATATTTGACAGTGAGACGTTGTAGTTCTGTTCCGATTTTCAACATACACAGAGCGTTGCTAGCCATCCAATTTAGGTCATTATAGTTGACAGGCTAACAAGATTCAATATTTTGTTATGATTAAAACATAAAAGATACAAGCACTCCTCTTGTTTCCCATTTTAAACGGCCATAGTACAGTAATGTACAATTTTTCAAAACATTTTAGTTGCTTCTTTTATTTTATATACCTGTGCGATTTTAAAAGTTATTAATTTTAAATAGGTTCCTCTACAGACGAGACCGTACGTATATTATTCTAATTACAATAAAATTAGATTTGTTTTTTTTGTTATGCGTGAATTAAAATTGAAGTGGCCAAACAGTTGTTTTTACCTAATATTTTTATATCTCAAAAAAAGTCGCTTTTCGCAATAGATTACTAAGCTTTCTCTTATCGGCTGGATATGACGGTTATCTTGACATTACTTTAGAGTAAGACATTTATTTAGTGGATAAACTCTTGGTAGCTGTGTCGCTCTCAGTCTATCACGTATCTGAGCTTAAAAGTTTGAAGAAGAAATTACAGCAAATATTTACTTTTGGAACTTTGCTTTCAAGACTTTATTAAACTCTAGATAAAGAGATATTTTAAATATGCTAAGTGCTAAATATTGAAAATCAAATTCGTAAAAGGATTATTTCCAGCAAAATCAGGGTTAGCTAAGATCTAGATAAAGTAACAAAATCTAGTCGTTATAAAAAAGCACTAGTAGCTGCGAGGTTTATAAGTTTCTTTTTCCGACGACAAATTCTGAGGTTTTAAAAGCCGTCGTAAATTTTTCTGTTTTCATTTCTTATTAATTTTTAAATAAGACCTACATATAGCGAAGTTGCCAATTTAAATGGATTGATCCTGTACGTTGTCAGTCTAAAGTGATGCATCCATTTAACTGAATAACGTAGTATAGGTAATCCATTTATCCTTTAATAATTTAATAACCCAATAACCCCGAACCTATAATAAAACCAATTTTCTAAAAATATCTTATGCTACAGACCAGAAAATACATTAGCTGTGGGTAGTCTAAATTATTATTCAATAATTCATTAGCTTAAGAGCGAGAAATTTATAGTTTAATCTTAAACAGGCAAAAGCCACTAATTACCAAGTTACCGAAAGTCAAAACTAGGGGAAAAAACTAGCCCTTAATTGATTAAAAGTTTGTTTATTACTCACAATTTTTTGTTCTCTCATTTAACAATTACTGTATACGGCCCCTACCCAGTACTTAACATTTGAAAAATTGTACTCTTCAAGTATCATTTATAGCTTAGAAAGCGACACACGTCCGCATTATAGTATGAAAACTATTTTTACTTTCGCACTAGGGCAGTTTGTTTACCATTTACTATCTACCAATTATTATTTATGTTTGCTTAAATGTATAAGAATATGATTTCCTAAATAATTTCATATTATATAACAATACTATTAATCGTGTAAGGTAGGGCAGTATTGAGACGGGTTGGCACGAGGATTGACAGCTGTATTGTTAATACTGATATTGTCAACATTATTGATAGTGTAAGGTCCACTTATACTCCTAAGTTTCTTTAAAATGCATTATTGAATTGTATCGTTCAGAATTGAAATGTTCATAATGACAGAGTATGGCGATAGATTGCGGACTCAAGCCGGAGCAGCGCGTTTGTTTCAAGAAAAAGACTGTCAGTACTGGGCCGATGAAAATCCTCTCTGGATTCAAGAAACTCTCACTCAACGTCCACAAAAGCTTAATGTTTGGGCAGGCATAATTGGTGACCGAGTCATTGGGCCAATATTTTTTTGAAGATAATCCAAATGGGCCATTATATCTCAATTTTTTACTAGATGACCTTATTCCAGCTTTGGCTGGATAGGGAGACGAGGTACAACTGAGTGGCTGGTAAGATCGCCATCTTTACCCCCTTGATTATTTTCTTTGGGACCACGTTAAAAGTAGAGTATATGTGACAAAACAATTTAGAGGAACTTAGGCAACGATTAACACACGCAAGGCGACAAATAACTCCAAAGATGGTACATAATATTATAAATGAATTTTTCTTCAGGCTAGGGTTCTGCCAGGAAAAAAAGGTGAACATTTCCAACAATATTTACAATAAAAAAAACATTTCAATATAAAGTTTTTTCTATTTTTTCTCACATATCCGGTAAAAGAAATTCAAAAGTAAATGGTGGGTTATATTCCCTTTCTTTATGCCCTTTTCCGCGAGCTATCATATTAATTTAATAATAATGTGATGAAAAAAGATGGGTTAGATTCCAACCGTGGATGAAGTGTAAAAGAAGAATGAGAACATGTTTGGAAGTAGAAGGTGGACACGTCGCTCATTTAGTTTGAATTTACAATTTTTAGGTTCGTCGTTGTATATGTTTTTTTGTTAATTCTATATTATGCCATGACGATAACAATAATGAAATTTTCTTAAAAATAAAAACTTCAGGACTTGACAGTTTTTTTTATTTTTCATTCACCTCTACCTTTTACCTATGATATCTTTTAAGAGTAATAATTCAAGACATGCGTAACTGATTCTACGGCATACTTTGAGGACGTTTTTCTTTGATCTTACGTTATGTTTTGTACTATGAATTTATTTATAAGGTTTTCTAGACATTTATAAAGAAAATGGCAATTAGGGATGTATTTTTCGCAATAACCGAATTAGATTAATTTTAGCAACAAGTTTTAAAATAAAAATTATTACAAAACCTAGCAAATCACAGAAATAACAGAATAACTGAAGTTTTAACGACTTAACAATGACAAGACTAACTTGACGAAATCTAACTAATGAAGTAGAAGATGTAAATTAAAACCAAGTCCAAATTTTTAGAGAATCCTGGAGATAAAGTTTATTTTATTCAAGCATCAAAATCAAAAATTCTTCATATCTTGTCAAGTCACACTTTCAAGAAACTTTACATTTAACGATTACATAATACTACCAGAGAAAAATAAGACAGAGAGAATAATATTTCTTCTTGCCGCCAGTTCGACCACGCTATGGCCTTCAAACGGCAACACCCCGAGATTGGCGCGTAGAATTCTCACAAAACACCCCGACATTATCCTGTGCGGTAGCAACACGGCAAGCAGAGTTTTCTGCGGCGCGTCTCAATACTCTCACTGTGCTTTATAATAATAACCCAAAATCTGCAGTGCACGCCCGTGGAAGTTTATTTGAACGTCGGTTTGGAGGTCGTCGAAAGCAAATCGTATTTATGAATGAAACCGGTACGAGATATTATTCTCTCTGTCTTATTTTTCTCTGATACTACTGTGAGGATCCGAAAGTGCCTTAAGAGGTGACACGCCAAAGAGAGATAATGTTCTGGCTGTTTTTGATCTGGGACGAAGAACGAACGTTGTACTCGTGGGATCACCTCTTCATTCTGAAAGACCGGTTTTGAATCATATAATTCAGGATCATAATTTTGTCATATTTGACATTATTAAGGAGGGACCGAGTAACGCCTGCTTTCCACCATTGCTTTCAGTTTCGCAAAAGGGATTTCTAAACTACCACGATAAACTCAATCTGGCCGAGCATTTGAGCGCCTTGATCGACCACCGACAGGGACGGGCGGGCAACGGCATCAATCATATATATAATTATCTAAAAGTAAAATCCTGGGTCGGCTTCATGGGTTTTGCTTCAGTATTTTCCTAATTCGGCCATGAACATAACAAAATAATTAAGACAAAACACATATAAACTTATAATTAATACCAGTTTTAATTTTATGTAACAACCAATAAAGTAAAAAAGGAACTGATATTCTTTGAATTTACAAACATTATCTCGGTCTCTTATGGCTCCCTTACATAGCGGGAACACGCAGTGCCTTTTATATTATGTGACTTGTATAATTTTAGTATAAGAAAGGTTATATTACGGGTAAATAATTAAAACATTATTCTTCTGAAGAACAATTACAAGATAAAGTTCGTCGAACATGTAAGGAAAGGTCAAATAACGATTTTTTTATAGTTTTTCTCTTGCAGATAGTCTTTTATAATGGCTACTAAACTAATTAAAATTTAATTAGAAATTAGTACATTAAATATTATAAATCATATTAATTATATGTTTAATAAAACAAATCTCTTACATTCTTGATTCATAACACCATCCACTGAAATATAATTCGAATGTAGGGAAAATTTTTCCTTTATTTCTTTTTCTTGGCTGCACCCCGCTGATTCTGTTGACTGTTGCCCCTCACCTGTCTCGTCACGGGTTTCGAATTTTGTTCAACCGACGAACAGCCCAGCCCTTTAGATACCTTTAGCGTATATTACCAGAACGTGCGAGGGCTGAGAACCAAGACGGATGAACTGTTGAGATCTACATATGCCTGCTATTTCGACATAATTATTCTCTCCGGAAAATGGCTGAACGACTCGTTCTTCAGTTCTGAGTTGTTTAGCACTCAATACACAGTTATTCGAAGAGACAGAAACTATGCAGCGCTCGGCACTCAGCATGGTGGTAGTGTACTCATTGCTGCATTGGACACTGTCAAGCTGTCTGAAATCTCGACGCCTGTTTTTGACGAGTATGAGGACCTCTGGATTCGGATGGACACGGATGGAGGTCTTAAGCTTATTGTTTGGTGCGTTTACCTACCGCCAAACTCGCCCGTCGAAAGTTACAAATCATTTGACGCCACCTGTGAGTCTTTGCGTAACAGTAAAACTAACCATAAATTTCTAATTTATGTTGACTTTAATCTACCACCGATCGAATGGGTCGGAGAGGATGGCTCACTGGTCTCTACGGAAATTCGCTCGCCTTCCACGGAGACCATCATTAAAACAATGTACTTTCTCGAACTACAACAAGTAAATTGGGTACACAACTCTCTTGGGAGAACATGTGACCTGGTGTTTGCCATAGACAAATTATATATTTTTTCTATGGTGTTTGCCGACGACGTCAGCCATGTCTCAGTTTTGCACAGTTCTCTACCACTGCTTCCTATCGATTCTTTTCACCCGACAATAGAAACTACTCTTCATACTCATTATACAAAAAGTTTAAGTAACAGTAAACAGTTTCAGTACATCAGTTTTATCGTGCTGACTTTGCAGATTTGAATCGTTATTTGAACCAAACCGACTGGAATTTCATATCCGACAACGCTGACATTGATGCAATGATAATTTCTACGAGGTCCTCTACGAGGGAATGAACCGTTTTGTGCCGACAAAGATTGTCGTGACTGAAAAATACCCCAAATGGTTCGACCGCAACAACCGCAACCTTCGAAAATGCATCGCTCTTAAAAACAAATTTCATAAAAAAAATTAAGCGGACAAGCCTCACAAGCGACTACGAGGCCCATTCCAATGTTCATCGCGAGGTTAAGGTCAGAGCTGATATGTGCCATCTTTTGCATGTTACTAACACTGAAAATTTAATCCCCCAGAACATTAAACAATTCTGGAGTTTTATTAATAGCCTTAAAAATGATTATTTATTAACTTATTAACTTTCCATCTCACATGAAACATAACGATCAGGACCGTAAGGGACCTTCAGACATAGCCGAAGCTGTTGCATCACACTTCCAGGCGGCATATTCCCACTATGTTGATGCGGACTTGACTGCGGTGGAACGGGTAAGACACGCTACTACATTGTCTTCCCACTTTTTCACTCGCGATGAGGTTACAGTCCAACTGAGAGAGCTTGATGTGTCCAGGGGGGCGGGCCCTGACGGAATCCCAGCAGTCCTACTCAGGAACTGCTCGTCATCTTTGGCACAGCCTTTGCAGGGAATCTTTTAACACTCACTGAACGCCGGCTACTTTCCGACAACCTGTAAATTTTCCAATCTTCTTCCCATTTACAAGTCTGGAGACAGGTGCGACATAGCGAATTACCGTGGAATTTCAACCGTTTTAGCTATTCCAAAGTTGTTCGAGTCAATTCTAACGGTCGAAATTTTCTCAACTTTTAAGCATCACATCATCCGGATCAACACGACTTTTACAAGGGACGCTCAACTGCAACTAATCTTGCGGTATATCAGGACTTCTTGATTTCTTCTTTGGAGGCTGGACACCAGGTTAACAATATATACACTGACCTATCTAAAGCAATTGATAGAGTCTGTCATTCTCTTCTTTTGAAAAAACTCTGTGAAATCGGCATTCTGGGTAATTATCTATTGTGGATCGAATCCTATCTTCGCAATCATCGTCAGCTCATTGAAGTGGGTGGCTTCTTCGCGTGAGGTTCTTGTAACGTCAGGCCGGGCGTCTCCCAGGGTTCACACATTGGACCAGTGATATTTCTTTTATTTATCAATGACGTTATGTCCTGCTTTGGGTCTTCCCATGTTCTATTATATGCGGACGACTTGTAATTCCTCAATGTTGTTGATGCTGTCACGAACGTACAATCCGACTTGTACAAGTTTGTTGCCTGGTTCTCCTCAAGCTATCTAAATATTAACTTATCCAAATACAAAGCGGTCAGTTTCTACAGATGTAGAAATCCAATTATTTATACATACAGAATTAACAACGAAACCATTGGAACTGAGGACTCATTTAACGGCCTTGGAGTTATCTTTGACAGACAATTGTCTTTCAATTAACACATTGATATCATCATTCTCAAGAGCTTCAGGATGCTTGGTTTCATAAACCAAATATATCCACAACTTGAAAACTCTTATATGTCTCTACAACTATCTCGTTCAGAGCATCCTTGAATACTGTTCAGTTATCTGGACCCCAGGCTACACCATAATTCACTACACCATTCATAAGAATAGACTCGAGTGGGTTAAGAGAAAATTTACAAAGTATTTATTGTACAAGCATCGTTTTCCTCGTCGGATCTCTCCCACAAGACCAGACTGATGTGTTTGATACACTCCTGCTTTTTTTGTACAAGCTTCTGGACGGCCAGATTCATTGTGACAGACTATTGGGGCTAGTTTCACTATTTGTTCCTGTAAGGCGCACAAGGCAACAACACCTTTTTATGAAGGCTACCACCGGACCAATTACGGCCAAACCGCCTTTGTCAACAGAATAGCGTGGAACTACAATTCCGTATAACAGTACTTACTGTGTCAAAACTAAAAAGATTAATATTGTTCAAATAACTTTAATTGTTTTATACTTTTTCCTCTCTGTTAGATTACTCATCATGTTCATGCTTTTCTTTTCTTTCTTATCCTTTAGGTGTTTTCTGTGTTTTGTTTGTATACTTTATTCTTTATTTTCTCTGTACCGTTTGGAATTTACATTTCGTAGTATATATATATATATATATATATATATATATATATATATATATATATATATATATATATATATATATATATATATATATATATATATATATATATATATATATATATATATATATATATATATATATATATATATATATATATATATATATATATATATATATATATCTATATATATATATATATATATATATATATTATATATATATATATATATATATATATATATCTATATATATATATATATATATATATATATATATATATATATATATATATATATATACCTATATATATACCTATCACGGGCGTGCAGTAAAATTTCAAAGTTGTATATCTCTGTTCCTACTTACAGGAACAGTACCAAATTTAGGGGTTTTAATAGTGAGCCCACTGGGAACGTTTTGGTAAAGAAAAAAAACATTTTGTAATTTGCGAAAAAGTTGAATTTTTGCATTGCTTCCACCGGGAAAAAAATGAACGCGTTTAGGTATGTTATTTATTATTTTTTCTAAACAAGTTTTACATCATTTTATCGACAATTTTTAAATTTTAAGAGAAAAAAATGTGTTTGTAGAAAGTTATAGTCATTTGAATTTTTTGAAACCTAAAATATAATTTCAAAAAAAATTCAAGTGACTATAACTTTCTACTAACACATTTTCTTTCTCTTAAAATTTAAAAATTGTCGACAAAAGGATGTAAAATTTGTTTAGAAAAAATAGCATACCTAAAGGTGCGCGCCCACTTAGACGAAGCGTCCCGAAGCGAAGAGAATTTTATACACCCAAGAACCTTACATACAATCAAATGGAAGCCCGCGCACTGAGGCGGCGAGAAGCGAAGAGAAGCGTCGGTTGACGCTCGGAAAGTCTGGAGAGCAACTAGACGACGTTTTTCTCCCTAGAGCAGTGCCGGCTCAAGGGGGGGCTATCAGCCCCGGGCGGTGGCCTAAAGGGGGCGGTGAGTGGAGTAAAGAAGTAAACCCAAGCTGAAAAACAATAACAGTTGTACAAACACACAAAACAGTTGACAGTTTCCGGCGTGAAATCTTTTATTCTAGGTTTTGAAGTTCCTTGAGCATTTCTCGAAGATAAATTGGGATGACGTTTGAAGAAATTTCGAAGCCATTTTTTGCCGGCATTCGCGTCTCGTTTTCAAAACGGATGAGGAAGGTTATTCCTTATAGCAAGCTGATACGCCAGTCTGCGAATGTCTGCGAGTCCTAGACCATAATATCTTTTGTCCATTTCCAAACAGGACTGGACCAAATCTTCTTCCATTTTAGGCAATCAAACTGGTTTTCGACCCATTTGTAGATTACATTGTTCTTCTCAGGGTTGCTCACGTTTGACATATAATTCAAGGGTTATTTGTGGAACGACGAAACTCTTTGACGCCTTTAAAAAACCCCATATGCTTACGTTTAACTGTGTCAATGGTTGCGTCTTCATATTCTCTGGATTCCAATTTTTATATGGGAGTCCTTTTGTAGGCAGTTTACGAACTTTTTTTTCCTATAGATAAAAAAGTTTTCAAACCGTACATTTAGTTGGGTTTGTAAGTTTGGAGATCCAATTTTAGGACACATTTCTATCCAGAATTAGGCAGCCTTTATGACTAAGGTTATGTGATTAAAATAAAAAATCTTGACAGATATTTTTGATATTTTTGTTTCAAACACTTCGGCTTATTCTACAACTATTCTAGTACATGCATGCGAACTTTCACTTTCCTACGCTAACTACCTTGTATAATAATGTTTAGGCACGGAAACAAAAAACTGTATGTCACAAAGAAACACATAATATTATGGCGTCATCCAGTGGAATATTAAGGGGGGGGTGTTAACCCCCCAGATGTGTGAATAAAAATATTTTTATTTCGAGTTTATGACGAACTTTGGGCGCGGCCCCGAACAATGTTCGCCTGCGGCGCTTTTCCACCTTTCCACTTTCCATTTAGTGACCGCCCCCCCCCCAAACAAAATCCTGAATACGCCACTTGCACCACTGAACAACCAAACTGTGTGCTCCCCTCAGACTCATTCTATATGAAAGACCTTTTTCAGTTTCGAGATGATAAAGTATCCAAAATTAGGCAACTATCCAATATTAGGCGCCTTTCCTCTACATCTTTGTGTTTTTACGTTCGTTTTGTTCACATGGATAAGACCTAGTGGAAATAAACATCGGAAAATTTTATTGGAGGGGGGGGGGCGGTCAGCTTTGAATAGCCCCGGGCAGTAAACAGCCTTAAGCCGGCACTGCCCTAGAGTCTAGAGGTTGGGGGAAACGTTATAAATAAAAAAAATTGTTTTGTCTTTTTGTAAAGGTCCCGAGCAAAAAATTAATCGTGTCTAGGTACCTTACCCTACAAAGTATGTAGGATGGGATATCTTTTGCCGTGGATTCTCTGCCCTTCGCTTCTCTTCGCCCCAGTGTGCGGACACCGCGTAAACGACGCTTCGCTTCGCCGCGCTTCCCTTCGCGAAGCTTCGCCTACGTGAGCGAGCACCTTAAACGTGTTCATTTTTTTCCCAGTGGAAGCAATGCAAAAAATCAACTTTTTTCGCAAATTACAAAATGTTTTTTTTTCTTTACCAAAACATTCCCAGTGGGCTCACTATTAAAACCCCTAAATTTGGTGCGGGTCCTGTAAGTAGGAACATATATATATATATATATATATATATGTATATATACATATATATATATATATATATATATATATATATATATATATATATATATATATATATATATATATATGAAAAAAGTAAATAAATATCTTATAAGAATTTGCATGTTCTATTCAAAGTACAACATTACGTCATTTTTAATATTTTATTTAAGAACCATCAGAAATAATATGAAATGACTATCTTACTCTGAAAAGGTTAAAACGCTTTTTTTAAATCGATATCCGATTTCTTTTTTCAGATACTTCTGCAATTTTCCAAATGATTGCATTATCGCCGGATTTAAAATAAATATCTGAAAAGTAGACGTACCGTAAAAATTGTGATTTTTTCATTTCTTCCCGGTGACATGTTGCAGAATATTAGAAACGAAAATATCAAGGTCGTTAGCGAAATGAAAAATTAATGCAGTAAAATTAACTAGTAAAAGCTCGCTGGGCACAGTAATAAGAAAAACGTGCTTAAACTTAGTTTTGAATTTATAAAAAACTAAAGTAGTGCAACACATAAAATTATGTCACGTTGGATAACAAGAAATTTACACATAATGTAGAACGGTGTGCAAAAATGCTAAAAATATTCATTCGTTTGATATGGCATGGCGATAGTTTAGAAAACTTGGCATGCACCAAATGACTCTAGAAATAAAGGCGGTACTGCCTTTATTTATTTCAAAACAGTTTATTGGTTCAGCAAATTTAGTGGTAAAAACTTCCATCAGCGTTTCATAGGTCTTCCGATGATGGTGGTTATCTTTTATGGCGAGTAAACCGCCAGATCTCAGCAATTTACTCGCAATGCCAGTTTTGAACGCATTCGGTGATAAACTTACAATAACATAGTGCTGCTATAGCCTACAAAAACCCAAACCAACATACTCCTAAGTTTACTTGATGAACCACGAACACTTTTATGGCTTACTAGAAGGATGAATTTTTTATTAATAATTTAAGAACAGTATATTATTAAGACTAAATAGCGAAATATTTTATTTAATAATAGTCCTAGTAATCTTATTTGAATACTTAGCAATCAACTTGGTGTCTAAACTAATCGAAATAAGTTAATGATATTGTGGTTTCTCTGATAAAAAAGTTCAGGACAATTTCCAGAAATAAAACACATTTATCAAACATAAAAACGTATTAGAATTTAGCAATATGTTTTTCTAATATGTAGCAAAACAGAAAATATTATTGAAAATTAAAAATTATTTAATAGCGAGTAATTCCACCTCTATTGTCTATAACCGCTTGGACTCGTCGAGGCATACCATAGAATTAAGTGATTTAACTCGTCTTGGTACAAGGCATCCCATAAATCCGCAAGAACTTGCCTTAGTGTCCTTATGTCACGAAGAGGCAGTTAACGGCCAATTACTGCTCTTTCAAGTATATCTCAAACATGTTCAATACAGTTTAGATCGGGAGAGAGTGGAGGTAATGGCAAATGATCAATTTCATATAATGCTAGCTGTTCTAAAACTACCTTGGCTTTATGCGGGCGAGCGTTACCATCTAGGAATCTAAAGTTGGGCTCCAAATTCCAACGGTAATAATTTACTGGGTTGCTAGCGATGTCTCGGGCATAAATTTCGCCTGTCATTGTACGTTCACCAACATTCAACTCCGCTCGGCCACCTTAGAAAATTCCACCCCATATCACAACACCGCCACCTCCGAGCGGAGTTACTTCTTGGACATATCGGTCATTAACTCGTAAATTGGGCGGTATCCAGACACGAACTGTACATATGTCATCACGAAGACAAAAGCGGCTCTCATCTGTAACCATCATGGTCTTCCACTTACTACTTATCAAGCCAGTTTACCCGTTGAAAGCAAACGTTGAGCTCTGTGGTCTGCAGTCAAAGGAGGGCGTCTTAGGCCTAAAGCAATGGAGACCTGTCTCACTTAAACGATTTAAGACAGTTCGCGGGGTTATACGAACTCTGCTGGCAGCGAAAAGGTCCTGACTCAAAAACGTGCAATTTCTTGAAGGCTCCATCCTAGCTCCTCTGACTATTAATCTGTCTTCCCTGGCATTCGTTGACCTCGACTTGCCTTCTCTTGGCCTTCCACTGCTAGTTCCAGTCTCATTAAAGTCGTTGTTAAGACGGGAAATCACACTTTGACAAACATTAAACCGATTAGCTACATTAAGCTGTCGCGCCCCTCCAAGTAACAACCCAATGGCTTGATTTGCTTCATCTTCAGCTAACGCCTAATTATATTGTGACGCATAAAATAATCATAATTGTTAAAGGAATCACCAAGCAACGGTGAAACAGAAATGGAGTCCATAGATACAAAATTCCACATTATTTATTTTTATCGATAAGTTTTCTTTGGCACAAATTTAAATGTGTATAAACATTTTGTTTCGAAAAGAAGATTAGGGAACATAAACAAGGAATTTCTTTTCTTTTGGAATATTCTTTATCAGAGAAACCACAATGTCCCTAACTTAAATTGATCAGTTTATTTGTATATCTGTTAATCCATCTGTTTTAACTTCTGGATTGTTTGGGCTGGAAAGTTGAAATCGGGTATAGTTGCAGTAAATATTAAATCAGATGTAGAAGTGAAGTAAAAAAATTAAAGTATTGCCATTAATTAGTTTTTCCAAGCCAAATAGGAAACAATTTTTTTTAAGTGTCCTTTGACAGAAGCATCAGATAATGTAAAAGTTAGTAAGGTAAATGGTAGATATTTATATGTAAGTGTTTTTTCTTATAATAAAAATAGTGCTTAACAAAATTTAGAAAAATAACTTCCCCTACACCCATGTACACGGATATCCAAATAAAAGTGAACATTTCATCTTTTTTATTTTTAAAGGTGGGAAAAATGTTAAATATGAAAGTTTTGGGGATTTTAATGGATCATTAATTCAGAAAAAAATTGAACATCGAATAAAAAAAATACGGTATAAAACATCGATTTTTTCATTTATTTTAAATTGGATGGTATGATTTTTATCATATTTTTGTATTCTAGGAGAAGTTCTAGGCATATTTTGTATAACATACCCTATGAAGTTTTTCAATCGTTTTTGAAATATTTAAAATTTAAAATTATTTCGCATGAATATACTTTAATCGTAACTATCCAGGTTGCAAACGAAATGCCTGCTACCTTTTTAAATTTTCTTCGTAGGTTAGTCAAAGTTAATGTCAAGGTTGACAATAATACTTTATTCACCGTGAATATATATAATTTTATTTTTATGCAAAATGAGTTATTCTATTAAGGACAGATACAAGATACAAAATGGTAAAATTATATTTAAAAAATTACAAAAATGTTAGTGCGGCTCAAAGACAATATGAAGAACGTATTGAAGAGGGACAAAGACCTCCCATAATAAAAACAAATAGAAGACTAGAAGAAAGAGGAATCCTGGGCAATGGAAAAAGAAGGAGAGAAAGAAATGAAGAAAGGGCCGTAGCGATTTTATTATATTTTCAAAAGAATCCAAGAAAATCATTTCCCGATTGTGGGCGGTATTTCAGATATGGAAGAAGAGATAAAATGTTGATTTATGGAACAGTTCAAAGAACGTTAAAGTATTTTAAGTGTAGGCCATATAAAATTATGACAGTTCAAAAGCTTAGTGCCGATCAAAAAGAAAGGAGATATACTTTTGTCACAAATATTAACGAAAGAATGCGGCAAGATCCTAATTTATTTGATACTGTCGTTTGGACAGACGAAGCAACTTTCTCAACCGCGCGAATGTTTAATAGATGAAATGTTCATGTTTGGTCGGATGAAAATCCCTTTACCTTCGAAGATATTGCTTTTCAGGGGCGTAATTCAATCAACGTTTGGTGTGGGATATTACAAAATAAAATTCTTGGGCAATTGTTTTTTTAGGGAGCATTAACTGGTCAGTGCTTTTTTAATTTTTTAGAAAATGAAATCGAAGATATTCTCGACGAATTGCCACTTGAAGAACGTCGACGTGTTATATGGCAACAGGACGGAGCGCTTCCCTATAATATAATTATTGAGGTTCGCATTTTTTTAAACCATCAGTATAACGAATGGATCGGTAGATATGGAACTTTACATTGGCCTGCAAATAGCCCAGACCTTACACCTTTAGATATAGTTCTTTGGGGTCATTTGAAAAATGTCCTATACAGCAATCATAATAAAAACATTGAAGAAATTCAAAGGAAGGCGAGAAATGAAGTAAGAAATCTGAATGAAAATGATGCTGAAAGTATTATAAATACACTTCAGAAGCAGAGAAGAATGTATGAAAAGTGCGGAGAATTAAATGGCGATCTTGTCGAAAAATGTTTTTGATATTTATTCGCCAATGTTAAATTTATCTGCTTATGTTATAATTCATTTGTTATTGTTTATAATCACTGGTTATTGCTTTCAAATATTAATAACTAATAAAAATCAAAATTTATTGTTTAATAGAATCTCATTTTGCATAAAAATAAAATTATAAATTCACGGTGACCAAAGTATTATTGTGAACCTTGATATTAACTTTGATTTACCTACGAAGAAAATTTAAAAAGGTAGCTGGTATTTCGTTCGTAACCTGGATAGTTACGTTTAAAGCATATTTAAGCGAAATAATTTTGTATTTGAAATATTTTAAAAATGACTGAAAACCACATAGGGTATGTTATACAAAATATGTCTAGAACTTCTGCTAGAATCCAAAAATATGATAAAAATCATATAATCCAATTTAAAATAAGTGAGAAAATCGATGATTTATACTATATTTTTTTAAATTCGATGCTCAGTTGTTTTGCTGATAAGATATATGAATGATCCATAAAAATCCCCAAAACTTTCATATTTAATATTTTTTCCTATCTTGAAAAATAAAAAAATTATAGGGCCTGTTCACATTAATTTGGATATCCCTGTACAGTAATGAAATCCTAAGAATAACTAAGGAAAGTGTATATCTAGTTATGTTAATAATGTCTACATCCCCAGACAAATACTAGTTACTAAATTTACATGTTCTTTTTAAATAATCCTGCCCCATTCGGTAGCAATAGAATACTTTTCACTCTAATTTTAAAGCATAAAGCACTGAAAATAGGTTTTGCTGCCAAAAAGTACATTATTTTTAAAAACAATTATATTTTGTTTCTCAGAACTGCAACGACGAAAATCAAGTAATATGAACATTTTATTAAAATCAATACCACTTTTTCCTGTGTGTATTTTCTGAATTTTCCAATCGGTTGCACTAGAGCTAGCCTAAAAATAAACAGGTATGTGAAACGTAGAGATAACGATTTTATGCTCGTCGTAAAAGTAAATTTTTTATGACTTTCCATTTTAAACGAAAAAAATTTAGTTTTACTGTTTCAAAATCTGCAGGAAATAAGGAAAGCCAAAGAGCTTTGGATTTAACTGCCAATATACAGTGCAGTAAAAATTTTATTGTAGTTTTAGTGTTTTACACTCCTCGAGATATATGCAATAAACAAATAGTTGCAGGGTCAAGGTGAGCTAGAAAACCTAAACCAGACAGCAATGCGAAATTAACAAATCCGATATCTTTAGAATTGGTGATGGTAGGATAAAAAGCGGAAATCAAGTGTAAAGCTGAGTCGAGATAAACGTAATGCAGTATTTTATATTGTCTATGCAGCTTTAGTCTAAGTATTTTATATTTAAATTGAGTTGCATCGGATGGAACAAAGTTTTCGTGCAATAAATACTGCGATTAAACACACTAGGACTAATATGACAATTGGTACCAACAGCAGCTTGTAAACAACATACATTACATATACAGTGATCGCATAAAGTCCCGCATAAATTCGATAATATTTGAAGGAAAAAAATTGGAAAAATTTGCTGAGACCCGTCAATTTTTATTTTTAATTGAGCATTTTTTACAAAATAGTACACATGATATTTCATAAAGGAGTTATGGCGTCATTGATAGGTTTTTTAAATGAAACGCCACATTTTTTATTAGGTTTTACCAAAGAAATTCTAAGCATATTTTATGTATCACATCCCATACTGATTTTCAGCTGTTTTCGAGCTATTAACTTTTACAGCCAGATTCTCCAACGCTAGTCCGGTCTAATTTGACAACCAAAAGTTTTAAACTGACAACTGTAAGAATAAGACAACTAAATTTTATACTATGAATTTATTTCGGAGCTTTTTCGCAAATTTATAAAGAAACGGGTAATTTTAGTACGCACTTTCGACAATAATAGAACTAAATTCACTCCAGCAACCCGTTCCAAGATGAAAATCATTTGGAAACCAAGCAAATCGCTGAAATATTCGAATAATTTATAAGTTTTTAATGACGTCTTATTAACAACGACAGGACAAAAACTTGTCAAAACATAATTGATCAACTAGAAGATCTTAATTTAAACCAGTACTAAATCTTAAACCTTCTTAGTGAATCTGAACGTTAATGTTTTTTGCATTAAAAGTGATATTTTTAATTCATACTGTATTTTGTATCATAACGTGTCAAATAAATCAGTTATTTTACCGTTGTCAATTAAGTCAAAGTAAGTATTAAAGTTCTTAAAATGACAGTTTGTATAAGAGTAAGTGTAATTTTTAAACTGATCATTAATCTAGTTTGAAAAAAGGGCTTCGTGATTATCCCTAAACATGGTTAAATTGACTGAAATGCAAAGAATTAAAATTTTCACGATGCTAGGATATGAAGACCGAATGCGGACACAATCGGAGGTTTGCCAGCTTTTTAATCATAAATACCCAGATCAGCAGATATTTCTGTCTATAGTCAGTAGAATAGAATAGAAATTGAAAGACGTTGAAGATGTAAGAGACCTTCCAGGGTCCGGCAGACCCGCACGTTCGGAAGACGTAAACATAAAATTAAATATTCTTCTTTCAGTAGAAGAAAATCCTTAGCAATCTACTGAATTGTTAACTATCGATAACCACGTTGCAGCAAGTTCTGTCAGAAACATTTTAAGAACTAGTAAATATCATCCCTACAAAATAAAGCTATTACATAAATTAAACGAAGCCGATCCGGATCAAAGAATAGAATTTTGCGAAACTATGATAAATATTTGTCATCACGACGGAGATTTCATCCGCAAAATAATTTTTCCGATAAATCTATTTTTTGCCTTAATGGGGTGTACAACAGACAAAACTGTCAATACCGGTCAATCGAAAATCCTCGTTGGATGACTGAAGCCCGCACACAATACCGACAATCAGTGAATGTTTGGGTAGGTATCGGGGGAAATCGAGTAATACTCGTAGGTCCTTTTTTTTTTTAGAAAATCTTAACTGGCCAACGCTACTTGGATTTTCTTTAAAACGAACTTGTTTCCGCCTTGGTATTTTGATTTACAAATGCAGAAGACAACGACTTACTCGCTGCTGATATTTGCTATCAACAAGATAGTGCGCCGCCCCATTTTGTCTACCGACTTGGATACTTCCAAGAAGGGAATGGAAGACAATTTGAACATTTAATGAACTAAAATTTTAAATTAAATAAAAATTGTTTACTTTGAATACAGCCAATATTATTTCTATTTCAGATGTCAATATCTCGAAAACAGCTGAAAATCGGTATATGATGTGTTACATAAAATAAGTGTGCATAGAATTTCTTATAGAATTTAAAAACCTAGTAAATATGTGGCGTTCCATTGAAAAAAAAAACATCAATGACGCCATAACTTCTTTATGACATATCCTGAATACTATTTTATCATGTCAAAAAAATGTACGATTAAAAATAAAAATGGACGGGCCTCAGCATTTTCTTCGAATTTTTTTTCTTCAATTGATATCGAAATTATGCAGGATTTTTTAAATTTTTGATTACTCTCCTACTTCTCCAAATTTAAGCAAAAGTCTTTAATGGCATCAACAGAGAACTGATACGAAAATGGTAATAAAGGTTATATTAACTCTTTCTTCTTTTTGGTTATCCTAAAAGGAACTTAACTAGATAACATCTGTTACCTCATTTTTTCCAAAGTTGGTGAAAACTCCCATACCTGCAATTGATGCACAATTGTGCAAAAACTACATCTTTATAAGTGTTGTATAGTAGGGTGGATCGATTTTCAAAAGTTTTAGAATTTCGATTTGGAATACTTAAAACAAGTTTTCTTTTATAATAATAATAAAAAGTTTATATAAATAATTTTAATTAATTTACATCTGTAGCTAAAGCTGGTTGTCGGTCGATTTTTACATTTTCTTGAAAATTTCGAAATTTGGATTTGGAATATCGATAAATAGATTACTTTTACTCATATACAAAAACTTGCAATTACATTCAACAGAAAAATTAAAAATTTTTACTCTTGTCCAAAATCGGGAGGCTTTAAACTAAATCTAATCTTCAAGTAACATTTTTAAAAGTCATCTTTACTTGAAAGGATATAGTCTTTAAAATCAGCAGGAGAACCTATCAAAAGGCATTCAAGGTCCTGCCTTGTATAAAATGTCTGAAAAATGCATGTCTCTATTTAATTGCAAAGAGATAGCTATTGCGACAAGAACCTAGAGAAAAAGCACACCTCAGAAAGATTTTAGCTAGAGGACATCACAATACTGGCACAAACAAAACATCTAACGACGATTTAGGAATGGAATGCCACAGTACTCAAGACAGAAACGAACATCATTTATACCTGTCGCCAATGCTGTCAACAGATAAAATGTATGAACTCTACAAAAATGTTCCGAAAAGAATATAAACTCTGTAATTGACGGCAGATACCGGAACATTTTTGTATCTGATCTTCTCTGGCTTTGGAAATCCAAAGTCAGATACATGTAAAGTATGTAACTCTAAACAAGGTGACAACAAACATGTTTCTCGGTACAAGGCAGCCTTTCACCAGCAGCAAATCGACAAAAATTCAGCTCGGGAAGGTACACTTCCCTGTATAAATTTTGACATGCAGAAAACCTTATCCCTTCCAAAACTTTCTAAGAGTGTTGTTTTTTATCTCCGCCAAGCTTGGTTGTATAATCTTGGGATTACGGAATTCATTCCGTAGCTAAGGGCGATGGTTTTGGAAAAGGATTTTTTCACTTGTGGATTGAAGATGAGGTGGAAGGGGGCCAGAAGAAGTTGGCAGAAGCATTCTTTCATTTTTGCAAAGTATAGAAGTGGAAAATGATCATTTGATTGCCTGAAGTGATTCAGCAGGTGGAGAGAAGAAAAATTTTACAATGCGTGTTTACGAAATTAGGTACTTGGTCTTTAGTGGAACTTTCAAAGTGATTGACCCCAAATTTCCAGAAGTTGGACATAGATTTTGGTGCAGCCGAGAGGGTTATACGCACAGCTCAGAAGATTTATATGGTAGGTCCAGTATACCACATTAATGAGAGAAGCAAGAAAAAGAAACCCCTTTGATATAACGCGAATGGGTGACAAGTTTGTCGACCTAAAAGAGTTGCCTCGGAAAATAACTTTAGTAACCAAAAAGAAATGTGAAAATGACGACAAACTACTTTTTAGAAGCGTAAGATGGATAAGAGTAGATCCGTTTGGAAAAACAAAGTATCAATATTCTTTGGATGAAACCGAAAAATGAAAAATAGTGGATAATAGAAAATATAACAAAGCCGCTCAGATAACAATGCTGAAAGTAGTCTCGTCCCACTAAACAAATCTCGGTCTCTCTATCCTTTTTGTTTGTTGATTATTTCCTATTCCGATATAAAAGCTAGTGCATAAAGGTGTTAACTCAAATTTTTTACAAAAATGTAAAAAATTAAGCATCTTAAGTTTTGTATGTTTCAAAATATCATTTTCGAAGGTTATAGAGGATTTCGCCTCGTCCAAGGAGGCACCGCCCCACACATCAGCTTATAGGGCTGGTGAAATCCATACGGATATTTCCAGTTCTGGATGTGTGAGTCGGACACTTCTAGTACACCTACCGTACATAGAGTACTTAGGTTTAACCTTCGTGGGCTGTCCAAAGATAAAAAATAACATATTAGCCCTTTGTGTTTAAACTATTTTGATAGTTATAAAGCTATTCGGTGTAAAATATTGCTTACTGAAAAAAAGTTCCAGACAAAAAGCTTTGACCTTCAATATCTCAAAACTTTTAAAAAATGAGTTAACACTTGCTTGCACCAAAGGCTTCAGTTAAAGTTATTAGCCCTGTTCCTTCGTGCTGGGGACAACTCTGATAAATTATTATTACCTACGGAATTCACAGAGCGCGAGCTGTGTCTCATATTTGACAAACTATTTATATCCCCTTTAAATGTTGCTTTAAAATTATCATCGCATTTTATGGCAAGATATATGATTTTAATATGATTTATTGGCGCTTTAGACGGTTTATCTTTTTTTACACCAGTCGGTCATTCCGTAAATTTAAGTATTACATCAATAAATACACTTACATCTAAAATAGTATTATTTATTTTTTTAACTGAACATGTTTACTTTACCTTCGTAAACCATTAAAAACATAATATTATAATCATCTTTTTAAGTGATCGGCAAGTTTGCTAAAATAAATAATCGAGATTTTCCCGTGTATGTACGTATGCACCTATTTTAATAATAATATAGTTTAAACGTAATGCATAGCGTAATCAGTTAATCACTAATAAAAGTTAATTGTAACTAGTGTTTTAATTTTATTAAGACTGAGGCGAGAGTTAGTTGCACCAACTGCAAGTTAAAAATTCACATAAAAAAGATACAGCCGCACAACGATCGCAATGCAAACGCGATACTGTCATTTGTCACGATCCACTACACCTTTACTCACCATCTCATAAGCACCGTATACAGACAATAAGGAAGAAATCATTCTTTAAGAGCGATTCAGTTGTGCAATTGATTGTATAGAGACTGTATGGAAGCAAAAAATAACCGTGTGCATTTAGTACAAAGGCATGGCGTTACTAAAATGTTCAGCGTATTTAATGTAGAAAAAATCATTAACTTTTGGTACTGAATTTTATTGAAGCACAAGGTTTTTTACTTCAATATTATCATCAGGGCAGCACTTTCAGGTTTTTTGTTTGAATTTATAAATTCAATTGTAAAAAATAAAAAAACAAAAATTAGAATTCAGATTTCAAATTTTGTATTTAGGCATAATTTTTGATTATGAATAACTTTGTTTTATACAAATCATCTCTTAAATAATGAAAAATGGTACTTTTCTCTTAAGCATGTTTATGATTTCTTAATTTATAAACACCCTGTACACCTAATCTCACTTTTTTATATGGTTAACTCATTTTTTCGACAAGCAGAATTTTTTTTATAAAGAATGACTTTTCCTCGTAAAATCAATAAATAAATAATAATAAAATAAATAAAATCAATCCATGGACACTGTATAATAATACATGACTAAATTTCAGAGTTTTAAGATTATGCTAGTTTGCCAAATATGCTAAAAAAGCATCAAAAAATACTTAAAAAAATAAATTCAAAATTCTGGCAAGTGTAAGAAAATGTGTAGTACCTTCACTTGGTATGAAAAAGTAAAAACAATATAATAAAAGAGGTGTGAAAAATTAATGTTTTTCAAAATAAATGCATTTTGTAGGTATTTTTTGACATAATTGGCAAATTAACATAATCTTATGACTCTGAAATTTACCTATGTCAAGATTTATCTCTATAAATAGAACAGAGTCCAATATGGGGTTAAAATTTGACATGTTTCGCTTTAAAAAATAAGCTATACGTATATTAAAGCTTTCCAAGTAATATCATAACGCAGATATTTAACTTTCGTCTTTTGAGAAATTTTATATTTTAAAATCTTCTGGAGCCACAGAACCAGCAAGGAATTCGTTAAAATCAAATAAAAAATAAGAAAAGCAGGTCGAGTGCATCCTAATTTAAAGATACTTTTATTTTATATTCAATTCCAGAGACTCGGGAAATTTACTGCATTATAGAAGATTCATTATTAGGGTCGCTGTTCGGAAAGTCGTGCATTGACTATATCAGATTTCTTCTTACCTTTTTGGTCGTAATATTTTGGAAAATCAAATTTAGTAAAGGTGGAGTATCGACATTATTATGTATATTTTTTTATATTTATCACGCGCTGTTATGATTACCATTAATATGTTAATGGCAATGTTACTTAAGCGAAAACGGAATTAGTTTAAAAAGCTTTTTTATGGAAAAATACAGATTTTTTTAGTTGGCAGGAATTTTCTGTATTTACATATTTCTGCTCCAGTTTACTTCTAGCTGTAACCTTTTAGATATAAAATACTTACCCTGGCAGACTTGACCTTGTCCTTTACTGCTCAGCAGCATTAGCAGTAATATTATGCAGAAGATAATAAGTGCCAAAACAGTTGCAAAAAGACATTTTTCTTTTGATGGTTTTGACTTTGGTACGACCATGGTTTTTGCACTGCTGCCAGACATTTGCACCACTGTTGATACAGGTGATGATCCTACAAAGGATTCTTGAATCGAATTTTTGGTCTGAAACAGCAAAAACAACCACATAAACAAACACAAATCGCGTTGACTTTAGAACAAATTTAATTTATTGTTTTAGGAAATTTTATTACCCGGTGTCAAGGATTTTTACAATCAAAATAACTAATATTTTGAATTACTTTGTGAGGTTATTTATTTAAGTCGTTTCAAATGCTAAAACATCGCGTACAAAGCAAGATTTCCACCCTATTTTAAATATTATATTTAATAGCTTGTTGCTTAAAACTTATAATCACGTAATGAATCTAAATGACGTTTAGAGTTACCTTTGACAATGATATTAACTAGTGTCTAATTAGTCTAATTCTTGATTAAATTGTTCGTGCAACTGGATGAAACAGTTTTAATTTCGAGTCATTTTAATAGGGTGTAGAACATAAGACAAAAAATGTAATGAATTATTTCCCAATCCGCGAACTTGATTTTATTAAAATTGCCCAAAATAAGACACACATTTACACTGGGTACATTTTAAAATGATTCTAACTAATTTATTTCCGGTTTGGTCACAAATAATAATTCTTAATTCATTTTCTCAAAGCGTTCGACGGAATAAGAACAAGTTAAGAGCATTTAAAAATCGGCGTTTTTATGTTATTAATAAGCATTTGTAAACACATATTATGACTTTCTTTTCAAAAATCTGCTGTGAGGTGGTACCTACAACATAAGGTGTAATATACAGAGTGTTTTAAAGAACTTGTGCCGTCGCTTAAAGGAAGATTCTCTAAAGAAACTAAGGAAAAAAGTTCATATGAACAGACGCAGAAGCTTTGTTTCAAAGATACTTACTTTACTTAATCCTGGGCCTTTCTACTTAGGTGTAAGGCTGTTGGAGTTGAGTTCTATGTCCCCATCGCTTTCTGTCCTGTGTAAGGTTTCTAATTCTATACTATTATTTCTATTATTCCTTTTTTCTCCGCTTCTCTTATTCTGTCAATCTATCTTATTCTTGGTCATCCCTTCTTATTTTTTCCCGGCACTCACGTTTCGAACACTCCCTTTGCAAGTCTACCATTCGGAATTCGGCACACTTGCCCAAACCATCTGAGCTGTCCTTCTATGATTTTTTCGTTGATAGGTTCTATTTTGAGGTTTTGTCTATATGTTTCATTTCTTATTCTGTCTCTCTTGCTTCAACTTTTTTTTCAAAATCCTCATTTCTATTGCGTTAATTCATGATTCTTGTTTTTCTGGTAATGTCCATGTCTCACTGTTATGCATGATTGATGGCCTAACCACTTTTTTCACAACTTCAGTTTTTATCCTTTTCGTCACTGCTTTTCTTTCTAAAAATGTCTTCATTGAGTTGAATATTTTTCCGGCTCTTCCCATTCTTTCGTATATTTATTTGTCTAATTTTCCGCTTTCTTCTATTATTGAACCTAAATATTTAAAATGTTCTACTTGTTCAATTTGTTTTCGTCCAGACGCATTTCATGGATTTTTTTCTTATAAGCTATTGCCATTGTTTTTGGATTTCCAGTGTTAATCTTCATGTTGATCCTTGATAGTTCTTTTTCTAAAATTCTTAGGTTATGTTGTAAGTCCTCTTCAGGGTCTGCTAAAAAGGTCATGTCATCTGTGTTTGTCTCATTTGCCAGTATACCAACGTTAATCTCTTCATCTTTTTCTTAGCTTCTTTTATCGCTTCGTCTAGTACCCCTGAGAAGAGGATTGGGCTTAATACACTACCCTGTTTAACTCCCGTTCTTGTTTCGAATTCCTTTCACTTTTTATTATTTGTTCTTACTACGTTTGTATTATCTTTGTACATGTCTTTTATTATTTCTATTGTGTTTTTATCGACATCTCTTTTCTGTAGAACCTTCCATATCTTTTCTTCGTATTCTGTCGAACGCCTTCTCCAGGTCCACAAGGCATACATGTATTTCTCTGGTTTTGTTAATTAACTTTTCACTTGTTTGTCTTATTGTAAAAATAAGGTCTTGGGTACTTCTATTTTTCCTAAATCCACACTGCGTGTCTTCTTTTCTATTATTCTTGCAAAGACTTTCCCAGGGACACTTATAAGCGTTATTCCTCTGTAATTATTACAGATTCTCTTGTTCTTTTATATTGATAGAATGATGTCGGTTTTCCACTCTTTTGGTATTTTTCTGCTCTTTAATATATCATTCATTAGTTCCGCTAGTCTGTTTATTCATTCCTTCTCTATTCATGTATTTTATCATTTCTGGAGTGATGTTATCTTTGCCAGGGGCTTTGCCTAGTTTTAATCTTCTTATTGCCTCTTCTAAATATTTCTTCTTCACTTATCTTTTCTGTTTCTTGTTCGTCCCTTGTTTCTTCCTTTTCCACCTTTCGCGTGGAACTAAGTGCGGGGCGTTTCGACCGAGCCAAATTAAAAATTTTGAAAAACGTGTAAGGACAGAAGTTGTTCCTTACGCATTGTGAGAAATATTTATTTATTTTATTTATATTTATTTGCAGTTATAAGGAAATAAGAATTAAATTGTTTATAACAATTGATCGCGCTAGAATTTTTCAGTGCTGATAATTTTCACTCAATTTCATCCGCAATCAATTTGCATAATGCGTCAAATTGTACTTTCAATATAAAGATTATTAATAAGTAAAATTTAAACTAGTGTTTGTTTATCAGTAAAATAAAATTTTTAGAAATATTTTATGGTAGTTTTTCTAACGCTTGTAGAAAAAATGTTGATCCTAACTCATGCGGAAAGATACTTCCCCGCACTCGACTGCTAACCCGAACTCCGCTTCGCGTCGTTCGGGTAACGGCACTCGCGTGCGGGAAAGTTCCTCTTTCCGTACTAGTTAGGATAATAACTATTTTAATAAAAATATGTACGCCACTGATTTTTTCACATTTTCGTACCTCCATCAAATAGTATGCTATATTCTTAACAAAACTTACCTCGTCATATTTTTTTAAATTTTCACGCCGTTCAGGAGATAAATGCAATTTTATGAAGCTCCTTACTGGTTAAGTTTTCTCAAACAGATAATTGCACATCGGTTTTAACAAGAACGTTAAAAAAATTTAACACCCTGTATCTTCGCAACAAAGCATCTGCTGAGCCATGTTCATGTGATTTTTTTGCTTTCGTTTCTTTCAAAGACTCTCCCTGTAAGCGATAGCACATGTGTTTTTAAACACCCTGTATAAGTACATAATGTGAATGCGAAGCTAGTTCTTTGCATGTTCCATTTAACATTTTTCATATTCAATATCTGTCTGCTTAGTAGTTTTTACTGTATTTGCTGGTATTGCAATTATTGAAAACAATAAAATTATTATTATTATTACATCTCAAGATTTTTTCAGAACTTTACTTTTTTGGGTCTCAAAAAATAAAAACATTTAAATATTATATGAAATGAAAGGTCATATTTATAACATCCTACGCAAGCGTGGGCGCTGTTCAGGCCTAATCAAAAATTATCCAGTGGATGTTTTGTTACTTTCACAAGAAAAGCTTACATAAGACCATAAAGTCTGAATTTTAATAATACATGACGCAAAAATCAGGGTCGGACTAAGGTATAACGCGTTTAGGGTTTGCAAATTTTACTTGCACAAGTGCCTAATTTCAAGTACTTGTAACATAAAATTTCAAAATTTTATGTTTACATATTCCAAGTAATTATGCAAAATTTTTGTAGGCGCAGTATTTTTAACATATTAATATCTGTTTAAAAACAGAAACATGAAAAATTGTTACTTTTGGTGTAATAAACGTTTTATGCCATATCAGAACGAGTTATACTGCAGAAAATGAAAACCAAACCAACATTTATTCATATGCGGCGTCGCGAGCATTTTTATTTCTATATAATGAGCACTTCTAACATTCCATAAACATTAACAGCCATATTCTCCAACGCTAGTCCGGTCTAATTTGACAACCAAAAGTTTTAAACTGACAAGTGTAAGAATAAGACAACTAAGTTTTATACTATGAACTTATTTCTGAGATTTTTCGTAAATTTATCAAGAAAAGGACAATTTTAGTACGTATTTTCAACAATAATAGAACTAAATTCATTACAGTAACTCGTTCCAAGATGAAACTCATTTGGAAACCAAGTAAATCGCTGAAATATCACAATAATTCATAAGTTTCTAATGACGACTTATTAACAATGACAGGACAAAAACCTGTCAAAACATAACTGATCAACTATAAGATCTTAATTTAAACTAGTACTAAATCTTAAACTTTCTTAGTGAATCTGAGCGTAATATTTTTCATAAATATCTAAAAAGACTTTCTATTTGTTCACCCGACAATACATTGGGCGCCATTTTCTTATTCAACTACTTCTGCAATGACTTGCAACCTTGTTGACACGTCCAATTTATGGATATACAGGTTCTTGCACGCAATGTTGGGTTAAGAATGACGTCACATAGCTGATCGTATTATACTCGTCAAACCCTGTCATTTGATACCCATGTCAAGGGGATTGTAAAGAAAAAGGTAATCCGCCATCTTTGGGCGTCCGCCATATTGGATTTAGAACAATATTAAATATAATATATTGCATTGTCACCGGACTTGTACACGTGTGCAAAATTTCAAAGCTCTAGCTTAATTAGAACTAGTCGAAATTTTGTTTGCAATATTTGTCCTAAACATACTAGCATACATACATACATACAAGCAAACTAACAGGTCAAATTAAATAAAAGCTTGTAAAAATGGACCATCTCCGGGCCAGGAAGACGATACAACAGCGCAGTTTCATTTGCGTTAGGATATCAGAGTGTCATAAGGCACCTGTTATGAATGGAATGAAATTAAGTTATTTAAATAAGACTTAAAGTTTTCATGTAGTAACTAAAAAATATTTATTCTCGCTTACCTTAAGGTATCCATTTTTGGTGTCTGAGCACTTCCAGGATTTGTCTGTAACATCGGCTTCAGTCATTGGAACAGGTGAACTATAGTCTGATCCCGAGTAGTGCATTTAAGGTTACTTTAGTACAATGAAGGTTACATCTGGAAATTTTGAACATTTTTATCAGAACTGCAGATATTGTTCTTGAGATGGTATCAATAAAACATTCAGTATTTATTTCACGTGGATTTAAGAAGTAAATCCCCACAATAAAATCATGGTTACAGCAGGGGCGAATTTAAAATTTCGTCTAGGAGGGGGGGGGGGGGGGGGCGCAACATCACTTTGAGCTACACAAAAGCATAGACCCCAAAAAGAAAAAAAAACGGGCATATTTTTTTATTGTTTAGGGTTTTAAGAAATGAACACTATTTCGTAATGGATGAAAAATCTAAACCTGTTCTTGAGAAAACAACGGTTAATTATCTTAACTTACAAATATTCTAGCATTTTTTTATTTATACATGCTGTCCATTTGAAGTACTATACAAAAATTTTTCAAAACACATTTTTTAAAAGCGTGTTTTTTGGAAAATATTTTTTCACGAAAACTGATCTTTTTCAGTAATACAGTTCTTCGAAAACTCGGGGTGTTTTCCAATTTTTCATTTTGGAAACCAAATTTTCGTTTTTTTAAAGTACATTCTTTCATTGTTTTGAAAAAAGCGCTTTTTTGAAGAAGTAATTTACTACAGAGTAATCTAGCAGACACAAGGACAAACCTGACCGAACACAAAAACGGTGATGAGTTCAGGATATTTTTCTGTCTTTTTTATTGACATTTTCTTCCCTAGTAGAGCGCATAATTTACTTTTTGAAAACTAAGTTTTTGAAAAATGTAATTTTGAAAGATTCTTTTGTAAAAAAAAATTATTTTAGAAAATATTTTGTTGATCCGTTTCCGATTAATCATCTCTACATAAAGCTGTTTTTCGACAAAATTTACTTAATTTGACATCAAAAAATGGTTTAAACAGTACACGCGACAGGACCAATAAAATTGTTTGATTAATATGAAAGTATAAATATTATAGCATTTTTTTTTATTTATGTCTTCCGCTCATTTGGAGGGATATACTTACGCAAGTCTAATTCTTGGAAAACCAATTTTTACAAATTTTTTCAAGCACTTTTCAAAAATATATTTTTTCACAGAATATGATTTTCGAAATTTAATTTTTTCGAAAAATAAAATAGTAATTTATGAAAAAGTAACGTACCAAATCTAAGGAAACCTAATCAAACTTAAAAAAAGGCCGTTTAGGTTTGTTCAGGATCGTTTTTCGTCTCTTTTAATTTAACATTTTCCAAGCTAGTAAAGTTCGTAGCCTAATACTGTTTTCGAAAACATACGTTTTTGAAAAGTGTATACGTATTTTCAAAAATTATTTCTTTAAATACATTTTTGAGAAAATGTACATATATTCGAAATATGTGTTTTGGAGAATTTCATAAATCCGTGTTCTAAGGAGCATCTAAAAGGTAGTTTCAAGATAGGTTTTCCAGAAGATATTTTCGAAAAATTTCATAAATGTGTTTTCGAAAAAGTTGCTTTTCCAAAAGAATTTGCTCTGAAAAAAGATGTTTTTAAAAAAATACATACTGTGTGCTTACTTATTTTCTTTTGTACGGAATGTGTTTAGAATCCACCTAAAAGCATGTATGTAGGTCAAAAATGCCGAAAAATGCTTGCATTTTTATATATAGCATATTCATATTATAGATCTGTAATTAATATCTTTGTGCTATAATTAATATATTATAAACCTTCCATAGACGGCAAATGTTTGTTTTTGTTTATAATATTTTGTAGAACATATTCGAATGGTTAATATTTATGTTGAAATCCTTTTTATACAAGGCTCTAGACGAGTGGGCGCCCCTAAATCCGCCCCCACCCTAAATCCGCGCCTGGCTTACAGTGGCTTATAAAGTTATGAGTACGCAAGTGTAATTCAAGGAAAATATCGCTTTGTTTTAATATCTTAAAATTTAGCAAACTGAACTAAAATAAATGCACAGATTAAAGCGATCGAGGTGTGCTATCTTTTTCACAACTGAGGATGCTTAATTCTGTATAACTTCAGTGAATGCGCTGTAGTCTGGATCCATAACAACTTTTTTGGTACAAAGCGTGTCATGGAAAGTTCTTAACAAAGGAAAAACTTTTTTACTATTAAATTTACAAAAAAGTTACTCTTTATACAAAGTTCTAGTTTCTGAGAAACAATATTGACATACCTGAGATGTATAGAGCGGTCAAAAAGTGGAAAAATCCACAATAGCCCAACAAGAGAACTAACCTTAATTTTTTTTTTCGGATAAAACAGAATAAGAAAATGGCACTTAAAATTAAAAATTCGTTCTAGACTCATGGCCTCCGAACTATTAAAAAAGTTTACTTTTCTTACAAAATACCTTTTAAATATGTAAAAATACATTTATTTGTGCAATTTAAACTGCTAAACTCTAATTACTTTCATTAAAAATTTTTTATCTTTCTCTTATTTATTTAATCTATTTTATAACAATTTTATGAAAATGGTAGAAAACATTTTTCTTAACAGGAAGCCATTAGTTTAATCCTAGACATAATTTTTAATTAAACTAGCTATTCCATTGTTATATTTTGCCGTAAAATACAAATTAAGGTTACTTATCTCAGGGTTTAATATGGTAATATTATTTTTCCAGAAAGCAGAACCTTTTATAAATAGTCACATTTTTTAGTTAAATCAAAAATAAAAAGTTTCCTATTTGCTCAGGTTAGCAGATTTGCTAAAAAACCTTTCAGGACACGCTGTGCATATATCATGGGTCGGCAAACTCTTCAGTCAAAAGCGTCAAATGTAAGTAGCAAGACGGTTTGGAGCATGGATTTATTATAATAAGGATTCGATATCTGTATACTGTGAGCGTATCGAACGTGAAGCCTTATATTTTGTTGTTTGTTATTCTCTTGGGGGAGCAGTTTACGAACTACGAACATCGACAAGACTACGAATTACTACGTAATTGAATCAAGAATGGTAGTAGAAAGAGATAAAATAGCATTGGAGTGTTGGAGCTCAGAAGTGTTGCTGTCTGTTATGGTTGTTTAGGAACACGGCTGAACCTCGGTCTGAACACTCGGTTACACGTACGTCTTTGTCTAATGAACTAGAAAAGAAAAAGTGCGACGTATAGATTTATAAATGACTCGGAGCGACTTTAAATAAACACTTTTAGAAATAACATAACCTATAAATAATAAAACCTTTTTAACTTAAATTTTTTATTATTTAGCAGAAAAATAAAATATTTTAGGGCTTTTATTACTTTTAGTAAATCTTGTGATGCTTCTAACGTATTTTTTGTACAAAAATACAAGGTAAAATAAGATGTGGCACAAATTGTATTTACAGTGTCGTTTAGAATGGTTTGTTTTGGCTTCAAAGAATGTGAACTCAACCCGTATCCAGTCCTAATAAATCCATGGTTTGGAGTATTTCTGAGACCCAATTATCTTTACAAAATGCACTTAACTTTAAGTTTGATCAGTAATATCCACAATTCCAGGAAACTTGTGTTCTTAACAGAACGGTTTAAATCGAAATACGTGTATTTAAATTTAAGTACGAGTACATTAAAAACTACATGGTGGGCCACCGAAAACAGTCCACCTCAGTTTATGCCATTCCGTACGAAAATTTCAAAAAATGCTAGAATACGTTAATTTTTGTTTTCAGGGGGACATATTTTCTTGGATATTTTTATTGGTGTAACTTTAAGCCCCAAGCGGGGGTGGCTTCTACTTCAAGATGTTTAAGTGGCAAGGGGGATGTTGTGACACATCGCATTAAAGCATTCTCTACAAAACGACGCTTCATTTTTTAAATTTGAGCCACTGGTTTTTGGACAAATGCATTTTAAACCGAATCAAAGAAAATGGTTAGTATGTAAGCGTTAAGTTATTAAATATTGTTTATTAATGTTGTCGGGTGTTCCGAAAAACGCCGGAAGTACTTTGACGACATTCATGAGTTATTCGGCTTCATAAATCCTTTAAAGATTAGGGCTGGGTTTGTAAATTTTTGTCGTTACATGTCTCTGTAGAAAAAAAAATTAATACAGATAATCTGGGTAATCTTCTTCTTTCGAGTCCTCTTCCAGCCCATAAAATGCCGTACCAGTAATGCGTGATGAGGAGCGCCTTGCGATGTTCCGGATTACCCGGATAAAACTTTTCCTGAAAGATGAATTGGAACAACGAGATTTATCACAGATCACCCGACATATCCCCACTGGCTTTTTTCTATGAGACATTTATAGACAAAACTTTACAATCCCAGCCCCAATCTTTAAAAGAGTTGTGCAACCGAATCATTTATGAATATACTCCAGGCATGATTCACAACATTCGACACCATCTTAAACAACTGTTTTTTTTAGTATATGGAGGTGAACGATGAACATTTTCAACATTTAATAGATCGACATTTCCGTACTAACCAATTTCTTAGATTTAATTACAATTGTTTTGCTCCACAATCAGGACTTAAATTTAAAAAGTAAACCGCCATTTTACAGTGAACTTAATAAGCTATAAAACGTCAGAGGTCATAACACCCACCTCGTTATTAATTTTATTTCTCTCTTATAGAAAATTAACAATTTGAGCATTAGTTTCTAGAACGAAACATTTTTTCTTATCGTAGGTTATATTGTCTCAGCGTTTCCATGGCAATTTACTTTCAGTTCGAGCAGGGCCGTAGCTAGGTGTAGACAAAGTAGGTCCTTGCCTATATAGGGGCACCGTTAGTAAGGGGCGGCAAAAGATTCTATAAGCTAATTATGTCTTGTTATAGGGGCGTAAAAATACTGGTTTGCCTTCGGTCAAATTTAGCCTAGCTACGGCACTGGTTTTGAGGTGCTTTCGGTTCGAGGTGATTTTGTGCGAAATATTTTAATATAACTTAAAAACAATCACGCAAGTACACATACATATAAAAAGAGTTAGTTTAGCAGAACTTAAAAAAAATTTAGCGAAAATTGTTATTGACAGGGCAACTTGTGCAATTTGTCGTAAGCACTGAATTTAGAAAAAAGGGCAATTGAAATATGTATTGTGTTTTTAGCCTGCAGTCGTAGAAAAGCTAGTGTGTACACCACGTTTCAAAAGTGCTTTGCAATCACTCGCACCATCCCATCTCTCGACCGCGTCTCGTGCGGCCAACTTGGTGCTCGAATTGCAAAGCACTACTTCAAAACTGGGTATACAAATAACTATTGGGTAGAAGCCTACGCCGCTTGGGGGTTAAACTTACATCGATGAAAATATCTAAAGATGTCTCCATTTTAGAGTAAGAATTGACGTGCCATGGTATTTTTTAAAATTTTCATATAAAAAGGCATAAACCTGGGTGGAATGTTTTCGGTGGCCCACCCTCTACAATACCCTCGTTCACCTTTTTTAAAGAATTAGTAGCATTTTCTTTTTTTGCATTATGGGAACATATTTAATTAAGAAGGTGCAATAAAACAACTAGGTATCTAATAAAAAAATACTAACGACCAATTGCACAAACAATTTAATCAAGAATTCAACTAATTGGACAATTGTAATGTGACCGCACTTATGTTCATGTTACTGACAAAGGTGACTGTAAACATAACATGTATTATTACTTGATTGAAAGTTTTGAGCAACAAACATTATAGATATTTATGTTACTTGTACATAATGCATAACTTTACTGGACGACTCCTTGTTTATAATATAAAGAAGGCGCGTACAATAAAGTGCATTATGTACGAGTAACATACATCGTTTTATATTCTACTGCATGTTTTTTTACTAAAATTCAAATCCTAAATTACTTTTTTTTTTAATTCCCAGTACTTCCACGGATTTTGCTCTGAAGAACTAGCCGGTATTATTCCCCTGTTCCTGACACAACAGGAGGCGCGATACGTATGTGCTCAATTACTGGCCAGCTACAAAAGCCTAGAACAGACCACTTCTCTCGCTCAGTCATACCTAGGGTCTCCAGAGTATGGAACAAATTGCCGGCAGTTGTTTTTCCTTCCCGTCCCAACCTCCAATTCTTTAAATCCCGTGTCACTGAACTGCATTTACCTTCTCTTGAGACGTCCACGGTACGTTAGTACTATGGAGGACTTGAAGGGAGGAGACCGATCGTAATACGTTGGCCGCTGTCTCAAATTTGCATCGGTGATTGGGGCGCATGTGTTTCAAATACATGGATTCTTATGGATGCAATAACTATTTTTATTTAAATAAGTTTATTTTCTTAAGAGGAACAAATAACGACTTTTATATGAAGTTAAATCTACACTGAAAAGACGTTGTGGGAGATTTCACTACAATTGTGTACCTTTTTCCAACAATTTGTTCTCAAAAACGTCCAAGACCAATTTGTAGTAAAATTTGCTACAAGTGTATGAAAATGTATAAAAACTGTTGTTACTAATAATCCAATTAGAGTAAATTGGTCTACAAAGACTTTGCAACAATTTTGTGTGAAAAAAAGTCCAAACGATTTTTTCAGTGTACTTTGTCACACTTATTGGAACACCCTGTATGTGGTTCCAACGATGCATGGATTTAAAATACAGATTATTAAACATTCTATAGCTACAAAAAACTTTTTTTTATCGATAAGTATGTAACTGTACAACTCTATTAATATAATATGTTTCTATTATTCGGATATTAAATCACAAAAGACACAGATATAAAAAATATATTTATTTATATTCTTTATTACAAAATTGTTACTCAAGTATAAAATTGCAGTAAGATTATACAGTTAGGTAATTTTTGGTCAGGGATGAATATATTACCCCATTTTTCATTAGATTTTTTTTTTAAATTTTTATTGTTTTCTTAAACATTTGGTTTTCTCTCTTCGAGCTTCGTCAATGCAATTCCTTTGTTTATAATTTCTCGTTGCCATTGTTGAAAAATTGTGGGGTCCTAATATGAAAACGCACATTCATTTTTGTAATTACCATTATAGCTCCCAATTATAGTTGTTAAATGTACTTATAATTTATTTAATCAATACAATGATATGACAGAATATAGTTCCAATGGTATTTTATGAGCAAAGATGTTGATAAAATAGTATTTTGGCCTGGATTTATTTCAGAAACTAGTAATATTCAACTGAATATTTTTGTCTTGATGAAATATTTAGAAAAAAGAAACGTGTTAAACTATTTCTAATTTAATCTATTTTTTAGGTTATGCAGTGTGCAAAAATCGAAAACATAATACTATTTTCATGAGTTTGTCAGCCTTTAATTATAGCTTATAAGCAAATTAACTTACCTTTGGAGCTACGAAGAGGCTTTGGTTGATTTCACCGCGTTCTTTCTCGAGCTTTTTATCGGAAGAATACCCTGTTTTACACCCCGGCACAAAGCAAACTCTACTTTTATACGATTTAAAGTTACCCATTGTCAATAGTGTTAAGAAAGGAAATTAATAATAAAGTGTTTTTCTATGAAAAATTAGACTCACTATCGATCAGAGCGCCTCTCTACAACTTAGCGAACTAACCAAAAACAGACAGAAATTTAAAATGCAGCCATTGCCGATCGGTCTCCTCCCTTGAAGCCCTCCATAGTACTTAGGCTTGATTATTGATTATTATACGTGGAATGTCTTAGATAAAAAAATCCTAGTGTGCTCTTATGATGTTCCTATAGTTACCAAATTTTATCATTGTTGATAATGACAATGAATATTCAAATAGCTTTTGTCTAAATGCCACTAAATTTTTTGGAAACGCATAAAACCTGGTGCTAAGGAAGGGGAAAATGTTAAGTTGTTAGCAGCCAATGCGAAAGAAGCACTTTTACGCAAAAAATCCAAGGCATTCTACGAAATCGTTTATTCTGAATACGGGTTCTAAAAGTATGAGCATTTCAAGAACGACTGAGGACTCCATTTCAGCATATTTTGAAAGCAAATTTAAGTCCTTCAAAAGCTCTTCTTAATGGACTAAGTACTCGATGTTTATGATGTACTATCAATTTAAATGGGGAAATAGATATAACTAAATTTTCGAGTGTGATAAATTATTTAAATCGAAAATCTGAAGGACACAAACCTAAAAAGCCCCTCATTCTAAGCAATGAAAATGTAGATCTTTTTTTAACTCAAGCAGATGAAAAATATCATTTATTAAACAAAGTTATTCTTATATTTGGCGTGGCAGTTGCCTACCCGCGGCACGAATTAGTTTCACTAACTACAGATGCAGTGGAAGATTTTAAAACTCACTCAGTTAAACTGTTTGAAGTTTGATACAAAGGCAAAGAAAGACAGGTCTTTCATCATATTGCCTGGATAAATGGGAAATGTAAACTTGCTGGAAATAATCTGAAAGTATATAAAACAGACCAGCCACAGCGTCGCACAATGATTTTTTGTAAATTATACAAAGGAAAAATGCACCGTGCAACCATTTGAGTTCACAAAATTGCTGGTGTGCCAAGTATTGTTGCAAAATATTTCGGACTGAAGAACCTCAAATTATATATCGATCACTGTTTTAGACATATATCGGCAAGCTTTCTAGCAAACTTAGGGACAAGCATGGAAGTATAATGCGACACAGGGGATGGCGCTCATCAACTGTAGCAGAAGACTACATTGAGGAATCTGAAAGTAGCAACATAAATGTTGCCACCAGAATATTGGGACTACAATGTTCTTCCGAATCAACAAAAATTACACGTTCAGAACCTTCAGAATACCACCGTAGAAGACTCAACTATTTGCTCTATCTGTAGCACGGGCCTCAATATTAGCTGTAATACAAACTGTGTCATATAAATATTCACTATCATAAAAATGAATTGCCATTTACGTCATTTGGTTTTCTGTAGGTTCTAGTTACTATTATTTAAATAATAGATATTTAGGCTTTGTAGGCTTGAGTTACTGTTGTTAAAATAGAAGAAAATGCATATGCATTTTTTTAAATTGCGTATTTTTCTCTCCTCTGTCCAGTAAAGTAACTTCATTGGAAACTCAATCATAAACAATGTTATTTTGAGGCAGTAGAATATAAAATGATTTATTTGAAATATAGTTAAGGAACTTTTAACTATATTCAGTTTAAAAATGCTTTAAAGACAATATTTTTAAAATCAATACCTTCGGTGTACATAGAACCACAATTTACTTAAACTAAGGTATTTTTATATGGCTGAAACAATTTTTCCATGTATGATGTACTGAATGATTTATAAATGTTAGATTAGTTAGTAAGGTTTGTGCATCAGATTGAGAAAAGTCCAGCCTCCGTAATTAATATAAAAAAAATATAAGTGACTTTTGCGGAGAAAACAAATACAGTGTTGTATTACAATACGTACTTTAATGCGAGGATGGAACACACTGTAACTATAATATTGGCAAAAGCCGACTGACATTTTATTTTTTTGTACAGGGTCTTCCAACGAGGACTGAACAGGGGCTCATTTTTGAGCTTCCTTGTATTTAAAGAAAAATCTAAAATAGCCAATCGATGTACTTTTTCCTGCAAAATTCAAAAATGAAACCAAAAATTTATTTGAACCAGAAACAAAAGAGTTACGCTATGGATAAGGTGTTTTTTAAATGGAACATAGCTTTTTTTATACGATTTTCGGAACGAGTGATTTTTTTTATGTCCGTTCTGATTAAAATATTTAATATTGTGACAGCTATTTTTATTAAATTTTAATGTTTTATCCAGTATAATTTAACTTCAACCTGTTTGAAACATACACTAGGTAATAAAGGTAAAATCACCTTGAAATCCTTCAAAGTCAAAAAATTTGACAAATTTACTATAATATTGCCGAAATGAAATATTCATTAGATGAGAGATTGCAATAAATCTTCTCCTTGCTTCTCTTGCATTTTCTTGGCATTTGTAGAACAAGATAACAATCTGCAATCTCTCATCTAATGAATATATCATTTCGGCAATATTATAGTAAATTTGTCAAATTTTTTGACTTTGAAGGATTTCAAGGTGATTTTACCTTTATTACCTAGTGTATGTTTCAAACAGGTTGAAGTTAAATTATACTGGATAAAACATTAAAATTTAATAAAAATAGCTGTCACAATATGAAATATTTTAATCAGAACGGACATAAAAAAATCACTCGTTCCGAAAATCGTATAAAAAAAGCTATGTTCCATTTAAAAAACACCTTATCCATAGCGTAACTCTTTTGTTTCTGGTTCAAATAAATTTTTGGTTTCATTTTTGAATTCTGCAGGAAAAAGTACATCGATTGGCTATTTTAGATTTTTCTTTAAATACAAGGAAGCTCAAAAATGAGCCCCTGTTCAGTCCTCGTTGGAAGACCCTGTACATTAGATATTACAGATACAGTTTTAATGCTCGTGTTCGTCTGGTACTTGAATCTAAAAAATGCAATTTTAACCTGTTAGTGTGATAAGAAATTTTAACGATATGAGATGAAAATTTATTGAAATGTCTTGTTAATATTTTTGATATGCTCGATATTTCTACGTTCGTAGGTACAGAAAAAATTGTATTCTGTTCATGTGAGAAATGGAATAAATAAATGCTGCTATATTATGAATTGACGAACGAGCGCAGCGAGGGCCTAAAAATACATTTTTAAAAATATATCATAATTTTAATTAATAAAACTAACTGATTTCTTAATGCGGGCTGGGTTGAATTAACAAGATATGAAAGTTAAAGCCAGAGCGACGAAGTTTTTACAAGTTTCTTTGCTGTTTAATAATAAAAAAGTAATAAAGTAAAGTTAACTAGCAAGAAGTGCTTAAGGTTTTTTTTTTAATTTATAATTATGTCACTTATTGTATGTCCTATTTTTTATTTAAACTTTCATGTTAATCATTTCTAGAGTATTTTTGCCTACGAAAGGTGTTATTTTATATATGAAATATTTTAGTTAAATACAGCACGAGATGAATTTGCTTGTGCAATTTAAACCCAAATATCATTTTCTCTCGGGCTGAATTCGTGAAAATGAGTTTTCGTTATTTTAAAGCAAAATTTCCCGAGCAAGCTTCGAGGAGTTTCCTGAATGATAAAATCTCTTTTTTGTCGTAATTTTGTAAAAAATTATCAACCATATTCTAATCTTGTCTAGGTTCGGAATATAAAGTATCTATTTAATCTGTGTAAAAATGGTACGTGAAAACGTTTAAACCTGTCACGGGATTTTCTCGGCCTCTCTTATTGATACCGAATTTTAGTTAGAGAGGATTTCTATCTAATATTTCTGCGTTATTATTATTAGTAAAAAAGGGGATTAGCTAAGTTTCATAAAAAATAAAATTTAATTATCATTAATCTTAATTTTCATAAAAGCATACAAAAATATAATAAATAGGAAAGTTTTGATTGTAACTAATTTTAATATAAATATACAGCGTGTGTAGATTTTAGTTGACAAATGGAAAACTTTTTTATAATTGATTTTTTGACCTAAAGTTATTCCTTATAAAAATGTTGCTTCCTTTCAAATACCGAACGGCTTAACTGAAATTGATTTAACTTATACAGGGTGGTCGACAATTTACTTTTTTGAAAATGGCAATTATTCAAAATTTTGGTTCGTTTTAAACATTGAATAGCGTAACTAAATTTGTGTGCTACAATGAATTTTGTCAGTTTTTTTAAAACCTACTTTCACCAAATTTTTACACCTGATTTAAAAATCAGCACCAGTTGTGTACTTAAAAAGTCAAATTTGAAAGTTGATTACCTAATTTTGAATATTATTCGAGATTAATTTATCCAATGAAGAAAAGGTTGAAATTGTATTAATATTGGAAATAACTACCGCACTACACGTGAAACTACTGAAGAATTCAACCCGAACGACCAGATATTTCCCACAAAACAGTAGGGAACCTTCTGGGAAGCGTTAAGCAGTGTTCCCCAAAGGTTTTTAGGAAGGTGCGGGATGATAATAGAAATAATAATTATATTATTATTCAGTATGACTAACACAATATAGATGAAGACCTTGAAATTTTGATACACATTCACAAAAATCCAAAAATAAGTTTAAAGCAAATGTCACGTGATCATGATTTAGGAATAAATTTCGTAAGGTTTGTTCTTAAGAAATATAAATTTAGACCTTTTAAACTAAAATTCATGCATACTTTTTTACCAGAAGACTCGATTTGGATATTAGATTTTTCTGCACTGATATTAGGATTTATGATGAATGACCGAACCCTTGCTTTTAAAATTATTTTCATACAAAGCAGTTTTTACGACTAACGGTACAGTGAGTAACCAAAATTTGCGCTACTGGGCTACCGATAATCCCCATTGGACAAGCCATTGCAGTGCCAGTACTTTCAGAAAATTAATTGAATTGAATTGGTATACTACGAGAAAAATTGTTGGTGCCGATATTTTTTGAGGCACAGAACTACTTGAAAATCGTACATTGGAAGAAAGGTAGCATTTAATTTTCGAGTTAGACGGAGCTTCTAGTCATTTTTCAAGATATGTCGAAACTGGTTGAATACCCAATTCCTAAATAAATGGATTAGAAGGGCAACCAATAAGAACAACAATTTTTGTCCGCAAGGTCGCCTGACCTCACCCGTCTGGATTATTTTTTTGTGGGGTACCCTAAAGGAAATGGTCTATAAAACTCGCCCTCGTCACAGGGAAGAGCTTAAAAATAGAATAAGGACTGAATGTGAAAACCTGAAAAGGCATCAACTGGCAAATGTAGTTCGCAGATTTAAAACTAATTTATTTAAATGTATGGAAAATAATGGCGGGTTGATTTAAGATTAACTTTTGTTGAAGATATTTAATTCAAATTTAATTTTTTATGTTAAATTATAATTCTTAATTAAGGAACACCCTGGGTAGGCTTGAATAACTTTAATTCCATTATTCTCTGGTTAAAACAAACCAAAACGTTTCTAGACATATAACTTGATCGAAAAACCAATAATAAAATAGTTCGAAAAATTGTCATTTTTAAAAAAGTAAATTATCGACCACCCTGTATATGCTAAGTCAGTTTCAGTTAAGCCGTTCGGTATTTGAAAAAAAAGCCAAACTTTTTAAAAAGAATAACTTTTGGTCGAAACATCAATAATAAAAATGTTTCCCATTTGTCAACTAAAATTCTACACATGCTTCTTTTTATGTACTTAAAAAAGTAAAGCATCCCAAAAGAAAACTATTTTTTTTTAAAATATTCTAAAATCATGTGGAGAAAAAAAGGTCAAAAAAGGAAAATAAAAAGAGTTGGGGCAGTGAATGCAGTGCATGCTTTTAAAGTGGTCCATAGGGTTAACCCATTTTAAGCTTTGTTTTCTTAGAAGTTTAAAGAAAATTGATATAAGTAAATTTCAGAGTCTTAACATTAGGTTAATTTGCAAATAACATCAAAATTGCTTAAAAAATACCCAAAAAAGATATGTATTTTTTAAAAAACGTAAATTTTTTACACTCATCGTAATTGTTGTTTTTTACCTTTGCATACCAGGTAAAGATGTTACTTTTCCTGACGTTTAAAACTTTGTCACAATTTTGTATGTTTTACTTTCGACAATAATAAGTACAAAAAAAAACAGAGTTAAAAGTGTTCAGTGTCATCCGTTCACAGCCAAGCGATACCCAGAACAGTCATAACGTGATGATGCTGCGTGAGGCATCGATAATTCTCTTTTTTGGTTCTTTCACATTAACAGGCCCCTCTCTTACATCATCAAAAAGATTTGATTATAGATATTCCCAATAAAAGTTCCCAAATAGTAATTAATTGATTATTTTTCGTATTTACAAACCATAAATAAAATAAGAAATTAAAAAGTGAGAATTTTTTATTGTTTTCTTCATTAAATTACAAGAGCTGGAACAACATATGAAATGTTCCAGGAGACAGGTCCGTATCGCAAAAATTTCTTAATAACGGTCAAAACAAAACTGGAAACGTAATTTAATCATGTGTGTTACACCGTTGAATTCAGAATACAAAGGGCTGCCAAAATTTGGCATCAAAAAATCATGACCGTATTTAAAAAAATGAAGTTGATGATAGCTGCCAAAGACGAAACGCCGAATAAAAAAATTGATAACGTAATCTTTAAGTTCATTAAAAGTTGCTACAAAGAAGTTTTATTAGTTTGGCTCTACCTTTCATATCAACGCAAGAAAAAAATTTAATTAAAGATCCGAAAATTTAATTTTTTCAAAATATTCGAAAATTTCAAAAATGAAAAATCATCTGAAAATTTTCGGAACATCATTTTATTAGTTTTTTACTTACGCAGCTTTCTTCCCATTTAACCAATTCTGTGTTCCTAGCTATTAACGAGATCCCCATACTGGCCCTCCTTATCTTGGACACCGTAAATATAAAGAACTTCCTTCGGTAATATAATACGATTTTTAATATTTTAATCATTATTATTTCTATACAAACGGTAATTACTTTCGGTAAGAGCTCTCAAACGTTTCGAACTTTATAAAATGTATGATTTTTTTGCTCTAGTGCTTTCTAGCAGCTGCTTCGAGATCCTGGAATGCAAGGGAGGGCTTAAACAACGTTACCAGTTTTGAAAAACTGTTTAATTTTTCGTTAATAAGGTTTAAACTTTTCTTACCACATCTGGTTTACAAACAAATTTGCAACGTTGTTTAAGCCGTCAATTGCATTGTTTAAATTATTTTGACGATTGCAGATATCTTGGGCAGACAATAAGACATTCCTCTTATACAGTTTAAAACCATTTAAATAGTAGTAGTAATAAAAGTGATAGCTTAAATGGTAATTTTTTAAACAAAATTATGACAATAAAGTTATAAACGTCAAGAAACGTGTGTCGTCGTCACCTGGTATGCAATGATAAAAACCGGTAATTACGAGGGGGTGAAAAATTAATGTTACCAAATGCATTTTTTTAGGTATTTTTTGAGGCTTTTTTGGTATAATTGACAAACTAACATAATCTTAAGATTCTAACATCTAACTATGTCAAATTGTATCTCTATACTTCTAACACAATAGGGCTTAACATGCAGTTGAAAATTTACGGTCAGATTGTCCAACACTAGATCGATCTAAGTTGACAACCAAAAGTTTTAAACTGACAAGCGTAAAAATAAGACTAATTATTATTGTCTTATTTTTTTATATTATGAGTTTGTTTCCGAGTTTTTTCCAAATTTATAAAGAAAATGCCACATTTAGCTCTAAGTTAAAAATCATTTAGAAACCAAGCAAACCGCTAAAATATTACAATAACTCATACGTTTTTAATGACAACTTATTAACAATGACAGGACAAAAACCTGTCAGAAACCAACTAATCAACTAGAATATCTTAACTTAAACCAGTACTAAATCTTAAACCTTTTTAGTGAATCTGAACGTTAATATGTAACACCCAATGGACCGCTTTAAAAAAATGCACTGTATAAATTAATATTCTTTTTAGATTAGTAACATAAAAATATTAAAATAATAGTTTGAAAATAAGGAATAAAAAAAATATTACAAGAATTATAAAATAACCAGCACATTAAAACAATAACATCATATTAAAATTTACTTGAAGGCCATACCTAGGGGAAAATAAAATCTTTTTGTTTATAATAGGTTGATAAATGTGATAAATTTATCAAAAATACTTTAGTTCATATATTTAAACATAAGGTTTATAATTATCATAGACTGAAAGCACGAAAAATTTCTTATAAAGCATTAAACTGTAAATAAAATTAACTAAGATAATAAAGAAAAAAATTAAAATGACTTACCTTCTGTTAAATTTACCAATAATTTATTTTTCAACCACCAAGGAATTCGGTGTTTGTAGGTTAAAAATTTCGTCCACACTCGTCTCAATTGTAATTTTCAGGAAACTCAGCTGAAAATACGGCAGTGTTGTCAAATCGATAACTGCTGCACTTCTGCTGGGCTTTGCAGGAACTACCTTAAATTTCACTAAAACAGCAAGGTTTAAACCACCTGTAAGTCGGCAATGACCGTTTTCCGACGAATTTTTCCGAGTGGAAAATTTTGTCCTGTGAAGGATAATACGCTCTAAAGACAGGTTTAGTGTGTCCGGTGGATTTTTGTAATTTCTGCGTTCCGAGGTTTACGAAAAACTAGTTTCATCGTTGTTCTAATAAAACGTCTTGTTTTTAACAATTATGAAACTGTATGTAAAAAAGGAAAAACATGATATATAGTAACAAAAAGTGAAATAATAAAAATAACACCTATTAGTATAGAAACATTTTGTGGTTGTTAAATACATACTTAATTAATATTTTGTATTTGGCAATTTACACAACAAATTGAAAAATGTAATAAAAAAACATAACATATCCACTAATCACTAATAAAAACTATAACGTATGACAGAAAAAAAAACACTAATAGGTAAAAATTACCTATTAGTTATGATAACCGTTGGTATTTACTCGAAGAAACTTAATGACATTTTTGTTGGAGCACTAAAAATAATTTTTGGTCTGCTTTTAAATAATTCTTTTCAAGTATAATTTTTTATTTTTTAGAGTGTTACAATACTATCATTAAGTCTATTTTTTCTATAAATGTTATTAAAATTTAATAAAAATGGCTAACAAATTACTACAGGCTGAAGAAAATGTTGAAAAATCATAGATTAGAAAATACTGTGAGAATATTAGGAAATACCTTAAAAAAATAAGGTAGACAGGAGGTCCAGGCAGATTATACACTTATACAGACTAGTATGTTAAATCTATGATATAGAAAAAATGTCACGAGAACTATAACAAAAGATACGCACAGTGTGTCTCGAATAAGTTTAACCCAAAAGTCTTCCCACTTTAATTTTTTTTTCAGATTTTGATAAAGTGGTGGGGCCTAAGTAATTTAAGCCCTAGATCAATAGTTTAAAAAGAAAACCTGATTTTAATAACTTTTTTTGAGGTTAAGCGTCTTTATTTTATGAAAAAGGGTAGTATCAAAATTTTTTAATGCGTATAATCTTCTTTCAAGTCCTGGAAATGATATCTTCTTAGTTAAAACATTTAATATTTTTAAATAGCTTTGATAATCCTGAAAAAAGATGAAAAAATTAGTTTTTCTTCAGTTCTTGGTACATAGCTCTTAAATGGTACCTTTAAATACGATGGTTTAGGAACTCATTTTAAAGGTAATGCAGTTAGTTACAAATAAAAAAAAATGCCTCTGTCTTCATCTGTTCAAAAGATATAGGTAAGAAAGTTGAAAAATAAGAACAAAAAAATTATGGAATCAGAATGTTGTGATCAATAATTATGTTATGGTTAAAATTCTTCATCATTTTCAATTTCCTTTAAATGAATTATTTTCAATGTATCATTCTATATAAAAGGACGGAATGATACAGAGAAAATAATTCGTTTAAAGGAAATTAAATTAAAAGGAATCAATTGTATATTTTCACTAAGTAGTAAGTAAAACTCGAAAAAATTCTGATAATGCAGATATTAAATGCGTTTCGTCATAAAGCTCTACGCGGTTGGCACTCTTAACACTGTCGCGTCGGTGCGGACATACAGTTTTCGACAATCCCACTTTGATTTTATTTCAGATACAAGATGAATTACTTTTTATATAGTTTGAAATTGAGTCAACTTTTTGTAAATGATAAACAGTTTTAACCATAACTTATAAATATTAAAATATCACGGTGTGCTGCGGCTAAGTTTAACCCAAAGGTCTACCCACTTCCATTTTTCAGATTTTGTTAAAGTGATGTGCCGACGCGTTGGTGTTGACAGTGCCAACCGCAGAGAGCACTATGACAAAAGACCTTTAATAGCTATATTATTAAGTGACAATATAAAATTGATTCTCTGTAATTTAATTTCCTTTCAATGTATTATTTTGCCCTTTTATATAGAATGATACCTTGATATATTGATAATCTAAGAATGATACACTGAAAATAATCCATTTAAAGGACATTTAATTAAAAGAAATCAATTTAATATTTTCACTGAGTTAGTAAAACTTCAAAAAAACTTAATAATACAGCTATTAAATGTATTTCGTCATAGCGCTCTACGCGGTTGGCACCGTCGCATTGGCGCGGACATGCAGTTTATGTCGATCCTATCTTTGGCTTTATTCCAGATAAAAGATTTTTTTTTTTTGCTTGCAACTGAGTCAATTTTTTGAAAATGATGAACAGTTTTAACAATAACTTATAATTATTGAGATATATCACATTCTGATTCCATATATATTTTTTTAATTTTCCAACCTTCTATTATCTATATGTATTGAACATAGGTAGATTGAGTGGCAATTTTTTTATTTTAAAATGATTTTATAAACCATCGTATTTGAACGTACCATTTAGGTGATATGTACCATAAACTGACGAAAAACTAATTTTTTCATCTTTTTTCATCATTATCAGCTATTTAAAAATATATTTTCACTAAGAAGATATCGTTTCCAGGACCTGAACGAACATGATGCGCCTTAAATAATTTTGATGCTACTCTTTTTCATAAAATAAAGCCGCTTAACCTAAAAAAATATTACTGTCAAGTTTTCTTTTCAAACTATTGATCTAGGATCTTCATTTTTGGCTTAAATTACTTAAGCCACACCATTTAACCAAATCTGAAAAAAAAAATGCGAGTGGTAAAACCTTGCGGCTAAACTTAACTTAGTCGAGGCACACTGTGCACGGAGATACAGATAACTGTGAAAATTATAGGTCCCGATATTTGGTGTTGAACATTGATGTGATGATATCTTACAACGTTTTTTCGATAAAAATACGATGTAAAACTTTGTTGCTACTTTCTAGTTCTAATTAAGCTAGAGCTTTGAAATTTTGTACACGTGTATATGTCCGGTAACAATGCAATATAGTATGTTATATTTAATATGGTTCTCAATCCAATACGGCGGACGCCACAAGATGGCGGATTACCTTTTTTTTCACAACCCCATTGATATGGATATCAAATGAAAGGGTTTGACGAGTAGAATACGATAAGCTATGTGACGTCATTCTAAACTCACTATGGCGAACGCCAAAAGATGGCGGATTACCTTTTTCTTCATAATCCCCTTGATATGGGCATCAAATAAATGGGTTTGATGAGTAAAACACGATAATCTATGTGACGTCCTTCTAAACCCAATATGGCGGACGCCACAAAATGGCGGACTACCTTTTTCTTCAAAACCCCCTTGACATTTGTATCAAATGAAAGGGTTTGACGACTAGAATACGATAAGCTATGTGACGTCATTCTAAACCCAATATGGCGGACACCACAAGAAGGTGGATTACCGTTTTCTTAAGAATCCCCTTGAAATGGGCATTAAATGCAAGGGTTTGACAAGTAGAATACGATAGGTAAAATTTCTTGTAATAGTGATGCATTATCAGAAATGCATTGGTTAAGACGTAACTAAAAATTTAAAAATAAAATCTTATAAAAATACTTCTTAAAAACATTACAAGCGTTTATTATTTAGATATACTAAAACGAAACAAATTAGTATAGTTTTTTCATTGTGGCAATACTAAATGCTATTTATAAGTGTACATAGTTCGCGTGGGTGGATCCTAATAAAAGTAGTATGAAAGTTATCACTGAAACAGATATAATATATTATGTTAAATTTATTGTCTTAAGAATAATTCAATGTAAAATAAAACATTTCTTTTATTTAAAAGAATAAAGCAGCAAGATCGTTTTAAATTCTGTTAATTTATTTAAACAAACACATACTTACAAAAATAATAAACTAAAAAACATAATATTTTGTAAATAAACTTCTTTGCTTTTGCTTTTTAATGTTTCAGGTTTATTAGAGTATGACTCTACATATGTTTCGCCTTATTAGGGCTTTTTCAAGAGTACTGATGTAGTAATACTAAAGTTAGGAAGGATCGTTTACAAATATATATACCTGATCTTATTACCTAATTGCTGTATGATTCTTATTTTGGTAAATCTTCGGGAAGTCCAAGTCATAAAGATGATAAATATTTGTCAATTATTGGGGTGTTCTGGAAATTTTGTTGGTCATTTGTACAGGGTGTTAAATTATTTTTTAATGATTTTTTAATTTCTAGTTGTTCTAATAGGTCTAGTCTTTTGCCTTTATATTCATGGTGAAGTAATTTAATGAAACATTAAAAAGCAAAAGAGTTTTATTTACAAAATATTTAAAAAATGTTTCATAAAGAACCTACTGCAGAATCAACACAGTTTAAAAAACATAACTCTTAAAACAAAAATTTTTTTTTTTTGGAAAATATAGGAACTCGTTATAGGTTAGTATTCTAACTAGAAACTATTTAAGTGAGACCAAATTACGTTAGAACACTACACCTCGGGCTTTTTTAATTTAATTTTTTTTTATCTGAGACAACTTTTTTTTTATCTAAGACATCCCACGTAGACTTCAAGCCTAAGTACTAACGTACCGTGGGTGTCTGAAGAGAAGGGAAATGTAGACTTCAAGCCGAAGTACGGGATCTGAAGGATTGAAGGTTGGGAGGGGAAGGAAAAACATTTGCAAGCAATTTGTTCCATAATCTGGAGACTCTAGGAATGAATGAGCGAGAGAAGTGGGCCGTTCTAGGCTTTTGTAGCTGGACAGTAAAGGGATGCATACCTAGCGCGCTTCTTTTTATTCTGTTAGGAGCAGTCAAGGGCGGCTGGCCCTTTAGAGCAAAATCCGTGAGAGTATCGATAAAAAAGGAATAAATCCCCAACAGCGCAGCGATGAGCGAGAGAAGGGAGTTTTCTTGTGAGGCCTGGATCATTGATGAGTCGAATGTCTCTTTTTTGGATAGAATCAAGCATGTTAAGTGTCGAGGGAAGATGCTGCCGCTCCCCAGATGTGGGAACAGTACTTTAGGTTAGGCCGTATTTAGAAAACATAGAGAGTGTGCAAGTTGGAAGGGGAGATGTATTTTATGGCTCGAAGGAGAAAACCAAGCTTTCTAGCTGCTGATGTAGCTATTGAAGTAATGTGTTTGTGCCAGGTAAGATCATGTTCGAATGCGATACCAACAAGATCGAACGCTTCATTGTTCTGTAGGGATGGGCGGATGTGGATGGGGTATTGTCGGATTTTTTGCGTAACAGTGAGCAAGACTGGGTTTTGGAGGCGTTTAACTGAACAAGGTTCTTGGCACCCCAGTCTAAGATTAACTGAGGATTTAGGGAGAGGGATAGGATGCAAGGGTGCATAGATCTATTATCCAGCTCTTGAATCGAGACTTGTCTGAAAAATGAATGTTGGAGTGAAGAGTACTATCGTCAGTATAACTGTGGATGGGTTTGGTAGTTGAAGAGAGTATGCCATTAATACGAAGAAGAAATCGGGTTGGTGCTAGGATCAAGCCTTGGGGTACGACAGCATTGATATGATAGAAGTTAGATGAGCGACCGTCTACTACGACATATATGCGCCAATGAGAGAGAGCTACCGATCCAGGTACATAGTTTTGGGAGGAAGACGGTAATAAGGTAGATTGTTGAGGAGTGCGGCATGCTATAGTTGGTCAAAAGCCTTGGAAATATCAAGAGCAACAATCTGGGATTCGCTATGAAATTCGAGAGACTTGTTCCAGTTATGTGTAATGAAGGTAAGGAGATCTGCTGTGGATCTTTGGGGACGAAATCCGTACTGCCTGTACTGGATGATTTTGTGTTTTTCTAGTTATTTCAGAATTTGCAAATTGATAACTTTATCCATAACTTTGCTGACGACAGAGAGAAGAGAGGTCTATAACTGAATGGAAGGGACTTGGAACCTCCCTCCAGGACAGGCTGCACAAGAGCAGCCTTCCAGCTATCCGGGAAGATACTCTTGTCATAGGAGATCTGGAAGAGGCGAGTTAAGAAGGGTGCAAGTTCTGGGGCGCATTTTTTTTTAGAAAAATTGCTAGTATGCCGTCAAGAGCGGAGGACTTTTTAGTGTCAAGGGATAGAAGAGATTTTTGAATTTGTTTGACCTTAAGTATTATGTCGGACATTTTGTGGGGTACAGACGTAGCTATTGGAAGAGCGAAACTGGCAGGAGGAGTAAGGGTGGAATTGGCAGCGAATTGTTTGGCAAATAGTTCAACTTCTCCTTTAGAGATGGAGATAATTTATTTCGTTGTCAGAGGTCAGGGGAAGAAAAGTGCTTCTATAGACGTTTTGACTAATGTTGGAACTGCCGTTGGAACAGGAAAGCACGTTTTCTTTTATGCGGTTGTATAAAAGCATTTTTGGACTCTTGGATAGTTTGATTGTATTGATTTATTGCCTCAGTAAAAATTGGACGATTTTCGGGTGTAGGATTTTGAAGAAACCTTTTGTGAGCTTGGACTTTTTTCAGCCTGGCTTTATCACAGACCTTGAAGAACCAGGACTTTTGATGGTGAAGTTTAGATTTCTTGCGGGTATGTGAAATGAAACTTCCAATACCTACTTGAATGATATCTGCGATTTGAGCAAATTTCGGACGGCTCATAGTTTATTTAAAATTTAAATAAATTAATATAGTTTAAAGGTTTTAAGCAATTTTTCTTTGGCGTTAGCCGCCTCTCATGTTAGGACGCTATGGTGCAAGGGCACCACCAGCACGCTGCCCAGGAACGGCCCTGCCGTTAAGTTATTTTGTCAAATTTCATATTCGATCACTTTTCAGTTCTGGACGACACGTTCTTACGTTATTGTACTTTGCAAATAAAATTCATGAGCCCCTGGTTTATACATAGGCGGATAGGTCACTCAGTTGGATTGGGGGGGGGGGGCGCTATTTCGAGATTTGGGGGGGATTGGTCCCCCAAGCCCCCACCTAAAACCGCCTATGCCAGTAAACAAGGAATAAGTTCGATAATTGGTTTTCGCCAAAATACAAATGCTCAATATTTGATACACTAAAAATCACGTTTAATGGAACTTTTTGTAGAAAGGTTTTGAATTTTGGAGGATAAAAGGTCTGAATGGGATCTTATTACATAAAAAATACTCCCAACGTTTCTTTCATGGAAAATCAACACTCCTTAACAAAGTACGCCTTTTTAGTGTTAATAATTTTATTATAGAAAAATGGTCACCAACTGCGAGGGGGCTAGAACCTCCTCAAAGAAAATATAGTGCTCAGCCCCCCTAACGAAACATTAATGTTGTAATTATTTTTGTTTCTGAAGAAGATTTATAACAGAATTTTATACATTTTAAGAACATTCTCAATATGCTGGACATCTGTAATTTTTATACCCAATCTTAGAAGGAGACCGACCGATGAACTAAACTGAAAAATAAGGAACCAATTTTTATTTTTGCTTCTGATATTCACGCCAAGGCGGTAGAAATTTACCTTAAAATTTATCAAAAATGATATTTTCGGCTATATCTCAAAATCTGGAGGAGATGTGAAATGAATTAAAAAGGAAAATGGTAGGTAGGTGCTCGTACTTTAAATCAGTGTTTGTTTATCATCTATGTAAGAGGGATATCACATTTTATAGTGGGGAGACATTGGTCACAAATTCAACTTTTCTTTACGAGTGTATTGGTCCCTGGTCTTACAATTTAACGTGGGCTCCGAACTCCGAACCACGGTCCTCAGTAACCCGACAGCCAGATCATGCACACCATGTGGTGTGTATGTGTGTGTGGTGTGTAATCTGTCTATCTTTTGCTACCTACCGACTGGGGAGTGTGAAATAACGCCTTCATCCTACGAGATAACTCTTCTCCTGCTTTTCCACCTACCGCACGGTAGCGTGATGCTTCGCAGTACGTATAATGGGTCCGAAAACTTTTTTGTATTCGGTGGGATTTGAACCCACGACGATAATCGAAAATCGGTTTATAAGACTGACGCCTTAACCAATCGGCCACCGCCGACCCCTTAATCTATTAAAAAAAGGATACATTTTTATAAACTCAGCGCCTACAAGACGCATCCAAAAAGACATCAAACCGCTCAAAAATGAAGGAAATATTGAAATTCTTCCAGGTTAGGTGGGACACACTGTACATTACACAAGGAAATACAAATACAGAAGTTGGTTAAATAAACAAAACAAAAATTACCATCTAATTATAAATATTATATTTCTTTCTTGCAAATGCACACATATTTTCATTCTAATTTATATCGAGTGCGATCTTGTGCTCGATGGATCAGTGCCAAACCAGGATATCTTGAGTCATACGTAACCTAATGTAATTTTCAATTACTCTTAACTTAGAAATGCTTCTTTATGCAGAAGCTACAGAAAATAGCAAAGTGAGCAGTATCATTAATGATATGACAACGTTCGGAAGAGTCCCTTCCTTTTTTTGAGTATAACTATATATCCCAACATTTTTAGCTCACTATTTTTTTAAACTAGATTGAAACTGATCAAGCTTGATCAATCATTAATTTTTTTCTGATACATCTTAACACCAAGTACTTATTAGACTAAATTCATCCAATGGTGTCTTAAGCTTACTTCTAACGAGTAAATCACCAATCGCACCTTTACTCTACTTATGCACAAGCACTACACACTATACTAGTTCACAGGGCTTAGTTCTCTTCAACCTTCGTAGCAAGTTCTGGTTGTTCACTAGATGGATGGCGTCCACGTTGACATGCTGACTATTGATTTTCCTTTTCGCAGTCAATTAAGACAATTTATCATTAAGTTCCACAGCATTTAAAGCTTTGCTCTCACCATCGGTTAAGAACCTGGAAGTCCATGCAGTGATTCATTACATCTTTTTTAGTGATACAAACCATTTGCCAATTAAATGAATAATTTTGTCATTAATGGCAAAGAAAATTTAACTTTACGGCCAGATTCTCCAACGCTAGATCGGTCTAATTTGGCAACCAGACGTTTTAAACTGAATAAGTTTTATACTTTCGTAAATTTATAAAGAAAAGGGCAATTTTCGAACGTACTTTCCACAATAATAGAACTAACTATTCTAGCAACAGGTTTCAAGATGAACATTGTTTGGAAACCAAGCAAATCGCAGAAATATTAGAATAACTTCAGTTTTTAATGACCACTTACTATCTAATAATGACAGGACGAAAACCTGTCAAAAGCTAACTGAACAACTAGAAGATCCTAATTTAAACCAGTACTAAATCTTACACTCTTTTAGTGAATCTGAGCTTGAATTTTTATTGAGAATCGTGTATAGCTTCATCTTTAGATTAGTAAAGAAGGTTGCTTCCATCGCTAAGTAACCCGCCTGCCTTTAAATAATAATTATTACGGCAGCAGGAAACCCATCAATTAAAAATATCTACCATCACTGTACTAGTTTGTACTAACATAATAAAGCGATAGGTTATAATGACTTCGTGGAGTCCAACTACGTATTCGAAATACGGTAGGTGGTAATCTCCACCAAGTTTGCATTTAACGTAGTTCATAAAGTTATGTGAGTTATTTGGGCCCCTTATGTATGTTTATTTTTTGACGACTGGAGTATAAAACCATTTCATGAAGGTTTATATTATTGGTGTGGTTTTCTATCCAACTGCCGATTCTTTTTACTAAATTTGACCGCCTCTTAACAAGACCACCAATAGCAAATGGGACAAAATGTTTCACATATTACATCCTAAAAAAAGCAGGATTAAAATGTACTAGTAAAACTGGTAGTAAACCGTCAAATAGCGATGTCACTTTTATCTAATAACTTAATAATTTATCACAGTGAGAAGGGAATAAAAGTTTATTAGGCTATGATACATAACACAGAACAAAATGTGAGTATTACTTCTTTATATTACTTAATACTTATTTATGCTAATTTTATTAGATGAAAATATAGTCAAATAAATGTTGTGTAATACTGTATTGCATGTATTGATGGCCTCAATCAGGACATTTTATACCTACACTTTGGTAAACGTCTGCAGTTGACCAGTCAATACAATCCACCAGTTTTTAGTGCAAATTCAATGACTGATTCCTTTAAATAGTAAATAGCCTTGTCTTTAGCTTTTTTAAAGTCTATGGTGCTGTTAGAAGATCGGATATTACAAAACCTCAGAGCCACCACAAGGCCCCATGTCAGATTTTGAAATTCACCTATATTTCTTATTACCTAGTTACCTGACCAACTAGAAAAGGTAAGGATTACCAGTTTTAAAGACAGACGTCAAGTTAAGAACTGTCGTTTTAGAAAAAAACATTGCAATATTTTACAATAATTTATGATGTGCATTGCATTTAAAAAGTTTTTAAGTGTTTTTAACTGGAAAATATACATATTTTTATATTTATTACTTATAAACATTAAGGATGGTACTTCCAAACTGATTCATGGTAAGCAGTTCATTTCGTTACACTGCATCTCTTTTTTGATACTTTATTGTCAAAATTTCTAAACATAATTAGAGAATTAGAGGCGGAAGATACATAATATTCTGGTGAATAGAAAAATATTTTACACCGAAATTTTAAGCCCGACATATTTCTGTCCATATCAAAGTCAAATCAACGAAAGAAAAACAGTGCTGCCGTGTAAAAAGATTTGTTAGGTTTGCTCAGGTTTGCCTAGATACTTTCCTGTCTTTTTTATCACTATAAATAGGAAATATAGCAAGACTGTAAAAAAATTTGTTGACTAAGCTATAAAATTTCCACTTTCACTTATTAATTTCGGTAATTATGTAGTATACCCATTTCTGCTATTTTTGCGCTTTTTGAAAAAATTCTATTATGGTCACATTCTACAGTCTTTCCTGATTGCCAATATACGAGCGCACATAAAAAATTATGTTGTTTTTTAATAATTTTTTATGAAACAAACTTACTGGACCTGGGAGCGAATAGGGGTGCTGGGCGGGGTAAAAAGAAAAAACACAACATCGTAAAAGGCTTAGCAACACTTTTCCCAACGTAATGAAGTGTAAAATCAAAGAAAAACGGTTAATCGCTAAGAAAATTGCTTTTTTCTATACAAAATTCCATTTGTCCGGTGTTGCCACGTTTACCTATTTTTTATCCCAAATGAAATTAATCTTGGCGAACTTTGTACCGCTTCTAGAACACAGCCGAAAATAACCCCAAGCAACACCCTGGCGCACCGATCCCTCTTCGCCTGCGAGGAAAGAGAGTGGTCAGGGCCCCTAACCAGGTGCTAACCCTGTTCCGACCTTAGGGTGCCCTCCGATCCACCGTTCGCATAAAAAACTTTTCTAAGTCGGTCAATTAGGTGACAGATCTAATATTTTCGATCTAACGGTGGATCGGAGGGCACCCTAAGGTCAGAACACGGTTAGCACCTGGTTAGGGGCCCTGACCAGTCTCTTTCCTCGCAGGCGAAGAGGGATCGGTTCGTCAGGGTGTTGGTTGGGGTCATCTTTTTGCCCTTTTGGTTACATTTGGTTCATTTTCGCATTTTCCCGCTAACTTTATGTAAAGCTAGCAGAATTTGTGGGAAAAACGATTTGTAAATTTGGCAACAGCGCCTCTTTCCATCAGACATTTCGAGTATGTGTACCATGGGTTTCATTGAAAAAGCTAACCTAAAAGTTAAAAAATTTTCAAATTAATAAAAAAACAACATAATTTTTTATGTGCGCACGTATATTGGCAACCACGAAAGACAGTAGAATGTGACCATAAAAGAATTTTTCCAAAAAACGCAAAAATAGCAGAAATGGGTATACTACATAATTACCTTAAGTTCTTAAAAAGGACCTACTGCGTATGCAGCATTTTTTTAAATTACTTTTGAAAATGGGTATTTAAAAAAAAAGTTTATTTAAAAATCTTGCGTATGTACACTTTGTTTTCATTCTATAGAAAAATGCCTAATTTATTCGTTTTGTATATATGTTAACTGCTCATTGGTAACAGTTTATTTTATGTACTGGTCTGCAACAATGTAGCTATATATCATGTTTTTAATATAATGCTGAGAAACTTTCAGATGTGACGTATGAAATTATAGAGAACTATTTTAATAGAAAACTCTAAATCTGAATGTTTTGATAGATTCATTTTATTTAGTAATATTTATAGAATAAGGAAGTTTTGCGCCTACTACGAAATAGTAATAGTAAAGAACTATTTAAAAAAAATTTAAAAGTTTTGAAAAATCTTCTATCAAAGTTCAGTAGCATCTTCCATTTATCGCTCTTCTCGCTCAAAGGTCGATCTGAGAGCATTTGACCGAATATTTTTATAACGTTAAAAAATTAAAAAATCGGGCATTTTCGGTGCGCTCTCAGATTGCTCGCGGTTGATCTATGTCCATGAGGTAGATCAATAAGATGAGCACGAAAATGGCAGAAGAAAGTATGTTTTTTGAAGATAATTCTGACAGAAGCTTTAGTAGTCTTTTCGAACTTACGTCGCCCTCTTCATTAGAAGAGGATGAAGTTATTGAAATAATTAAAAACAGAACAATTCTAATAATTTAAAATCCAAAGGTTGCAAATTTGGTTTCTGATGTTAATAATAAATACGACCATCAAGAGATAAGATATTTGTCTTAATTTTTATTAACAATGTTATTAATTCATACGTGTACACGTCTTTAATAAATATCAATTCAATAAACCACAAAACAAAACGACTATTCAACGGATTGACTGACAGATAACAGCTGATATGCTAGTTTTAAAAGCAATGTTCCATTGCTTGCAATAAGAGCCTGAGCGCAATTCAAGCGCGTGACGTATTAGAGCGATTTGACAACACTCCGAGACCACATCAATATAAATGAATTGAAGATGATATAGGTGTTTTAAAAGCAATGGTGTCAAGAAAATGAATATAATTGTTTATCATCTATATAAATGTAAAAAGGCTTTCAATGGGGACCCGCTGCTATAATGGACAGATGGGTCTCCGAACAACATCGAACCGCTGGCTGGCGCCAATTCACGCTAGAAATGTAATTGGCAACCCTTCAAAGCAGCTGACCATTAAGGGCACTAAGGTATTATTACTAAAACGTAACCAGATAAGACAGGTGGTAGAACTGTCGGCAGGTCATTGTCATCTAAGAAAACACCTGCATAGAATAGAAACATAATAACTGGGAGAAACGGCCTTCCAAATTCTTTACAATTGTGGGGGCTTGACATATAGAAGATACAGACTCTGAAAAAATCTACATGGACGCGGTACGCTATCCAGGACTTACCAGAAAGCTGCTTAACCACAATGAATTGACAAAGCTTATCTAAACAAGAGGAAGGGGAGAACAATAGGCCAATAGGCTGCAGTGCAACTTCCAGGACATCTGGACCTAATGTCACTCAAAACCGACCAATGAGCAATTTCCTCGTAATGACCAGTTTTTAAAATGAACATTTACTAAAGTCAAGTAAATCTAATCTAATACTTTGTATTGACTTTTGATAAAGTGATGTCAGTGTATTTTCATATTTTATTCCACAGTCTTTCAAAATATTTACAACTTTCTTAAAATAAATCAGAAAATAGCTTAATACTTTAACTAATGTACCTTTGTACAAAAAAGTTAAAGCACAGAGCCCCATTAAAATAAAATTAATATGAGCAATAGGTAAATGGGTGTTATCGGCAAATGGAGATGTAAATTAGAAGAACGTGTGGACTTGATGAAATTATTGTTGTAGTCTGACTCATTTTTAAAAATTGTATCTAATAATGACGTGATAATGGATCTAGGATCAAGAAACCAAAGATTTGCCTTAAAAGGCTAATGTCATTTAATATTTTTGTGTGAAAGGTCTTAACGTAGATATTAGGAAATTAGTCGTCTGCCAGTGGCCAGTGATGAACATTTCTAGTTATAGCTTGTCAGGCAGACCAAAATAGTTGTAACTTACCTTATGGGTACAAATATTCAAGGATTTTTAGCGCAAATTACAGTATTTTTCATGTGGTTGTAAAACAATTTTAAAACTGTCGGCAAACGGTCAACTAACCCGTTCGAAAAATACAAAGGGGAATACAAAATGTTCTCACTTTTTCTTTTAAATGTACAAGTATTAAGTGCGTTTTGCTTGTTTAGCCCACTTAAAACACCAAATTTAAATTTGTATAACAAAATATGGTTAAAATTTACTTGGACAGTCTACAAATTGGATCTTGACCAGTGAACGCTGGCAGAGGGGCGATTTTACTATCTTGAGACAAATATTTTACCCATTGGCATATAAAGTACTTACTTACTTTCGTTATTTCCTTTATAAATTAAAACTTAATTTTTAGGTAAATATACCGAAAATATAGAAGATTACCATCTTGCAGTACCCCATAAAGTAACGGTAGATGGAGAGTTTTTAACATTCCACCTTCCACATTTTCACGATGGTGATCCCAAGCTTTTTAATAAGCGTCGAAAACGCGAACTCTCTGATCCCGATATGGTTCATTATGGTTTGTATAGTGCATTTATCCCATAACCAAAGTGGTAGATGTTTTAACATCCAAACCTCTTAAAGTTTTAAATAGAGCACGAGGGTCTAGAGGGCAAGTTTTTTCCCCTCACAAATTAGTAAAACATCAACTAGGTTCGACGAAATTTTGCTTATTGTTTTTACGGTTCTTTTAAGTTAGAAAACTTCTAAAAAAATATGAAATAATACTTTTAATTATTTACTGCTAAGCCTACTTGTGATTACTTTAATTATACAGGGTGTCCAAAAGGTATTCGTATGGGCAAATGTCTTTGCTATTAGTAAAAATAGAGACACCAAGTTTTAGGCGTATCTTATTGGTTAATAAATCTACTTTTTGTGCAGTTTAACTTCTTTCACCCTTTGATGGGTGACGCTAGGCAGTTGAGGTCAAAAATTTTAAGTGCACAAACCTAAGCAAACCTGAGCAAATCCTATGTCGTGATGGTACCTCATTTCAGGTATTCAAAAAAGAAACATTTAACCGCCAACCCGAGGTACATATCTTAACTGGTTTTTAAATGGCAAGCCTATAAAAATTTAAAATTGTGAAAAAAAATCCTTAGTACCTTACTTTTCTTATTAATTTACAAGTTGTTCAAAATGACCACCGTGAACTTCTTGGCAGTCATAAAGTCGATTCACATTCACATTTTCGAGAATGGCAGATGTTACTTCTTGACAGAGCTCAAAATCGGCTTTATTACTGCCAAGAAGTTCATGGTGGTCATTTTGAATAACTTTTAAAGTAATAAGGGAAATAAAGCAACTCAATTTTTTAATTTTTTCACCATTTTTTTATTTTTGTAGACTTGCCATTTAAAAACGAATTAAGATACCTTGGGTTTACTGTAAAATGTTTTTTTTTGAAGATCTTTAAAATGACCGCACGGCGTAGGATTGCAATGATTGCATTTAAAATTTTTGACCTCAACTCCCTAGCGTGACCCCCCAAGGGAGTCGAAAAAGTTAAATTACATAAAAAAGTGATTTGTTAACCAATAAGATACATATAAAATTTGGCGTCTCTGTCGTTACTAATAGCAAAGATATTTGCCCATACTAAGACTTTTCGGACACCCTGTATACAGTGTACACCAAAGTTCTAAACTTTGAAGTTGGCGCAACACCCCATTAAATATTTATGCATTATCAACTATTGCTACCAATTCTTATACTTTGAAATTGCGCCGATTTCACCTAAACAGCGAACAGTGTACAAGTTCCTGCACGTATTGGCGCATGAGTTCCAAAAATTATTCGCCCGAAATGTCTTTACATAATCGTGCTTATTATGTAAATGCATGTTGCCAGGCGGCAGTCCGGTCAGATATTGTTTAAACCGTAATTGTTTAAACAAAAGGAAAAATACCATTTTTATATGTTTCATGTGAATTTTTGAAGGTGGTTCATTTAAAAAATATATATATTATAATTTCTTTCTTTTTAGTGCAAATACTCAAATAACCTACGAAAATTTAGTTTGCTTGGGTTGCGTTTGCTTGGGCTTTGCACAATATTTGTTTTATTCAATTAGATTCCCTCTCAACCCATCCACTTTAACTGCTCTTAATCTTTATTAGACAAAAGTGGATTCTCTGAGTACAACGGAAATGACATATCACTTAAAATTTTTGAAAAAAATTTCAGGCACGCCATTCTGTTTATTTTCACCCCACCCCTTTATTTGTTGTTAACGTCTGTTACGTAAAATTGAATCCTTTGATCCAAATTTCCCCGAAAACAGAATAATATACATTTTTTAAAGAAATTAATTTGCTGCCTCGTCACCCCCTCCCTCCCTTAACATTTTTTGACAACTCTTAAATTAGATTTTGTGGCCTTAATTTCCCCCAAAATGACATAAATATTAAAATGGCAGCCCCGATTCATCTTAATATTTCACTTAAAAATATAAATGGGAGAGGATGAGAGGGAAAAATGGAGCGGTTGGGATTTTTTTTTTTCAAAAACGGAAATACCAACATGATCATCGCGCCATCATCCTAAACACAACGGAGAACAAATAATTATTGAAATTGCTGCTGCCATTCCGAAGTATAAACGAACTTCATTAGTTTTTTTTTGATTTTATATAATTTCTTAAGCTTCCACTCTAGCTAACTCTCTCTAGCCACTTAAGCTAAAAAATTCCTTGGGAACGCACAACATAAAAATGATCGAAACTGATGAATCCGTCAAGAATTATATCCGAAGATATAGAAAAAAAAAAATACACCTACCGGACGAATTACAAATTACAACCTCCCTCTTTAAAGTCGGTCAATAGTTGTGTAGTTTTGTTAGAATTTCTCCAGGTGCCTAACGTTAGTAATTAATAGTTTCTTTCCTAAGCCTAAGCATTTTATGCTAATTCAACTTTATTTATTTTTTACTAATTGGTGCGATAAAACAATACTATCTTTTTTACAAATGTAGTAATTACTGGCAATATAACAAAGAAGGAAGTTACTACTAAGGTGGAAGTACCAAAAATATCTTACTTTTAAAAGTTAAAATACTAAACATAACTAACTGTAAGTTCGCGAATCTAAAATCTGTGTAAATTCCAACAAAACGTAAAATTTTAGTACAAAAGGCCTTAAATAAAAAATCTCAATTATTACATTCGTGGAACCTACTCTGCTTTTCATCAGTTTTTAGGACCAAGAACCCGTCTTATGGACTCTCCAGTGAACTTTCAAATGCACGTAGTAAAAGTAGTATAATTTTTTGTGAGATGTATGGTTGTCTTTTTTATTTTTTAAACTTATCTGCTCTCTCGTGGTGTAATAATATTGGTCATGCGGATTTAATTTTAAAAAAAAGCGTATAAGCTTTTTTAAGCTACTTACGACAAATGGTCAAAATTAGGTTTATACAGAGGTGGCTTAGGCACGAAGAAATGACCTAGATATTTTGAAAAATAACCTAAGTATTATGAAAATGGTCCGATCGTAGCCGATCTCTATCCTGTCGTTGTAAATTTTGTCTGATACTGTGAATCACTGACGTGTCGTGTGTCGTTCTACGTCTCATAATGCCTTACAGCGAATTTATGGCAACTAAGGGTTGTCACTTATCAACTTCGCGTGCATCACCTCGAAATATACGGTTTCGATTGCTTTTATGGAGTTTCTAACAAGTGAGTTCATCTATAATAAGCAAAGACTAAATGCTCTTTGCTATAAGCAAATCGACAATCCCATGTACACAGGCGGTATTGGAGGAGTTTTATTTAATTTTTTTTACATGCGTTTTGATCAGATATAAACCGTTTTAAACAATATAAAACATTATGGAAAAAGTCTGGCAAAGTAAACATTTTTTATATTTTTTTGTTTTAAATAAAATCCTGCTTCGCTTAGAGATGAGAATGCCACCAACATATTTTATATAGATTAGAATGATCGTCTAATATGATGTAGTGACTGCCATCTGGAATACGTGATAGAAAACTAAAGCAGAAAATAGTAAATATTGATGTACATAATGCAGGGACCGATAATTCGGCTTTATCCAGTTCCGGATTTGGCAGATTTCAAAAAGGAATCGTAATATAGGATTTTATAGGATGGGCACTAACTTCGAGCATTAGTCTTCGAAGCCAATAGTTTAATCTTCTGAAATTTACACAATAAAAAACAACTTAGATTCTTAAGACTGTTAGTTTTTCAGCATTTATACTCTGTTAATATAATACTCCTATGTTCTTAAGTTGGCAACATATGGAAAACTTTTTTATTATTAGTTTTAGGGAAAAAAGTTATTCTTTATAAAAAGTTCTGCTTTATAATACGAGTATACATATATGTATAAATAATATTAAGTTATTCAAACTTAATATAGCATATACAGGGTGATCAAAAATTTAAAAATTGATCCTTGCGAGAATTTCTCTTAACTGTTGTCTTCAAGCATGATTTAATAAAAAAATATTACTTAGAATATCAAATTATCATCTAAGTTTATAGTCATGGCCTTTTATTTACATAGAACATTTATTAATATTTGTAAAGAATTTTTTTAAGACATACCGTATATATATATATATATATATGAGAATTACTATTTTTGTTTTTAGGTTTATTTATAAATGACCAGTTACATCACCTAGAATTGTGGCCAAACAGAGATTTTATACACCCCCATATTGTTATTGAAAGAAGAGATCTCACAGTACCCTTGGCGAAGAGAGATGTTAGAGGCATGGAAAGCTTGGGAAAAATGTGCTACTATACTGGAAGAGTCCGAGGAATTAGGTCTTCTAGAGCTGCTTTAAGTACTTGCGATGGTTTAGTAAGTAATGTTGCAAACAATTTTTACGAAACGATTTTTCTAAAAACTCTGGTAACAACACACATATACTCTATATATAAAAAGTCAACTTTCCATGCCCATGTATACTTTTTCCAGACCAAATAGAATCTCATAAATAGAAATTCTTACATGTTGAATTACCTTCGGTACTGACTGCGGCATCACCAGTCGAAACATGTCCGGAGTTTAATAAAGATTTACATGTTCAAAGTCAACGAATAATTCTAAATATTTACTGCTGTTTCGGTGATGTAAAATACCTGGGAATCCTTCATAATCCCTAGTGGGCTGTCAATCATCCAGGGTACCGGTCAAGTGTGCAGCTAGCCTCGACTCTGTAAATGTCGAGTGAAAAACAGAAACAACAAAGAAACAAGAAGAGATAAATTCTCGGTCGCGTTTCAAGCTAGGCTAGGCACCCAAAACGCTCGTAAAGCCGTCAACCCGGGCTGTGAAAGGCTAGGTAAGGGTTAAAGGGTTGCTAGCCAAAATAGCCATAGTTTGCCCAATACCAAAGCAGCATTGTCCTCGAACTGGAGGAGGAGTGTCGGCTGCGGTGGGATTAAAAAATGATTGTTCTATAAAAAATCGTTGTCAAAAAATTCTTTGCGCAACAATTCAGTCAAATCCGTTGACAAGATAAATTTCGTGTCTTCACTAAGGACGGGATACTTGCGCGGTACATTGACAAACTATGTGCTCCCAGAGACCACTCGGGACCTGGAAAACTAACAAAAAATAAATATTGCAGTTACAGGACCTATACAGACCTTGCAAAATAAAATTCAACTTGTAATTGGAATAGATTAACTTCGTCGAACAACTCAGCGATTTGGCCGAGCGGCTGGTCCTTGCTACCAGTATCTTGGGAGGGGACGATCATCGTCCTCCCGCCTTAGCAACGACACTTACGTCCAGCGGTGCCGCGGTTGTTGCCTACAGGAAGTCTAAACTTCGTCAAAAAATTACAACGTTGGAATGGAAGGTTGTGAGTGGGATTCACGAAAAGTTCGTGGCAGTTAATGATTAAGCAACTGTCCTTAATCAGTTAGTAGTTATAATAACTCAACATGCTTAGCGAGGAGAGTCACTCCGCTAAGTAAATTTTGAAAAAAGACGTGTCAGGTAAGAAGATGCCCTTTGTTTATAAAATTCGCGTCTTTGGACGGGACGCACTTGATCCCTCCGACAGTAGTAAAGGGACAGGCTGAATGGCTTTACCTTGCTAGCTGTAACCCGTAAGGAGATTCAACCTGTATACATGTCTTGGGGAAGGTGGTTTAAAGGAGGAAAATTATTCCAAAATGCTGCTGAGAAATGGGCAACTTTATTTGGACAATTAAGGGAATTGGGCCGAGCGGCGGGTTTTTTGCTATGAGTGCCTGGCAGGACAATCCATCAATAGAGTCTATATACAGGAAAGAGAACGAAAGTCTTCCGCCTTAGTGATTAAATTCAGTGTGGCGGTCTCCGCGGTTGTCGTTACGATTGAGTGAAACGCATGAAAGACATGCACTCCGCGTCTCGAAATTAGACGCAGGCTTTTGTACTCAGATGTAGGAAGTCTATACTTGGTACTTGTTAATTTGGGATAAATTAACATTCTTGGGCAAGGGAGTCTTGCACCGACTAGAGGGACCAGAATGGTATTCACGAAATGGTAAAAATAGTTTCTTAGGCAGGTAGTGGTCTAAGTTATAATTCCAGGAAAAAACTTAGGAAAAATAATTATAGTCAAGAGGCGTGGACCTGGCTAATAACGACAAGAAAGTGACATGCATAACGCATCCGAGCCATTATGTGTGTCCTTGGTTCTCAGTTGAATAGCTGATCTCGATCATGACAAACCGCGTGTCGTAAAGGTACGCCCATATGTGCGCGCCGGGGAGCGGACGATGGTGTAAATATAATATAGTTACACTTACTATAAAACGATCATAAAAATAACAACGTATTTATGCCATTAATTTAGATATAGATATTTTAATTTTTTTTTTTTTATTTATTTATTTATTATTATTCCCAACGAATACAGAATCCATTACAGGGAATACACAATAATTATACTAAACTTATAATAATAACAATAATCAACAAATAGGTAATTTACAAAAAAAAAAAAAAAAAAAATCTGCATAAACTAGTAATAAATTTTTTATAGATTTTATTATTTTTCCAGAAGAAACTTTTTTATTTTTCTTTTAAATCTATCTAATTTTTTTAGATTTTTAATTACTAGTGGTAATTCGTTATAAATAATTATTCCATCATACAAAATAGATTTTTTTCCAAAATTTGATTTAATATTAATAGTTTGTAAAAAATCCTTCTGCCTTGTATTATGATTATGAAGTATATCAACTTTAGAAAAAGTTATATTTGATTGTTTTGCATTAAGCATTATTGAGTGGATAATAGTACATATTTTTACTTTAAATAAATTTTGAATATCAAGATATCCTCTAGGTTTATATAAATTTACTGTCGGTTCCAAAAAACTAAGTTTGTTAATACATTTTATTGTTTTGTTTTGTAGCTTTTTTAAAGGTTTTAACGTTTTATTGCAAGCTGATCCCCAAACTGAAATTAGATAATGAATTTTAGAATAGATTAAAGAATAATATATATTTTTTAAATATTTTATGGGTATATAAGAACGAATTTTAAACAGAATTCCTATTATAGGGGCTATTTTTTTTATTTTTATTTATTTTTTTGTATAATTATAATCTCTAGTTAAAGTCTTAATCAGGGCCCCCGCAAGGGTTATCAACGCCCGCGTGCCAAAAATATTTTGGCGCCCCTTACTCGGCAAAAAAATTGGGGGTGCCCAAATTTGTCCAGTTTTTGTTGGAATTTAGTGTAGAGTAGTTAAAAAAACTATCAGAAACCTTTCTTAAATGCCTTAAGATCAGTATGCTGTTAGTTTTAGATAACATATGTATTTTTTTAATTTTTAATTTTTTTCCTTTAGGCAATCGATTAAAACCTCATTTTATAAGGAAACTACAGAGATTTCAAAACCAAAACTTTATTTTTCTCTAAATTATTTATAAAGGCATAAATCAAACAATAAACAAATCACAAATAAAACATACCTTATTATTAGGATACAGAAATTAAATGGGCGTTTCTCTAGATTTGGCCGCTGCAATTTCTTTTATAATATTATCAAAATCTATTTTATCGAGTATCTCTTGCTCTATAGCTAAGATTGCCAAACCAGATAATCTTTCTTGTGACATGGTAGACCTCAAATAATTTTTAATTATTTTTAATTTTGAGAATGATCTCTCACCAGAAGCAACAGACACAGGTAAAGTGAGGAGGATTCTTAACGCAATACTAATATTTGGTAGAGATGAAGTTAGATTGTTTTCAAATATATATTGAAGAATTTCAAGGGGATTTGATACTTCAGGCAATGAAAACAATCTTAGGGCTTTTATCTCGTTAAATAAACCATTTCCTTCCACGTCAGCCTCCTGCTTTTCCTGATCAGTTAGCTTCTGTTGAAGAACATGACAGCATTTTAAAAGATCTTCGTCATTTAATTTAGAAATATCACAAATAAAACCAAAAACGTTTTCGTAATCAGATATCATATCGAACCTACTATTTAAAGAACTTAGTGTTTGATCAATTATTTTTAAAAAGAAATTTATTTTAAAAGCAGTTTTTGGATCTTGAGGTGTCTCATCCGTGTGCTCATAATCGAACAATTTCGGTTTATACCTTCGTCTTACATTATTTAATGGGGGAAAACATTGCTCTATCTCAAGAGCAGCCGCTAGTTTTCCAGCTTCAACAAGATTTTCCTCGAAAATATTATCATTTCTATAATTTTTAAAATGATCGACTAAATTCTTTAAATAGTTTTGGCACACTTTAATGTCAATCGCTACACTTTGCATCATTTTGCTTACAATATTAATCTGGAATAAAACATCATACCAAATTATTATACTACAAATAAATTTAAAAGATTGAATATTTAATAAAAGAGAATTTGCTTTATGTCTAGTTTCTATGTTATAAGTATCATTTTCTGCTATTTCTAGAAGGCTATCACATATTTGAATTAAATGAAACTTTAGCGGTTTCATAGCATCAATCCTACTTGACCATCTAGTATCACTTAGGGGTTTTAGATTTAACTGAGGGACATGCTTTTTCATAACATCCCATCTTTTTGTGGATGAAGAGAAAAATACATAAAGTTCTTGTACAATATTAAAAAAATTCACTGTTTCATTTGAAACCTTAGCAGCATCATTTACTGTTAAATTTAAGCTGTGTGCAGCACATGGTACAAAAAATGCCCTAGGATTAGCATCGAGTATGCGTTTTTGTAAACCAATATGTTTTCCGCGCATATTGGCCCCATTATCATACCCTTGACCTCTCATATCTTTAATATCTAAATTTAAATTTTTCAAAAGTCCCATTACAAAATTACATAGCCCTTCCCCTGTAGAGTCGATTATTGAGTTGAATGCTATAAAACTCTCTTGTATTTGGACCTTTTTAGAACTGTCATTTAGAACGACATAACGCAAAACGAGGCTTATTTGCTCTGTATGGCTTGCATCCGGTGTACAATCTAAAATTATTGAATAATATTTGGAGCTTCGAACCATGTCCAAAATATTATTTTTTACTTTAGAAGCCATTAATTCAATAATTTCATTTTGTATCTGGTAGCCTAAGTAATGGGTCATTCTTAAAGAATTTGTTTGTGAGTTTTGCACTCGACTTATGTGCTCTCTCATCACAGGATCAAAAGATGAAATCATCTCGACAGTTTTGAGGAAGTTCCCATTATCATATTGGAAAAGTGTTTTAGATGAACCTTGGAAAGCTAGGCACTGTCTGGATAAAAATTTAACAACTGCAATAATTCTTTCTAGAACGTCATGCCAATACTTTTTTTCAGTTTCTAAAACCCGTAAGTGATGATCGTTTACAGTTGTAGATAATTTCAACATTTTTTTTAAATTCATCCATTTATTCATGTGAACGTTATGTGCAATTGATGTTTCATGTCTTATAATGGCTAAGGATAAATGTTGCCAATCAGAAAAACCACTAGTATCAGAAAAACTAGTAGAAGTCTTGCTGAAAAGTTTACAACAAAAACAAAATACCGAATTTTTCGAAACTGAGTAAATTAGCCAAATTCTTTCCACTTCTTCTCCATTTCCTAGTTTTCTAACAAAGTACTTACTTGAAAATTTTCTTTTGTCTTTATTAGCAGGAAATTGATAATTACGTCCTATCAAGGGAGGACCACGATCAACCAATATTCTGACTTCATCATTGGTGATGCTTCTGGGCCATAAACCGGGATCTTCTGATGGAAGAATACTAGGAGTAGTAATCTCAGTCTCCCCTTCAGTAGAAGCTTCATCGCTAGAACTGCTAGAAGTGTCACTTGTAGTCGTAGTTGTTAGGATGGCTGACTCTACAGAGGCTATATTTTCAATACGTGTTGATGTTGATGTCGATGGTTCACATGTTGCAGAAGATGGCGATGGCGCCGCTTTAGAAACTGTATTTTCTTCTACCTCTATCGTTTCAGTCTTGTAAACTTGACTTTTTTGCAAAAAATGTTTCATACTCCCAGCCATCTTTTCCCTTTCTTGGACTCTAACTTTTTTTTGCTCTCGAAATTTTGCACCAGAAGGTCGTTTTCTCTTCTGTGGCTCCTAGAATTTAAGAAACACTAGATCAAAAATTGGTAAGGACATTTACCCTTGACTTCCCTTGCACAAGACCCATCTTTTTGAGAACGCCCCGTAATTTTTTATTTTTATGAATCTAAACTCTAAACGCGAGCCTTTAAACCTAAACGGCTAAACGAACTTAAGACCAATCTGAAGCATATACCCTATACACTTTTCCTGGTATAATAATTTGATAATTAATTTTTGGCAAAGATGAAATATAAATTTTTTCAGAAAGCCAAACGGTATGATGGTGGCTCCAAGGCGAAACGTCAGGTTTTAAATCTAAAATGTCTAAAGAAATATCAAAATCTATCCGATTTTTCCACGAATACAAAATACTTTCCTATTTGAGGGAAATAAAAATAATATTATCTATGGTATAAAGGTATGGGCTAATTAAGGATGTGCACTACTTTAAACAGAAAAAATTAAAAAAAAAACGAATTTTATAGACCTTAGAAAATGCTAATACTGCATGTGGGTAGGTACTTACCATTTCATAAAATTTTATTCAATCACAACAAAACACAATAACACAAAATACAAATCAATCTTTTTAATTTTTAAGTATCTAAATATTATAATTTTCTGCGTCTTCTTGACCCTTAAACGTTGCGAAATAAAATATCAATTATTTGGATTACGACGCCTTCCGCTGTTTTATACTCCTACAGAGTATTCGAGTCTGGACAGGAAAATCGGCAAGTAGGTAACAAGTTCTTCGAGTCTGGACAGGAAAATCGGCAAGTAGGTAACAAGTTCTAACAACTTCTACGCTAACTTGTCGATTTATACCAGTATTGGATATTGGATCATGATATTGCATATTCAGATGTGAATAGTGATGATTGATTTTAAAAATATGTTTTCTGTTTTAATAGGGAATTAGATTAGATAGGTACCTAATTATATTTATGAACATAAACTTCGCTTAGATTATTGAAAAAAAAGATTTCTTTGGTGCCTTGCTCGTTGGAAATATTGTTAAAAAATTAACCAAAAACCTTTGGTTCTTGGCGCCCCTTACAGAGTGCGCCCGCGTGCAGTGCACGCGTTGCACACGCGGTTGCGGGGGCCCTGGTCTTAATTATCGGTCGACGGTACACCCATGAATACAATTATTTCTATGGTTAAACATCGTTTGTGAAGATTCAGTTAGGTTTTGATATACTTATAAATAATATTTGGTTAAAACATTAAAACTTTTTATTGTGTCCCATCTTAAATTGGTTAGAATATTTTGGGACGCCTATGGCTAGACCTTATCGGCACTGTTGCGTCAAAGGTGTCGGCTGCGTTACTTTTTTTGCGGTTTCACTTACTATTGGAAGCACTATAAGTACGATGTTGATAAGACCAAGGAGCTTCTTTACCTAACTCCATTCTCAAGAGTATGAAAAAAGGTTGTATTTATCCGGTTCAGCTTTATGTTCAGTTAGTAGGTTTTCATAAAATTTATAATCGGTTTGATGACCTAAGCCCATATTTTTATTGGATTTGAAAAACGTTTGAAAATTTTGATGCTTGAAAGCTGTGAGATTATTGCAAATTGCATACAAAAATAGTTTTTTCTACATTAACAACACATTAACATACCCAATCAAACCAATTCAATTTTTTTTTAGGGAGAGGATTGAGAAATCTCTATCCAGGCTCCTGAGCATATTGGTCATCGTCTCAGCCCAGGTAGGCTGACAGCCTCACTGGACTAAAATACTTCCCCCTCTATCATCTTTGTTCACCCCACCTGTATCCGCTCTAGCATTGTTTGGTGTGGCGAACTGTCTACTCATCTTTGTTCCCTCTCTTTGCTGTCAATTATGTATCGAACTACTTTGTACGCTCTGTGTTAGTCTCTTTTCGCTGTTGCTAGACTTCTCACCATGTTTTCTTTATTGAGGATGGTTCCAGATTCTTCTGCGAATTCCTGTCGTGCTTCCATCCATCTTGGACAAACAAGAGCGTAGGGTCCACATCGTCTGTTTCATCGCAATATGTGCACTTGTCGGAATCTGATCTCTTTCTTTCATATAAATACTTTCGGAAACACCCGTGTCCAAAAAGCGTTTGTGTTAAATGGTAGTTTACTTCTTCGTATGATCTGCTTATCCAAGTTTCAATGTCTGGTGTTAAGCGCCAAGTCCATCGTCCATATGTACCAGTTCTCCATTTCTCCTGTCATCTATTAACGAGCACTTGCCTTACTTTTCAGTTTCCCTTCGTAGGTTTCTTTTCTTTCTTTAGTAAGGAATTCTATTGGAGGTATCCCTGCTATGACTTCCGCCGATACGTTTTATAAGCACTACATAATATCCTAATACAGATAAGCCTTTTGATTCTTGTAAGTTTCATGTTGTCATTGACTGAGTGCCCACAGGGGCTGCATACAGGAGTTGAGAATGTATGACGCTTGAAAGAATTTCCCTTTTGGATGCTCTGGGTCCTTTAATAGTTGGCATTAGGTTTGACAAAGCTGTAACAGTTTTCTCCGCCTTTTCTATGGATTTATTGACGTGTTCAGCAAATGTTAGTTTTTGTCTAGCCATTCTCTGAGGTATTTAATTACCCTAGTCGGCGTCGCTATCATGCGTTCAATCTTGAATTCTATATGGGTTATTTTCCTATTCGTGGTAAGAAGAATTGCCTCCGTTTTCTCGGGAGCTAGATGCAGCCTTGTGTTTGCCAATCAGTTTATGCCCCTTAATATGGCAGTATTCGTCATGTTCATCAGGATCTGTTCGTTCTTAGCCACTACTATCAAGGCAATATCGTCCGCGAAGTTTATCAATGGGGTGTCACTGAGCAGATCAGCCTCCAAGAGGCTGTCGTAGAGGACGTTCAACAGGATAGGATCCAGTAGATCTTAATAGTTCCCTCGGTTTCCAATATTATTTCTATCTCGGAAAGGACGCTTTGGTGTTTATTAAGATTTCTTCGCTCCCTGTTTTTCTAAGTTCCTCTAAAATTTGCTGCCATGACGCAGTACTAAAAACGATCCTAACCCATTCAAATTTGTAGGTCCTTTACTTAACGGGAGTTCAGTTTTCAGTTTGCCAGTGCGTTTATATGATATTCATTCCCGATGCGATTCCAAAACCTGGCGAATCGACCTTGAAACTCCCAAAGATTTCAATACGAGTTTTCGTCCAGTATTCAAAACTCTATGCGTATTTAAATCGATTTTAAATCGTCATAAAAACGTCCTATTGAACTTGCTCGTAATTGATAAGAATAAATAACACAGCAATGTCGCGTCACCACAGGTAGAATAGTTTTATTCCCACATGTCATTTATTCAAGTCATCTTTTAAGCAATCAAGCTTAAGTTTAGCAAAATATGTGGAGAAGCCCAACTCTGGGTGGTATTTGTTAGAATTATTTAATAAGTACTTGGCAGTATTCTAGTAATATGATGTATGTCTCATAAGTTTTGAGAAAAGACATTAATACTCATATTTTGTATTATTATAATTTTTTATCAATTAATTAAACTATAAGTCGTTATTTCTACATTTATTGTTATTAAAACTATACGTTTAAACTACTAATAACGGTCCATGTTCTTCAACTGCACGCAACTTAAACCTTAATTGCTCCATTAGCCTTGTCGATTTCTCGAATTTTCTGGTTTATCCGGCGACGTAGCTGTTCTACGCTTTGAGCTTCGCAGCCATTATCGTAAACTTTTCCAGCTAGTAGGGCCCAAATATTTTCTATAGGTCTCGCTTGAGGCACGCTTGCAGGGTTGTCTACCTTTGGGACAAAATTAGTATTAATGGCAGTCAACCACTCTTGCATAATGACACGAAGCCAGATCTGACCAGAAGATAATTTCGCCATTGGAGTGAGTAGCAGGGATGAACTGAATAAGTTTTGACAAACACTGCCTAATATAAATGTCCGCATTAATGACATCACCACGAGCACGTCCGATACACGGCTGAGAAACACCTGCTTCGGAAACTGCGCACCACACTTTTTTTCAGAAAACTTGACTTTTCCTTTTAATTCAGTGGCGGTTGGTGAAATTTCAAAGTAGTGTATCTCTGTTCATACTTACAGGACCCGTACCAAGTTTAGGGGTTTTAATAGTGAGCCCACTGGGAATGTTTTGGTAAAGACAAAAAACATTTTGTAATTTGCGAAAAAAAGTTAAATTTTTGGTGCGGCCCGCCCAAGAAAAAAACGAACACGTCTAGGTATTTGCTTTCTTTTTTTTCTAAACAAATTTTACATCATTTTGTCGACAGGTTTTAAATTTAGAGAAAAAAAAATGTGTTAGGAAAAAGTTATAAACATTTGAATTTTTTGTAAAATTATATTTTAGGCTTCAAAAAATTCAAATGACTATAACTTTCTACTAAGACATTTTTTTCTCTCAAAATTTAACACCTGTCGACAAAATGATGTAAAATTTGTTTAGAAAAAAAAAGAAATCACATACCTAGACGTGTTCATTTTTTTCTTGGGTGGGCCGCACCAAAAATTTAACTTTTTTTCGCAACTTACAAAATGCTTTTTTCTTTACCAAAACATTCCCAGTGGGCTCACTATTAAAACTCCTAAGTTTGGTACGGGTCCTGTAAGTATGAACAGAGATAAACAACTTTGAAATTTCACCAACCGCCACTGCCTTTTAATGTAACTTCGTCTGGACAGTCTTATATGTTATCCGTATAGAATCCATCATTACCCTTCATGTCTGATTGGATAAATTAAAATATTTTTTATCATTCATGATGACAGTTTTATCAACAAAATGAACACGCCTTCCTGCGCGGCAACAACTCGGAATTTTCTGTAACTGAGCTACAGTGCATTTTCGCGTTTTTCTTTTTTTTTCGGATATACTTTAAATTACATTCCTCGATAGAGAGTCCTACTTACTGTCATGCGCGAGACACGAGGCTTGAATCTTCCAGATAGCTTGCGCACGAACGTTCCAACCTTGTTTTTTGCTAATCGAACCTTCTTTCATTGGCTTGACTTAGTACTTTAGTACCCTTGGTCTTCCACTTTTCGGCAAGTTTACAGAAGGTATTCCCTCTTCGTATTTTTTTATTGTTCGAAAAACTGTAGTTACCGAAATGTTTTTGCCCCTTTATAGTCTTACAATTTCGCGCTTAGGTAGTTGTACCACTAATGGAAAAATGCTTTTCCGAATATCAAGCTTGTACGCCATGGTACTTACAAGTGTTGGCGAAATTGGCCTGTCATGGCAATCTTTCACTGATTGTGACTTTTTTTTTGCAAAGCCACTTTAGACAAAAATTATTATTTTTATAAGAGTCAACAAAGCAAATTTTTCTCAAAACTGATGGGATATACCTACGTTAGTAAAGGCAATTAAAAATTTATATATGCTTGTAAACAGTACCTTTTGTTGATCCAGTATTTAACTAATGAACATGTTTAAAAATCACCTAAATTTGAGATACGAAAATAGTTCTCGTGGCCCTTTTTAACATACTAAAAGTCCCCGTTAATCAGAGTGGGGACATGTCGCCAAAACGGCTTTAAACCCTGAAAATTCAGCAATTTATCGTATTTTATTAATTATATCGCAATAATTGTAACGAAATCGAAAAAACATGAAGATAAGAAAATGAACGTACATAAGAAAACACACATATTTTGTATAAACTAAATTTTCATAGTTTTATTTATAAAAAAAGTTGCAGCCCTGATTAATGCCAGATTAATAGAAATTTCATACTATAGGTACAAACTTAAGTTTGCATAATGGTACTCAAAGAAATGTGTCCCAAAGTCGAATTTTGCAAAATTGTATAGCTAATTAGGGGTACATTATTTCATAAAGGCAGTGGCGTACCAGATAAATTTAGTGAGGGCTAAAGTTATAAAATTATTTAAAAAATTAATTTATAAATTACTTACAAAAATTATTTACATCCAAAGTAAATGTCATCATCCATTAACTATTCCTTATTTTCCTGAAAAACATTACTACAATAATTTCCCAGGCATAGACCAAACAAAATGGGGCAGTTCAAGTTCGACCGTCTGCAGCTACAAAGTTTCCGGCAGTCAGCTTTGCAATTGCAGAGTATTATTTTTAGGATAAATTCTGGTGCAATCTTGTTGATGATTTTAATGGGTTGAATAATGTCTCCTTGCTTTTTCCAACCCCAAGCCGTGGGTGGTAATAAATTACCTATCCACTCTTGGATTTGAAGGTATACCCTTAAGCTGTGGGAAGCTGCAGCATCTCAAGTGGGTGGAAAAGATGCCAATTCAAAATTCTTACATAAAGCCTATCGGACTTTAAGCAATCTATAGCAGCTTTATATTAATAAATTTTAAAAAACGAAGTTCATTTAAGGTTTTTTTTATTTGCTCCGTAAAGAGCCTATGAGAAATGATTGTATTTCCGCCAACATTAGGTTCTAAAAAACTGAAATTAATGCAGATAAATGTGTGCCAAAGGGTGAATGAATATATAACCATTCTAACAACTTATTTACTTATATCATTTACGTCTCGTTATTCTCGGGATTCTCGCAATCCCACATGTTGTTCAGAATATGTAGCTTTTACTCCGTGAAAGGCTTCCACGGCATTAAAAATTTGGGTACACTCCGGCATTGATGACACCCTTTTGGCCAAAGTAATCTCAGTCAGCCCACGGTCATGTAATCCAACTTCGGCTTTCAGAGATCGCATGAGCACCTGTTCTATGCACATATCTGTCCATACACCTGATCAGAATTTGTTTTTGGTAGGTACCGTCAGACTGTAAAACAATTTAAGAATTTCTCGTTTTCTTCAGGCGACATTGTTGCTGAAGTAGTTTCCATCTATTGAAGATATATTTGAGAAGATTTCGAATTCAGAAGAAACGTAATTTAATGTCTCCTGATCTTTCCGCTCGAATAAACATTTCCATAAGGTCGACAAGATCCCAATACTGAGCCCACAACTTGGCAGTTTTACTGTTTTGCCTTTTACTGTTCAATCTCATGTAAAGCTATTAGATATCGTTTCAACAGATGTACCACGTAAATCTGTTTCTAATTCAGAATGACTATCTTTGCGCTATCAGTGTCTGTAATAGCAGGCACGGCCGGTAATTTTTTTTTACAGGAAATTTTGTGAGCAACTAGTCATATCAGCGTAACAAGCAAAATACACTGTTCTAATTAATGAAGGTCTTTTAATAATCTGTCCAGTTCTGGCAAGAAATTATTTACCAAAAAACATAAAATATTAAAATTGCATTTTTGCTGTGACTTTTTTTTAAGTTACGTAATAACCTTTCTAATATTATTTTTTTTTATAATTTACTCACTGTTTATGTAGTTAAATGTGTTTGTATATCAAATCGATCCTTTCATCCTTCTGTTGAGAGAAATGTTCAATCACTAGCTCATTAAAATTATAAATTCTTCTTATAGAAGATTTTTCAATGCTTAACATAGTTAAATCACTTAACCTTGACTCCCCAATTGTATTTTTTTTTAAAGAAATTCTTATTCCGTTTTAGTGTCGAAAAGCAATTCTCACTTTCTACCAGTGGCATCAGCTGGTGAAATTTCGAAGTTGTATATCTCTGTTCCTACTTACAGGACCCGAACCAAATTTAAGGGTTTTAATAGTGAGCCCACTGGGAATGTTTTGGTAAAGAAAAAAATCATTTTGTAATTTGCGAAAAAAAGTTAAATTTTTGGTGTGCCCCTCCTAGGGAAAAAATGAAAACGTCTAGGTATTTTATTTATTCTTTTTTCTGAACAAATTTTACATCATTTTGTCGACAGTTTTTAAATTTTGAGAGAAAAAAATGTGTTAGTAGAAAGTTATAGTCATTTGAATTTTTTTACGCCTAAAATAAAATTTAAGAAAAAATTCAAAGGACTATAACTTTCTATTAACACATTTCTTTCTCTCAAAATTTAAAAGCTGTCGACAAAATGATGTAAAATTTGTTTAGAAAAAAGAATAAATAAAATACCTAGACGTTTTCATTTTTTCCCTAGGAGGGGCACACCAAAAATTTAACTTTTTTTCGCAAATTACAAAATGATTTTTTTCTTTACCAAAACATTCCCAGTGGGCTCACTATTAAAACCCTTAAATTTGGGTCGGGTCCTGTAAGTAGGAACAGAGATATACAACTTCGAAATTTCACCAGCCGCCACTGCTTTCTACTGTCGTCATTGGGATAGTACATAAAATCTCTAATAATTTTACGCTTTCCGAAAACATTTCACTGAGGTTCATTTCTAACAAGAGCTGTAAAATGGCAACAGCACCCACACTATCATAAAAATCTTCAAGACTAAATTAAACTTGCAATTCTGATTTAAGCTTGGAAACGGATATCATCTCATAATTATCATTTAAATGTTTTATGTCAGTAACGCCAGTTTTAGTCCATAAAAAATCATCGGTACAAAACAAAACACACGGAAAACAAAAAAGGCATTTTTACGTGCACTCGCAAATCCAGTCAGAAATATTTTACATACTTGGCTTAAAGTACCTGTTGATGTCTTTCCCTCTGTCTTTCGTGGTCTGCTTTAGATCCAGAAGAGGTTTGTGGCCTACTTTTTCTTTAATTTCTAAACGTTTTAAATGTTAATGCTCTGCTTATTTCACACTACAGTATTTCTTGCACTGCTAGAGATATTGTTAACATAATGACTCAAGTACTAGTACTACACAAAGGACACAACACAAATATCAAATAATATCCAAACAAATCAGAACAAAATTAGGTCGAAAGATGAAACACTTCTTCAACTTAAATGCCGGTGAGTCCGGCGACTAATAATAATGATGAACGATGAACAAGAGCTTGGCGGCAGCATGGATACAATTTTGAAATATTAATACGTCGAATACTGCGTTGCCAAGTTATTGTCAAAGTCGTAATTACTGTAGGATTTAATGTTTTATAGGTACAATTACAATTATTATTATTAGTAATTACCTAAATATCTTAAAATAAAATTAGGTAAGCTTATATTAAATGTATAAATGTATCGCGAATCACGAATATTGTTCTAATAATAAATTGGCCAGATTTAAATTAGTGAGCCAGAATTTGCGATAACCCGACAACCGACGCGGTGGCGTTGACGATCACGCGCACCCCGAAAGCGATATTATTGGTGGGCCGTCGACAAGTTTTGTCTCTTTTTAACTTCCTAAAGCGCGTATATTTGTTTCTCTCTTAGCTTTAATGCATTTTATATAGTCAATATACACCTATGAGGTCAATCTAAGATACGACGAGTCCGGAGCTAGCTTGGTTTGATTATTTCTTGTGGAGTTTTCGCATGGAACTTGCACTTTTTTGAAAGAAAAGATTATTTTTTTGCTTTTAAAAAATAAATTATTAGGTAAATCATTGAAAATAAATGTAGGTGGGTCATATGACCTTATGGACGAGCCACGCCTGTGTAATAGGCCATGCTTTTAATATGATTAGGAATAATGCGAATTGTATGCTCTTGAAAAAGAATGATCCCCTATCTGCTGTTTTTTGCATAAGATGTCACATTTGCTCCAGTCCACTTTCAGCCATTGAATAGCCAATAGATCCCAAAAATGACACTAATTCAAAATTTAATGAAATTTCTATTAATCTTGGGAGTCAAAGGGCAGTACCTTTTTTATTCATAAATCTAGGAATATTTAGTTTATACAAAATTTATGTATCTGTAATCTTCTTTCCTTCATGTTTTTTTTTCGATTTCGTTGTAGTTTTTGAGATAATTAATGAAATTCGAGAAAATGCCGAGTTTTCAGAGTTTAAAGCTGTTTGGCAACGTGTCCCCACTCGAATAGTTGGGGACTTTTAGTATGCAAAAAAACATGAAAACTATACAATCCCGCAAAATTGAGCTTTCGTAAAATGTGTTCCAGGTAGGTACACCATATCAAAATTCGTGACGGCACTGGCCTATATAATAAATAACTTATGCAAGCACATCTGATATTAACTAAAAGGAAGTGACTCCGCTGTCGGCGCCGGTTCCCAAAACATTGATACATGGATACCGGCGCCGGCACCCGAGTACAAAATTTCTCGGGTGCTGGCAGTTCTAACCTAAAATAAAAATAGTTACGCCTTTTAAATGATATGTAAACATTGTGTTGTTTTAATTTTGCGTAAAAACTATAAAACATGAAAGTAAGTGATCAATTTTCTTCATATGAAAATATTAATTGCGTTTTGATGGACTACAAAAAAGCCACAAACAATTAGTTTCGCTTGCGTAATAGCGGAACAATTGACAATCAAAGACAATAAAATCCTAATACTGTGGTGAATATTAATCCGGCTCTGAAATACTATTATCTGCGGTTAGCCTGTGTTAAAGGTGGAAGACCATTCAAGACAAAAAATCAAAAAGTCGACAAGGAAGTGTTCCACGTATAAGCAAGGCTACCAGGCTAGCATTATCTTGAAAGTAAGTGAACATAAACAATTTCTATGCATCGTGGAGCTTGAACAAAATCACGATCATACTTCATCCAAAGCTTATTTCAATTGTCTAGCAAAACAAAGACTAAATTTGCCAGAAAATGTCAAACTTTACTACTCAAGAAGCCTGGAAGGCTGGGGCAAATAGAGAAATCATTTTAGATAACTTAATTAGAGAAACAGGTTGTAAAATGACATTGAAGGACCTCAGTAATCTTGGAAGTCGTAGCAAGACTGAGGCAAAGAATTTTGAAGAATGCATGCATATTTTAAGAAATTCATACCATTGTACTGGTATTGAGAATTTAGTTGATTAAAATGGGCATTTCAAGGTATTATTTTTCTAAGATGATGGAATGAAAAAATAAATGGAATGTTTTCCAAATATTATTTTTGTTGATGGTACTATCCTTGATGGTGTCTGATGATACCTATTGCCTGGTAAATCTAAGGTTTGCGACTTACATAATAATGGTAGAAGATGGAAGCGGCCTGAGTGAGATTGTAGCTATTTGCTTGTTGGCGAACGAGGACGAAGGTTATTATATTATTCACAGAATAATAATAATTGTTATATTTTTGAAGCAAGATTTAAGTTTCGTTAAAGTTTACACTATGATAAATTATTATTTTTTGATTGAATTAAGGTATTTTGACATTAATTTTCTAATGTTGCCGGTACCCAGCAAGGATACCGTTAGGGCTGCCGGCGCCGGCATCCATGATGGCTGCCGGGGCTGGCAGCGGAGTCCCTTCCTAACTAAAATGCTACGCTACAGGATCGATTTTTTCTCGCCATGAAGTCATGCACTGGATTGACAAGTTTTGGTGGCGAAAAGATCATACCTTTGTTCTCTTATATCTTGGCGTTGTCAACAAATTTTTACACGTGCAAGACAACTCCAGTACGATAATGTGACAATACGTCATGTAGGTCTAATTTGTCGAAATTTTCTTGTACACATGCACAATATGTCTGAAATACATTTTATAAATGAACCTCTTTTAACAGGCTGGTACTATAAATATTGAAAACACAATGTATTTTATTGAACCCGTCCATGAGCACTCTCCAAATGAAAATGGCCATCATTTACACGTGGTGTACGACAACAACCCAAATTTCGATACAAATTTTTGTGGTGTAAAGTCTGACAAGGATCACTGGGAAAAATCAATTAGAGAGAGATTAAGGTAATAATAAAGCTCTGATACTACAATCAGCACGCCAGAGACATTTCAATTCTTTCTCCCTGTTGCAGTGTTATTTCTAAATCAAACGTACCATTTTCTGCACGCAAAACAAGAAACTCTTAAGTTAAGGAAGTAAATCTTGCCTTTGTTTTAATTCAATTTATTTATTTAACGGGGAAAACCCATGTATTTGACCATATTCCCTTCAAATAAAATAATTTTTTTTTTAAATTTTAATTCACTATATTCACATTTTAGTAAATTGGTCACTGATTTAAATATCAGCAGCCATTTAAATAAAAATATCTTCTCTCGAACAGATAAATGATGTTTATGCTGATATTTTTTTATAAGGGAAGAATAAGGAGAAACGCACGCGACACGACAAAGTAACGGACAGACAAATTAAAAATGTACCAACAGAACCAACAAGTTCCAACGCTGCGCAAATATGAAATACCATATACCAAATAAAATAAATTTATTATTTTAAAGTTCGAGGAGGTGTAAAAGTAGAGTTATGCCTTTATTTGAAATTCTTGTTACCTCAAATACATGCATTTAAAAAAAAGTTGAACACCAACTGGCTTTTAAAAACGGCCCACCCGTGCGTGGACGGCCATATGGAGTATTTAGTTTTTATGGGTTTGGGTACTACAAATTGTGTTGGCAGCAGTCGTTAACTTCGTGAAAGTGAATGGGCGGTAATTTTAAAAATAATCGGATAACATAATATGAATCGTAAAATAATGTAAAATAATTTTTAAATGCTTGCCTACTTGAGGTTATTATTTTAAAGCTATTTTGACATCTAATTACTTAATATAAATAAAAAAAAGTTGGGTGAATAGCAGTACACAAATCAGAACGCACCCACGAGATAATCCAGTCGACCATACTGTTTAGTATGTCGACGTATTTTAGGTGTAAAACAATAACAATACTGCCAATATCTAAATGTGAATCCCCCACTTAGTCGTCCTTTGCATAAGTGGGCCACTTATTAAAAATGAGCCGTATGGTAGGTAGGTAATCTATTTCTTTTTAGAGAGTTGCGCTTCAAACTTAATGCAATTTTTTTAATTTTCGTGCTTAATTTAAATTTTTTTTCTTTTGTGTATGTGTGATGGTCAAACCTAGATATTTATTTTGTTTACCTTATCAGCCTTTCATCTTGCACTCTTATTTCAGCTTCTTTTGTTTCATTAAACTCCATGTAGTTGCCCGAGCTGTTTTAACTAAAAAAAATACAACAGAATTTTTGGTTAAAATTTTCGTAGGTAATATCAGAAGTCCATCTAATTTTTCCGAAAAAATAAGTAGCGAAGCTTTTTTTGGCAAATGGCATGAGTGCTGGTCGCTATAAAAATCGTAGTCGAAAATTGCCATTGATATAAAAATTATTGGTGTATCAACGTCTTTTTTGAAATTCTTTCACAGGAAAAATTAGATGCAGGAATGGTATTTAATAAGACTATTTCCTGAGTAAAATATATAGGTACAACATACACTATTAATATTACTTTTCTGTAATTTTGTTTATATCTGCTTGTCAGTTTTGGCGTGAGTAAAAAATCCTATACAGCGTGTTCATAAACCATTTTTGACTTTACGGATAAAAGTTATTGTTCATAAAAAGTTGTGGTGGTTGAGAAAATAACACTCAGATCAAAAATTTTGACCCAGCATATACAGGGTGTCGGAAAAGTAACAACGATAAATGCCGTAGAAGGAAAACTACCTATATGTAATTTTAATTGAAAAATACAGTAACGTAAGAAAGTGCCGTCCAGAACTGAAAAGCGATCAAATATAAAATTTGAAAAAATAACTTATGGTCATTCATATTATGTACCATTTTTGAGTTTTTTAAAAAAAAGTGTTTTGAAATAACACAACATAAACAATAAAATTTTTTTTACTTAAAAGATAAAAAATATTTTTGGAACGTTTTTAACTCAGCTAGTTTACCTGAAAAAGTACAAAGTAAGGCATGAAACTTTGACAACTAATTTATTGTTTTATTTGTAAATGCTGACAGTTGTGTTTCCTTTTTATTAAATAATTGTGCTTAAACTTACCACGGAGAAAAAAATTTAAATTATATTAACTGTTGGGGACCACTATAAAACATACAGAGAGGCTTCTCAAATTTTTAATGAAAGACATTCAAATAAAATAAAAGCCATGTGCCTGTTTGAGATATTGTTAATAAATTTAAAAGTATCGGATCTGTAAGCAATACATTTTCTGACAAGCACCAGGTTTGGCGGACGGACGAAAATACCCAATTAGTGGTTTTGCAAGCTGTCGTGAAAAATCCGAAAATCTCATTGAGAAATATTTCACAAACTGTTCCACGACGTGTTAGAAAATCCACGACCCAAGGTTTTTTAAGGAAAAATAATTTTCACTCCTATAAACCCAAGATTCTTCACAAACTGCAGCCTAGAGATTTTAATTCACAATTTTTGTTATGCTCTTAATTTCAAGGAAGATACCCATGTTTGCAAGAAAAATATTATTCTCAGATGAGGCTACGTTCACCTCAAATGGAGTGGCGTGTTCGCAAAACTTAAGGTGGTGAAGTAATGAGAATCCCCACTTTGTAATTGAGTGTCGTGGCCAGTATTCTATCAAAACAAATGTTTGGTGTGGTGTTTTTAAGAGCAAAATTGTAGGGCGTACTCTTTTCGAGAAAATATTACCGGTGAAATTTACTTGAACTTTTTGAACTATTTGATTTTTTCATCGACTACCACTCTATATAAGAAACATACTTTGGTTCCAACATGATGGTGCTTAATGTCACAGCTCTGCAAAAGTGACTGAATTTTTAAAACGGACATTTCCACATTGGACACATTGGACAAAGGTCAGAATTTGCTTGGCCACCAAAGTCCCCAGAAATAACTCCCCCAGATTTTTTCTTATGGGGATTCTTAAAAGGAAAAGTCTATGCCCACAGACCTTTCGAAAACATAGACCATTTAGAGAGAATTATTAGAGAACGTGTCCAAGAAATTTTCCCTCAGATGGTTAGAAATGCAGTGGCGAAATTTTCACGACGATGTACATTAGTTTATATGAAAAGAAACGGTGGTCATGTTCAAGCTTAGTGTAATATTTCATAAAATGTTATTGTTGCTTATTGTTGTGATATGTTATTTAAAAAACATGTATTTCAAAGTATTTTTTTTAATTCAAAGGTACACATGAATAACCATAGTTATTTTGTCAAATTTCATATTCGATCACTTTTCAGTTCTGGACGACTTTCTTATGTTATTGTACTTTGTTCTGCTCCGACATTCATATTTTTTACTGTTATTGACACCCCGTATATGCTGGGTCAAAATTTTTGATTTGAGTGTATGAAGAACAACTTTTTTTCCGTAAAGTCCAAAATAAAAGTTTCCCATTTGTTAAGATTATTTCTGAACATGCTGTACAGGGCTTTTCATTATATTTTAACACTCACCTGCAGCCTTCACTTTAGGGAACAAAAGAAAACTTTAAATACAAGAGATGTAGATTTTTTAGTTTTTTATCTTTTGGGAATATCAAATTTTAAAATGAGATAGAGAAATTAATTCAACTTACATTTTTTTAAATATAACACCCTGTATATTACTTGTTAGTAAATAAGATCTTCCTTTCCTGATTTCAAAACTATAAATTTGTTGACATATAAATTAGCCGTTTCTGAAATACTTAAGTTTTAAATTTAAAAAATTGTTGGTTAATAAGATCTGGATAGCCATGACTAAACAAATGCCCCACATGCAAATGTCATATTTTGGTTTTAATTAAAAGTCATTTCGAAGTCCTAAGATAGGTTTTTTTAAGAAAAAATACGCAATATTGATGTAATTCAGCTAATAAAACTTACTTACCTACTGCGTTTTCTTCCTCAGAAATCTATTTTAGAACTTTGAACTGACTTTTAATTAACACCAAAACATCACATTTGCATGTAAGGCATTTCTTTATTCAGAGCTATCCAAATCTTTTTACCCGACAATTATTTAAATTTTAAACTTAAATATTTCAGAAATGTCAACAAAATATATATTTTTGAAATTTAGAAAAGAAGACCTTATTTACTGACAAGAAATATACAGAGTGTTACATTTTAAAAATTTAATTTGAGTTAATTTCTGTACTTATGTTTAAGATATTTTAAATTTGATCTCGCCAAAAGATAATAGACGAAAAAATCTACAACTTATGTATTTAAACTTTTCTTCAGTTTTCTATAGTTAAGGCTGTGGGTGAGTGTCAAAATATAATGAAAAACCCTGTACATATACAGCTGACAAAAGCTCTCAAACAATTTCTCCACTTAAAAATTATTTATAACATAAACATTTTGGCTTGTGATTCGTCGGAATTAAAACGGAGGAAATAGTCATTTAAAAATAATATTACCTATTTTTTGAATCTCCCTTTCTGGCAAGAAGTATTTTAATCGTCAAAAATTTACCTATTAAAACTTCCTTAAATCTTGATATTTTAATGTTATTATTAGGCTACAAAAACATGGTTTTCATTTTTTGTCGTACTGACTGCCTGTTTGCTACTACGGTGAATAAAACCTTGATAGAATTTTCTCATTCAGTTAAGGATCTGAGAAGCAGTGTTTTCAAACTCAGCTTCTCAGAATCCCCAACTCTAGAGACACTCCTAGGTGCCTTTACATTTACTTACTATATAACTACTAGAATCGCAGAACCTAAATTCACTGTAAATAAATAATTAATACAAATAGGGTTTTTTTTAATAAACCCTTATAAGTTATGCCAGTGGCATATAGCTTCTAACCATAGCCCATAACACCCGTTGTTAATAAAATGGCACACAAAGAAAATACAAAGGACGGCTATCTGGGGGATTCAACTTTGTAGTTTGGCACGTTGAGAGCTTTGTTACTTGAAATACGTCGACAAACAATATGACCGTATGTATGTATGTTTAGGTCAAATATTGCAATCAAAATTTCGACTAATTCTAATTAAGCTAGAGCTTTGAAATTTTGCACACGTGTATAGGTAAGTCCGGTGATAATGCAATATAGTATATTTAATATTGTTCTAAATCCAATATGGCGGACGCCCCAAGATGGCGGATTACCTTTACAATCCCCTTGATATGGGTATCAAATGGGGTTTGACGAGTAGAATACGATGAGCTGTGTGACGTCATTCTAAACCCAATATGGCGGATGCCACAAGATGGCGGATTACTTTTTTTCACAACCCCCTTGACATGGATATCAAATGAAAGGGTTTTACCAGTAGAATGCGATAAGTTATGTAACGTTAATCTTAACCCAATATGGCGGACGCCACAAGATGGCGGATTACCTTTTCCTTCACAATCTCCTTGATAGGGCATTAAATGGAAGGGTTTGACGAATAAAATACGATAATTTGTTTGATGTCATTCTAAACCCAATACGGCGGACGCCACAAGATGGCGGATTACAGTTTTCTTCACCATCCCCTTGATATGGGTATCGGGACAAAAGTAGTATCAGAGTCATTACTGAAACAGATATAGTATATTATGTTAAATTTATTGTTGTTGTAAAATCTTGTCGCGTGAACAGAAAAGAAAAAATACATACATCAAAATTAATGCCTGTATGAACTTTTCGCGCGCGACGATTTTTCAAGAAAATAAATTTAACGTGATATATTATATCTGTTTCAGTGATAACTTTGATACTACTTTTATTAGGATCCACCCACGCGAACTGCGTCCACTTATAAATAGCATTTAGCATTGCCATAATGAAAAAACTACACTAATTTTTTTCGTTTTAGTACCTATATCTAAATGATAAAAGCTTGTTTTAAAAAAGTATTTTTTACAAGATTTCATTTTTATATTAAGTACTTGGATTGCAGAATAGCTTTAAAACAATAACCTTAAGTAGCCAAACATTTAGAGGCGTGTGCTTCTAGCTTAGTGATTTTGTGAAGTGGTTGAATTAACCGCCAATCATATTCAAAGCTGAATTGCAAAAAATAACAGAGCTAGCCTGCCGTGGGTACTTGATTTAAAGGACCTAAAGGCAATGAACTTGCTGACTGATTCAGTTTTCCAAATAAGTACATACTAGGCATTTTTTATGATCGGCCCGACCTTTTCTGGGGCATCGCTGGAAGTGCATTTGTAGGAATAATACTTAGTCGGCCAGATGCCAAGTATTTTGTAATATAAAAAATTCTGTGAAAATTCTATTTCATTATTTATTTTTTTAGATTATGCTACAAACTCGTTATCTTTCCCCTCGAGAAAGGTTTTCGTCCACCAATCGCCGGAGGATTAAAAGGACCAAAAATCAGTTCTTTTCGTTCACTCTCTTATCTGTTAAATTGATGTCAAGTCTTAAGAAATTAGAGATAATTAAATTTTCTACAAGAAACATATTTTCATCAGATTAGTATTTTATTGGCGACTCAAATTAAGAACATGGTGTCCTCTTCAGGCGATTTGCTAACTACTACGAGTATAACACGGAATATTTTCGTTTCGTCTTTGTCTTCATTATCGTGTTATTTGGCATCTTTGTCAATTTTGTCATCTAGTAAGCCCTTCTTCCCCATTAAAAATCAGCTGTTTGCAGCTGGCTTCCTTAATCTGAGTCGCCAATAGTGAGAATTTCATTCATCTTATTCTAACACCAAAATGGCAAATTTTAATTGTTGATCTTAGCCAATCATAATAAGATTTCGCGATAATCATGCCCTAGTGCGATTATCCGATAATCGCACTAGTGCATGATTATCAGTTTTGTTTTTGTAAAAAATAGTATTGGTAGAAATTAACTTTAAGTAGCTTTTTTCATAATTTGCCTTTTTTAGTTGCAAAATATGTAGTTTCTAAATAAACATCTATTTTTTATTTTCAATTTGTTTTTAATAACGTTAAATTGACGGGCATTTATATCTAATTAACAAAATTGTTACAATTAAACATGCAGTTGTTAAAATTGATTATTGGCCCGCCCTCGCATGGTCCAGATAATATGCTGTTGTTACTGGTTGCGGAAAATGTAGAACCGACTACTTCTTTGTTTTCAACATTCTCCCTCAATTTTGTGACAAGGTTTTGATGAAACTGCCGATCCAGTTGTAAATAGGATTTAATTGAATTAATGTTACCACGTCCTTTTAATTTTGACAATTATTGTGATAATAAAGTTTTACACTTACGGAAGTGTACCAAAAATTGAAAATTTTGATTCATGCAAATTCTCTCATAAAATAACGTAAGATCAAAAGAAAACTACCTCGCAGTAAGCTTTGAAAATGTTCCACATGTCTTAAGTTATGCCTTAAACTAGAAAAAGGTGATAAAAGTACTAAAAGTACTTAAATTTCTCTTGTCAAAAATTTGACATATTAGCATTTTCTTAAAAGAATACCTTAAAGATGGTTTTTCCCCCTCAGCGAAGATCTTCTATGGTAGAAAGATACTTTAGAAATAGTAGGAGAGTTGATGGCCAATGGGTGTATTCAGTACATGAAGCTCTAAAGGAATTTCAAGATGAATTTCCTAAGGAGTTAGTGGAAGTGGAATACGAAAAATTTCGTCATATTTTATCAAATTGTGTTAGTTTATTTAGAGAGATGTTAATAGGAAAAAGGGCAGTCGCCGACTAAAAGTCCGAACCAACGAAAAAATTGAGGAAGTAAGGCAAATTGTAGAAGGGCAGCCTCAAACTCCAATTCGATATCGAAGTCAGCAAGTAAATGTTTCCTGGGCACTTGCAATACAATTTTGAAATCGGACTTGCATCTTCATGCTTACCGTCTCAGCTCTATACAAGAGTAACTTCCTAACGATTCGCCGCGGACAGAACAGTTTTCCTAATGGTTTATGGATAACCTACACAACAATAATAATGGATTTGAGAAAACATTTTTCAGCGACGAGGAATTCGCAGCAGATGAAAATGTGAAGCTGAAATAATCCACATTTTTTTTTATAGAAAAGTCTTTATATCCTCAGAAAATTGGCGTCTGGGCAGCGATAAGTAATCGGAGGCTTTTTCGGCCAATATTTTTTGAACGCACCCTTAATGCAGATCGATACCTACAACAAATTTAAACACTATGTATAGAGCAATTAGATGGCGAAGAAGTTCGACAGGGTTATTTTCAGCCCATCCACGTGGTACGAACTAATTTAAATTTCTTGCAAGAATTTTTTGAGGGCCGAAATATTAGCGGGAATATACCAGTAAGACAAAAAATTCAAGTGACTATAACTTTCTCCTAACACATTTTTTTCTCTCAAAATTTAAAAACTGTCGACAAAATCATGTAAAATTTGTTTAGAAAAAAAAATAAGTCAAATACCGAGACGTGTTCATTTTTTTCTTGGGAGGGGCGCACCAAAAATTTAACTTTTTTTCACAAATTACAAAATGTTGTTTTTCTTTACCAAAACATTCCCAGTGGGCTCACTATTAAAACCCCTAAATTTGGTAAGGGTCCTGTAAGTATGAACAGAGATAAACAACTTTGAAATTTCACCAACCGCCACTGCCAGTAAGCTGGCCACCTAGATTATGCGACCTCACCTCAGAATTCGGTTTTTAAAACCCAATGTCCAAATTTGGAGGAGATGCAAGGGCGAATCACTTTAAAGTTTGAGGAAATCAATAACTCTCCTGAAAAACTAAATAATGTTTTTGATTCTATAAAAAAAATAATTTGAATTTGTCTAGAAGAGCAAGGTTGCTCATTTAGTATAAGTAAATTTTGTAAAAAAAATTAAAATTGTTTTATAAAAGTAACAATGTATATCAAAATTATATTTTTTTAAACCCTGTATTATTAAAAGAATGTAAACGGTCTGTTATGCATGACTCAAAATTTTACAGGGAAAGAATTTGTGGTAACAGGTTAAGGGGTAGTTTTATAAAATGAATTATTTAACGACACGCGTAAAAATTTCAAAGCTTACTGCGAGGCAGTTTTTTTTTTGATTGTACGTTACAATTCTTGCCATGAAAATATATCTATACTTTTTGACAAATTCGCACCTATGCATTTTAAACTGAAAAAGGGACTCGTGCTCTTTTTTTAACTTAAAATGTATTCGGACAAATTTCCCAAAAATTATCGATAGTTTTTATGCACTTGTTATATTACTATTGATAATTTAAATTTAAACAAAGTTGACCCCTATTCTAGTGTTCTTATCTAAAATTTAGTACATTGTGAAATTTATTACAAATCCAATAAAAAAGTAACAATATTTTTAAGTATTCAGAATATGAAGTACTATAAATAGAGTTGAGCTCAATATGAACCTCGCGGAAGGGTTTCACTTAATAAATTTCAAAAGTGCGCGAGGTACAATTTGCTCTTAATCAAATTTATTTTTATTATCACCAAACACAACAAATAATATATATATTTTTTTAAATTGAATTTGTAAGTTAAATTTATAGTAATGTAAATTAAAATAAAAACATCAGAGTACACATAGGTCACCCAACTTTGTTCAACTGCAGATGGTTATCTTTCCCAGATATGTAAATCTAACAATCAACCCAATCAAATCCAATCAACTGCAGATGGTTATCATTCCCAGATATGTAAACCTAACGTAAAATATCTGCGAAATTGTTTTTATTAATATTTTAATTCATTTTATGCATTTAACTAATTTTCACATAAGGCCAAAGAAATCCAAGACAATTTGCCAGAAGCTTATTACTGGTACCTTACCCCCGTGGCGGGGGCCTGCCTCGCTCGAGGGGGAAAACTAAGGAATTTGTTAGTAATATCCAAGAATCAAATTTTATTTCATAAAATAATGTCTTCTCAGAATTATATCTAACATTCTTCCTTTTAAATAACTTGCCACCTTGTACATAAGTAGACATACTCACGCCTTTCTGCGATACTTCGATGGCATGTACCATCCACAGTCTGAAAGCCATGGACTTCATCGACAAAGAACTGCTGAAAAAGTCTCCGAAAATCCTGAAAATTCCGCAAGAAGTGCTGAAATTGGCCGAAGAGTTGGTTTCTTGTGCTGAAGAAGTGATCAACAATGACGTAATTGACCAGAGGCTGTTGACCAAAAGGGCCTTAGCGTGTTCGGTATGTTTTGATGTGGTTTAAATGAAAGAAGTGACGTAATTATCGGTACAATAAGTAGTAGTAGCCCTTGTATATTATGATTGTCAATGCCACAGTTTACCAGAGGCTGCTGTTGGCAAAAAGGGCTTTAGTGAGATGTTGTTTTTTTGCGCCAAAAAAAGCGTTTTTTTTTTCGGACCTGTTGTATACCTCCTGTGTATTTTTGCTGGTCTTTTGTGTTCACCTTACTTGGGGTGATACACACTTCGTTTCGAACCTACCTGCATACCTTTGCCTATAACCTACTTACTTTGTACTTTACCTAAGTTTTCTGCACAGATATTAATCAATTATAATTTATGTATTTATTTCATATGGATGCATTGGAAAAAGTTTTTCTACCCAAGGCGAGGATCAAACCCACACACACCATGTGTATAAATTTCGTATTATATACGTTTCCCAACTATAGAACCAAGTACGCCAGGGTACCGAGTTGAATAAATAAACATTGAAAATGACATCTTAAGTGAGTTCGAATGTGACGTAGTAGGTATGTTTTATGTATTTTAGGTTGGGTTGGGTTTCATAATATATAATAAAATAGTTAGTTCGGAGTAGAAAAATCGATTGATTTCTGTCATTTTCTATTGCATTATGTTCGTAGATAGGATTGATGTGGGTAAAAACACGCTTAAAGTGAGCTAGACAAACTTCGTGTGCATTCCATTGGTTGTATTCAATTGGAAGATCTTTTTCGATGCAGCCATCATTTTATCGTTGTTCAGAGGTCATGGTTGGGTCAGATCCCATATGTTATCGGCAATAACTCAAAACAAAACGAATCTATTTTGCATGTCTAGTGAAATATTTTATTTTAATAATAATAGTAAGCTACCGTATAGTAAAATTAAGTAATTTTAATAAAATAGGATTTAAAACATAAGTCGAAAATCGAAAATTTTATCTTTCGGCAAAGGTCACAATTGGACCAAAATTGCGTTTATAAATAGAATTTACTCAAAACAAAACGAACCAATTTTACATGTCTAGCGAATATATTTTATTTGAGAAATAATAAGCTGCAATTTCTAAAAATGTTTTTTTATAAGTATAGAAATACTAAGAAAAGCTGCAATTTATGCAAATACTTATATTCAGGTGTGAATATTTTTTCTTGGTGACACTTTAATAAGTGACATCGGTATTTATTCACCATTTTTTTTAGTGTGTGGTTTTTCTAGTGGGTAACTAGGTAGGTATAGAATGGCTAAAAGAAAAAAAAAATAAATACATTTCTATATTTCTTTCAGCATATTTATTGAAAATTATTTTTACTTCTATAAAATCCAAATTAGAAAAGTGTCTTTTACAGCTAAACCATATATTGCCTCTATGGTGCCTCGAAAATTTTTTAGTGAAGAGATCAAAACAAAACTAAACGATTTTACGCCTATTAAATATATTTTATTTAATAATAATAAGAATAATAAGCTGCAATTTATACTGCATTCGTTAGCGATTTTCGTTTTAAACATTTATTTACATTAAACGTTGAACGGCACAAATGATAACATTTTTAAATCTTAAAAAGGACTAATCCCCAGTTGATCCAAACTCATGTTCCCCTCGTACAGTTTCTGGTAGCTGATTCACTTCTTCCAAAACAGGGTAGAAAATTTTTTCGCAAAAAAGTTCAGCTATTCTGTCCCCAACCTTAATAATTGCATCTTATTCAGAATGATTGCATAGAACAACCATCACGAGACCTTTGTAATCGTGATCAATTACACCTGCTAAATAAGAAAAAGTAAAAGTTAACTAATATCTACATATTTTAATTATATTATTTCATACCTCCAACATTAAGAATTTTTTTTACAGTCAATCCAGATCTAGGAGCAATTCTTCCATAGCATCCTTCAAGTAGTTCTATTTGTAAGCCAGTGTTTATTATTGACTTCCCCCTTGAAGGAACAATAACATCAGATATACTTCGTAAGTCATATCCTGCTGCTTTAAAAGACCCTTTAGTTGGAGGAAATGCACCAGGGATTACTTTTACATACTTTAAAACAGGTGCTTGGGAACAAAGAAGTTAAATAAGTTAATTAAGATAAAGAAAATTTTGTAAAGTGGATTAACTATTACTGTAATTTTGCGGTAGATATCCCCAAGGTAATGTATCTGTATAAATGAAGTTTACAATTCGCTTATCGTCATTAGAACTGAGTGCTAATTTTTTTGTGTATAAACTACATGGTTTTTACTTCGGATAAGTGTTTCATCGGTAAAAATATTTGCATTATTAAACAGACAGTTGTTGCCAAAAGAAATTTGTTTTAATGATGCGTTTGTTATACCCTTATCCTTTTTAGTTGCTTCTTGATTAATAAATTTAAATGTGTACATTTTAGACCGAAGTCTAACACATTCAGTCATAATATTCCCCTTGTTCTCATCCTTCATTAACCCCAATACTTTTTTATTTTTTAAAGGAATCTTGTAAATATTATCAGGAGGATAATCAGAAGTGTCAAATTTATGAATATCCTCCTTAATATTCTGATATTATGTCACTAACAAAAAAGTGGTCAATAAGTGAATCCGTATCACTATATAATAATTTAGCTTTTTCATTAAATTTCGGCTGAATATAATTGTAATGAAAATCATATAAGATAGTTTTGGAAATTTCGAAAATGCTCAACACAACATATATCGGTTTATTAAATTTAATATTAAGTCTTTTCATTTCAATTATAATCATACTGTCATCAAAAACAGTATAACTATGAAAATTGGGTTTAGAAATAAAATTGTTTGCTCCATATCTTCCATGCCATTTGGTAACTAGTTTAACATCCTTATATTTCGTCACATATTCCATAGTTTTCCCAAAAACTGCATTATTCATTAATTTATAAAAAAGAATTCAGTCATTTCGACTTTTCTGTCGTAACGTAATATTTAAATCTATATATATATATATATATATATATATATATATATATATATATATATATATATATATATATATATATATATATATAACCAAGCTTCTTGTTTAAATTTTAACAGCCAGATTCTCCAACGCTAGTCCGGTCTAAATTGACAACCAAAAGCTTTAAATTGACAAGTGTAAGAATAAGACAACTAAGTTTTATACTGTGATCTTATTTCTGAGCATTTTCGCAAATTTATAAAGCAAAGGGAAATGTATGTACGTACTTTCAACAATAATAGAACTAAATTCATTACAGCAACTCGTTCCAAGGTAAAAATCATTTAGAACCCGAGCAAATCGCTAAATTATCAGAATAATTCAGAAGTTTTTAATGACGACTTATTAACAATGACAGAACACAAACTTGTCGAAACATAACTGATCAACTATAAGATCTTAATTTAAACCAGTACTAAATCTTAAAACTTCTTAGTGAATCTGAACGTAAAATTTTATGGATTTTTGTTAACTTAAGCCCCAAATTTAAAGCCTGTTTTAGATTTAAATAATGAAGAACATAATTTGTTTTATTCAAAAGTGTTGTTAACAATTTAGGTTGCTTAGATGCAGTTAAAGGCGGTTTCAAGTGTTCGGTTTCAAGTGTTCAGTACATAACATTATGAGTGTTATGTACTGAAGTGGGATATTCTAGATTAACTTCAAGTACGTAACTATATTCTGCATTGTCAGGTGTATTGAGTATATCCTCCGCGTAGTAATTAAGTATATTCTCCGCGTAGTAATTAAGATTGTCAATCCAACAAAAATCACCGACAGGTAAATATTCATACATAGCTGTACCATACAAATTATTTACATCAAAGTACATAAGAAATGAAGGTTGCATATTTGGATCATAATCATTTTTCATGTATATATTATTAGCTTTCCCATATCGGTTACTACATTGTGAAATTCCACCTCTAACGCCTTTTTCAATAAACATAATTTTGTCAATATCATCTAACAATTCTAAGGTAACGCCAGATGTCTTCAGACAACTGGAATATGCCAAACCTACGGTTGTACAGTATTTTAAACATTCCAGGTTATATGTTTTTAAACAAACTTTTAGAAAATTTTCAAAAAAAGTAAAACACTTAAAAGTAAAACATCCGTTTTTAAATATAGTTCAGCATATTGCTGAAGGATTTCCATTTTAAACATGCGGCAAACAGTAATGGCATGATCATAATCTGAGTCTAAAATATGCGTTCTATTAAGTTTATTCAAAAATAATTCTTTAGGCGGTAACTGAGTTTCCCTTAACTTATCCCAATAATCATAGGTAAAAATGCCCTCTTTTGATAAAAGCTTAAATTCTTCTGTATTTTTACAATAATTGTGTGTAATAATTTTTTCAGAATCATCTAAATATGAACTTAATTTATCTAAGCTACTTGGCACAAAACGAAACTAATCTAAAAATCGAAACTGTATATTGGTATGAAGAAATTGTTTTGTAAAAGATATATATTTTTCTTTATTTACGGATAGTAAATTAATAGGACCAGGTACTCCCGTTGCAAGCGCTTTAACTAGGAAATGACTATCACAACCAGATAAATTATGACAGATAATGGGCACTACAGCATCATCTTGATAATTTAAATTACAGGAAGAATTGCCGCTTCCCTTGAAGCTGCCATCAAAATGATTGTGATCTTAAACCTTAATCCCATTGTCTTTAAAGGACTTTAAACAAATATGACATGTATTTGATGATATAAAATCAAGTTTTTGCTTTTCAGTTAAAGGTTTCATTGGAACTGGATTGGGAAATATATTAGATATGGCGGTTGCCAACTGATTTAAATTTTTAATAAACCAACTTATACAATCTTTACCGGTGTATAAATTAAATTTTGATTGGGTTGGGTTGGGTTGAATTGTCATAAGAACATACTAAATTGTATGCTATACTAAATGGTATATGTTTTTGAATTTTATTTATACTTCCAGTAATATTTTTTCCTCATTTCCAATATACATTCCAAATCTGCATAAATGACAAATGGGGTTTTCTCCTGGTTTTTATATTGAGAAAATGACAAAAATTTATCTGCATCTGTAGGTAAAGTAATTTTTGATGTATTAAGTTCTTTACAGGAAAACATATATTTATTTAAAGTTCCACGTGAATAAAAATGATTGAGACATCTATCGCACTAAAATTTCTGATGTGTTAAATCATTATTCCTTTGTCTATAGAGCAAACGTGATAGGTCATTAATTAATGCAAAATGAAAAACTTGATGAAAATTATTTACATGTTCATTTAAATTCATTTCAATATTATAATCATCGTCAAAATCATGCTGTTGTGTGGGAATCATTAATAAATTAATAGTTGTTAAAATTTTAAATTTGGATAAACAAACCGGTACGATTTCTCTTTTTTCAAAAGTAAATACATTCACTGAAAGACTGTTCATGTTTTCCAATTTAGAGACATCTTTTAATTTCATAGGAAAGTCAATTCCATCGTATTTAAGTTTTTCGCTAAACTGAGGGTAGGAAGTTGTTCTATCGGGATGACGTTGATGTGAACAGGGATAAAGAGCTGCTATAATAGACCAGAGAAAACAATATCATTCATGATTTCTAATATTAAGGATTCCTTTAGTGTTCTGAATAAATTTAGGTATATCAACGACAGTGGATATACCTACATTTATTGGAGAATAATTGCAAAAATTAAACTTCAATTGTAGAATTTCATAGAGCGCCCAGCCTGAGTCTTTTTCTGCAAATTCCTCTAGCTTTGATAAGATATTGTTTTTAATGTAATTATCATAAAACTCTTTTAAATTTGTATTGTGATCAATTATTCTATTTTTAGTTTGAAAATGTTTAATGTCCGTTTTTGCATTTTCAGGCTATACAAAATTTGCTAAAAAAATGTTTACTTTTAACAACGAGTTTTTAAGCTGTTTTTAACTTGACATGAAAGTGATTTAAATGCTTTATTGAAAAATATAACAGGATCATTAATACCTAAATTAATTATAGCACCAGTTCTAATGCGATTTTTAAAACATGATTCTAAGTCCTGCCAAATTAAGTTTTGTTTTTTAGACTTGTTTAAATTTTTCCGATATCTAAAGGACACTCTACAATTTTCTAAAAGAGCTAAAGTAGATTCCAGTTTAAAAAAATACTTTTTATTATTACTATTAGATACGCTACGCTTAATAAATTTTTTTAAACTTAAAATATTTTTATTTAAAAATTTAATCCACTTACAATAATCCTCTCTAGTTTTAATTAAATTACCAACTTGTTGTACTTTCAACAACATTTCTTCAGCTAAGGTATTAGTTTCAGCACCTGTACTCATTTTTCTTTTAATTTTTGCAAAATAAAATTCGTTTGTGCGTCCAGTTTAATATTTTATGATGTTATGAAAATTATTCTAAAAATAAGTTCTTCAACAAATCACAATGTTTGAAAAAGAAAATAGGGATATATCACAATTCTAATTTATTCATAGTATTATTTTGTATTGTAGACAAATTTAATTAATATGATTATTTATTGCAGCACTCTAATATTCTTATCACTTACAAATATAATTTTTATGACTAGGTATGATTTTCATGCCTAGAGACATTTTTAAAATTTTATCTAATTTTCTATTTACATAACCCGTCACCTTTCGAAATTTTTGCAGACTCCAAGTCGCTTCTGTTGAATTTTTGCAAAATTCTTTGGATCACGAAATTTTTCCGCTGGGGAATGTTGGGTAAATTAAAGCTGTAAATTTATATATTGACTTTTATGTATTTGTTTAGAATAAAATTGTTTCCCTTAATAGTTTTACACCATTTACCTCTCATAAAATTCATCTGACGTTTTCGAGATATCTACTATAAAACCTGCAAGAAAATGATTGTTACTTGATTTCAGAACAAGTTCATTCTTCTTATACATACACACATACAACATGGCAGGTGTACAATCCACAATTATTGTTAAGTCTCTGGATCACATGAATTTTCCATTCAACATGGCTCTGGTGGTGATGAAGAAACTCTTTAGGTAAGACAAATCCTTTGTGTTTATTATTATTATTATTATTATTATTATTATTATTATTATTAATATTATGCTAAAAAATAACATTTACTTTTAACAAAGAGTTTTTAAGCTGTTTTTTTTCTAAATCCTGCCAAATTTATATCTAAAGGACACTCTAGAATTTTCTAAAAGAGCTAAAGTAGATTCCAGTTTAAAAAAATTTAACTTTTTATTATTATTATTATTATTATTACTATTAGATACGTTACGTTTTAGCAAAGAAAATAATAGCTACGCATTAGAAGTATCATGCGAGACTATTCGGTAGACCGCGAGAGGCGCTGGTCAAATATGCAGACCGGCAGTTTTACAGCAAAATTTGATTTCGGCGCTCGAACGCTTGACGATTTAAAGGACAGCGTTGTCGGATTCTTTAATTTTACGTTCGTATAAGAAATACAACAGGTTTTACATAGCGCGTTAATAAACTACGCTAATATAAAAAGGGTAGGTACATATATCTGTTGATTTCCTAGGTTTAGGTAACTAAAAATTTATTGAAATGGTCTAATTTATTCCACGAAAATGATGACAATTTCATTTATATAGTTGTGTTTTTACAGGGTGTTTTGAATTTCTCCTTTTTAAGTGTAGCCGAAATTAATAATAAAAACTAAACAATTTTTTTATTGCAAAGTTGATAAAATGTAATTTATATTACAAATAATTTACATAAAATGTATTTATATTCTATTGGGGGCCATTCATAAATTACGTAATGCTGAAAGGGGGAGGGGTTCATATGGTCGTTACTAGCCCTTACGGAGGGGTCTGGGGGTGTTTAAGGCACCGTTACGTAACTTTACCAATTACAGTTCAAATAATAATAACTATCTTTTCTCCTTCATTCGCTTATTGCAGATTTTTAATAAATATAACTCTCTGTGTACTAAAAAAGATATTAAAAGAATATTGGTATACTATTATTTGAATGTACGCGCTTTTTATAAAGTTAGGGGGGGTGATAGGATTTTGTCGTTAGGTAACTTCACAGGAGGGGGTGAAAGTCTGCGTTATAGATCGTTACAAGAGGGGAGGAGGGGGTAAAATCAAAATTAGCGTTAAGCAATTTATGAATGGCTCCTTGGTAAATATTTTTGTTGATACGTAAAAAAATGTATAAAGTTTTTACGGAGTACCAGAATAATATCTAACTGTTAATATAATCTCAGTAACAGTGGTTGTTTTATAAAACCACGTTGTTAGGTATACATTCACCTATTTTTATTATAAAGTTGTTTAATAAAAAATTGTAATTCCTAAACACATTTGATGAAATTTGAGATTTTAGAAAAGAGATCGATTATTGTTTGTGCAACATTTTTTTTTTATTAAATTAATTTTGATTTTCAGTACTAACGATCTTTAACCCTTATATCAGTAAAATTATTGAATTGATTTTGGTGAATACATATTTTCTAAAATTAAGTTTTAAATTGATATTATACAAGTCGCCACACTTTTTCTGCTAATAATTTTGGAAATATATGGGGGACAAGATTCTCAAAGAATATTTTTAGTTTTTATCCGGTTTGTTTGTTACGCTAATTGATTTTTTTAATAATAATAATAGGACTGACACGACTAACGTCGACTAACAACTTCATTTAAATATTTTAGCTTTATGGGTTTATATAGTACTTAAATAGTACATACACTGAATTTTTGACTAATAGTTCGAGATATGCTGAAGACGGATGCTCACAAGTGCTGAGCTTTTACTTTCAGGTTTACTAAAAAGGTCTAGGACTTAGTACTGGTTTAAATTATGATTTTTTAATTGATCAGTGAGGTTTTGACAAGTCAGTGTCAATAAGTCACCGTTTAAAATTTATGAGTTATTCGAATATTTCAGCGATTTGCTTGGTCTCCAAATGACCTTCATCTTGGAACGTGTTGTTAAAATGGATTTAGATCTCTAATTTTATTGTGGAAAGTACGTACTAAAATTGCCCTTTTCTTTATAAATTTGCGAAAAAAGTCCGAGACAAATGTATAGTATAAAACTTGGTTGTCTTATTCTGGCTGTTAATATTTTTGTTTTGACGAATACCAAAAATATAAAATGTAATCAAAAAGAAAAAAGGTGGTGCTTTAACTATTAAACTGGCATTAATCTTAACAGGAAGTCCTATGCCCAATTTGACAATAGAAAAATGTTAATAAATGATTTTCCGTATTAATGAAACTAGGCGCTTTAAAAAATTAGGTTTAATCCTAATAAATTTCAGATAAAGTTTTATGTGTGCCAAAAATGAGAAAATGTGTTAAATGAAAAATATTTTAAACCAAAACTTTTTGGCACTACAATTCAACAGCATAAAAGTAAAAACGAAAGTGTAATTTCCCACTAAATCGATTCTAATTGTTTTAAAAGTTTTGCTTGAGCTAAACTATTTCAGCCTCAGCTGTTTATGAAAATTTGTATTAATTTTATTACATGTATTTTTATGCTCTTTGCTTAAAAATTTACTTTTAATGTGTTTTCAGAGCCACATTCTTTTAGATATAAGGCTCCCAATCTACTCGTATTGTACGTTACAGTCGTGGTTGAAAAAATGAAAGCAGTTTCTGTTCTCTGTTGTTTTTTTTAAAGAAAGTATGGACTGGGATATTTTGTTGTCCACTGTGGTTTTCTTCATGCACCATTTCTTATCATAAGTGACCTTTTATGGACAATCAATTGTATTACAAACCATTTTCTTGTGCAAAGTTTTTATACCTACATTGCATGACCCTCCTAGGGACAACTAAGTAATGAATGATAAAACAAATAATGATTTGAAAAAAGAAAAATATATAAATTATAACCAAGGGATATAATATATAAATTATAACGAGGGAGTCCGTTTTTAAAATTTTTTAATTTGTTACAAGCACTCCCGTGAAAAGAAAACAGGAAACAAAAAATAAGAAGAAATGTTTGCCGTTCTGTTAGGACCTTATATATTTTTTTGTATTTTGGCGGGATATGTTTCAAAGGAAAGTCCGTTATATGTGATTTTTTTTTCAAAAAGTTTAGTTGTGTCAGTTTTATGTGACTTACTATTTTTTCATTGCTAATAAGTATGCTTAGTAACCAAAATTTTATTTTGCAACTGATGCAAAAAGTCAGCACCTCTATCGAATTTTTGCAGTAGGTGGTTTTAAGGAGCACAAGCTAAAGTCTTTAGATTTTTGACAAATTATATGTATTGTCTATTTGTCGATTAGGGAAAGTTAAAGCTCAAGGGAAAGTCAAAGTCAAGGGGAAAGTTGCTGCCGCGTTTCAGCATATAATTGAGCAGCACAACAAAACAAAATAGAGATGATACCTGGTGACAACTCTTAAGCTATGAAAAATAAGGAATGGGTTCGCAACCGCAAGCAGGGTATATTTATACTCGATGATGTATAGACTTTATAGAATTTTTCGTATAGCACAAGGATTGTTTATTTTACCTTAAATAAAAATATTTTGGAAAACCTACAAATTTGTTGAATCGTTGACTATTTGTTTTGTAAAGTTTTAATCTTTTGAGTAAATTTTCTTTTTAGTACCTCTGGACCATTTGCAGAATTTAAATGTGTTCAATTGAAAACGCTCGATGTTTATAGTAGCGATTTTCTTTATTCCTTAACCAACCCACATTTTTTGCTAAGAGGTAATTTTTTTAGTTTTGACTCAACAGATTCCTCACGTTTCATAATCTTAAAATAATTTTTAAACGATAAAAATTGTTGTATGGACCAAAGATGTAACTTCATTCATAGACATAACTAAAGCATTTTATCGTGTTCACCATAATTTATTTGTAACGAAAAAAATTGTTTAACATTAAATAAGTTATTATCTAGTAGAGAATTATGAAACAAATTAAAACTTAGTGAGCAGTGAAACTAATCCTTTAATTTTTTGACCAAATATCCTGCATAATAATTTGTGTCACATTTCTCTAATTGTTTCTCTTTGAATATTATTCACAGAAGGTGAAACTTCGGACTAATTTTGAAGGAAAAATCGTCTGAAACAAGGTAAGTTTTGAGGAAATTTTCATTCTTTTGTAAACTATTTAATGGAAGTAAGATTGAACTGTTTGAGTCCTTCTGGAAGTTTGATGAATATTTTGATGATTTTAAAAGTGCGGTTATGGTCCTAATTCCAGAAGACAAGCGAAATGATTTAAATTCCAGCCTCAATGCTGTCTAATTAAAGAAAACATACTAGGAAGTGACTCTGCTGCCGGCACCGGCAGCCATCATGGATGCCGGCGCCGGCAGCCCTAACGGTAGCCTTGCTGGGTGCCTGGCAACATTAGAAAATTAATGTCAAAATAAGATCAGAATCAAAATACCTTAATTCAATCAAAAAATAATAATTTATTATAGTGTAAACTTTAACGAAACTTAAATCTTCCTACAAAAATATAACAATTTTTATTATTCTGCGAATCTATAAGTAGAAATAAGAAAAATAAACATCAAACTTTTCCTAAAATGAAGTCTTCACTTTCTAAGCACTTTTGCGATTCAACCTTATTACTGTATTTCCAAGTCCCTTCGGACGGTCACGTTTTCTGACCTTTCCTGGCATCTCTATATCTTGTAATTCAAACTTGGCCATTCTTTATACCTTTTTTTCCCATTTCTGAACTTAGACGTTCCACTGAAGAAAATGTAAGTTGCAACCTATTTTAAATTGAAACTTCTGATCGTGGTTCGCACACATGTATTGTAATCAAACTTTTCATACCTTCAATAAGAGTGTTCAATTGTCTGATATCAATTTGATTGGAATTCTTGTCTTCTATGGACATGTTGCCATTTCTTGAGGTAGAAATAACTAGCAAAGCATATGGATCTGTAACTCTGTCTCTGTTTGTTAGAGAATTAAAATAAGCTGTGGATGAAGTATGATTGTGATTTTGTTCAATCCCCAGGATGCATAGAAATTGTTTACACTCGCTTACTTTCAAGAAAATGCTAGCCTGGCAGCCTTGCTTATATGTGGAACACTTCCTTGTTGACTTTTTATTTTTTGTCTTGAATGGTCTTCCACCTTTAACACAAGCTAACCTCAGATAATAGTATTTCAGAGCCGGATTAATATCCACCACAGTATTGGGATTTCGTTGTCTTTGATGGTTATTTGTTCTGCTATCACGCTACCAAAACCCATTGTTTGTGGCTTTCTTGTATTCCACCAAAACACAAGTAAAATTTTCATATGAAGAATATTTATCACACACTCATATTTTAAAGTTTTTACGCAAAATTAAAACAACGCAATGTTTACATATCATTGAAAAGACGTAACTATTATTATTTTGGGTTAGAACTGCCGATATTCCGTTTTGGCCGTATCTGGACCGACGCCGACACCCGAGAAATTTTGTACTCGGGTGCCGGCGCCAGTATCCATGATCAATATTTTGGAAACCGGTAGCGGAAGCGGAGTTACGTCTAACATATTATCCAAAAAATCTTGATTTGCCATTTTTGTTAATAAAAATTTATTTTTATCATTTTTCTTTTCCTCAGACAGTCCAAATATACCATTAACTATTTGAACAATTCCATTAAAACCTGAACGTCAGTGGCGTGCCATCGGGGGGCTAGAGGGTGCAAGCCCCCCTCCCCGCATCCGCGTCCTAACTGCGCTCCCTAGAGATTCGCTGCCTACTATGACCACATACTCTCCAATAAAAGGTAAGTTACTTGGTGCCCCCAAATCATTGTGCCCCCTCCCCAAAGGCACGCCACGCCACTGAAGGAGATCGGGTCTCTGGTAAATTCGGCGGAGAATCGATTGTCCTTTTGTTAGTTTTAATGGAAACTTTATCTAGTGAGCTAAAAATTTCTTTACCTTTTTTGAGAATGTCAATTATTTCGGTATTTTTTATCACTTACTACGCATCGGAATGGATTTATGTCATAAAGTCAGTCACTGTTTAAGGCAGGCGTCAAAGAGATTTTTCATAAATAAAAAAAATCAGCTGTCTCTGATCTTTCTTTATTATTAATTAATTTAATTTTGACCCACGTGCTAATAGCTGCCGTCAGTGTTTTGTAAAAATATTTGAAGTGACCGTCAGCACATCTATTCAAATACGCTGGGATTGATATGCTTTTCTATAATTTTCGGAAGCGCTCTATCCGAAGATGAGGATTTATCTATTTCAAAAATTGTTATTATGATATCAAAATTAAAAATCATTAATTTAAAAGCACCAGCCATTAAATTATTACGTATGATTTTAAATAACTGGGGTACACCTGAGCAAACCGAGCAAATCCGAACGAAAATTATAGGGTCTGGGTGGGTACAATATGTACAAATGTATATCACTAGATCCAATCCAGTTCACCCACACTTGTCAGTTTAAAGCGCAATTGACACAGTGTGAAGCAACATGATGCACGTAAATTATTGGAGTTGCCAGTCCTTTCATGTAATTGACTACGTCAGTAAGGACTTTTTAACGTTTTTGTTATATGTTTTTTTGTGTGTTTATGTGCTACTAGTCCTAGTGAAACCTAATAATTAAACCTCTTAATAAAACCTTATACAAAAGAAAAGACACACTTCACTCTTGAACATGTGTAGATTAACTTTTTATTAATAAGATATTTTTTGTTTTGAGGTAATAACCCAAGACCCGCCCTGTATACTACTTTTCAAGTCTAACGTATATGTACATTCATATATACTTTTCTATAATCAAGCACCGCCGGCGACGCTATGAAAAATTCGGTAGAATTAAAAAATAGTTAATTACCTATATATGTATCTGTAATATTTTGGATATCTAATAAATTTTACCTCTACATCATCCGATATTTTACAAAACTCAAAAATATGTGTTTTTTCTTTAATATGATTATCGCATTTACGCAAAATTTTGATGGTGTACGTACCAAAAAATAATTGTAAACTATTTTTTGGTATTCTTGGTTTTATTTTCGTATTTGTAGTATATCCCTTTAAATCAAATATTTTCTTGAGCCCAACAGATATTTAAAATGGTCTGATGAACGCATATTACCACTTGTCCATCTTTTTAGGCTTCGAATTTCACAAAATTCCGTCCTACGGTCAAACCACCGTCGAGAGATATTCTAAATTCTAAATAATTCTCGACGGCGGCGGTCAAACAAGCAACTTAACAGTAAGCGAAACGAGGCAACAACGGATAGCATTTCGGCTGCACGCAGCCGCCGATTACGTATGAAATTCCGATGGATTTTCTCTCCGAAAGAGAAAATCCATCGAGGAGTATATGGCGTTTAAATGAGCATGATCGTTCTTATGCGTAGCTATAATTTTCTTTGGTTTTAGTATTCTTATTATTATTATTATTAATAAAGTGAAAGTGATGTTTCCGTTTTCGTTGTCATTATTTTTTTATTTCATAGTGGTAACAATTTTTTTCCTATTGTTTTCAGCTTTCAAGTAAAAGATATCAGTTTAAAGGGTGAGAGGATTTTCATTCCGTTGGGGTATTATCCCCGACAGGATAAACTGGCTGGAAAATTTGGCAATTTACCAATTCAGTATATTGTAACGAAGATGGAGAACGAGGCCGATCTACAACTATTTGAAACAGCTATCAAGAGATTTTCATTTAATGTGAGAACTGATGAGGTGGAGGAGCTTGAGGGTAAATACCGATACTAAACTTAGACTGGTTGATTCAATTATTCTAAGTGGATTAGATTACTGTGATATCATTTATCACAAAAATATCAGTAACGAAGATAAACAGAAATTACAAATTCTTCAAAATAACTGTGTTCGTTTTTCAATAGGGCTAAAAAATATGATCATGTATCTTCTACTTTTGACAAACATAATTTAATTAAATTAGAAAAAAAACGCGAAATCCACATATCCTGTTTTATATATAAAATAATTTTAACTCAGAAACCAAGATATTTATTTGAAAAAATTGAATTCAGGGATAATATGTTAATGTTAATACTAGAAATCAGAACACAATAGAAATACCTAAACATCATACTGAAAAATATAAGTCTTGGTTTAAATATATCTCTTCTGTAATTTATAATAATATTCCTTCTAGTCTAAGGGGCATAAGTTGTAAAACTTTCAAAAATAATATCAAAAATTATTTAGTAGGGGTAGGATTGGAAGAATGATTTTTTATAAATCAAAATCCTACCTATTTATGCCAACTAGTATACTACTGTCATTTTTTGGATTTCTTTTTACTTTTATCAATTTTATATTTATATTTTTAATTGTTTTATTGGCATAAATAAACATCTTTGTTATTATTATTATTATTATTATTATTATTATTATTATTATTATTATTATTATTATTATTATTATTATTATGATTATTACTATTATTATTATTATTATTATTATTATTATTATTATTATTATTATTATTATTATTATTATTATTAAACCGCTGCCATCTAAAAGGCTGAAGAATGCTGCGTCATTATCATCATCTAAAATCGGTGCGGAGAAGACCATAACAACCTATAACATCACGAAGGATGATGATGATGAAGAAAGTCAAAGATTTTTTTAAACAAAAGGAAAAAGTAGGTTAACACATTTCAATTTTAATTTTTTTTTAAGTCATAGTCATAATGCAATTTAAAGTGGTAAGAACTTATTATAAGGACTATTAAGAATGTTCCGTGTGTCGATGCATAAGTATTAGAATTATTAAGGATACCTGTATTTCAGTTAATACTAAATCTCAACATTGTCACCAGTGTGGTTATATTCAACTTTTTAAACTGAAAAAGTCAAGAATTTTGGCATACAATATAATCACACTACAGTATGGTCAAAATCGTAATAATAATAAAATAGACAACCAATTATTTTGGCTTCCACGTTTACTAGGTCTAGGAGATATTAATTCTAAACCATAATACGGAACATTAAATTTTTTTATTTTTTCCGTTTATTAACAAACTTTTTTTTGTTTAATTGCAAGGTATTTATTTTATTAAAACTATATAAAGAAAACATGGACTGTGATAGGAAAAATTGTGTTACGCCAGAACTGATAGGTGGCAGAATTTAGGCACCAACAAAACTATCAGAGTTAAGCAGTGCCGGATTAAGTCAGCGCGGGGCCCATATCAAATGCTAACAAGAGGCCCTTGGCTTGTTTTAGGTCCTAAAGTTTAGGATATAAAATAATACAGCACTTTTACAAAAAAAAAACTTCTCGATTTAATGTTAGCAAATTTAGAGATAACACTATTCATATCGATTTCTCTGAGCAAATCATATTCTATATTCATTAAGGTGACGTCATTTAGACGTTTTTGTCTTCTTGTCCCATCGTGTTCCTTAACTCATTTTTAATGCGCTTCAATATTAAAAAGAACGTTCGCCAATGCAGTTGGTACATAAATAAGTACATAAATGCGCAAGACTATTTCTACATTTGGGAAACACCATTGTAATGAATTTTCCATTAAAGTTTATAAAATAACAGTTCCCGAGACTCGTGGTTTTTGCTGCCAATTGCAAGCCACATCTGTTTTGAGCAGCCCAGCGAACTGCACCAGTTCGTCGCCTAGGCATTCTTCCAAATCGTCTGCGTAAGCACTGACGATAACTGGAGTTTTTTTTCAAAATCGCTTCTGCTGTAAGAGATTTTAATTGCCGAAGTATTCCAAAAACACTTTTTAGCTAATGCAGACAGTACGTTATCAATAATGACAATAAACACCTGAATTTCAAAATGTTGTCCAGTTGTTGTTATTGATTTTCAACAACTTCATCGAGTGTAGTAGAGTCGCTGAAATGGTCCTACTTTGTATTTCGCTTGCGTCGTCTTGAAGTCTGTTGCTGATATTCTTAACATTCACACATCATTCTTTTTTTAAATTATTTGATATAGTATTAAGTAATAAAAAAAGTAATACTCACATTTTGTTCTATTTTGTGCATCATAGCCGAATAAACTTTTATTCCCTTCTCACTGTGATAAATTATTGAGTTATTAAGAAAAAGTGGCAACGTTATTTGACGGTTTACTACCAGTTTTACTATGAATTAAAAAATGATACAAGCGACCATTCATAAAATTCGTTGGCGTTTGCGACATTATTCAAAAGTGGAATTGTGTTGTTTTATGTTTGCGAGAAGCGTTTAAGCGTGTTTCTTTGAAGAAGCTGGCATTATTTTGCGAAAAAACATTTAAATGTGGCGCGGCAGTGTCAAGTTTGCAAGAAATTTAAACCCACAAGTTTCTTGTCACAAGTAAGTGAGGTTGTATTCACTTGTATCGAATCCATTGGTGTAATTTTACATATACACATTAGTAACTTATCAGGGTAACAAAAATTTAATACAAAAAGCATGCCACTAGTGTAGGAAGAGGCAGCCGCCAGGAATGTTGGATAGTGTTGCCATTTTCTCTACTGTGTCTACCTCTCTTAGTCGCATCGATTGCATGTTTTAAACGGATGGATGATTTAGCGCGAAACGAATGAATTAAATGCTTTGTCTATAGTTTTTTTAATGTCTACGGTCCACATCCACAGCGACCGGCAAAGAAACAACAACGCAATACAAAAACAAACTTCACTCTAGATAATGGCTCGTATCAGAAGTGCTATTAAGTATTTCGTGTCAAAAGTAAGAGAAAAGTAAATATTACAAAATTACAAAAATAAATATCCATTAATTACTTTCTTATTGGTAATCAATAAAACCCTATTCTAATTGGTCGGGTTATTACGACTATCTCGAAGACAACTTAAGGACATATGGGAATTCCCCTGTTAGTTTTTGTCACTTTCAGAAATGTGCTAAAATTATTAATAATCGTTGTAAATTTTGACACCACCTTCTTTCCATTGGACGGTAGCGGTAGGTGATATTCGTGGGTGACCTGGCAATACCTCCTATCTGCCATTTGTCGCGAAAATAAGTTAATGTTGGTTTTGGAGTCATCATGTAGTGCTGCGTAGTCCTTCAAATTCTCCTAACGTAAAAGGAATCCCAAGATCCTAAGTATTTTAAATCGCCAGTTGTAATTTCTCCCACCTGAATTACTGTGCAAAATATTGATGCAACAAGTCCTATCTCGTCGGTTAGCATTAACTCACTTAGGAGGTATTGCCGGGTCACCCGCGAAATATACCATATCTATCTTACTTGATAGATTTTTTACGCCCAGGCGCGGGGCCCCCCAATACGCGGGGCCCGTAGCATTTGCTACTCTTGCTACGTGGCTAATCCGGCACTGGAGTTAAGCGCTAACTTAATTATTAATTGCATAAAAAGAAACATTATATAGAAAAATTGGAGCTTCCAATTTATTGCAAAAAATTGATTAAAATACAATATTTTAAAAATGGCAATTAATTGCAAATATAGAAGAACAAGTAGGTTAACACATTTTAATTTTTGTTTTGTTTTAAGTCATAGTCATAATGCAATTTAAAGTGGTAAGAACTTATTATAAGGACTATTATGAATGTTCCGTGTGTCGATGCGTAAGTATTAGAATTATTAAGGATACCTGTATTCCAGTTAATACTAAATCTCAACATTGTCACCAGTGTGGTTATATTCAACTTTTTAAACTGAAAATGTCAAGGTCAAGAATTTTGACATACAATATAATATTAATTCTAAACCATAATACGGAACATTTAATTTTTTTATTTTTTCTGTTTATTAACAATTTTTTTTTGTTTAATTTCAAGGTATTTACTTTATTAAAACTATACAAAGAAAACAAGGACTATGATAGGAAAAATTGTGTTACGCCAGAACTGATAGGTGACAGAATTTGGGCCCCAGCAAAACTATCAGAGTTAAGCACTAACTTAATTATTAATTGCATAAAAAAGAAACATTACATAGAAAAATTGGAGCTTCCAATTTATTGCAAAAAATTGGTTAAAATACAATATTTTAAAAATGGTAAGTAATTGCAATTATATTTATATGGAGTTATTCTTATTATTATTATTATTATTATTATTATTATTATTATTATTATTATTATTATTATTATTATTATTATTATTATTATTATTATTACTATTATTATTATAATTGTAGACAGTCAACCTACTTGTTAATTACAGGTAGAAGAGTGAAGTTAAGTATTAATTTTAAATAGAACAAATATCTGTATTATAAGAATGTTTTTATTTTTTCCCTTATCCTTCACATTTAAATTGATACAAATTTTATTTTCATATCATTCCCAAAGTAGTGTATCAGCTAAGTTATCCTTTAAACTTTAGAAAGTGAGAAAGTACACAGTTTTATGAGAGTCATAAGTTATTTGTATTTATTAACACATATACTTTTTGTAATACTATTACGTTCTGTTGATATTAGGTTAAAAAGTCTGTACCCTTTATAGGGTAAATATCGGCTTCAGTCGGTGAGATATTACATCTTACCTGATTTTCTACTCTATTTTTCAAAAAATCTTGACTAATAACGTCGCTAGAGGCCTTAATGGTTAAATATGTCTTTCATATTAGTGCCCTAACGGTAAGAATGGAGTAGGTGAAATTTGGGTGTTTGGAAGAGGTTGAAAAGACCTTTCGATTGGTGAGATTATTTTTTGAAAATCTCGACTCACGATTTTTAATTTTTATAGGCTTACCATTTAAAAACGAATTTAGATTCGAACCTCGGGTTTGCGGTAAAATGTTTCTTTTTAAAGTACCTTTAAAATGATGCATCACACGGCATAGGGTTACATTTCAAATTTTTGCCCTTAACTCCCCAACGTCACCCCTCACGGGGTTGAAACAGATTAAATTTCTTAAAAAGTACATTTAATAACCAATAAGACAAAACTAAAATTAGGTGTCTCTATCTTTACTAATCGCAATTTACCCATATGAAGACTTTTAAGGGACACCTTGTATGGATGTATAATTTTATCTGCTAAAGTTGCAAAGACGGGCAAAATAAAAGTGGTTCAATAGACATCGAAAATCGTTTCGTTTTGTTTTAATTTATTCCAATTGCATAATCATTCTATGTTTCAATACAATATAACCAACCCAACCTAAACAATAAACGATTCACTTGTATACAATGCGAGAGAGAGAGAGAGAGAGAGAGAGAGAGATTGTTAATTATGCATAATTAATTACTTAAATGTTTAACATTTGTCTTCATAATTTCAGAGAGAGATAACCGTTGATTCTTAAAAATCTGCAGCTGTTTCTGTTAACGCGTTTTATTTTTGTTGTTTACCACTTTTGATCTATCGTTTAAAACATTGTGAATAAAAATAAATAAAACACTTTTTATAAGCACTTCTTTTTGGCAGAATTCTTTCCCAAAAGGTATAAAATCCAGTAAAATTTAATACCTTACCGATAGAAAACGATATTTATCCCATAAAGGGTGCAGACTTTTTAACATCCTTCATCGTTACAGCCTCTAGCTTCACACCTTACTCACTAATAAAGATTAGAACAGAATGATAAGGAATTATATTGGGAAAGCAAAGCTCTTTTCCAGTCTTTTAAAGAAATGTTATTAAAAGAATGAATTTTGTATGTTTTAAATCAAAGTGCCTTATCCCCTGGTATAGCAATGATAATTTTACACAAATTTGTGAAAACTGTGCTTTTTGGAGTAAAAAGTGAAAACCAAAAGAACACATTGCTTGGCATGTTTTAGAACTAAATGTTGTCCTAGAGCTTCATGGGAAAAGATGTTTTTTATGTTGTATAAGTTTATTATTTTGAAACCGGCAAGTCAGTGTGAAAAAGATAAAGAATATATTAGTTTATCTGAAACCAATTTACAATCTCAGTTAGGAAAAATTCTTTGGACCAATATCATGACGAGTTTTTTAAACAACAACTTATCAGTAAAAAGGTATAAAATGCGATGTTACCTAATCGTTTTACATTAGAAGACGACAAGTGCTCTTTGTATCACCAAGACAGAAAGGTTTTGTTGGTTAGAACAAAGTATTTGTTTAATTTTTACACAACCATGTCAGCAGAACCTACCACAATTAAAGAAAAATGCTATTGTGCGTGGATGTCTATTTCCCGTTATGTTTGTTTGGGATTTAAAAAAAAAATTGTGCTCCACACAGTTTTTGTTTTAAATGTCGACAACCTATTATTTACCGTGCACAGTGCGAAGGAACATATGACGCAAACTATGTAGTGTTGTAAGACATGTGATTACCCTTATAACTTGTTACCAACAAGATCAGAACGTGACTATCATGTAATAAAAAAGTGGAAATACTAATTTAGAAAACTATGTACTTTCTTACTTTACAAATTTAGTATCCTGATGTAAAAGAAGCAAACCAACTTAGTCAAACCTAACGATTGGGGAAATGATTTTTTGGTTCCACCAGAAAATTACTAAAAATGTTGCTTTTAGTTCTAGTTATAAATTGTAACTTGAATTAAATAAATGCATTAAATAAACTTGGAAAATATCGTTTTGTTTTGATTTATTTCTAATAATAGACGCACCAGGACCACTGCCCAGGACTGTAGGGTATACTTTTTCATCGAAATGTTCCTGCTGTGTATACAAAAAAGAAGTAAAAATTTTTTTAAAACAAAAATGTCGTAAAAAGACTGGGTACTCATTTTTAAAAATTGCAGCTTATTATTTCTCAAATAAAATATATTCGCCAGACATGTAAAATTGGTTCGTTTCGTTGTGAGTAAATTCTATTTATAAACGCAATTTTGGTCCAATTTTGACCTTTGCCGAAAGATAAAATGTTTGGATTTTCGACTTATGTTTTAAATGCTATTTTATTAAAATTACTTAATTTTACTATACGGCAGCTTATTATTATTATTATTGAAATAAAATATTTCTCTAGACATGCAAAATAGGTTCGTTTTGTTTTGAGTTATTGCCGACAATATATGGGATATGACCCAACTATGACCTCTGAACAACGATAAAATGATGGCTGCATCGAAAAAGATCTTCCAATTGAATACAACCAATGGAATGCACACGAAGTTTGTCCAGCTCACTTTAAGTGTGTTTTACCCACATCAATCCTACCTACGAATATAATGCAATAGAAAATGACAGAAATCAATCGATTTTTCTACTCCAAACTATCTATTTTATTATATATTATCAACCTAAAATACATAAAACATACCTACTACGTCACATTCGAACTCACTTAAGATATCATTTTCAATGTTTATTTATTCAACTCGGTACCGTGGCGTACTTAATTCTATAGTTGGGAAACGTATATAATACGAAATGTATACACATGGTGTGTGCGGGTTCGATCCTCGCCTTGGGCAGAAAATCTTTTTTCAATGCATCAATATAAAATAAATACATAAATTATAATTAATTAGTAGATGTGCAGAAAACTTAGGTAAAGTACAAAGTAAGTAGGTAATAGGTAAATGTAGGCAGGTAAGTTCGAAACGAAGTGTGTGTCACCCCAAGTAAGATGAACACAAAAGACCAGCAAAAATACACAGGAGGTATACAACAGGTTCGAAAAAAAACGCTTTTTTTGGCGCAAAAAAACAACAACTCACTAAGGCCCTTTTGGCCAACAGCAGCCTCTGGTAAACTGTGTCATTGACAATTATATACAAGAACCACTACTACTTCTTGTACCGATAATTACGTCACTTCTTTCATTTAAACCACATCAAAACATACCGAAACACGCTAAGGCCCTTTTGGTCACCAGCCTCTGGTCAAGTACGTCATTGTCGATCACTTCTTCGGGGTACCAGACACCACCAACTCAGGTATCCACCCAAGACAAAAATACAGGTAAACAAGCAGACAGCAACCTCCGGTCAATTGCGTCATTGACAAGTTACAACTACTTCTTCGACAACGATCGCTACGTCACGTCTATAATTCAACCCATCAAAACACACCGAAACACACTTATGTCCTTCTGGCCAACAGACTCTGGTCAATTACGTCATTGACAACCACTTCTTCGGCACAAGAAACCAGCTCTTCGGCCAATTTCAGCACTTCTTGCGGAATATTCAGGATTTTCGGAGATTTTTTCAGGAGTTCTTTGCCGAAGAAGTCCATGGCTTTCAGACTGTGGAAGGTACATGCCATCGAAGTGTAGCAGAAAGGCGTGAGTATGACTACTTACATATACAGGGTGTCTAAAATAGGCGATACCATTAGAGAAAATGTGCCATTTTTAGTTCCTACTCATATTTCGTTTACGAAGTTGTCACATTCTCTATAGTTTCTTATTTACAAGGGATTTTTTAAAAAATAGTGAAAAATTTGATTCTTAAATATCTCGAAAACTATTATAGTTAGAAAACAATTGTTTTAACAAAAATCACACGATTTTGTACCTTCTCTAAAGTAACGTTATTGTTTTGATTATATCATTTGTTTTTATTGAGTTACTGATACTAACTTGTTTTCTTAAAATACGGACCTGGACTTTTTGCTGCATTTTTTGAAAGAATACTTCATACCCTTTACATCTGTATATCACTTGATTATGTTTTTCGACGTTTTGGTGAAGAAAAGCATCATCAGGATATTCTACCAGTACGGACCTGACATTTTTCAAGTAAATGCGCCATTTCATAACCACCAAAACCACAAACCATAGCGATAGGTTATGAATTGTGTCTTAACATGGAAGATCCCATCTCCATATTGTTAGAAAATCCATGTTGCTATTCGTAATCAAAACGTCGGAAAATATTTTCAAGTTATACACAGTTGTAAAGGGTATAAAGTATTCTTTCAAAAAAATGGAGCAAAAAGTCCAGGTCCGTATTTGAAAAAAAACAAGTTAGTATTAGTAACTAAATAAAAACAAATGGTATAAACAAAACAATAACGTTACTTTAGAGAAGGTAAAAAATCGTGTGATTTTTGTTAAAGCAATTTTTTTCTAACTAAAATAGTTTTCGAAATATTTAAGAATTAAATTTTTGACTATTTTTTAAAAATCCCCTGTAGATAAGAAACTATAGAGAATTTGGCGACTCCGTAAACGAAATATGAATAGGGACTAAAAATGGCACATTTTCTCTAATTTAACTGGCCTCGTATCTTTTACCGTTTCGGAGATAGCAATAGTGGTATCACCTATTTTAGACACCCTGTATACTATTACCAAAAAGCTTGTCAAGTTTCACGATCTAAAAGTGGGTACCGACAAGACATGGCCCATAAAATCCTCTTGTCTTCCGATGATATCACAAAACTTGTACCCTCCAAAACCGAACTGTAGAATGCTGACAAGAGCCGAACGGCCTTGTTCTTTAGTATACATTAAGCATATTAACCTTAAGTAAATTGTGCTAAAGTTCGTATCTAATAGAAACCTATATATTGCTTTTAGACAAGATTTTGCAAAAGACAAGATTTTATTTAAAAAATCTGCAACGGCTTATGAGGTTGTTCCGCAGTGGATGCAGATGATGATTGTAGGTGACAAAGGTTTTATAAAAAAACATAAAGGAAAACATGACTTACTCCAATGGATTTTAACAATAATGAATATGGCAAGTAAACATAATGTACATAACATATATTATCTCTTTTTATATTGTCATTTAAGTCAGCTATTAGTAATTTCTTGATAAGTTGACCTCAAGTTGTTATAATACTACCAAAAATAAGAATAACGCAATTTTTATCCTAAAAACCGGTATATAGTATGTCCTGTAACTAAAGAGCGCAGTGTACTGTAAAGTGTTTAAATTTGGGGTTCTTTGAAACCGTGCACTTCGGCGACTCAAACGAAGAATTATGTCATCATCAAAAATAGTGTTTTTATCATAAATACTAGTCGCAGATGTATAAGTTAACAGGAAAAAATCTGCAATAATTTTTCAAATCTGTCGGGCATAGCTAGCGCCCTCTGGGAAGAATCTTAAAAATGTTTACGAATTTATTTTCCATCTTCGAAAATGTGATTCTGCCAATTTTAATTTGATACGTTCAATAATTTTCATATTACAGCTACATTTTGAAGATAAATGTTCACAATCAACAAATTCACATCTTAATAACCACCAACATATGATTAAAGAATGTTTTAATAATTTTAAAATTGTTCATACTACAAAAGAATAAAGAAGTATGAATATAAGCTGCGAACGTCAAACAAAGACAAAACCTTTTTGATCAAGAAAATATCGCCTTTAAACTCAAATTCTCACCATATTTATAAATTAAACAAAAAAATCTCTTTTAATTGTGATTCTGTAAAAATACAGGTTTGTCATTTTAAAAAGTATAATAAAATAAATATATTTTATAAGCCAATAAACTTCATTCATTTTTGCGTGGTTGCATTGTCTTATATTTTTTCTTGGGATTTTCTTTCAATAAAAATACCTTTCGCACACCCACATGGATCTTATCTTTCAACTTGGGTTAAAAATTGATTCATATTTTCTTTAATTTATTTTTAAAGCCGCTATAAACGACTGAGTTTTACATGCGTTCCAGCCGCCTTAAGGCATACTAGGCTTAATCACAACCGCCTGTACTTAGTAGAGGCGGTTGTGGTTAAATCTCTCTTTTGATTTCTGCTACCTAACTATTGCGTTGCCCTAGGAACCATTAGTTATAGGACATCATTAAAATTAATTTTTTCAGGTAAAGGACTTTTACGCAGATGAATCTATGACTGGTGTCGTAACGCCGGTTATTGTAAGAATAATTCTATTGGAAAAAGAGGAGGAAGAGATAGATTTAGATATATCTCGTGACGTTGACAAGACTTTAGATAGCTTTTGTAAATGGGTTAAAAAATTACAACAACCTGTTGGAGATTCAAATCACTTTGATACATCGCTATTGTTATCTAAGTAAGTTTTCTTCGTTTGGGACTAGGTACTGGGTTAGAATAATCCGACAGCCTGATTTATGTCAGACAGGTGATTAATATAGTGATTAATTATAGCGTACGTTACAGCATTTGAGCTTTGCGGCGCGACGGCCAGCGGTACCTTTTGCATCGCTCTCGCTGATGTGGGCGTTCTAATTTATTGTCCACTTGGACTTTACTTTTCGGTTGTCGAGCGTAATGGATTTAGTACCTGTCAAGATTTGTTATAAAGAGGGTTTAATTCGAGGCGACGTCCGACGTTGTGGCGGCGCACACAGGCGAAAAATCGATAAAAGTCGGACAGAACCCTATTTTCAAAAAGTTCCTAGAATACAAAAATTAGGCCTTGGACCTCTACCTTAATGACCAATCTATGGTACCTGTGCGCGCGAGCACTGCGAGACCCTCCGTTACTTCGCTACGTTAGTGCGAAGAACGGTTTCTTGGAGAGCGTATGAGTTACGGAAGATAAAGTGCTATTTTGTTTATATGCATGTTGGTGTTTTTCGTGGATTATTTTATTAAAACTTTTGGGATAATTTGTATGTTTACAATGAATTTCGTTTTTTGTTTATAAAATTAATAGGAGGATAACGGTTATGGTAACTGGCCAAGTAGCACAGTTGTTTGTATTTTTATCTTATTATTTACCTTTACATGGGGATAAAGTTAACAATACGGTCAGATTCCAGTTTAAAACTTTGATTAGACGTAAGCCTGAAGTCTTGTTTTGCAAATACAACAATGATTTTATGCGACCAAGTGCGACCCTTAACAAAAATGGCGCATTTATACAGTTACGTTTGCTCTAATCTGTACTATTAATAAAGTTGTTCAAAATGAAAAATCTGTACATAAAGCAGAATTGTAAAAAAGGGGTTTCTATCGTCTATTTAAGGTGTTCTGAACCAAAAGCAACAGTTTTTAGAATGATTGTCTGTCTGTTTGCGTCTTTGTTCCGGCATCACTTAAAACTACTAAAAATAGATTTTAATTGGACTTTTACCAAAAGATAGGTCTTATAGCCAGTTAAATATTGGGGTATATTTTATTAGGTTGGGTCAAGTATAGGTCAAGTTGACGAATAAAATGTTTAAACCAGTATTGCCTTTTTATTACAATACTTATTTTTTTTACTACAATTAATTTTAATTATAAAATGATTTAATAGACTAATGGTCGTTTGTACCACCAAACTTAAGGCAAGTATAGTTATAAATACGTTTATTTTGAATCATTAATAAATTACGTAATAGCATTTAAATCTATACTTAGCTTAAGTAAGCCTTAAATTTGGTTGTGCAAATGACCACACGTCCAATTACTCGCGCAAAGGGGTAGAATGAATTATAATCAGGAACTGGCTACTTAATAAAATACTTACCTATAGTCTGTACACCGAACGTACGGAGTAACAAAACTACCTGATATTCAGTAACAAAACTACCTGATATTAGGTTTAAATTGTTTTGGGTCATAATGGGAAACTAACATATTATTGCTTTTTCCGAAAATTCTATCCTTAATAAAAGTAGAAAAATCATTTTAACGTAGCACTAGATTGTGATATACACATGGAGACGCAAAAATAAAAAAAAATAACTACTAAAAACCCATAATATTTAAAATCGAACAAGAAAATACAAAGAAGTAATCTAATTCTGCTTTCTAAAAAATACTTATTTTATTGATTTTTAGAGCTACAGTTTTTAATCTTTTGGCTTCCTTGTATATTTTACATAAAATTTACCTATCAAAATTTATTTTTTCTTATACACTAACTTTTATCAAGAATCGCACTTTCTGAGAAATCAATATTAGAGAAGTTTTTTCGTTGGCGCCGACTTTTTTGCAATGTTCTTGGTACAGAATCCTAATAATGTCATTACCATGAGATGTGGTTCAATTTAGTTAGGCTTAAAATATTTTTTTTTAGTCAAATAGGGTTTAAAGGTAATATTAAAAATATTTTGTTCAACAATTAATATCGTATAGGTTTTGTCCGACTTTTATCGATTTTTCGCCTGTGTGCGGCGGTACCTTTTTGCATCAACTTCGCTCACGTGTACGATCTATTGTCCACGTTTGCTGCAGTGAGGCCTTTCAATGCTGTTTAGATTTTAGGGGTGTCAAAATTTTTGAGGTTATGCGTGGCAGATAGAGATTTATAGGATATTAAAGAATAAGAAAGGATAATAAGTATAAGTATTGATATTTCTTAATTAAAAATAATAAAGGAACGCGGGGCGATATATATTTTAAAAAATAAGGACACGTTTCCTCTTGAAATGTATTGTCTGTCAAGATTTGCTGTACACGTGGGGGAGGTAAAGCTAATAGGATATAAAAAGAATAAAAAGGATAGTAAATTAATAATAGTGTTAAGTATCCTTATATTATTCCTAACTGCTGATGGTAACGTTTAAGTTATTCGCGGTGACACAATAGAAATATGTATACGAATTCTTAGCCTTTGTAACGAAAAAAAGTAATAAAACAGCGTGTGTGTGGTATACAGGTATTTTAAATCGCAGCGACGCCCGATGGTGTGGCGACGGTATCTTTTTACATCAACTTCGCTCACGTGTACGAGCTATTGTTTACGTTTGCTACATGATTTTTCCCTTTTGCGTGTGTAGATAGATCAATGATATCGTCATCATGTGATTATAGATCTCGTGCGTAAAATATGATGTTCCACAAATTTTGGTTTATGGATGTGTACGTGTCTAAGTGTAATTTAGAGCATCGTACCAAATAGGGTGGTGGGGAGATGAGTAGTTAGATGGGAAAATGTGGTGCAGATAGTCAAATAGATAGACGGTGTGGCAGCCGGGTAGATGGTCTGATAGCTAGTTGGCAGATAAGTCGATAGACGGACAGACAGGCGGCCAGATTGCCATACGTGTCTTTGTGAGTGTATGTGTAATTTAGAGCATCGTACCAAATAGGCTGGTGGGAAGATGACCAGTTAGATGAGGAAATGTGGTCCAGATAGTCAAATATATAGACGGTGTGGCAGCCGGCTAGACGGTCTGATAGGAAGTTGGTAGATAGGTCGACAGACAGACAGACAGGCTGCCATACGTGTGAGAGGGTGAGCGAGAGTATGTGAAATTTAGAGCTTCGTACCAAACAGGCAGACGGATAGATGGTCCGTTAGAGGGGAAAGGGGATCTACATAGGCGAACAGTCAGACAGAAAAACAGGCAGGCAGATAGCCAGACAGCTGTACGTACAAATAAACAAAGAGGTAGACAACCAACTAGTCAGTAGGTTATACAGTCAGCATGACAGTGCGGCCAAAATAAAATATATTTTTTTATAACGTAAATTTTACCCCAGTTCTACGTATAAAAACAGTCGCGACGCCTACAATATTATTACCGCCGTTTAAAGTACGCACGTCTCAATGAAAAGACTATAAAATCCTTAGGTAGACCTGAATAATACAACTTTAATTCACAATACTATTTGAAAATGGCTGAAGTTATTAATGTGTCGATCGAAGAAGCACCAAGAAAAATTTATGGTGTAACGGACATACATTCACTTTTACCCGTTTTTGACGGTTTTTCGAAGCACTAGCAATTTATTCGTTTATCGTTGAATTTATGCGAAAGTGAGTTTGATTTAAATAAAATAAAAAATAACGCAAACGTGGTTCAATAGTCATGTATTTGAAAAACCCCCAGATGTCCAGTAGCCATTTTGATTAATTTTAGCTTTATAAGGGCACTAAGACTTCATTAATTTAAGATAATATATCATGCGTTCATGGTTCTATTATATACCAGTTTCAATGATTTTACAAATTATTTTACGTAACACAAACCGGTTTTCAATTTTTTTCAGAACAAATATTGCAGGTTATGTAGGTTTCTCAAATATGGGATACATTTAAAAGGGCTGAAGGTATGTCAGTTACACGTCTATGGTCTTTTTTATATTATACAATGGGAATATACGGATTAAAAGCTATTGGTAGAAAAAAGTACGCTTTTTTTTGTGTGTGCAGATTCTATATAGGTAATTCAGAGACAATAGGATTACGAAAGAAAATTAGCAGATTTTGTAGAAAAAAGCCTTCATTATCGCTGAACTTTTGCACAAGTCTTCAAGTACTGCAGGAACATGACTATAGACCGTAGGACAAAACATATATAGCTACCTATTTATTTAATAATTTACTTGTAACTCATGTTAAACATTTTAATGCAGATGAAGCTTCTGAAAATGTTATTTATACAATACCATGTCAATGTGCTAAATTTAATATAGGTGAAACATCTAGGCCAGTTAGTGTTAGGTATAAAGAATATCAAGATTTAATGAGGCGTCGCGAATTTTTTAAAAGTAAATTACGTGAGCACGTTTGCTAAACAGGTCATAGGATAGAGTGGAATAATTCTAAAATGTTATCTAGAGAAACTTTCTCTAATATGCGTAAGTTAATTAAAAGCGCTACTATTATTCTTAATGACGATAAATGTTTTTCTAATTTTTCCGTAGATATTGTAATAAAATGGATTATTAAAATTTATTCGATAGATATTTTTACGGGAATAGTCTAAAATTCTGAACAAAGCATAATCTAAAAGCCATAATTTTCTATATTCAGTTTCTCACAGAAAGCGAACATGTGGTCCAACATCTGGGGCTAGGAGAGATCTAAAATATCAGAAAAAGGTAATAAAATGGCCAAATAACAGATATAAATATGTGCTTTCAAAACTCACGTAAAAGCGAGATTAAGAGCTTTTAAGAATTTAAAAACCTTTTCACACAAACTTGTCACTAATAAACTATACGACTAGGGGAGACAAATAAAAACTTTGGGATTATATTTCTAGACCCTAAAATTCCGAAAATATGTGGCGATCTACCGCAGCGTCTGTACCGATGTAATTATCGACCCGTTTCTCTAATGGTATAAAAATAGGGAAAATGTCGATTATAGCTTGAAAATTGCAATATATACGCTCATAACAATTGTGATCAAAGTGATTTTTTCCTATTTCACACATATCAAAATGCATATATAAAGAAAACAGATAAGTAGCTTAAATAACGGTGATTAGGTTCTTTTCATCACTTTGAAAGATTAGTTTAAGCTAATAATATAGATATTTCATACCTGTATATTTCATACCTAATATATTACCGGAGAGAGACCGCAAAATATTATAATTAGGTAATTTCATTAATTTCATTAAAATTGGGAATTCATCGTGACATCTTATGCCAAATAGCTTAAACTTAACATTTTGTCTTTTCGGACATGCAAACCAACGAAATAAAGAAATCTCTAAAGTCGATTCTTTCAACTGGTCAAATTCCTGAAGGACGTACTCTCAGAGGGATAACGAGAGCTATTATTGGTCGCAGGGTAAAAAGGGTAGTTCCTATGGGGATGTATCAAGAAATAGGTGGTACCAGTAGTTTACTTCTAAGATAATGTGGATATTCAATAGCAATAGTCTGCCTTCGTTCTAACTATTTTTCTTTTAGTGTTCTAACTGCTGATCAGTTTCTCTTACAAAAATTGTGCTCTTAGTTATTTTCTTCCAAATTTCATATTTTAAAGTGTAGTGAATATTTTTGGGTAAGACAATTTATTAATTTGTTTGGGTCTGACCAACCCGAGTGGGGTATTCTCAATCTTTATAATTCGTGGGGATTATCAAAGAAGCCCAGATATTTCTTTAAAGTCTCACTTTTCTTTTGACTTATAATTTTATCTAATTAGAATTGATAAAATTTATTCTTTCATATTCACTTAAGTAAACGCCTGTCTATATCTCTTCTCCTGTGCTAATTTAATCCAAATTAATTATTTTATTGTTCATTAGTTTTAACTTTATCTTTGTAAAGTCAATTTCTATTTAATTTTTGTTAATAGAGTTTAAGTGTTTTGAGACACAAGTGTTTTATTTGCTAAACAATAGAGGCTATAATTCATAGCAAGTCTTACCTAAGAGCTGAGGTTCATTAAAGGCGAAACTGCTATCTCGAGATAACTCGCGGGTCGCGAATCAATGGTCGCGCGTTCCAGTTCCTGACGAGTTCTGCCAGAGTTTGCTGACGCGTCTACCCTCCACGATTTGGTCAAGTTTGGGCTTAGTAAGAGTTCTATATTTACTAACACTCTTTATTAACTTGATTCTTCGCCTCCGAGAATACTAGAATCTTCAAGAGTGCCTTGCCATCATAATTGCAATTAATATAGGTAGTTCGAAATACCATCTTTTATGCTACAGACAGGATTAATTAATTAACGCTACCATATTCTTCATCTAGGTCCTGATTTGTGATGGAATTTGGCTATCAATACTTAGACAGGAAGTTAGTAAAAATAATTTTATTATTGAATAAATAGGTAGTTATATATTTTTTGTCCTACGATATATAGTCATGTTCCTGCATTACCTGAAAACTTGCCATTTTAACTAATGTCAAACCTTATACTGACAGAAAAGCAAGAAACTCATCCAGACGAATATGGAAGCATTCAAACAGAAAACTCATATATCCATATTTAATTATTTTTTTATAATTACTTAGTTCATTTTTAATTAATTTAGTCCGAATTTATTAGTTTCTTTGATAACGAGACAAGAGATTTGGTCTCGAAACGTCAATAAAACTATTCTATTCATTTAGACAGAATATATACTACACTAGAGATATATTAGGGTCAAGCAAACTTTTTATAATTAAAAGTCACTAATAGTGTACAGAACTTTTCTCTGTTCAGGATTTGTTTTTTGTATCTTAAAACGCAGTGAATTTTATTATTTTTTTAAATATTAATTTTCCCTAACAGTAGAGTGGCGTAACACCCAAATAATAAATCTACAATATGAATCCGCCACAATCATATACATATACTTATATATATATATATATATATATATATATATATATATATATATATATATATATATATATATATATATATATATATACAGCGTCTGCCCAGATTTGGTTACCAAATGGAAAACTTTTTTATTTTTGATTTTACGAGAAAAAGTTATTCTTGATAAAAAGTTTTGCTTGTTGTAAAAGTAAGACTCGCATTGAAAAAAAAAAGATATGTTATACAGGGCGTAATGAAAATCAAGAAAAATATTTAGAAAACTATTTATTTTAACTAATAGATCCTAAAATCAAATTTTAGGTCACAACAGAACCACCGTTATTTTTAACGCACTTAATAAGATTTTTCTTAAACCGGCAAACAGCATGTCTTACATGATCGGCAGGGATTTCTTCACATGCTTCTCGTATCCTGTTTTTTAAATGAATAAGATTTTCAGGTCTGTATTTGTAAACAATTTCCTTAATTCGCCCCCAAAAGAATAAATCAAGAGGTGTGAGGTCGGGGGACCTAGGCGACCAATCCGCAAAATTATCATCTTGATTCGAAGTTCGCCCAATTTTGAAATTGAAGTTAAGCCAGGCTCTTACTTCTGCTGAGAAATGACAAGGGGCACCATCTAACTAAATATTAAATCTTGCCTTACATGCAGGGGCACTCATCAATAATATCAAAAAGTCATTTTGCAAAAAAGTTAGAAATATTTGTCCGTTGTTATTATCGAAAAAAATTGGTCCTAAAATTTTGTAAAACACCACACCCAACATTAAGTGTCTGAGACACTTGACTCCGACATTCTACTACCCAGTAAGGATTAGTTATACTCCAAAACCCCGAATTTTGTGATGAAAACATTCCGTTGGTGGTAAACGTCGCTTCGACGGAAATCAAAATTTGAAACCCGAAATTTGGATGATATTCATAATACCCCATTATCCAGTGACAATAATCAAATCGTATATCCATGTCTCCAGGAAATGCGTGAATAAATTTTGGTTTAAAATATTTCTATTTGTTTTTCTTCAAAACAGTTTGTATAAATTTACCTAACCCAATTCATGGGATCTTTGATCAAGGCTTTTTTTGGGTTCCTCTGTAACATGAAGCAATACATCGAGCTCATCATCGTCAATGTCACTCTTGCCTATTACCTATTATGAAACCAGCACCACATACAGGTATGATAATAGAAATAAGTTATTAGATTTTTCAAAGAAAAAAACGCTTTTAAGTCATAAAAAAAGTATTAAGAGAGAAGTTTAATGAAACGTTTCATTAAAAAAGTATTTATTTGCATTTACGAATGACATTACTAAACTGAAATTTAAAGATATCAGTATAGAAGAAACAGAAAGTATCAAATATCTTGGAATAATTATTGATAAAAATTTAAAATGGAATTTTCATAGTGAATATATAACTAAAAAATTAAGAATTCTTATACCAAAATTTAAACACTTAAAACAATTCTTAAATATTGATCAACTTGAAATATTATATTATTCATTGATACAGACACATTTAAATTATGGAATACTTGGCTGGGGAGGTACCAATAGAAATTATCTTCATAATATAGAAACAATACAAAAATATATTTTAAAAATTATTTATGAAAGAGATTATTTATATTCGTCTGACTTGTTATATAAAGAAAGCAAGAAAATGGATATCAGACAAGTTTTTTCATATAATATGTTAATATATATTTTTAAAAATAAAAATAAAATTAACTATAATAATCACATTCATAACACTCGTAATAAAAATACAACCACATATAAAAACAGAGTTAACAAAAAAATTGGTCATAAAAATTTTATAAATATAATTCCATATATTTTTGATTTATTGCCAAAATCAATTAAAATAATTAAATCTTTAAATAAATATAAAAATGAAATTAAAAAATGGATATTATCAAATCCAAGACAAATAATACATAATATAATAAATAATTTATAAATACTTAATAAAAACCAACTGGATATTCATTATGATATATTGTAATTTCAATTCGGGATTATTAATAATCTAGTTGTGTCTGATATATTTATTATTATTACTATTATTGTAAATAAATTGTATAAAATTATTAATATTATATTTTGAGTCAACTCACAACAAGTGTATTATTTAGTGAGTCAAGTGTTTATATTGGTTTATTCAAAAAACTATATATATCTCAATTGTACATGTATCATATGAATTATTGAATAAACCTATTATTATTATTATTATTATTATTATTATTATTCTATTTACCTTAACTACTCAATTTTCTTTATTTTCTTTACGCCCTGTATAACATATCTTTTTTTTCAATGCCAGTCTTACTTTTGCAACAAGCAAAACTTTTTATCCAGAATAACTTTTTCTCGTAAAATCAAAAATAAAAAAGTTTCCCATTTGGTAACCAAATCTGGGCAGACGCTGTATATATATATATATATATATATATATATATATATATATATATATATATATATATATATATATATATATACAGTGACCGGCAAAAAGTTGGACACATATGGGAAAAATTTTTATTATTGTAATATTGAAAAAACTTTTTATGCCGATTGTCTCTGCATGATGGGTAACCTAAAAATTCATTTTGACATTTGTTACGTGATTGACGTGTTTGACGCCAAAATTGAAAAAAATATATATTGTCATGGAAAACTGGTGTTAGGTGACAAGATATTGAAAAAAGTTATTAGAAAAAAGTGTTTAGATTTTAATTTTATACTCCTTGGCAAAGTCTGTAGCCAAAATTAAAAAAAAAATATTTTACATTTTTTGAAAAAAAATGTACAATATTAGTTTCATATTCCCATGAATTTAATAAAAATGTGTTAAATGATAGAAAACCAAGGTAATAACCTATTATCTCAACATTTTTGTTATTACTCAAAAGTTTTATTTGATAAAATTTAAAATTTAGCTTTTTTCCATGTACTTGGGTGTGGCCAGACCCTGTATCTGGCAACCATTTTGGTAGACACGTTAAAATTTCTTCAAAATTAGAGCAAACGGTCTTTCGTAAGCATATTGTTCCAGAAGTAACTATAAATGGTAAATATGGTTGCCAGATACAGGGCCTGGCCACACCCAAGTACATGGAAAAAAGCTAAATTTCAAATTTTATCAAATAAAACTTTTAAGTAATAACAAAAATGTTGAGATAATAGGTTATTACCTTGGTTTTCGATCATTTAACACATTTTTATTAAATTCATCGGAATATGAAACTAATATTGTACATTTTTTTTTTCAAAAAATGTAAAATATTTTTTTTTAATTTTGGCTCCAGACTTTGCCAAGGAGTATAAAATTAAAATCTAAACACTTTTTTCTAATAACTTTTTTCAATATTCCAATAATAAAATTTTTTCCCATATGTGTCCAACTTTTTGCCGGTCACTGTATATATATATATATATATATATATATATATATATATATATATATATATATATATACGTAAATGCGAAGATTTACTTCTTCGCTAGTGCATATATATATATATATATATATATATATATATATATATATATATATATATATATATATATATATATATATATATATATATATATATATATATATATTTTTATATATATATATATATATATATATATATATATATATATATATATATATATATATATATATATATATATATATATATATATATATATACATACAGGGTGGTGCAACCAAGATGGGGTGGACGATTGTGAGTAAACGGTGAGGAATTTGGAAAAAAATTTTTTTGGATATTATCGATAGCCAGACACGCTATGTTTTAAAATTATTGCCATAATACAGGGTGGTCCGAAAAACTCGTGGCGAACCAAACTTGTATTTTTTTAAATGGGACACCCGGTATATTATTATTCCAATTGATTCTCCTGTTCGTTACGATCATTTTGATATAGGGTTTATTGGGTCTAAAACTTATAGTAAGGGAATGGGAGGCGGTTAAAGTTGAAAAAATGCTCACAGTTCGGGCATTTTTTAAAGAAATTTGAAACAGGTATGGAAAAACCAAATATTCCATAAAACGTTACATATCCTTGAATACATTAATCACTTGCAATTTGTTTAAAATTATTCACTGTTATACAGGGTGGTCAAGTTTTGCAAATACGCCCTGGACTCATTTTTTTTAAATGGAACACCCTGTATATTTTATTTTCATGTTAAAGATAACATTACTAGCTTTCAAAAAATACCATACATGATGCCTTTCTGACCAACAGTTTTTTAGTAAACTAGCCGTGAAAGCAAAGTTTCTTCATTCTAATACGATTATACTGAATTTACGTTGTTTATTATTAAATATCTAATATTAGGAGGCCATGACACTATTATAAATGAAACAAAATATTGTCAAAGCTACTGCCGCATAATCCATTATTTACAAGTTAAGCGTAGGTGAGGTAAGAAAACTGAGACCCGAAACCTTTACATGCTTTTTAGAGAAATTTCAAAAAACAGAAAATATTGTTTTTAGGAAATGTAAAGTAATTAATAAACAAAGATAATCAGTTATCAGTATTATTAATAGTGTAAGAAAATTAATTAAGCAAAAACAGAACATCTTTTAAAACTATTTAGGTATGTACTTACTTGTAAACCTAATTTAATTTAAACAAGTAAGTATATACCTAAATAATTTTAAAAGATGTTCTGTTTTTGTTTAATTAATTTCCTTACACTATTAATAATACTGATAACTGATTATCTTTGTTTATTAATTACTTTACATTTCCTAAAAACAATATTTTCTGTTTTTTGAAATATCTCTAATAAACATGTAAAAGTTTCGGGTCTCAGTTTTCTTACCTCATAATTATTGGGCCACCTACACTTAACTTGTAAATAATGGATTATGCGGCAGTAGCTTTGACAAGTTCGTCAATCTTTTGTTTCATTTCAATAATAAACAACGTAAATTCAGTATAATCGTATTAGAATGAAGAAACTTTGCTTTCACGGCTGGTTTACTAAAAAACTGTTGGTCAGAAAGGCATCATGTATGGTATTTTTTGAAAGCTAGTAATGTTATCTTTAACATGAAAATAAAATATATAGGGTGTTCCATTTAAAAAAAATGAGTCCAGGGCGTATTTGCAAAACTTGACCACCCTGTATAACAGTGAATAATGTTAAACAAATTGCAAGTGATTAATGTATTCAAGGATATGTAACGTTTTATGGAATATTTGGTTTTTCCATACCTGTTTCAAATTTCTTTAAAAAATGGCCGAACTGTGAGCATTTTTTCAACTTTTAGACCCAATAAACCCTATATCAAAATGATCGTAACGAACAGGAGAATCAATTGGAACAATAATATACCGGGTGTCCCATTTAAAAAAATACAAGTTTGGTTCGCCACGAGTTTTTCGGACCACCCTGTATTATGGCAATAATTTTAAAACATAGCGTGTCTGACTATCGATAATATCCAAAACAAATTTTTTCGAAATTCCTCACCGTTTACTCACAAACGTCCACCCCATCTTGGTTGCACCACCCTGTATATATATTAGGGTGGTCCTTATTTTCGAAAAGTCCCGATTTTTTGAGTGCTCCCACTAAATCAAAAGGAGAGGCCGAAAAAATAATTATGACGCAGAAAAAAGTAAAAAAAAAAAAATTATAAACCGTCCGCCACGCAGGTTGAATTTGTAATGGGATTTAACATGGGTTTTCCGGTTTTTAGGTTAAACCAAGCGTTGCGCACTTGAGTTCCATCGGTTCAAGGTGAAACTTGGTATCCTTAGGTTTTCGATACCGCTGAATCCAAATATCATGTCAAAAACCGGTTTTGACTCATGACAGCTGTCAAAAAAGCGGTAAATAAAAAGTCATTTTTTTATTATTCAAAATTGTAAGGCTTTTTATGAGTCAAAATCGGTTTTTGACATGATATTTGGATTCAGCGATATCGAAAACCTAAGGATACCCAGTTTCACCTTGAACCGATGAAAATCAAGTGCGCAACGCTTGGTTTAACCTAAAAACCTGAAAACCCACGTTAAATCCCATTACAAATTCAACCTGCGTGGGGGACGGTTTATTATTTTTTTTTCGACTTTTTTTTGCTAGGCCTCTACTTTTGATTTAGTGGGAGCTCTTAAAAAAATCAAGACTTTTCCAAAATAAGGGCCACCCTAATATATATATATATATATATATATATATATATATATATATATATATATATATATATATATATATATATATATATATATTTATATTTAGATATTCTTTGACTGACTTTTCCTTATTCCAATTAAAGGTAGAATTTTTAACGGAATAACCTAACGAATCGACATTAAAACCTTTTAGTAAACGAATAATCACATATTATATCATTAAAACATGTGCCATGAGACAATATTTTACATTTTTGCTTTTTATTCGTATTTGACAGCCTACCTATTAGTGAAGTGACAAATATTCAGTCAACTTTATCCCGAATATTCGGCCACATCGATTAGTATATTCTTAAACAATATGAATACATGTGGACATAACATGCGCGCACTTTACTTTCTCAAAATGCTTTTACAGTTGGGACTTCTGCCATGGGACTAATGATTGTGCCGTGCAAGGAATTGCTATTGTGGGACATGCATGTGGAGCAAAGCCATGTCAGTTGAACGAAGACAGAGGTTTTTTAACTGGTGTATCAGTTGCACACGAGCAGGGACATTTGTAAGTACATTTTTCGGTCAGTAAAGAAAACTTGTATAAAACAACAAATCTTAATTCAATTTTTCTTGGTAACTTTATTCAAGGCAGTTTTTAAATTTGCTTGAAACGCATCGTTATCGATTAGAGTTATTAAGAAAATTAATATTTTTGAACTGTTGACAAAATTCTGCACGGTCGCGAGGAATTTTTCATCGTTCATCGTCAGCAACTTGACGGGTTTAAAAGATTTTTTGAGATTCATAATGACAGAATTTATTATCATCTTTAGAAAAGGGATCTGAACACGATCTTTTATTCATGATTACAGAATTTGGATCAGACCCAGTAAGATTACGTAACTGAGACTACAGTTGGTTGTTTTTAAGAAAACTAAAAAAAAAATTCACTACAAGTGCCGTATCATCCTCCTACATAGTTAAAATTTAATATCATGAATACAGATTTTAAATGAATACTACTACCTATGATACGAAAGTCCATCTCTTGCTTTAGTGCTATTCGGGTACCCCACTCTGACAAACTCTTACAAAATAGTGAGGCATCTTATCACGTATTCTATAGCCTGTAATATTTTTAAATTAAATAATGTCTGAAAATAAATAATATTTATATCTGCACACAAATTTTAGAGAATACTATACCGTATCCAATTTGATTTGAAAATGATGATAGAAACCCATTTTACAACGGAGAGATCAATTATGTCTCTCATGTTCTTTCTCTCTCTTTTTTTCTCTCTCGTGTTTTTCTCTTTCATACTCGTAAACAGGTAGAAGTAGAAAGTTAGGTTATGATAAACATGACATGTCATTATTAAGACCGCCTAAGGGGACCGTTAAAGGGGGAGCGTTCAAATTTTTTGGGTTAATAGAGGGACAGTACGACTAGCTTCGGTAAAAAATTTAGTTCTACAGGGTATACCGTTTCGCAGTTATTAAACGTCAAAGTCGAAATTTCCGCGATTTCGTATGGAATCGGTTACAGGTCGCAAAAGTGAATTAAATCGATTTAAATTTCTGGAAGTTGTAGAGCACCGGGAACTTCCGAACTCTATTGAAATTGGTGAGTATCGAAAAGTGAGAAGTATTTCTTTTGCATTGTCAAAATGGATCCAAATCAAAATACCATGTACCTGATCGGAAAGAGCTCGTCAAAATACGTATAATCCATATTTTTTAGTTTTTTCATTATTAATAGGAAGGGAGAAATCGACGAATAAATTTCCATTTTTTGCCCTCGACATCGGTAGATTTGAATCACCCTGTATTTTTTCTATCTAATTTCTTTCAAATTTTTCAACGCCATCTTATAGAGGGATAATCAGGCTTTAAAATTAATCGCGAATGGGTAATCCAGGAGCGTATTTAGGGGGTAAACACTTTTATTTTTATTTTATCTAACAAATTCTACTTTCAATCGGCATTATTAAATACTAATTTTCTAATTAAGTGGTTCTTTTTGCCTTCATAATATGTGCTGAATATCTAAAAATACCTCCCAATGATTTAAATCGCTTATTTTTTGGTTTCACTTATAAAAGTAGAGGTGTATGACCGTTCGCGAGTCTCCGCATGCGCAGTAGGGTCGACCTTGAACGCCCAGTTGCGCTACTGTTATTTGGCCTGGATACATGCAGTTGTTATTCCAAGGTCATGGCCAAGAACTTGGCCTTGAATGCGAGCAGCTGTTTCTTTGTTTGGTGACGACCAGGTGTACGAGACTTATTTCAAGGTTACATTTGCGGTGCATATTTTCGATGAACGCGACCAGCTGTTTCTTTGTTTGGTGATGACCAGGTGTACGACGCTTATTTCAAGGTTACATTTGTGATGTTAGTTTACCTTGAGTTATTATTGGGGTGCAACATGTTTTGGTATGAAGATCGAATTGGTTGGGTCTAAATGTGGTTCGGTATATATGGGGGTAGGGGGGGGGGGGGGTTAAATTTTAGTATAGAACATTGTGCTGAGTAAAACGGTTCAAGCAAGTTAACTTGAAAGTCATGGCGTACGCATGTGAAGATTGTGGTAAATCATTTAGTCGGAGTTATAATATATTACGACACAAAAGGGAATCGTGCGTAGCACGATTTGCAAACATACATGGTGGAAAACAGCGAAAAGTTGACGATGGGGCATCAACATCTGAGGTGCGTACTTGCGCTTCCTGCAATATAACCATACCAGCAAATCGAATGGCAGCTCATCAAAGAACAATACACCATAAAAGTAATGCGTGTTCACCAATATCAGCTGGTGTTGACCTCGTGCCCAGTGCTTTTAGAAATGGGATTGCCACGTACCGTATATCAAGTGATAATGAACATACCGACTTATCATTATTTTTTGATGAAATTAAAGCAAAATTGTTAGAGGTAGTAAGTGACCTAGTAAGAATGCGTTGTGCTTTGAAAGTTAATATGGTGGTTGTTGGTCGGTATCTTTTACCAACAGAAAATAATATGTACAGTGACAAGTCATTTAATACATGCAATGAAACTGTTACTTCAGGAAGTGATTTGGAAGAAATATATCAATCATTAGTGGAAGCCATGAAGACTCAATCGACTGAGTTGCAGGAAAAAGATTCCGGTATGTTACAAATTAACGACTAAAAATGAAATAAATACTTATGTCATTCTCTTTTGATTTCGTAGGTTGGTCTCTGGAAAAAGTTCTATACCTGGAGGTATAAACTTTTTGGTGGATCTTCATATATATATAAGGTTACCCGGTTTCATCGAATTGAAAAAAGCCATCATCAATGTGATTAATCAAGATGAGTGTTGTTTTGCGTGGTCAATCGTGTCTGATTTGTGTGCTGCCACTAGAATGGCATCACAGATTCAATCTTATTCACACTATTCAAAAGTGCTGAATTTTACAGGTATAGACTTCCCAGTAAAGTTGCGTGATGTATCAAAATTTGAAGAAATGAATAATATTTCAGTTAACGTTTATGGTTTGCAAAACATTTTTGAAAGTAATATGTTAAAGTATGAAGTTGTCGGTCCATTAAGGTATTCGGGTAGAAAACTTAACAGACATGTAAACTTGTTAATATTAAAGGATTGTAGTATTAAAGATGATGATGAGCATATTTGTGATACGCGTTGTTCTAAAAGTCATTACTGTTGGATAAAAGACCTATCGAAATTATGTTCCAGTCAAATTACATCGCGTGCAGATAAAATGTATTTTTGTGATGGTTGTTTGATATATTTTAGTTCACCATCATCTTTGATATCACACCAAGAAAATGACTGTAACCACAAATATTCATTAATACCATCACTAAATTTAAAAATAGATAAATTTGGAAGGAGTGTAAGTGAAAATATATTAAAATTTGAAAACATAGAAAAGCAAATGCGTGTACCGTTTGTTGTTTACGCGGATTTTGAATCGGTGCTTAATCCACTGGATACAGTGGAACCAAATCCCACAAATTCTTACTTAGTCAAAAACATTAAACATTAACCGTATTCTTTTGCGTATTTAATAAAGTGCTCCTTTAACGATTCGATTTCAAAATTTGAGCTCTACCGGAGAAACGACGCAGCCCAGGTTTTCGTTTCTAGACTTGAAAGTGATTTAAGATCTGTTTACAATACATACTTAGGAGATATAAAAGCAATGGAAACTTTAACGGTGGACCAAATAGTGGAGTTCGATAATGCCACAAAATGTGGTATATGTGAAAATAATAATTGTAAAGTAAAGAACTACTGTCACATAACTGGGAAAAAAGACCTGGTGCTGCTCATTCCATTTGCAATTTAAATTATAGGTTACCCAAGTTTATTCCAATTATATTTCATAACTTGAGCGGGTACGATTGTCACATGTTTAATAAAGAGTTGTGTCGTCACGGAGACAAGATCGATGTTTTAGCTCAAAGCAAGGAAAAGTATATTTCGTTTGCGAAAAGTATTTACGTTCACGATTATGTCGATAATAAAAGTGGGACAATAAAAAAAATATTTAAAATTGCGGTTCATCGATAGTTTTAAATTTCTATCAACTTCGCAGGAAAATTTAGGTAATGGATTAGCTGTGGGTAGTTTCAGGGAAACAGGAAAATATTTTTCTGATAATGAGCTGTTTAATTTAATGCGCAAAAAAGGTGTTTTCCCTATAGTTTTGTCGCGTCAATGGAGAAAATGAACCATCCAACTTTACCCACAAAAATCAGTTGTATGATAGTTTGTCAGAGGAGCACATTAGCGATGAAGATTATCATAGAGCTAAAAAGGTGTGGGACACATTTAGTTGTAAGAATTTGGGGGACTATTCGGATTTATATTTGAAATCTGATATTTTATTATTAACCGATGTTTTTGAACAGTTTTGCGATACTTGTTTAGAAACGTATAAACTGGATCCCGCACAGTACCATAACATTCGAAGTTATTCGTTTGATTGCATGTTGCGTATTTCTAAAGTAGAGTTAGAGCTATTGACTGATATCGACACGGTTCATTTTTTCAAAAAATGTATTCGATGCGGTATAAGTCAATGTTCAGAAAGGATGCGCGCTGCCAACAACATATATGTACCAAACTACGATCCTAACGAACCATCATCTTTCATTGTTTATCTTGATGCAACAAATCTGTATGGTCATAGTATGTCGCAAGCATTACCATTTGGTGGCTTTAGATGGTTATCAAAGCATGAAATTTTAAATTTAAATATTATGGATGTGGACGATAATGGCCCGGAAGGATACGTTTTGGAAGTTGACGTTCATTATCCGGATACGCTATATGATGACCATTCCGACTTACCCTTTTTAGTGGAAAATATTGTACCACCCACTGAATCGGCAAAATTTTCAAAGTTAATTCCGAATTTAAACGATAAAAAGAAATACATCATTCATTACCGAACATTAAATCAAGCAGTCAATAACGGCCTACTATCCATTTCTAAAGTTTTGACCCCTCAGTCTGAAGGTCAATAACAAAAAAACCACGGGGCAGAATAAACTGAAAAAATTACAGCTTGTTAGGACGTTATCCAAGAGTTTCTTCCAAAAAATGTAGTATTGTAGTGTAAACGATTATTTCATTGTTTTTAACCTACTAGATTATTTGGTTGTTTTAATTTCAGAGCCTGGTTTGGTAGTTTTAAGTACAACTAAATAGACCTGGTTGTTAAATTTATGTGCGAAAAATCTTAATAAAATCTTGATACAGTCATTTCATTAGATTCAAACCATTGCAACAGCGAGCGTCCGGCGAACACCTATTTTTTCGATTTTGTCCTGTCAATTGTAGAATTGTAGATCTGACTCCGTTAGATTTCTTTATGTGGGGATACCTAAAGAACTCTGTGTACAAACATCGACCCTTTAGGAATATACAAAGTTTAGAGAATGTCATTAGAAATTGTGTATTGCAAATAAATCGTAAAATGCTCCGAAATGTTAATCGAGAGTTGCGCTCGAGAACAATAGTATGTATGGAGAGAAATGGTGGTCATACTGAGTTTTAAATTTTGTGCACCCAAGGAAAAACAATGATTTTTTATGTTGTTAGTACAGAATTTGACTACTTTTAAGTTTTTCTTACATTGGTTTTCGTTTATGAAATTTCGATTAAATAAACAGGTAATTTCTTGTTTATTATCTATTTTACTCCCCTTAACTTTACAAAAAGTCGAACTTCAGATATATTTAAGACGATTAAGGTTTTCTCAATGTAATCTCATTGAAATGTCTCTAAAATTTTGACACTGCTGCTAGATACAAATCATTGCAACAGCTAGCGTCCGGCGAAACCCTGTTTTTTTTAATTTTGTCCTGTCAATTGTAGAAAAAACTACTACATTCGTTTATTTTCATCCAGATACATGGGCTTTACATTAGCCAAGCTATCTAAACGAAAAAAACTGGAAATTTGTAAATCGATAAAAAAATATTTAAAAAAAATTGAGTTTTCCAATTTTTTTAAATAAAATCTTAAAATTTTGCACAAGGACCTAGAATTTAATTCTAAGCAATTTTTTCAAATAACTTTTTTTGATATCTCGTCAACTAACCTCACTTTTTGTAAATTAACAATTTTTTTTTTAATTTGACGCTATACCAGTGGTCACGTGACGTATGTCAAAATCGATTTTTAGGTTATCGGACATGCAGAACCGATCCCCCGGAAAAGTTTTTCCCATATGTTGCGAACTTTTTGCCGGTCACTGTATATATATATATATATATATATATATATATATATATATATATATATATATATATATATATATATATATATATATATATATATATATATATATTTATACATATATATATATATATATATATATATATATATATATATATATATATATATATATATATATATATATATATATATATATATATATATATATATATATATATATAAGTTATCGGATCACGCCACTGTGTAGCAATGACTCCAATTAATCTTTACCTAATTATGTAATTGCTGAGATCAGCATATGACAATAATTGTAATATTCCATATTATTTTATTTTAATAAAGCAGTCTAGATTTGAAACCTAAATGTTGTAGTCGATTTCTTTACTGAAAAATAGTTTTTAAAAAAGGGCCTTACAGCCAAAATCATTTAAGTGGCGCAGTCGGTAGGATGTTTAAACAGTTTTAGAAAAAACTGGTTCGTTTTTACGATTTATGAAAAAAGAACCTAAAATTTCGCCGGTTTCGCGAAGAAACTAGTGAAAATTGTCGAAATTCGTGACCGGTCCAGGGTGAACTGAGTAGCCCAATTCGAATCGTTCGAAAAACCGGTAGTCCAGTTGCAGTAGAAGAGAATATTCTACAGGCAGAACCTGAGTGGATATTAGGGCCAGCAACGCAGAGATCTTTGGAGGCATATCAGAGGCAGGTGCATAGACATCATTCTAGTGATCTTGCTGTAAGTACTTCTTAGTCATATAGAGGTTTCCCGCGAAAACTTTATAAGTTAGACAAAATACAACAAATTCTGGTTCTCGGCTATGCTCAAACCTTACCAACTATTTATTCTTCATTATTTAAAATTACCCATAAAATTTTATAAGTATATTTTACTCGAAATTTTATTATAACAAAAATAATGGCCCCACAGCTTAAACAAGAATATTTAAACATGATCCCTGAATTCTATGGTGAAGTTGAACTTTTACCAAGATTTATAGATGTTTGCGAAAAGCTTGTGAATAAGTTTTACGACACAGTCGATACAAATAATTTTCAAAATGAGTATCTTATGAGTTCGATTTTGTCAAAAATTAAAGGCGAAGCGGCCATTAATATCTCGTCATGTATTATCAATGTTTGGGCAGATTTAAAAGAAGCCCTTTTCAATACATATGCTGACAAACGTGATATTTTCACATTAAATATTGAAATGGTTGAACTTAAACAAGAAAACGAAAATGCTTTCGATTTCCTTAATAAAGTTCAAAAATTACTTAACTTGCAACTATCCTATATTTCTGCTAGAGGAAGTGCAGTTGAAGCTCCAGTCTTAGTAGAATATTGCCAAAAATTAGCATTAAGAGTTTTATTACGAGGTCTCCAAGAACCAATAGGCTATTTAATGCGAACAAAGAATCCAAAGGATTTAAATAGTGCATTAAAAATGTTGACGAATGATTTTAAAATTCAAAATACATCGGTTAAAATGCAAAAACAAAGACCGCAGCTCCTTAAACAAGATTTCACACCGAGGTTACAATCACAACCTTTAAATTATTCAAATAACACACAACTTTCATATAATAGATTTAATCCGGGATTTTCTACTAGTCCTGGCCCCTCTAATCAAAATGTATTTAGGTCCAATCAAACCAGTAGTCAACAAATGACAAAACCCACATCTGTGACAATTTGTACAAGAAATACGTTTAAACCCCAACAAACACAAAGACACAATTTTTCGGCCAATCAATCACCAAACAATAATTTCCAAAATTTTAGACAAAATTCCTTTAACAACAATCGACCTAAATTTGTTTTTGAGGAACTGTATAACATTGACAATCAACAACAAATTGACAATCAATGTAATGCAGAAAATTCAATAAATGACCAAATTTATTGCGAACCGTATGTGGAATATCCCGAAGAGCCTGAAGACGAGTTTTTTCAGATTGCGGCCTCAGATCACAACCACCCAAATTTAATCTAATGACCTTTGCATACAACGGTAGCCAACTGCCTTATATAATTTTGCCGGAACTTCAGTTAAAAATCTTAATTGATACAGGCAGTACAAGATCGTTCGTTAAACCTGATATAGCCCACGGAGAGCTGTTGATTGCTGTGCGGATGTGTTTTCGATCGTCCGTCTGGCTTATGAATGAACCTTGACTGTGTTGTCTGCTTACTTTTATGTCGTTTAACTGAATTTTGAATGGCTGACAGCATATATTATGCAGTTGATGGTTAAAGCAAAAACCCATTATGCGATGTTTTCCAACTCTAGTTTAACTATAATTTTCTCACCTCGAAAATCGATGAAATCACCGCTATCGTACAAGATGCGTAGAGAAATGTTGTCGATAAACTGACGACGATCTGGCATTATCGGCATATAAATATTATTTTGCGGTTCTTTGGAGATTTTGTAACCAGGTTCCACATCAATATCAAATTCAAATAATGTATGACTTTCCAAAGAATTCAGGTATGCTCCGGAAATTAAATTACAATCCACACGTATAATGCGCACTTTCATTATGTCCACGATGGTACTTGATTCGTGTCGTCGTCCACCTTGCAGCAGCGCAGAGCCAAATCCAAGCACTTTGCCCATACTGTTGCTACCTCGGAAATCGATGCTATATTATGACTTTAGCTCATATTTTAACGTATTATTATTGACTGTTAATGAAAATAAATCGCTACCATCATCATAGCATGACTCTTTTAAAGCGGTGTGCATGGTTTTTGCTATTTCATTAATTTCGTAAGCTCCTGGTGGAATACTTAAATGCTTTGGTATCGCTGTTTTCAAATGAGTGAATGAATTATTGCTTTCGTCGATATTAAAAATCGAACTATATATATAAATATTTTTTTGGCGCCGGTGCATCGCCTTCATCCGAATCTGAATTATTGCTATTATAATGTTCGAAACAGTATTGATATTTCAATATATCGATGTCACTTTTTAGGTGATTAGGTAACCTATCCCAAACTAGTGCTATTTCATTTGGAGCTAAAGCAATCAACACTTCTTTGGGCATATTTTCTAACTGTTCAGCTGTCATTTTTTTGTAATCCTCCGACGTGACGATAGGCTTTAAATGATAGCAACATTTTGGTGTAGTTGCCACGTTCCAATTGGGGTGTCAAAGACATACTTTTTATGATTGTAAAAGAAACTTCAAACACAAATGTCCACACCAGACTGTTCCAACTTCTTGTTGACGGTCGTATGTATAGTAAATTTTCTTCGTCGCTTCGGAACCCATCTGCAGATATCGTACCAATTCCATAGGTGGGGGTAAATCACCGAAACTGTCGTAGTATGTTACATCAGAATTGCTTTTTCTATATGCTACCCAATGAGTCCCTACACCCGACTTACTATCCAAATTTATAAGGGCGGCCTCATAACGTTTGGGACCGCGTACAGGTATCGAATCTCTCATATATACGCCACAAAAGTGTGGTATTTTCATTTTTAAGGCATAATTTTCTATATCGATATTGGATAGTGGTCTTTGAGGTAGGGATTCTATCAGTTTTTTGATTTCTTATTTTTGCCGTTGTTTATAAACAATCCCAAACCTGTGCGATATGGTTTCAAATATAATCCATTTCCTCTCGAACTTAGATGTAAGCCAGTAATTATTTTTTCTGCAGTCGACTTTTTTACTGCTTTTACGGCACGCACAATGCCAGCTGCACCACCAGCTAATGAACCTAAGGCCGATAGTTTTGCAAATATTGGTATTAACGGTAATATCCCCCCAGTCTTTGGAATTGGAATAATTCTAGGTGTGCGAATTTTTCGTTTGCCACCAGCTATTCTTAGGGATTTACGTGCAGCTACTGCAGCTATTTTCGATGCTTTCATGAGATTTTTCTCGATAAGTTTTTTCCCACCAGCTTTTAACAATTCTGATCGAACGGGTCGCCTAATAGATGATCCAAGAGCTACTTTGTGTACTCGCTTGTGTTTACCGAAGCCTTTACCTTTGCTTGCTATGTAATTGTGATTTGAAATAAAGAAGTATTATTATTACCTTTGGGAAGTTTAGTGTGGCGGTGGCGGCGGCGCCGGAAGCGACGTTTACTTTCTAATGGATGTTTTTCTCGATTTTGATGATGATGATACACCCACACCAAAACGTTGTTTCGCTTTCATAATGTTGGTTACCAACCAAGCTGCTGCGTTTTCACTAACGCTAGAGTCTTTAGATTTTACTCTTTTTCACGCGCTTTGCTCAAGCTCGTGATCTGCTTGGTGGCGAGCACTTAAATTTTCATTATTACGCAAATAAACTAAATCGTGTTTTTTTTACCTTCTGACAGCCCACGAAGACCGAAGTCTAAATACTATGTACCGTGGGTGTACTGGGGAATCGACTCACCCATCCAGAGCTGGAAACATCCGTAGGGATTTCACCAGCCCTTTAGGAGGATGTGTGGGGTGGTCCTACCACGGCCGAGGAAGAAGTCCTCTACCACCTTCCTTGTCCATAAAAAGAATTAATTCCTTCATTTTCCTCTTGCCACACGTTTTACTACTTTCGAACCAGTTTCTAAACCATTATCTAAAGCCGTAAAGCCGTAAATCAGCAGCAGTAGCAGCAGTACGTAACTAAAAAATCAAGTACTACCACTAAACCACAAAGTCGGAGTAGCAGCAGCTCGGTGGGAATAGCGAAAATGTTTGAAGAACCAACGTATCCAGCAGACGCGGATTTTGAAACATCTACACCGATTTCGCAAAAAACACAAATTCCTACACCAAAACATGGAAATCATGAGTCACTGTTCGAAACCCCTTCCCCATCAACGCTAACATCATCTCAAGCATCATCACACACATCAAGTGGTAGTAGTTCAACCGCAAAAAATATTCAAGATTATTTAAGTGGATTAAAATTGGAGCCATCCCATTATGATACCGTGTATGGTGTACGCTTTGGTAAAAAATAAAATAAATCAACAAAATATATTGGTAACTTGATGGTTCGTTTTGTAATAAACGGAAAGATGGTGTTATACAAGAACAAAATAAGCATTGCTGAATTCGATGGAACAGCTGAGCTTTACGATTTGATTTTTCTAAAAAATCCACCAATCCTAGATAAAGAAGATGAAATTAGTCTAGATGTACTTCAAAAATACAAAACCATTTTGAAATTGACAGATGCGGCATACGACGGTTTTGACAAGAAACGCGGTTTAAGGGAAACCCGATGGAAAATATTTACAAATCATAAAATCGCTAATTATGGGAACTAATCAAGGTGGTGGTGGTGTAGGAAGAAAAAAAGTCAACAACACGATCCAACTACCAGTAAAACAGCATCTATCTTCGAAATCATCTGAATATGTTTATTGGAATAAACCTAATTAGTTAGTGGATAGATTACGATTATTGTGGGGGTCAAAAGTAGCTGGACATACCGGACATGATAATGAGATTATATCAGTTATGGAAGAGCTTCGAGAGGAAGGAATAATATATTAAGTTTTGCACGTAGTTGCCATCCTCAGTGTCTGATAAGACGTACAACCTTATAATATGGATCCTAGCCAAGAAAAAATTAAAGTCGTCAATGAATTACATAGGACAGCAAGACAAAATTTTGTTAGAAGACGTACAGTCATAAAAGGATATAGAGATTTGTGGCAAATTGATCTGGCGGAAATGCAGCAATATGCTACTGACAATGATGGTTACCGTTACATTGTTGTGTGCATAAACTGTTACTCCAAATTCATGTACACCAAAGCAGTTAAGAATAAGACTGGTGTTGAAGTTACGAACGCAATGAAAAGCATCATTGAAGAAGCATCATATGCATCAAACAATTTGCAGAGTGATCAAGGAAAGGAATTTTATAATAGCACCTTTCAAGCACCCATGAAAAAATATAATATAAACCACTATTCCACATAAAGCACGAAAAAAGCGGCAATTGTTGAGAGTGCTATTAGAACTTTGAAAAATAAGTTATATAAACAATTCTCGGCTAGAGGTTCATACAGATGGTTACAAATATTGCCAGCTACAACGAAGACCTATAATAACACTAAACACCGCACCATGGGAATGAAGCCCAACAGTGTGAAAGAGGATACCCCTATTAAAGCATATGACTATTTGAAAATTGTTCCCAAGAAAAAAAAATCATTTGGGTGACATTGTTCGCATTAGCAAGTACAAAGGTGTATTTGATAAGGGATATACGCCTTCATGGTCAACGGAACTGTTTGAAATAGCAAAAGTTAATATTACAAATCCACCTACATACTTGATGCAATCATTAGAAGGTCAACCTATTAAAGAATGTTTTTACGAAGCAGAACTGCAAAAAACAGCTAGCCCAGGTGTTTATTTAGTTGAGAAAATTCTTAGAAAACTCAAGAAAAATCAAAACGATCAATTGTTTGTAAAATGGTTAGGATTTCCAAATCAATTTAATTCTTGGATAGACAAATCAGATATTGTATAAATATTATCAAATAGTTTTTACGTTACGTATGTATGCGACATTATAAATAATAATAAACATTGCTTTTCATAATTATGCGTTTTATTTTTTAATTTATTACATGTAACAGTATAATTATGTTTTTAAATAGAACATTATCTAGGTCGCTTTCCATTTTTTTTTTGGATCCTTTATCTTCGTTGTGGTATACGTGCAGCATGCGGGTGAATTAGATAAATTTTTTCCTTAAGGTAGGTAATTTTAGCACATTACTAAGTATGGTATTTATCTGCGAACCAAGTTGATGAACTTCCATAAGGACATATTCTTTGGTAGCAGCATCATTATAATTTATCGGTTGGGCAACATTTTTAATAATTTTCCCTCTTTATCAAAATGTCCATCTGAAGTAAGATTAAATCGGATTCCGGGCAACCCTCGCGATACTCTGTTACAAACCAAAGTTTTGGGCCGACCAAATTTATCAATTTTGTTGTTAACATGACCCATTTTAAAGTAAAACTAATTTACTCTCTTTATGTTCAGCCTATATATAAATAACATAACTAAGAAAAATTCATTTATACAATAACCATGAAGCAAGTAAGATTTGATGAAGAAAGAAATACTATCCACCGTATGTCTGTTTGGTGTTTTGCATATAGACAAGCCCGACAACGTAATTTTCAACAACTAGTACTTGATAGATACCGTTTTCCAAGGAGAATTAGAAAAATGGAAGTGATCCTAGCAAGGTTTTTAGAACGGAACCACAGAAATAATATATATCAAGAGCGATTTGTTAATTTAAATGTATGGTAAATAATAAACATATTTAGGACAAGAAGATTTTTATTATTTCATAAACAAACTAAAAAATATATAAAATTACATTTATGGACTACATCCAAATTGTATAAGTTCGCATCTCCTTAAACATATGGCTCGAAAACCTTGTTCTGCATCATATTCATCTTCATCATCGTCACTTATTTCGCGCATATACTCTTCATCAAAAGAGTCGAATGGGGCATCTGTTAGCGACGTTCTACCTGGTGACCATCTGATGGTAATGACGACGACGACGTGGATGATGAACCATCTCCGTTGACTTCTTCTTCTTCTGTAAAAGAGTTGGAATTTTGCTGTCGCTCCTCCTCCGCTTAAAGTGATTGGGGTTTGAGTGGGTTGGGTGACATGCGATGATAATAATTGTTCTTCTTGCTGCATTCTGTGCTCATTTTGACACCATTCACAGAAACCCATTAATCCCACTAGCAATTCCCATTGTTCACAATTGGCACACATCTGATGACCATCAATGGAAAATGGCGAAACCATTGCATTTAGACGTTCTTCTTTCGACTGCATTTTAAAAAATATATTGTAGTAAACTCAAGACCAAATAATACAACTGAAATGAATTTTAAAACTTTCGACAGAAGTTCGTATACCCAAGAGTCGACCTTCACACACCGACATAACCTTGGCATCAACACCCCTATCTTACCTTCGTTTTAGATTTGCCTTCTTTTTTTTTGACCTTTCAAATTTCTAATTCGTTTCTAAAGGCCCCATAGAAAGCTGTGGCTTATATCTCCAAGGCCGGCGATCTTCTCATTAAGTGAATATACCTCCGTATTAATTTTAGATAATATTTGTGTATGAATTTTATGAAGTTCCGTCAGGACGTACTCACTAGTTGCCGCATCATCACTTTTTATCGGATTTGCAACATTGCATTGGACAAAGATTTGTCTTCAATGTCATATTGTCCATCATGGGTTAGTTTGAAACCAACTCCAGGTGGACCACGTAATAACTGAACTTGTACATTGGTCCTTTGACGACCAAATTTATCAATTGTGTTGTTAACACGACCCATTTTTAACTTAAACTAGAGTAATGTTGCAAGTTTACCAATTTATAAGAAATATTAAGACTAGTTAAAGCAAAAATGAAACAATAAATTAGGTACGTAATCATTTATTTACCATCGCATGTTACATTATACAATGAATAGAAATTTAGAAATTTTCTTCATCTCTTTGAACACACTCATCGCTAACAATAGCACACGCTTCCCCATCAACTTCATCGGTGTTGACTGCTTCACTCCCAAGGTCATCAACAAGGGGGTCATTATTGGCGGGAGCCAAACCATATTTTGTAGCTAATTCATCGGGTAAATGAGGTATTTCGAATATATAGCTCCCCAATTCTTCATTTCTCATTCCAGTATAAAATTCATCCAGATCAATGATCCCATATAGGCATTTCTCGCACATATGTGCTCCAGCTGTGAACTTTACAGCGTCTTTCATATACTTCCTATACTGACTTTCATTAAAATCCACATCGGATTTACCATAATTTGCAAATTGTAGTATATCTTCAGCTAGCTCTCTTAATTTACATGATAGCCAATTCAAATAGATATCTCGATTTTCAATGACAGTGGGGCAGTCACACATCTTAAATAGAAAATAATGGGAATGTGTGTGGTGTGTGATGGTGTGTGTGTGTGTGTGTGTGCTTTAGTACCTTTAATCCCCACTTGTAGAACACACCACAAACACAATATTTTTATATGTCAAAGCAACAGTTAACGCATACGATGTATGTGTGAATATAAAAGCTATTTTCGAAATGAGCCATATTTATAAGAAAATAATCCAAGATCAAATATTTATTTAGGGTGGGGGAAATACATCCGGCGACCTCGAAAATATGCAACGCAAATGTAACCTTGAAATAAGCGTCGTACACTTGGTCATCACCAAACAAAGAACACCACAAATGTAACCTTGAAATAAGTCTCGTACACCTGGTCATCACCAAACAAAGAAACAGCTGCTCGCCTTCAAGGCAAAGTTCTTGGCCATGACCTTGGAATATCACCTGCACATATCAAGGCCAAATGACAATAGCACAGCTGGGCGTTCAAGGTCGACCCTACTGCGCATGCGGAGACTCGCGAACGGTCATACACCTCTACTTATAAATAATTAGGTTTATTTGCATCGGGGACGGGCAAAATTTAAGAATTTTAAAATTTTCCTTCATCCAGGTCCCAAAATATTTATGTAAAGTATCCCAAGTTTACAGCAAGGATACGGCGCCGTATCAGTGAACCGACTTGCCACATGTGTACGGTTCGAATTAAACGAACGATTTTTCTGCATAATCTAAACAGGGTTGGTGTGTAAGTGTGGCAGCACACGTTTATTGTAGGTTTTGGACTGCATTATAATCAGGGACGTATTTAAATTAAAACCTGCGGATAAACTTAATTGAGGCGGATTTGAACCAAATCGTTTATATATTATTTATATTTCTATATGTGAGTGTTTGTATGGATGTATACAGGGTGTCCGAAAAGTCTTAGTTCATGTAAATACCTTTGCTATTATTACGAACATAAACTTAATTGAGTCGTCTAGCAAATCGTAAATATATTGCCATTTCTTTATATTTATGTATACAGGGTGTCCGAAAAGTCATTTTATGTGCAAATATCTTTGCTATTTGTACAGAGATAAAATAAATTGGGTCGGATTTTAAGAAAATCGTATGTGTTTGCATTATTTTGTGTGGGTATCTGTATGTATGTGTCCTAAAACTCTTTGTATGGGCAAATATCCTTGCTATTAGTACGAAGATAAACCTAATAGGGTCGGATTTCAAGAAAATCGTATATTTGTATTACTTCTGTGGGCGTTTGTATGTATGTATGTATGTATACAGGGTGTCCGAAAAGTCTTAGAATGTTCGAAGATAATCTTAATTAAGTCGGATTTTAAGCAAATCGTATATATTTGTATTTTTTTGTGTAGGCGTATAGTGTAAATACAGGTCAATTCCATGCGTGAGTGCCCAAAAAGTCTTAGGGCAGGCAAATACTTCTGTTAGTACCAAGATAAACCTAATTAAGTCGGATTTCAGGCATATCGCATATATTTGAATTTGTATATGTCGGTTTTTGTATGTATGTATACAGGGTGTCCGAAAACTCTTAGTATGGGAAAATATTTCTATTAGTACTAAAATAAACTTAAGTCGGATTTCAAGAAAGTCGTCTATATTTGTATTTATATGTGTGGATATTTGTATGTATGTATACAGGGTGTCCGAAAAGTTGGTATGGGCAAATATCCATCTGGGGAGAGGACGACCTTGGGGAGAATACGTGTCCGGGGAGCGGACGATCTTGGAAAAATGTTTCTATGTATGTGTATGTGTGTTTCTGTTTGAAGCGATACGAATACGAAAGGCGGTCTATTCTTGATCATCAGTCCGAAGGAGTGTGATATCTTTCTTAATACGTACTCTAGAAACACGAAATTTTTAGGGCATGGCACTGCCGACATTATATAGCCCGAGGGGCGATTAGGTGGTCTACGCATCTAGTTTTAAACCTGTCCCATAAGTTGTTTTTGCAGTGTAAAAATATACATAAAAAGTTCATATAAAGTATTTGCAGCTTAAATTCCTGTGTTCTATGAACTGCGACTGACGCAAGGTACATGTTTGTTCTTCTTTACGTTACTTGAACCGGACGTTATGGAAAAAAATTAATAGGAACGCCTACCCGATATAAAGTTGAGAACAGAGGGCATCACAGAAGATTTCTTTAGTTGTTGAGAAAGGAGTGACAATTGCGCCCTAGAAACGTTTGGTTTCAGTTTAAAGCTGAAGTCACAGTACCATTACAAAGTGTATCTGTCCTTCTGGAATTAAGACTTTCAACACAGGCCCGTAGTTAGGGGAGGGGGAGGGGATTAGATTGGGAAATGCCAACTCTGAAAGAAAAAGTTGCCAACTCTAGAAATTCACTGAAATAATTGTCTTGCCTACTAAAAAATCTTACATCACAAGTTTGCCCCCCCCCCCCCCCTAAAACTTTAATTGCCCTTTCTGGAAGCAAAACCTGGCTACACGCCTGTTCTAACATTTACAGTTAAAAATTGTGAAACTACTTGGTATATTCGATTAAACAATTTTTATCGCGTCTTTAACTCACACAAACGTTACTGTTTGCAGGTAGGCTGTATTATAGATTAATTTTCATTATATAATATATCGAAGAATAGGGAATATTTTTTTAACCTTTTTATAAATTGTTTATCTTAATAAAAAGGAGATTTTTGCAAATGCTGTTTGTGTTAAGTAAAAACAAAGGCTTTTTGTTATAAAGTCATAAAACTTATATACGTATTTTGCCAGGTTAGGAATTTGTTTTTTATGACAATAAAACTTTTAAAGTAGACAACCAGAAATACCTGCACAAACAAATGCGATAAAATATTTGATTGTTCTTTTTTATTGGCAACAACATCGTTTTTATTTGTCTTTTACTAATGCCCCTTTTACTAACAAGGATACAAAGAAATCGGGTTCCTTTGGGAATTTTATCAGGAAAGAAAAGAATTTTGCGATGACTAATCTTTCGAAGTATATAACCAGCAATACTTCCACAAGCGAAGAAGGTACGATAAAAATTTGAACATATTATTTTTTATTTGTCTTTTTCTAATGCACTTTTGCCAACACGTTTAAAATGAAATCTGATTCCTCCTTGATTATCAGGAAAGAAAAAAATGAATACTGTGATTGCTAAAATATGTTCTGGTATAAACTGTCCATGGAACTGGCTAAAAGGGTGAATTCTTGTTCAATTATTTTTTCTGTCATCATTCTGAAATTAAATTAGATACAGTATAGGCAAAAGTACAATTCAACAAAAACTGACAACATGACAGCTGACAAAGTTGATGCGAGAACAATGTTGCCAACGACTGAAAAAACAGAAATTTCATTGTTACCACAATTCTTTACACCCAACATGGCGCCGACCTTAGTGGCGACACTTTTGAAATGACGGTTCTTTTGGCGTTAGCAGTACTTATATTTTTTTCGGAACGTCTGTATGTCATACTACTACATACATACTCTACGTCGAATGACGTAGGTATATTTTTTCAACACTCTTATAAAATCGCTTTTTAATCACAGATCAATGCTAAAGGTATATTTTAACCATAGCGATGAATAAAATGTTACTTTAATCGCTTTTAACAATTTTTATAGGCGACTATATTTAAAATTCGTATATAAATGACGATTTAATTAGACAGTTTGTCTACGGATGGTGTTGACAAGATGGATCAACTTGACAGAAAGTCAGTCTATAAAAGTTTGAGCTTGCCAACAAATAGGAGTCACAATGACAACAGTTTGATATTTTGTGCGGGGTGCTCACAAAATACAAAAACGTGATATTGTGTGAATGCATGTTTATCATTTTTCCGCAAAATGTTACCAAAGCTGCTGTATTACAATCAGTCAGAATCCACAATTGTAAGAGAAAGTAATTGCGAATTACCTAAAAACCTTTCTATAGGTATTATTAAATGGGATAAATAGGTACTTGCCTTAATTCATAATTCACAAAGTATATAAATAACCATTTAATTGGACTTTTCTAAATAGTAAGTAGTAAGCATTTTATGAATTCTCTTAGTGCCATGTTTTGAAAACAATGTTGTATGCCACGTCTGAATGAAAGACATATTTATCTGTTATCCACTCACGAAATTTAGCACATTCGTGTATGCCACGTGTGCTAAACATGCCGCTCGTGGATAAAAGATGTTTTATTCAGTTGCACCGTAAATATATCATGTACGTAACTGTGTAAGCAGCCGAACATTTCGAAGTAAACTAGTTGGCGCGAGCCACTACATCTGCTTATCCAAAACGAACGAATGGATTTAAGCCTGACTGATGAAACGTAAGTGTCCAGAGGACGCAATAGAACGACCTGGCCAGTATCTTCTTGTATTGCACTAGCGAAGAACTTAATCTTTGCGCTTTCAAAAATAATTCCTCTATTAACCCAATAGGCTTCCTTCGGGAATAAGTTATAACCTTTATGTGTTGTTTAACACTACAATTTGTACTGTAACCCATATTATGGTATCATGAAAAATTGGCCAGTAAGCTCCCTTTTTGTAAAACAGCTTAAATCGGTTTAATGATTTTTAGGATCTATCGAACAACACGTAGTCGTGACACACCCTGTATATTACTAATAAACAGAAAGAGTAAAAGCTGTTACTATATTATATATATATATATATATATATATATATATATATATATATATATATATATATATATATATATATATATATATATATATATATATATATATATATATATATACATATGTATATATATATATATATATATATATATATATATATATATATATATATACAGGGTGTTAAATTTTTTAATTTTTTTCACTTTTGTCAAAGTATTTTCAAAATGGCTTCATCAATTTTGATGAAATTTACGTTGTGTAAAGTACTTAAATT